>CM061921.1:71093302-71792345 GCA_031002005.1 Vandiemenella viatica | reverse complement strand
TTTTTATTTGGCATGTGTTATTCATGTAAATTTGTTGTATTATTTTTACTAAGCAGTTATCTATTTGTAACACTGGAATTTTTACGCGTCTTAAAATTGTCCTTCACTTCTGCAAAGCTTCGCATTGTTCATGTGAAGTAAGCTAGGACGCTGCGTGGTTCGTATTCCACGTAAAACTGTAGGTACCCTTTTCCCGGTAGGATTACCGGGTAAGGTTAGGGTAGCCACGACAGAGGCTCATGCGCGGTAAATCGAATCTCTGTCATTCGGCGGCCGAACAACACTTCGAGTTGTCCCAGCCAAATATGCCATACGAGTTTACTGGGTTCAGTACGTATCTGAAATCTGATACGTTAATGCAACAGTTCAGAGTACCTATACTGTTGCAGATACCTGTAACATGATAAACGAGAGACAAACTGAAATCTGGTGAAAAAGATTTCTCAGAAAGGAGAGTTTGACTACGTAGAATAGAACGTAAGCCAAATTAGA
Organism: Vandiemenella viatica; assembly: GCA_031002005.1. NCBI lineage: Eukaryota > Metazoa > Arthropoda > Insecta > Orthoptera > Morabidae > Vandiemenella > Vandiemenella viatica. The sequence continues at coordinate 71,791,853 of CM061921.1, read as the reverse complement.
AAATGGAGAATGAATGTTAATCGAATAGCAGTTGAGGGAATAGAGATCCGTTCACTTAAATGGTATTGCATGTCACATGTACAGGAATGTCCAAGAAATAATGGGAATGTCATCCAACCGATATACGAAAGAAAGGGAAACGTAAAGAAGACGGAATAAAACAAGTCGATATGCCGTGCCTGACAAATAAAGTGAAGCACCCAGAAAGGCAGTAGGAAACGAAATGAATCTTCACGGGTTGTTACGGTATGTGATGTCATTACGGTGATTACAAAATAGAGTCAAATTCGCAAAGAACTTGGCAGTATGAGCTCACTAACCTATATGACGTTGCACCCCCTCTGGCCTGGATGCACGCACTGATTCTGTTGAGAAGGGTATCATAAAGCCGTTGTATCCTCTCCAGAGGCAAGCTGGCTCACAACCGTTGTAACTGGTCTTTGATATCCTGGATACTGGGGCTGAGTTGACATCTGAGTTTGTCCCACACATGTCCTTTCGAGGACAGATCTGGGGATCTTGCTGGTCACGGGAATACCTTAACATCATGCAGTTTATAGAGACATGTGTCCGTGTATGGACGAGCATTGTCCTGTTGAAGAATGGTACCATGATAATGCCGCATGAAAGGTAACACATGAGGACGCAGGATGTCCGTGACGTACCGTTGTGCCATCAGAGTTCCCTCAATCACTACCAGTCGTGACCTGAAGTCACAGCCGATGACTCCCTACACCATGGCGCCAGGAGTAACACCGCTGTGCCTCTCCATGGCATTGGACGAATGGGACTTTTCCCCAAGTCGTCGACGATGGTCGTCAGAGGTAGAACAGAACTCAAGAGAAGGAAGAGGATGATTGTAAAACGATTGTTCAGTTTTTACTGTGCTTTTGAAAAACATGTCAAAAAAATTGAATAAAAAACACACAAAATTGATTTGGAATAGTTGATATTATTGATTTTCTTCTGCAATTGAACACGACGAACTTTTGCCGATGTTAGGAAATTATTTATGTTTAAATCATTTTTAAACGTTCACCAGTCTTCCAAAAACATTGTTTCTCTAAAAAAAAAACTCAAGTTGAAGGTCATTTACATATAAAAGCAAGTAAATTTGCGCAGGGACACGGTGACCTCGCATTCGAGAGGACGTGGGTTCGAATCCCGGTTTGGCCATCCAGGTTTTCCATGGTATCCTCAAATCACTCCAGGCTAATGCCGGGACGGTTCCTTCAAAAGGCCAGGCCCGAATTCCTTCGGTTCCCTTGTCCCTCCTCTAATTACGAGGAGTAAAGCATAGGCAAAAAAAGAGCAATACCACAATGATTATTTCTTTTATGGTTTAATTTACGTTTATTTAGATATCAGAATACACCACGGCCATCCTGATTTGGGTTTTCCATGGTTTTCCCGGATCACTCCAGGCGAATGCTGAGATGGTTCCTCACACTAGCCCATGGGCGCCTCCTGCCATATCCTGTATATCCCTTCCAAACTATTACCTTTTCGGATAAGTGCAATGCACCCTCCGCCACACACTTTTAGTGAATCGCGGAATAATAATAATATAATAATAATAATTACAAGTGTAAAAAATCGTCGAATGATTGATTAAAATAGAATAAAGCTAATCTCCGATCAAGTTCCGTTCTTTAGTAGTTCTCCATTAATGAGATATTAGATGATCAACAACTACTAAACTATATACTAGTTAGGATTGTTTAAACGTTATGTGACATATATGGAGGGAACTATGCGAAGTGGAAGAGAATTTTCGTAACCTGATGATAAAATAGCACACCAGTTTCTTCGTGCATGTTGTATCACCCCGACTGACTTCAGATAAGACTAATCCCGAGTAGTCTCATTGAGTGTTTTTGAGGGAGTGCTCAGAGGCTGATTGGCGATGCAGAATACGTGGCTCGGATTCCTGGAAAGGCGCTCCTTCTATCAAAACTCAACAGCGCAGCATGCGGTGGCTCTATCGGGCCGAATCGCAATGAGCACAAGGCCTGTGAAAACAAACATTTCGGAATGCTCACGTGAAACATCAGAGGCTGCTCTTTCGGTAGTCCCCGAGCAATGACGTAAATAAAACTCCACTCAATTAAATTGTATTACAGAATTACTTTATCGATAGAGCAGTCTGAAGGCTCGGTAGATTAGGTGACTGACTGGAGATCGAAAGGTTGCCGGAGATTTTTATAAGTCCTTAACCCGACCTTTACCTCTGGCACAGTTTCTTGTGTAATGTGATTTAGGCCAGAACGCTTCCGTGGTTCGGATTCCAAGCTGAACTATAGGTCCCCTATATCCGGTAGTCCTACGGGGTTAGGGGACATCCATTAACTACGTGAGGTGAAATAGGGGGGGGGGGGTCCGGCGAAATCTCACCAGATCTCACCAGGGGGGAGGGGGGGGTCTACGAAAATCTCACGTGAGATTTTGCGAAAAATTTGGGGACAGTAGAGTCAAAAAAAAGGTCTAAAATTTGCGCCAAACTCGATTTTAGGAGGGTATTTCGTCAAAAAAGTAAGGGTGCGATTTCTAGGGGGGGTTCTCACGGACCAGATCTCACCATCTCACCAGAGGGGGGGGGGAGGGTCCGGCCAGATCTCACGAAATCTCATCAGGGGGGAGGGGGGGTCCAGAAATTCGGAAAAACACCTCACGTAATTTGTGGATGCCCCCTTAGGCAACGAGACTATGAAACGGGCGCATTGCGCAGGTAACTGAAAACCGAGTCACCTGGTTTATTTACTTCATAGATATTTTTAATTCAATTGAGAATGAGGGGTAAAAGAGTACGCAGTCGGATACAGAGTTGTTTCGAGCTGTGGAGAGATTTAGACTTTTCTTATCATCACGCTGGTAACTCCACTTTAGTAGTGCTACACCACAAGAAATAGTTTACTTCTTTGAGAATCTTTACGAAGACATCATGGAATTAATTACCTTCCTTGAGTATTAGAAAGATTTGTGGCAATTCTGATATCCTTCAGGATATGACACTCTACATGGGATTTTAACGGTTCACTATGCTAACCTATCGTTTTTCATAAGAATACTACCATGCTGACCACAGAGGAACATGTTAGTTCAACCCGAGAAACTTCATCACCGTTCTCTATAGACAAATATAAGTTTAGAAGATTTTTGTTAATTTATCGTCATTACCACCTGGTAAGGTCGGCAACGGCCGAGGCAGAGAAATTTCTGACAAGGTAGTAACTTTCTCTGATTCTGCTTCTTACAATTACGGATTATTTTTCTGTGCTCTTTTTAAGCACTTAATGGCGTCGAAGTTATTTAAGCCGGAAGACGATTAAGGGCAAGGAACAAGAAGGAATCCGCCTATTGTGATTTGAGGAAACCATGGAAAACCGAAATCTGCATGGCAAAATCATCCTACATTCCAAGTTCACCCGAAAGGCTAGAATTTGCTATCGAGTACATTAAGTTGTGTTCCGTCAAGATTTTCCTTATTTTTCTCGAAATTTAACTTAAAGATATATTTTTCTTATTTGGTTCTGTATTGTGTATCAACTGGTCATTTTAACTTCAGCATTCTTGTTTTACGGCTGTTCTTGTGGTGTATTTTTATGGTAGGTTTCCGTATAAAAATAAATTTTCGGAGATTTTTAATGGTTACATCTGTATCTAAAGACAGCAACTTATCTTTTTTTTAATTATTCCTTTCAGCTTGTATTATCACAATGTATTTTGCTGAAAAAATTAGCCTGCTTAATGTTCAGCCTCATTTACCAATTTTAAATGCTGTTATTTTCCCCACACATATATCTATCGCAGGGTCCATTTTTCTCTTCATAAAGTGAAAGGTTTGCACTTTATGAATCACGGCAAGCACGGAGCACAAATATTTGCTGGATAAATCATTTTCATTCAGCCATAGATGCGATTATGGTTTATGCTATTAAGTCTGTATGATATAATCAATCAAATATTTTTTTAAAAATAAAACGTGTATTGCCTGACACTGGGGTATCACAGAAAATCAGTGAAATCATGATATGTAAATGGAGACATCTTAATGTTTGTTATTGGTTGACAATAAGAATGGCTTCTGAAGAATCATGAATTATACATGCAAAGTTACATCGTCGTATTAACAAAAACAATGAAACATTACGCAAGAAATTAGAACTCTTTAACATAGTCATTTATTGAAAAGTTATTAATGTATTAGCTATGTAGTTGAATTTAATTTCGGCGAAGTTGTGATTAGTGTGATAGTCAACTGTTTAATGATTCATATGCTGAAATGTGAAAACATAACTTTTGTGGAAATATTCGTTTGTTTTGAATAAGACTTTATTATTGTTAAAATTTCTACATTTTATGAAGCATATGCTTTCTAAGCTATTGATCCTGTTGTTTTCGTAGTGTCCACAAGGAATAATGTAATAAATGTGAGAGAATTAGTAATTTTTAGAGGCACAGCATAGATCAGGACAGAGCAACTATGTTATATTTGCTAATATAAGTTAAAAAGTGAGATATTTTTGTTTTCATTCATTATGATAAACATTTATTCTCGCTACAGGTTTTCTTTGATAGAATGAGGTAGGTTTGGCATTATGTGAACGGGCTTCCGCGTCTCTTATGATGTTTTCGCAGAAAATGATAATGACCACGTGATAAACATCAGCTACACGCATTCCAATGCTAATATCGTCAGCAACAAGGGTACTGAATAAAATAATTTCATAATACATCCTAAACATACGGCTACTGGTTTTCTGCCGCAGTGAAAAGATTTTACTTTATGATAAGTGCTCAGTTATGAATATCTTGAGTACCTAGTGCTATTGATGGACCTTGTTAAGTATACTGCGTCTGTTGCACCATATATACGGCTTCCATTTTACTCCTCCTAATTTTGAAATATTTTGACGGAATATCTTTTAAGAGATTTACATACATTATATTACACGCCAAAGCGCTGCAAGTTTAAGGAAATGAATATGGTGCGTCTTTATAATAAGCGATGCGATAAAAACCATCGCAGATATTTTCTGCATGAACAATACTTAGCGAATCTTGAAGGTTGACAAACGTTTACTTCTGATCTAAGTATAGGAATGGTTCTTTTATTTTAACACTATAAAAAAGTGACACTTTGTGTACCATTGCCTAGCCCGTTTCCTGCCGTAGCGTAAGCTTGTATAGTTTGGCCCAACCTATCTCATTTATTTTCTTCGCAGTGATAGATCAAAAAATAAAGAAATATATCAGAAGGTATCAAATACCTCAGTCTTCAGAAGTGAACAGCTAAAACTGAACGCTAATTGCATAAGCGGAAATGTCTACGGAGCAATCTTCTAGGTCGGAAAATCTCCAGAAAAAGTTTGTTTTTGCTTATAGTTATGCGCATAGTCAACGTCGAGGTTATTAGAGATGGCATGGGACAGAGGGGGTGAGGGGAAGAAACGGGAAGGAATTCGGCCATGACCTATTGAAGCAACCATTTAGACAATCGGACAATTTTGGGAAACCATGGAAAACCGAAATCTTAATGGCCAGACGAGGATTTGAAACCGTCTTCCCAAATGCCAGTCTCATACGATACAGCTCACCTACCGTATAGGTCTTAGTACCCCGTAAAAGTTAGTATTGTATTTCACAGCGCTGTAAGCTCATGAAAAAGCCCAATTAACAGTCATTTGGGAATGCTAACAGAGGTGAAAACTTAAAACTATGAATATCATATGCGCAATACGTCGTACTTATAGCTACAGTTATGCTAAAAATTCCGTGTGGTGGTAATGACCTGATGTCTGGTTTCTACTGGCTGCGCATTCAGCCTCAGTGTTAACCACCTTAAACCTACCCGGAGGTCCTACCAAGGACAGGGTTCCTACAGTTTAATATGGGGTCCGAACCACGGAAGCGTTGTGGCGTACTTCACATTGCACAGCAAGCTGTGCTAGAAGTAAAGGTCGGGTTATGTGTCTATGAAAATCCGCGCCGAGTAAGGGATTCGAACCAGTGACCTTTCGTTTCCCAGTCAGACACCTGTGCCTCCGTACCGCTGTAGATATACTGTTAACATTATCAATTGGTGACACGAACTCATAAGGTTTTACCCATCCAAATATTGCTCAACGCGCCCAAAGACGTGTTCACTTCAGAAACTAAAAATTTAACATAGTCCACAACCAGAAAGTTGATGGAATCTACCCGAAGAAGATGCACCAAGCTGTTGTGCCATAGTCAGGAAGGCCAATTCCTTTCATCAGGGGTCTACAGTTTAACATGGAATCAGAACTACGGAAAGTCCCGGCGTAGCTCATATAATCAAATAGAACTCTTAAAAATTCCTGCTCACTACGGGACCGAATCTCGCGAGAGAAACTTAGGGAAGTAACCGCCATAACCGCTGAGCTACTGATCGCCTTGTTTTGAAGTATACGTGAGGTAAGTACTATCAAAATCGGATAAAAACTGTGTGTTTGTATGAGCAACTTTGACAGAAATTATGGGGAGTGGGGAATGGAGGAAAGGGTTTAGGTTTTTGTAAATCAAACGTAAAAAGTGTTTTTGTATTTGTTTTTGTAACTGCTTTACGTCTCTTTTTAACATCGAGGTCTTTAGAGACGGGAAAGGATGGGGGGCAAGGATGGGGGCAAGGAATGGGAAGGAATTCGGCCATGGCCTTTTGAAGGAAGCATCCCGGCATTTGCATGGAGTGATTTGGGGAAACCATGGAAAACCCAAATCTGGATACCCGGACGGGGATTCGAAACGCCGTCCTCCCGAATGCGAGGCGAGAACGTTTTTGTATTTGTTTTAAAGTAAACGTATACAAAGTTCCATCATAATCGATTAAAAAATCGATGTTTGTATGAAGAACATTGGCAAAATAAATCGTTTTTATATATTAGATACAAGTATAATCTATACTTTCACTGCTGTCCAAGCGCAACACATCATATTTATTACTACACATATACTGCTATTACAGCATGTTGGTGACGCGAATTCATAAGATTTTAACCCTCCCCCCCCCATAAAGCGTCCAACGTGCATATTATACGCGCAACACGACATGGAAGTCACGAACTCGTAGATTTGCCCCCCATCCAAAAATCGCCCAATGAATTTTCACTTGAAAAATCCGGAGCTTCTAGACTCATCAAAATGTCTTATCTTTGATTGTTACATTCTGGCGCATCTGGAAACACGAGAATCTTTTTCTCATTTTTTTACAGTTTTAAACAAGAATCGTTACACTTATTATTACTGCATGCACACAACTGGAAATTTGAGTTTTTTGTTTACCTGTCACCAATCTCTCGATTGCTTCGTTGCTGTTGTTATTCTCTTCTTGTTAAGAGTTCATTTCTCCATCTGAGCATACCAAGTGCTCATTTATCTGTTTCACGTATTTTAAAATATGCTTTCCTCTACAGTTCTTACCTACAATTGTTAATTTCATCCATGTGTTAACCAACCCCTCCTGTCTTATAAACTGATGGAGAATCCTGTCTCGTCTGTCTGTTAGAATCTTTCACTCCTCGCAAATTACTTCCAGCGCTTGTTCATTTCGTAGTTTATCCGTCAAATTAATTTTTAGGATTTCTCCATAGCACTACAATTCAAATGTTTCCACTTTATATCATTCTGGCATTCCTGAGGTCCACGCTTCACTACAACACATTTCTGCGCTACATACGTAGATTTTTACAACTTAAGCTAACTATTAGCGCATCCTGCGTAATTTTATGTTGTGAATTAAATAAAACCACACTGATTGATACAGCAACTTAGGGACGACAAATTTCGTTATTAGATTTGGGATTAATCGCTTAGCTAACCAAGTGGCAATACCGACTGTATCCAATAACTTTCCTAGAGACTTACACCTATAACACCCCCCCCCCCCTCCCCGACCCAATGAGTGTCAGGCAGGTGTTCCAAGCAAAAGGGATGTGTATGGTTGACGGGCTGGGGATTAATACTGATTACGCTACACCGATTCCAGTGACAAGATCATCAAAGACAGTTTGGATCTCTACCTGTGGCAATACAGACATCAGAGACCTGGTAAAAAACTTCCATTTGTTTTAGATGTATCCATAACGACACCCTTGTAAAATTTGGAAAAATTTGTATCGCTGCTAAATTTCGATAAACTACCTACTGTAAGTTCTACTTCTGTCTTGAGAAAAAGAATATCGGTTTAATGATATATCACTGTGTAGATCTTCTCCAAGGACGCTGCAATATTTCACGATATTTGTTCGTTTGCTTTCCTAACAGTATGGAAATCGTACTTTGTTACTTTTCTCTGTTGAGGAGAAATCTTCAAACTCAGTCACAATCGGCTGCAAGGTATCTTGGTAAATTACCTGAACATGCTTTCGATACGAAGGAGAAACCATGGACTGTTAAATTACAGGTCTACGGTACGTATCACAGAACGGTATCAAATGACTCAGAAGCACACAACGGCATTGCATTAGCTATTGTTATCGCTGGCTGCAGATGACATAAAAATTAATGCATGGTTATTCCATTCAGTAATTTTAAAGCTCAAGGTAATCTCCGTTTCCGCTTCCAAAAGAGAACTGTCTAATGTATGGAGCATACATTTCCTATTCGAGAGCGGCATTAAGATCAAATTGTTAATCATACATCAATAACTGAAGAGGAACTTAAAGCAGATGAGCGAAGAGATGATATTCACCTTAACTGTATCACAGCTAAAATTGTTCTGAATAGCTTTAATTTGGTTCCCAAGTTCTGCATTGCAAGTCATAATTTCAGATGATTGTTTTGTGAAAATAATGAAACTGTTTCGGAATTATGTTAGAGTCTGAGTAAATAATGGTAAATTTTCAGCCTGGAAAATGTAAACCACGATCACAGAAGAATGCGTTCACTTTGTCCAGTGCTACAATTTCTACGGATTTATCCGTAGATCAACGAAATTTTATGAAAAGTTAGGATTTTCGGATTTTGTTAAATATCAACGGATTTTTGATACTTTTTATCATTTGTTGATTTTTCCTTATATTGGTGTTTTGTTAAACTTGGAGCGTATAGTGTTAATACATTACAGAATTGTCAATAACTGTGAATTGTTTTCTTGCAACCGCTCGTGTGAACCAACGATTGAAATGAAACTCATATAATGTTTGGTTACAATTTTTATAGATCTTAAAAGACCGTAACAAAAAACTATCGATGCTCTCTTTATACACAGTGACACGGTCGCTGGCACGGCTAACAAAGCAGTGCCTTGCGAGAAGGCCTAACCACTATGTGAGAATCAAAGGGGTCTCAGTTTTTAACATTTCCTGTTACAGAAGATATGCTAAATTTAATGTCAACAAAGAAAATGTATGGTAACTAGGGGAAAAAAAAAACTAGGCATAGCAGCACCAGTGATGTAAGCGACGATGTACAAAATATGTTCAGAGATATTTCTTACTATCAATATAGAGTATTATTTTTGTAATTTTGATTCTCTCTTCAATAATTATTCTTTCAGTATTTCAGTTGGCGAATCTCCCGATTTTTGTACCAAATCTACGGAAATTTTTGCGGCCATCTATGGATATTCAAAGCCAAGTGGTTGGCAGCACTGACTGTGTCAGAAATAACGGATAACAGTGAATTGGAAATTCACCTGATTGTTGAAATTGTGGCAAAAATTAAAAATCAGTTTGTCAGAAATGATCATCTACTTTGGCGAGCAGAACGTGATGCAGTATCCCTACTGAATCTGCATTCAGTGGAAAGGCAGAAAGGACAAAATGTCTGTACAGCTCTTCAAGCGGACTCTTGTAATAGACAAAGCTATAATATACGTATTAGACAGTAAACAAGCATACGCAACACACATGTACTTCGAATAGTAGTACCGGCATTAATACTATACTACATTTAATGCCAAGTATTAAATTTCAGTACAAAGCCGTTAACATTTGTGTTGTTGTTGATGTAAAATATTACTGTTAGCTATTATTTCTGGAAGAAACTTACAGAAAGAAGAGCAAGGCTGGTAGGTCATATTTTGAGACATAATGGATTGATTAATTTGTTAGTGGAGGGAACAGTCGAAGGTAAGAATTGCAGGTGAAGACAGAGATTAGAATAAATGAAGCAGAGAATCGAGGGCGTGGGCTGTAAGGGGTACGTAGAGATGAAGACGTTAGGATAAGTTAGGAAGGGATGGAGGATTGCATCAAACCAGTAGAAAGTCTCATGACAGCAAATACATATACAGGGTGTTACAAAAAGGTACGGCCAAACTTTCAGGAAACATTCCACACACACAAACAAAGAAAATATGTTATATGGACATGTGTCCGGAAACGCTTACTTTCCATGTTAGAGCTCATATTGTGGATGGCTGTGATACAATACGCCATTCTCCAGGGCTGCATCAGCGCATCAGGGATTCCATGCGACGGAGGGTGGATGCATGTATCCTCGCTAACGGAGGTCATTTTGAACATTTCCTGTAACAAAGTGTTTGAAGTCACGCTGGTACGTTCTGTTGCTGTGTGTTTCCATTCCATGTTTAATGTGATTTGAAGAGAAGTAATAAAATGAGCTCTAACATGGAAAGTAAGCGTTTCCGGACACATGTCCACATAACATATTTTCTTTGTTTGTGTGTGAGGAATGTTTCCTGAAAGTTTGGCCGTACATTTTTGTAACACCCCAGTATATTAAAAAACAGTAGGAAGCCATACACAATTGACAAGAAACTGAAAAGGGATTGTTTGTCGTTTTGCATTATACATATCTCGTCTTTCTCAGATATCAACTCAGTTACTAAATACAACATATGTAAGAAAGAGGGAATAGTACAAAGTTATCGGCCTAACGGTATTTGTCTTTTTCAGGTCAAAAGTGCGTTTATTTTCTATGAATTCCCCTTTTAGTTCGATGCGTTTCTCCAATTAATTGATTCCATCCCTAACCCCTACTATTATGTGAGATCTGAAAAATACTCATCGACCGCTGATATCATTTCTTGATTTCACTCAAGACGTTTTCCAGCCACAAATTTCCTTAAATTTTGAAGAAGGTTGAAGTCAGAGCGTTCCCAATCTAGTGATTGAAGTGAATGTTACAACAATTCACTTCAGATACCAAGTTTTTCTATTGCCAAATCAATTTTTTGTGCGAGCACATTGTCCTGACGATAGGCAATTTTGTTTTGTTTTGTGCTCTAGGCATCTTCTAACGAACATTTTCATCAAATTTGTCAAGAAGATACGTGTAATGTTTGCTAGTTATTGTTTCAACTTTTCAAGGTAATAAACAAAAAGAATATCAGTTTTAATCACAGAAATCACTCACCGGAAATTCTCTGCGAGACGAAATCAATATAGTATATTTTCGTACAGAGCCCCTGGCTTCCACTCACTGTTTTTATTTCTGGCGTGCAGTGATGAACCATTCATAGTAACATATAGGTCGAAACAATGCTGATAAATTTGTTTTCGCATCTGCTTTCGGTCAGAATTTAACAATCGCAGCATCAACCTCTTACAAAATTTTCTTCTATTTAATTCTTTACGTAACAAATACATGCCTACGGCTTCGACTATGTCACACTTTCAAGTTCTGATCGTTCAGTACTAAACTGTGCACTTTCTCGATGTTTCCATCAGTGGTTGCGCATGTTTTTGCATGAATATCGTACTTCGATAAGTTAGTTGTGTGCTCTTGATCATTTTCTGAGGTTTATTTTATGCATAACATCTCAAAAACGAATGGGAAACGGACAAATGTCACGAACTTTTTTTAAATCAATATTGTACATTCTCATCTCGCATTCGGGAGGACGGCGGTTCGTATCCCCGTCCGGGCATCCAGATTTGGGTTATCCATGGTTTCCCCAAATCACTCCAGGCAAATGCCGGGATGCTTCCTTCAAAAGGCCATGGCCGAATTCCTTCCCATTCCTCGCCCCCATCCTTGCCCCCCATCCTTTCCCGTCTCTAAAGACCTCGATGTTAAAAAGAGACGTAAATCAGTTACAAGAAAAAAAAATATTGTACATACTAACACCTCCTTCAATATTTATTATTCCTCCTGAATCACCCTGTATGTAATCCGCACATAACTTCACAATAAGGCAAAAGCATAAGGCTCAATTTCTCTCGGTTTTAGAAACGCATATTTCTTGGAGAACTCCTGGTATAGCTTGTAATATAATCGTGTAAGTGCATAGCGTCTCCCCGTGTAGTTAATGTAGGAATGAACCGATCGCTTCCGTGTTGTGTTAGGTAACCGGGGAACGAGGTTTATCTGGACAAGCAGACGCTGTTTACTACCGCCGGTACAGCTATCAGCCTGCACATATCACAACAGCAACTCACCTTCAAGACGCTCTCCTATCTGACGCTGTGTGTTTGATTCTGTATGAGGAACTGCGAGCATACCAGCATAATGAGGGGCAATGAACAAAGATAAAACACCTGATTTCAGCTGCAGAAGAGAAAAGCAGTCAACTGTAAAGATTCCTGAAACTTAAAAAACTCCTAAAATATTTTTATTACTGCTACAGAAAACTCTGACAACAAATGTGGACAATATTAGAGACGTAGCTTTTTCTCTCACAGAATCCCCGTCGCCAATGCTGCACAAAATACAGATGACGTTCAATAGGCTCTCGAAAACATTAATTGGTGAGACCGAGGCTGGTGGTTTACACTCGGGCCGAGCATTTGAAAGGATAAGTGTACGATCATCGATATGGCAATCCAGATTTCGGTTTTTTCGTGATTTCACGAAACCACTCCACATGAATTCTGGGATGGTTCCTTCAAAACGTCGAGGCTGAATTCCTCCCCGTTATTAGCATTCCTTCCTCTCCTAACTGTACTACGTTAACCCGGGGTGAACGATAGTTTCAGAAGTTGAAGAAATGAGACTTGAATGTTAGGACTGTAGAAATATTTGGAGCAAGCATAGAGAGAACGTGATCTTTGAATGTGACCCCATTTCGAACGCTAATTATTCTGCCCTTACCAGCCAACCCAGTTTTAGACGTTAGTTCTTCAAACTATGTAATGCCCCATTGTGAATATCAGTTATTCTGAACAAACCACAAAACTCAGTTATTAACGCCAGTATTCTACATAAAACAGCTAATACCGTTTAAAATGCCATGTATTCTGTTCAAGTTAGTTAAGATGTGTTGAACGATAGTTACTCTGTTCAAACCAGCTAAGCCAATTATGAACTCCAGCTATGCTGTTCAAACCAGTGAAATCCGATTTGAACGCCAGTTATTCTGTTCAAGCTTGCTAAACCAGTTTTTAACTCCAGGTATTCTGTTCAAACCTGCTAACCCCTTTTACATCGCATTACTCTTCACAAACTTACCGTAATCCTAAAAGTTATTCTATTTTATTCCTTGGGCTTTACGAATAGCTTGCTGTGTTATGGGAAGTACGCCAGAACGCTTCCGTGGTTCGGATTCCACGTTAAACTGTAGGTCTCCCACACCCGTTAGGATTACCGGGTGAGGTTAGATAGCCACGACAAGGAGCGCATTGCGCTGTGAATCAAAAACCCAGTCATTTGGCGGCCGAACAATCCTTCGGGACCTCCCGGATAAACAATGCCATACGATGATTTAATATTTTCTTTTTGCTCAAACCAGCTATTACAACGCCAATTATTCATCCTTAGTAAACTCGGCCACGGGTCATGTGGAGTAATAGGGGACAAAATAGGAAATTCTTCACTCAGGACATTGCCCGTGTTGTCACAAAATTGTGACTTAAGTTTATGTCGTTAGCGGAACATTAATACACCACACCTGCAACATGCAGGGTTCCCAAAAGTGTCTAAAGAATTAGTTCGAATCGTTATCACTGTTCCTTGTATACACTTTCCTAGTTCAGTACACAACGCTTAATTAATACTACCCATGCCAGAGGCCACAATCAAACCGGCGACACCTATAATGCGAGTGCAACGTGTCAGCCCCTAGGCTGCTAGAACAGGTAAGGTAGTGTGTTACACAGCTGCCAGTTTGAATAAGGTTCTTAGAATTAGAATTACGTATGGCAGGCACCCTCTTCATATATTAATACTTTTAAGCCCAATACGTAATGCGTTATCAATGAACATATAAACGTTTATTGAGACAGAAAACTGTTATTTCAAAAGAATCTTTTATTTCTGCCCTTGGTGGGCCTTGATTATTTGGTGTCCTGCCACCGTAGTAGTGTTGTACTACTGTCAGTTTGGAATCGGTAGATACTTTTTTTTTTTTAACTGCTTAACGTCTCTTGGTCTTTAGAGACGGGAATGGATGGGGGACAAGGAATGGGAAGGAAATTGGCCATGGCCTTTTGAAGGAAGCATTCCGGCATTTGCCTGGAGTGATTTGGGAAACCATGGAAAACCCAAATCTGGATGCCCGGACGGAGATTCGAACCGCCGTCCTCCCGAATGCGAGGCCAGAACGCTAACCGTTACACCACCTTCCTCGGTGGGAATCGGTAGAATATTGATATTGATGATTAGGGTTCGGATCTTTATGATAAGTCATATTTTTTCCCCTGACTTCTTTTTGAACTGTAATGCTTAATTAAACACTGATTAAACGTTTATGATTGTTTTTTATGTATTTTATATAGAATATAAACGCATACTCAGGCCATTTTACTGGTTTTGTTCATTTTACGATAATATTTATGGTCATTTGGTCATATTTTGAGGAAAAATATAGTAATCTTTTAATTCTACCGGGATATGCGACTAGATATAGAAGAGAATAAATTAAGACAAGTATTCACAGAACTGTACTCCCATTATACACTGGAAGAAAAAATAAAACTAATTGCCACTGAATTGGTCAGAATTTACCAGTCAAGAATTAAAGTTATATATTATTGTCACTCTCTAAACGTAACGTTACATTCGCCTTTTAATCTCGACAATGCATCAGCAGCATGCCTGTGTCAATCCGCGTCAATCAATGTCTCAATGAAAAACTTTTGAAAATAATCCTCAGTCATTAAATCTGCTGTGGATAAGTGAGTACGCCTACCGCCATGCCAAAAACAAAATTTTCAGAAAGTGGGAAGTTATAGACTTAAGTAAGGGAATTTGGAGAGGAGTATTTTAGTACAGATGAAAGAGTTCTTTTCTATGAATTATGTGAAATCAAAGTGCAGCATTGATGTCCGATATGCTGGATGGAGTTCGGTTACCGGGAATCCCCGTCCGGGCATCCAGATTTGGGGTTTCCCTGGTTTCCCCAAATCACTCCAGGCAAATGCCGGGATGCTTCCTTCAAAAAGGCCATGGCCGAATTACTTCCCGTTCCTTGTCCCCAGTCCCATCCCGCCTCTAATGACCTTAGCCGTCGACGTGGCGTAAAGCAATAAGAAGAAGAAGAAGTCGGTTACCGATGATATGTCTGCCGCACCACCAATGGCAGTAAAAAAACATTCCACTTTCACCGCTTCTGTAAGTTATTTGGATAACTTTGCAAATGCTTGCATAGTTGTAAAGTCCTGTCTCTTAAGAAGTAATTGTTATAAAGACTGCTTTTAATATGAAGTATTCAACATTACGTTTTATGAAAACGTACAGAAGCCTCCCTTGCATATTACGAGGAAGAGAGTGAGTGCAAGCAAATTATGCTGTCAACATGAAAGCGACACTAATAGATAATATATATCATGTATAATTGAGCATGTTTTGATGTATAATAAATTTAAATATTTGGTCATATTTTGTTATTTTTAAGTCATATTTACCAGTTTTTTAGATCATATTTGGCTGTATATTTCTCTATTTTTGCGGTCATAAAGATCCGAACCCTATTGATGATTCACTGTAGTCACCGCAACTTACTTGGATCGCAGAATACAGTTCTTCATTTCAGACTATGATCAATACAAAAGTGTTTAGTTATGAAGTAATATGATGGGAAACAGCACTCCTATTATTCTGATATAACGGATTTAATAACTGATACGTCCCTTGAATCACTTACCAGTGGTTAAAGGTTTGCAAGTTGATTGAAGGTTCCGTTTAATGACGTGCAGCATATTCGAGCGAGAAATAGCTAACTGAACTGGCAAATATTTATCACTACCGCGACTACATTGTAACCGTTCACTCTCCTGTCCTAATGCTGACTTCTTGCTGTCTTCTTATGTTACAGGTAAAGGAAACCAGGAGCCTCCTAGCCATTGTCAACAAGTACGGGTGAGGGACTTGGGGAATCATAAACTGCAACTGTCTAAATACGCATTTAAAGCAGCACCTTTGGAAGAGACATAGAAACTACTTTCAGAAACACTTGTTCCTATTCGCTAAGCAATTGAAAACCTGATCTTCCAAACAGAACAAACAATCAAGTTGTAATTTAAACAAGCGCATTAGAATGTAATGTCTTTCATTTGTTTACACAGAATGATATAAAGTGGAGAACTCCAATCTGCTCTTCCTGACATAGACAATCAACGAAGATGGTGTGGCTCGGTTGTCAATTAACTACGGGTCGAATTTACCTAAGGAACAGTTCAACATCAGTAGATTGGGAGGAGGGTAAAGAACAACAACTTAGGTTTCTTAGATATTTGATTACCGGTCCTCAGTTTTGTAACCTATGCCTCACGGAGATTTAAGTATAGTGTACACTAAGTAATAGGCCCGAGTGAAAACTTTGCTAATGATGGGATGCGTAAATGGTTTGCAGTAGGATGAAAGACGAATCGGCTTATTTGTAGCAATTGTTTATTTGTCAACTGAAATAGGTACGTAGCAAGGGACCGAGCGTGGTGGGTGAGCGGTTAACGTTCTAGCCTCGCATTCTGGAGGATGGCGGTTCGAATCCCCGTTGTGTTTTCTGCGGTTCCCCAAATCACACGAGGTGATGCTTCCTTCAAAAGGCCATAGCCAAATTCCTTCCTGTTCCCTGTCCTCAGTCCCATCCCACCTCTAATGACCTCGACGTCGGCAAGGCATAAAGCCATAAGTAAAAAAATAAATTAAAAAAAATTTAAAAAAAATGGCGTGGACCACGAAACCTCCATCTTTGTTCCTGAACGTGGTTGCTGAGTGATAAAGTTGGGTCATGGTGTTCCGTAAGACACTGCTTGTGTCCCGGAACTGACCTTTCTTATTTCGTTTTTAGGTGGTTTGCCGATGTCACTCCGAGTTATACCCCTTTAATACTACGCAAGACGCTGCACCATTTAATCACTTAGCCGCGATTAGCCATTTCTTTGATGCCTCTTTTCCAGGCTGGTGCATTAACAGCACTAGGATAAAAGCATGACAACCTCCTTCCTCAGAATAATTTTTTTTTCCTTTATGGCTCTGTGCCTCGTTCGTCGACGTCGAGGTTATTAGAGACGGGAAAGGACTGGGAACTAGGAACGGGATGGAATTTGGCTGTGGCCTTTTAAAGGAACCATTCCGCATTTGCCTAAAGGGATTTGGGGAAATCATGCAAAACAGAATGCTGGATAGTCAGACTGGAGTTCGAAACAGCGGTCTCCTGAGTTCGAGGCCAGAGCGTTAGCGCTCACACACCACGCTCCATCCCAGACTAGACAACACTGGATTTTCTCTAGAAATCAAATCTACATGGTAGCTGCAGCATTGATGCCCCATATGCTGGATGGAGTTCGGTTTCCGGCGATATGTCTGCCCAACCACCAATGGATAACTTTGCAAATGCTTGCACAGTTTTACAGTCCTGTCTCTTAAGAAGTAATTGTTGTAAATACTGCCTTTACTATGAAGAATTTACGTTTTCATAAAACTTACAGAAGGCTCCCTTGCATATTACAAGAAAGAGATTTAATAACGGTAACGTACACTAAATTAAATAATAAATTTTTTATTTACAATAAAAATTCATAATTTCAATACCGGAAAAAACTGAACGCTCTTAGCATATACGCTGTGGTGCAAACACGGTGGTTCGTAACTAAACGGCGAGCAATATAGGTCAAATTGCCTCTTCTCGGGACCGAGTGTGGTGGGTGAGTGGTTAACGCTCTGGCCTCGCATTCGGGACGACGGCGGTTCGAATCCCCGTCCAGGCATCTAGATTTGGGTTTTCCATACTTTCCCCAAATCACTCCAGGTGAATGCCGGGATGTTTCCTTCAAAATGTCATGGCCGAATTCCTTCCCGTTCCTTGTCCCCAAACCATCCCGCCTCTAATGACATCGACGTCGACGAGGCGTAAAGCCATAAGTAAAAAAAAAAGCCTCTTCTTCATTTCGTCTGCGCCAACCGTGGCTAACAGGAAATGTGGCGTGGTTTTATTAAGCTGTCGAAAACCCGGAGTCACTACCGTTTTATCAGATCATTCTACGTATAATATGTGATAGCCAAGCGTGATACTATGATTGAAGACTAATTGTTCCATATAACAACGAATGCAGCACTGTTATTCATCCCAGAGTCATCTATCCTACTTTGTACATAGTCCGATTTTTTCTTTTCATCTGCAATTTCTGTAACCAGCCAACTTGTCTCTGATCGCTCCTGTTTGTGAACCATGATCCACATGTTTCTTTCTTTTTTTTTCTTCTTTTTTTTTAATATAAGAGAGGACTGATGGTTCAGTTTGAATAACAATTCGTCACATAGAGTTAGTAGCAAATAATAACCTCATTTTGAGCTTTCTACATCAGGGCGTAGTAGAAGTAATATTGCAACCTTAAGAAATTTCTGTAACTCTTTATTCATGTAGTAAATTTGTCAGTCACAAAGGGTCTCTAGATGCAGTTTGGATGGCTGAAAATATATCCAGAATGAACGACACACTTGGCGTCGGAAAAAAATTTACAGCCAAAAGAATTTTCTTTCTCAGGAAATCGAAACTTGTTGGGCAGATTACGCCAGTGCGGTAAAAAGTGGGGCATATTAAAAAATAACAATGTAAACTACTAATTTAATGTTACTACATGCGTGAACAATAAATAAAAATCTAGATCTGAACTCTTCATATATTTTCGAACTGTTTATATTTCAGTGAATGATTTCCAGCATTCGCTCATGTGATTAACGAACACTAATCTAGACTTTAAGGCGTTCAATAAAACTTTTAAGTGGGTGTTCTTTTGGCGAGAAAATCACAGAATGATGAAAAGGCTTGTGGATTCAGATATTTTCATTCATCCCTATTACTTTTAGGCACATTATAATATCCGTAACAACAAGGATTTTGAGACAACAATATCTTCGTCTCTCAATTTACTCCGTATGCCTTTAAGTTGGTTCCCGTTTCCTCTTTAATGTGTTCTTATCGTCAAATCAAGCATTCATCTTCGATCACAGTGTGCCATTTGAGTCTGTTGCATTTTTTCCGTAAGTTATGACAGTGAAAGTGTATCAAGCTGAAGATCCGTAGCAAAACAAAGAAACGTTTGTTTCGCGGACTCTAAGTGGCTTAGTTGAAATACGAGTAGCTGCCGCAGGCTGAACTTTAACCCGTGGACCCCATTTACATTCCTCCGTGGGAAACTTCTCAGCCCTATCATTATCATCCACGGTATTTATTTATTTACTTCGATACAACAGAAGACTTTACGATGTAGAACGGCAATCGTAAATTGCCCTCATCGGTCATGTAATGACATTCCGGCGCATGATTACAAGTAACTGCATGAATAAAACATTTTGCAACAGTGCAAGAGACGTTTTCACAACCCCAGCTATCTTATTACCTCAGCGACGAGCGTAACCTTGATATATCAGTCCAGACGTTATTGGCAAATGATGTACCTAGCATATAACAACGCCACTAGCGTTCATAACGGATGGTATTTATTAGTTCCACAATCGTAAACTCCCCGTCCGGGCATCCAGATTTGGTTCTTCCATGGTTTCCCAAATCAATCCAGGCAAATGCCGGGATGCTTCCTTCAAAAGACCATGGCCGAATTCCTTCCCATTCCTTACCCCCATCCTTTCCCGTCTCTAAAGACCTCGCTGTTAAGAGACGTTAAGCAGTTAAAAAAAAGAAGAAATTCGTAAAGAGCTCGATAGATTTTTTTGCATTAGATGGTACCACGAAAAAACTGGACCAAATGTTTAACTTCAGGCGGCAGCAGGGGTTTTGAAGAAGAAAGTTCAAAACAGGATACAGCAGTATGATTCACTTAAACCTTAACCACTAACGAACGTCAGTGTTACGTCGGGGAACACGCTTTTATCAACAAACAAAAATGTATCCCATCAATACGCATGAGAAGTCACTAATATGTAAAAACTGCTAACAGAGCAAAACTTGTTTATGTCATGCCTGAAAAAAAAACAAACAAAAACTGGTTGTTTGCACTGTTCAAAAACGTACGGTACATGCAACAACTGTTGTTGAAAAGAACACTAAATCGTTAATACTAAGAAGCAACTTTCGTTTTGTTGATTTTATTATTAAACGTATGTTTCGAAATCAAAATACGTACTTCAACTACAAATTGTGTATTAGTTATATTCAGTTGGTTGCGGAACCGTGATGGTGTCCATCGCTGACTCTGGGTTAGCTGGTTTGAATCCTGGTAGTGGAAGAAATTTTCACTATCAGGACTTAAACCGGCAGGTTAGAACAGTTGGTGGTTCACAATCCCTAATTACCACATCGTGCGGCGGAGTCCTGTATTATATTCCGAGTCTCTCTGCAATGCTTATGGAGTGAGGGCATACGACACCGGTTGGGGACGTTAAGCCTGGATGTAAAAGGTGTCTTTCGGAAGAGTAAGCCTCTCCTTTCTTCATCTCTCACTTAATCCAATACAATTAAGACTCCATACTGAACACACACACACTTACAGTCACCCTCACTTACAATAACACGTACGAACTGACACTGGGGAAAGCAACCCAGTTCTTCTTCCGAAGAGAGTTCTCACGGAAGGATACGCACTCCATGAGAACTGCCTATTCCCAGAATCGGTCATGGCATCATAAAAAGTAGAATAAACAAATGCCTAATTTAAAATTACATATGTAAAATCGGTTGCATTATAAATAATTATACCATGAGACTGTTTTGATCCTAAAGTGATGTGTAAATATGACTGAATTCCTGCCCTCGTAAACAAAAGAGGATGGTCGACCATAATACCATGGTAGCTAACGTGCTGGCATCGCGTTGTAAATGCCAGTGGCTACATTTCTATGTAGAGCGATGGAGGGCACAATTAACTGTATTACTTGTGTTGTGTCGTTTACATGTAGCAAAAATTCTTAATACCGATGTTAATACAGTTATAATATCTGGAGTAAGGATGTAACGGAGCTCCGCATCTACAAGTGCGGAACATTCGCATGAAATCCTACCTCCGCTTCCTCATCCGCAAATTTATTGCGGAAGTATAACGGAGGTTTTGATTACATTGAAAAATATATATTTTCTCTTTATACGAGAATCGTCCTACCGTCGCTTAGCTAACAACGACGTAGTTGATTCTTTTCTTACGATACTGTAATAAAATTAACAATGAACTGAACGGTGTTATTACCCAAGCACGAATTCACAAGTTTTTTAATTTAAAATGGGATTTGGCCATACAGCCAGCTCAACGTGTGTGTTACTAATAGTATGTTGCCTATTATTTTCCATCATCTGTATGAACGACACAAGACGAACACAAAATTTAATTAAAACAACCCATGCCCTCGACCGGACTCGAACCGACAACCCCTGCAATGCGAAGTAGGCTCGCTACACCTACGCTGCCGGGGTAGGCGATTTCACAAGTTATATAAAGTAAAGCCACCTATCCATGGTCCAAATCGTAGGACCTCTTTGTACTACCGTAGGATGCGCTCACCTATTCACGTTGCTAGAAGCGGTCCAAGCAGTCCTTTACATTCGCACTATCTAGCGATACACCAATGTCCTTATCGCACACTTGTAGAGTGTTTCCTTATGGCTTTAATCCTGGTCGATGTCGAGGTCATTAGAGGCGGAAAGGACTGGCGGAAAGGAATAGGAAGGAATTCAGCCAAGGCTCCTTAGAGGAAGCATTCCAGCATTCGCCTGGAGTGATTTTGGAAAAATCTGGATGCCCGGACGGGGACTCTAACCGGCGTCCTCCCGAATGCGTGTCCAGAGCGTTATCGCTCACCCATTGCGCTCTATGATGATGATGGTGGGATAATGGTAAAGTAGTCAAGCGCTGTTGTGTATTTCCGAAGAGTGGACTTAAATAGTTTGCTTTCCTTCTGGAATCGAATAGGCGTTTCTTGGGGCTGGGAATTCAGTTCTTTTGAACCGAGATAAACGATGGCAATGTCTGAAATGTTTTCGGCCGGGGACATAATTTAATTTATTTTATGTTTCAGTGATAAATAAATTTGGAGGACAACATTATAAGCATTTATGTTTCTAGAGTTCTTTTTGTTTTTAATTTCATTATTTGTAGTATACCGAACATATCAACGTCCATAGTCTAAGTTTCAACTTTCAGGCTTTACGTCTCGTCGACGTCGAGGTAATTAGATGTGGGAAAAAGGAATGGGAAGTAATACTGCCATGGTCTTATCGAGGAACCATCCTGAAGTGTCTTCAGGAAACTATAGAAAACAGAAATCAGGATGGCTGTGGGGCTGGATGGGGACTGAAATCCACGTTACTACGAATATCAAACCGAGCGTGGTGGTGTAACGGATAGCGTTCTGGCCTCGCATTCGGGAGGACGGCGGTTCGAATCCCCGTCCGGGCATCCAGATTTGGGTTTTCCATGGTTTCCCCAAATCACTCCAGGTGAATGCCGGGATGCTTCCTTCAAAAGGCCATGGCCGAATTCCTTCCCATTCCTTGCCCCCATCCTTTCCCGTCTCTAAAGACCACGTTGTTAAAAAGGGACGTTAAACTGTTACAAAAAAAAAAAAAAAAAAAAAAAAAAAAACGAATATCAAGCCCGAGTGTTAACGCTCTCCAACCGGGATCTATAACTGAAGTACGCAAGTTTTAGTATTTCCCTCGTATTGCGAACCAATGCAAGAACTGCAAGATGGAGGGGACCACTTAGCCACCAATACGAAAAGTATCGCTCAATACTTTTTATCTTCAGAGCTTTACACTTCTTCGACGCCGTGGGGCGGGAGAGGATTGGGAACAAGGAAACATATGGAATTCGGTCATGGCCTTTTTTGAAGAGCCATCCCTGACATTCGACGGGAGTGATTTCAGAAAAGCACTGAAAACTGAATTCTGTATGGCCACAACAGGAGTTTACGAAGGAGCTGTTTATATGCGGGTTGGGTGAGGAAGACTTCGAGTTGAAAATTATTATACGGACAGCCAAAAGAAAGTTCCAAATCGAGAAAAGCAAACAGGTGGAGGCAACCATACTCAGACGGATACAGTAATTGGTATTGAAAAAAAATTGGTATGATATTAAAAAAAAAAAAAAAAAAAAAAAAAAAAAAACAAAAGAAATAGTGATTTTTAATGAGAGTTATTATTCGTTCTGAGAAATTATTTATCAAATGGTATGCGTAAATTAAAAACAAAACAAATTTCAGCTGAAAAGTGTTAGAAATTTCTTAAAATTATCCAAAAATTATTTTCAAGACATACTTGTAACACAGTGTGTGAAATTAACTATAGAATGACACACGTACCTTTCTGTAGAAAAACTAATGTGTTGATGTATGGAATTTGTTAAATTATTCGTTTAGTTATTTTGTTGAAACTGTAAATTTCGGAATGAGTTCCAGATTTCTAAGGGACTGCATATGACTACACACTGTACCCCATTAGTTGTTTTCGAAATGAAAGGGAGGGGGTTTGAATTTTTTTTATTTTCTCTCTCCAAGAACTCGCACAGGTCCAGGAATAAAAAGAAAAGATCCAGACATATTGAGAGTCAGTTAATTGCCTTCTTGCATTTAACACCCATGAAGACTGTTTAATAAAAAAAAATTCCTTCAACCTGCCACTGAAATCCATTAAAATATTCTCCCACCTACGGTATTTTCAGCTATTTCATCATTAATTTGTTAAGGTTAGTAAGAACTAAAGTATTGCGCTGTTAATTTTTTTAAGTTAAAGGATTAGAATTTATGAGAGTGACAGACGGATAAATGAGTGATTCCATAGTGTTTAGTTCTGAACATACGGAATAGACATGTCGTATGTAATCTCACAAACGTTGTTTGAATATTAAAATAGAATAGATTTATTTAAAAGTGAATTGAACATAGCTGGTTATTTTGCATTTTCATCCACCCAGAACGAGGAGAGAAATCCTTCCGAATTGCCTCAGAAGCAACCGCTTATTTTCCAACAACGTGATAATAGTGGGTGGAGACCTTAAGTAACCTTCAGTCGGTTCAGAAAATTACGCCCATAAAGCTGGCTGGCGCTCGAGATATTAGGTGTGAAGTCATTCTCACATAAACACTCGGTGCAGCTCGCCTCAAGGCTTGTCGATGACAAGGTCATTAGAGAAAGGGCTAGCTAATGACCGAACGCCATGTTAATGGTAATGAAAACATATTAGATCTTGTAGAAACAAACAGGACCAATTTATTCAAAGCCGTTTCAAAAGCAACAGGTCTTAGTGATCGTAGCACTGTATTAATATCACTAAGCTCATCAGCGGTCTGGTATCTTAGTGGTTAATGCGTCTGTCGAGAAGGTTCCCATTTGAAACCCGTCCTTAGCTGGGATTTTCTGTGGAACTAAACGCGACTTTTCCCTTCTGGCATAGTTTGTTGTGTAATGTGATGTACGCCGGAACGTTTCTTGGTGAGGATTTTGCGTTAAACTGTAGGTCCCCTATAACCGGTAGGATTACTGGGTTAGGTTAGCCACGACATGAGGCGCATTGTGCGGCGAATCTAAAGCCCTGTCACCTCACGGCCAAACAATAACACACGATGGTTTGATTTTGATTTGACTAATCTCAGCGGTTATTCGAAGGATCCTAGAATATGTGAAAATTAGCAGTTTCTGACGGGCATTTAAAAAAACTATTTTTATATTTCTCAAATTTTTAATTACGTTTTTTTTTTCTTTTTAAACTGCTTAACGTCTCTTAACAGCGAGGTCTTTAGAGACGGGAAAGGATGGGGGGCAAGGAATGGGAAGGAATTCGGCCATGGCCTTTTGAAGGAAGCATCCTGGCATTTGCCTGGAGTGATTTGGGAAACTGTGGAAAACCCAAATCTGGATGCCCGGACGGGGATTCGAACCACCGCCCTCCCGAATGCGAGGCCCGAACGCTAACGCTAACCGTTACACCACCCCGCTCGGTTTTTAATTACGTAAATCATTTCCAGATACCTACAAAGTGAAATTTAAACTATTTACCTATCTGTTAGTTATAGTCGAGAAAACATCACCAACGAAATCTTTTAACGATGACCGAATCATTTAACTAATTCTGCATCAAACCCAATAAAGTGTAGTATTATCTAAAAATAATAACATCTTAAATAAAACTACAAAATAGTGTGGCCGAGCATGGTGGGTGAGTGGTTAACGCTCTGTTCTCGCATTCGAGAGGACGGCGGTTCGAATCCCCGTTCGGGCATCCAGATTTAGGTTTTCCGTGGTTTTCCCAGATCACTTAGGGTTACCAGACGTCCTCGTTTGCCGGGAACAGTGCCCGTATTTAGCTCTTTGTCCCCGGACAGATTTCGTCCCCGCAATGTCCCCGGATTTTTATTGTTGTCCTCAGAATTTTTTTTAATCAAGCGTGAATTCTTTTAAATCCCTGATTTGCTAATGCATTCGTTTAAAGCAAGAGATAAGAAGCGCACTTTTTACCTAGTACATGCCTAGGATTAAAAGAAAATTACAAGGATACTGCGTCTTGGACGCAACAGCAAGTCTCCTTGTTGTGTGCAACATGGCTGTCTATGATCCTCATTAAAATACAAAATAAAAACAATATGTAGCTTTTAAGTTAACCCAACCTTTAATCATATAACTTATAAAAGTACAACGCGTAATTAGGACAAATGCTGAAAGCGTCTCCGGATTTTGGTGAAAAAGTTGTGAAGCGTCCCCGGATTTTTATAAAAAATTCGGGTAACCCTACTCTAGGCGAATGCCGGAATGCTTTCTTCAAAAAGCAATGGCCAAATCCCTTCCAGTTCCTTGTTCCAAGTTCTTTCTAGCCTTTAATGATCTCGACGTCGACGAGGTGTAAAACCAAAGTAAAAAATTAAACAATTATTTTAGTGTGAAGTAGTCATATGAGCACCTGTCAGTCAATATAAAGAAATTGTTTGGTAAAGACGAGAAGTATGGACAGCCACACACATACTGTCGAATACAGCAGTTCTAACGTACATGTAAAAAATACGGGCCAACGGAAAAATTAGTGACGTCCAGGATGAGATGTAACAAAAGTGTAGATTTTTATATAAAGTAAAGGTTACTGATAGCTTAATAAACTTTTATGGTGCGCTGCAGTTCTTTATTGAACCATACCTCTAGAGCGAGTTTTTGCCGATATCGGGTGTCGTAAGCCAGTCATGACTTAAAACCTTTTGCGCAACTATTGCGTAGGTGGAGCTATCAATACTACTTCACTGTCGTAACGTATCAACGGCTCCGAGGAAATGGTCTACGAAAACTCCGCACCCTGAATATCTCCGGCAGTCCGGAAAGAAAATTTTTTTAAACTTTTCCCACCTTAAGGCTTTACGCCTCGTCGACGTCGAGATCGTTAGAGGCGCGAAAGGATTGGGGAAAGGAACGGGAAGGAATTCGGCCATGGACTTTTGAAGGAAACATCCCGGAATTCGCCTGGAGTGATTTGGGAAATCCATAGAAAACCCAAAATTGGATGCCCGGACGGGGATTCGAACCGGCGTCCTCCCGAATGTGAGGCCAGAACGTTACCGCTCACCAACCACGTGGAAGGAATCGAAGACACCATCACTCTGGCAGGCAAAAATCTGAGTCTACCCATAGCCATTGCATTCTTGTTGGGATCAGGAGTATTTCGGCTCTGCAACATGCAATTGAGCAAATCCTATCTTGCTTCTATAAACGGTGTTGTTGACAAACTTCCACAGTACAAATAGTTTCATTTACAGAGGTTCCTAAGTACAGTAAGACTAAGCCGACTGAAGTGATCGGTAACCACACAATTTCGCTACCACCTCGGTGTCTTTGGGATGGTATTTCTTTCTCGTCATCTGATCTTATACTAGGGAGGGACAGCACAATTTTACTTACTCTGTTACTCGTCTGAACGGATTCGGACAGTTTACTAGTGGTTTACTGAGTTAGTCTCTTTCATGAAAATTGAATCATTTTACTCATTCCATTATTCTATTATATGGTGCGGCTTCTGGCTTTACGCCTCGTAGACGTCAATGTCATTAGAGGCGAGAAGGGACTTGAGGTAATGAAAGGAATTCACCCAACGCTTTTACTAGGAACCATCTCAGCATTTACATGTAATGATTTAGGGAAACCACGTAAAACCCAAATTTGGATGGCCGGCGGGGATTCGAACCCGCGTACTTCTGAATGTGAGGCCAGAGCGTTACCGCTCACCCACCACGCTCGGCAGGATAACATCATCTTGATGACGGACTGAATGTAGACGTGAGGTATGTACATTTTTAAAAAAAAATGGAATTCGGCAACTGAGGCCATACAACCAGCTCAATGTGATTATCGTAGCTTCCAATGAATCAGTCATCCAGTATATATTTATTGCAGCTTCTAAGAGCATGATGGACACCACACGACGGACAGAACATTCACACAGACACACAAACACTTAAACAGCCCTCCGGCGGACTCGAACCAGCGATCTTCAGCACGCGGGGCCCCTACGCTTCCGAGGCCAGCGTATGTGCATTTAGTCGGGATTTGTCCTGCTTGTAAGTGGCGAATGGATAACAGTAGAAAGTCCTTTTCGTACGTATTGTTATAAAGGGGGAGGGGCAATATAAATTAACTGCGACCCTGTTTTTACGATATTATCGTCAATCAAGAATTCATGTCACTGTAAAATCTTGTTTGGAATAGTTCCATCTTGTGTCCTGCAGCTTAGTGATGCCTACCCAATGTCGAGTGCTTCAAAAAGCAATTTACAATTTGAACGTACGTAATGTGCTTGCTGTGTATTTTGATTTTACAAAACAATCTCTGTGATGATAGTTCAACGTAATTTTCGCACTCAGTATGAAAATGGTATCAGAATTTTGTCGAGAGTTGTTTTTCGGCTCGGTATGAGAAATTACCAGGTCAACAGCGAAATAATGAAGTTGTTAAACAGGTAGAAATCATGTCGAACTGAAATGACATTTTGATCCAATTTTTTAAATTTTTTTGCTACACTAGTCGATTTGGTGGGTTACATAAGTAATGTTGCATATGTTTTAAAATTCCAAACAAAAAGCACACCATACATTTTCAGCAGTTGCTACTGATAATGTTTGGTATGTCGTGTATAATAAACATGACTCGGTGAGGATATGTGGGACAACTAACTTAATTTTTCTTGATTCGTTCTAGTTTGCGGACAGCTTGTGTTTCGACTTTGATCATTAAAATGAGTCCAAAAATTTTTTATATAGCTGCGGTCAACCATCATTAACTGATTAAAAACACTCGACACCAACAATAACTCGTTAATTAATCTCATGCTAGTAAATAGAGCTTCGATTAGAGATTGCTGAGAATATAAGACCGAATTTTATCTTTGTAATTCCGTACCTGCCAAAATAACAGTTAAGGAACACCACTACAAAAAATTCCCTGGTGTAAGTATAGTTATCAACTTAATAGGCCATCCACTTAGCTCCACGGAGGTAATTAAAATCCATTCGTCAAAGGTAGGGAATGAAACGATAATAGCAAGGTATAATCGTTCAGCTTTTAACTTTGTTTCCATTTCAGAATTCAGGATAGCTTGTTAAAAGCTAGTCAGAACTACAAACAGAAAATCCATTAAAACTTAAATGTCACAGAAAGTAAGCTTTTACCTTATTTACCACGGCATCCTGCTAAACTTCCCAAACATACAGCAAAGTATTCTAGTATTGTACGCAGTAACACATCTAAAGCCGGCCTCGGTAGCGTAGGGGCTAGAGTGCTAGCTCCACGTGCCGAAGTGTTGTGTGTCTATGTGAATGTCCTGTCCGTCCTGTGGCGTCCATACATTGGAATAATACACACTGAGAGCTACAATAATTACATAGAGCTGGCTGTATGGCCTCCGTTGCCAAATGCCAATTAAAAAAAAAAAAAAAAAAAAACATCTAAACTAATATTATAAATGCGAAAGTAACTCTGTCTGGCTGTTTGTTACGTTTTCAGTGCTAATCCTATCGTGATGAAATTTGACAAGGAGATGCTATTTGCCTTTAGAAAGGACATAGGATACTATTTCCTGTATAGATAATACATATTACGAAAAACCAACCAAATTTTGAAAAACAGACTCATAGCATACATGTATTGGTTAGCAGTAGAGTAGGCTGGTAGCGGAGTAGATAAGATTCTTGCTCTGTTAAGTTTCCCGCGTGGTCGCGAGTTCAAATCCCGCTGCGACCAAAACGTTTGGGGTGGAATACGTGGCAAATCGTAGGCGACCGAACAGTGCCGTAAGCATTTACTCTATTTACGATATAGTGGTCCCTCAAGCTTTGTTTGTTTCGCAGGCAGTTTGTGTGTGATCTAAACTAATAATACTATAAATGCGGAAGTAATACTCTGTCTTTTGTTAGGTTTTGACGACTAAATGGCTATAACGATATTGATGGAATTTGACAAGGAAACACTTTACATCTTCAGGAAGGACACAGGATACTTTTTGCGGTATGAATAACAGTTTTAGTCATGAAGTTTTGATAAATTATTGAATGGTGACAGAGAGACGGATGCGTGTGTTGCTCACGTTAAATCGGTCGCTCAGGCTGTGCTCTTCTGGCAGGCAGTTAGTGTATGATCTGTTAGTAAATTTCATTTACAGACAAAACTTATTATTTAGTATAGATTTTGATTTGCGCTGTACGATACTATTACTTTCTGTCTGCCCAAAAGTTTATTTTGTCTTCTTTTTTGGCATGCCTCGCAGGCGTAAAGCAGACCTAAGGTGTAGCTCTAGCAGAGTACGAGTAGCTACCAAGAATCT
Organism: Vandiemenella viatica; assembly: GCA_031002005.1. NCBI lineage: Eukaryota > Metazoa > Arthropoda > Insecta > Orthoptera > Morabidae > Vandiemenella > Vandiemenella viatica. The sequence goes on along the minus strand of CM061921.1, from coordinate 71,761,755 downwards.
TATGCTCATGTTGAAGGAAGAAGAGAAGACAATACTGAAATTGAAGCTGCCATCAGTTAACCCAACCCCCCTTTTCCCCACCACCCCGCACGTTCGTTTTTTCCCCCCTGCTTTTATACATGTTGGAAATTGATTCTCTTCATGAGACAGGTAGAATGATATAGTGATGGCTTTCCCGTCATATTATGCCGACTCGGTGTTGTTTGGGACAAATGTTACGTAACTTACAGCTTTTTATGTCCAATTCTAGCAATGAAAATCTAAGTCCACGCGTACGAAGCCGCGGGTAACAGCTAGTTTATCATAACATTACATTCTCTGGTCTCAAGCTCGACAACAAACGGATAATGTATCCAACCACACGTTCATGGGACAGGGTGAAGGAAGGAACTGCTTTCTACCTGCAGATGTCCCAAGATGATAACATCGGTTCAGTCAGAGTCGAAGTGGACGATCGTATGCTACGATTTAGGTGCAGTTTACTCTGTATCCCAAATTCCTCATACGCTCCCATTGGCTGTTTGGTGGCGATTTTGTCGCCGAGAGCGAGGGTGGATCCCCGCGAAGGGTTTTCTTTGGCCCGAGGGTCGAGTTTGGAACAGAGTGGTACAGGTAGCCTTTCAAAGGGCTGCAAGCGCCTTCCCCCTTACAACTCGTATAAGGCCACTATAAAGACTGCAAGTGCCTTGTCGCCACAATATGTCGGTTAGCCTGGTTGCGGTTGTTTACATAACACCTGTAAAAGCTTGCTGATACACTACATTTTTAGTTTTTCCCTGTGCTGCGTAAATCAAAAGTTGACATGGCGTCCCAACCCATGAGCATGTATCCAAGTTTATGCCGACAACGTTGAGCGATTGTCCCGGAACCTTTTTAATAGTCATTGCAAAAGCAAGTCGACCGGGGAATTGCAATCTTTTAAAATCAAAGGGCAAATCATTGGTGTCGGACATCATAGGAATGCGTGGTATAAAGGCGTCATCTCCCTTATCATTTAGAGTGATTACTGTTGCTTCAATGACATTCGGAAGCAATGTTTTAACGGAAAGTCTCGTCCCGTTGCACAGCCAGGGAGGGTCAATGTTGCGCAAAAGAATTACGGGGGGGGGGGCAATTTTGAAATGTAGTTTATGTGGAGGTATTCCAGGCGTTGCTAATGAATTCAGAAATTCCGTGGGGTAAGAAACAGATTGTTCAATGCCAACCACGGTGTCGATGGAGGTCATTTCAATTACAAATTTCTCAGTTCCTAATTGCCCGATTTGAACCGGACAACTTCGATTCGACGGGAAATTTTTCAACCAAATGTAGACAGTATTTTTCTCTTTGTTTCAAATGATAAGTGTGAAAAGTTTCACCGAGATCGGATGAAAACTGTGGATTTGTATGAAGAACAAACAAACAAACATACATACACACATTAATCTTTATATATATAGATTTATATACTTTTTATACCGTAAGTCAGATTAAAACTTCAGCCAATTACTCACTGACCACGGTAAACCTGAATAAGGCGACGAGAAGTCCCTCGCAAGGTTCTGTGTGATCCATGACGTCCCAAGTCATATTATAAAATCTCATCGTCAGGGCTGAACAATTTGGTAGATTCGTACTGGATGAAAATATATTTGCCTTCAAGAGAAAATTCACAGCTACTTTGCTGGAGCAACACTGACTCAGTTAAGTAAGTAAAATTTTAAATCGGATATCAATTATACAGCGGCCGATCAAATACAAAGAGGATTTGAAAAAGGTGTTGGATCTTTAACACTCATTAGTAGCGTAACAAAGCATGTCTGGTAGGAGTGGATCGGCGCTAAATGATAAACACTTGTTTCTGCAGTCGTTGGTCCAATTATTATCTCGATAAGTGTTCAGGAGTTTCATGCGGCCCATAAGTAACACAAAGCAATAAGGTACCAGCAGGAATACAGTGCAGATAGGGAGCACAGTTCGGCAGTTATACATTTCCGAAGCTTCAAATGTACAAGTGGCATAAGATCACAAACGTTTCTAACCTCCATCGCACACATCGTTCCAGGACGAACGCCATACCACAAACAACATTGAAAATTCAATCCTTATTATCAAGCCTTGTGTATGAGCTGGCATTAGGGAGCAAGTGGGTTCGAATCCCCGTTCTACTTTCCAGATATCGATTTCTATGGTTTCCGAAACCACTACGGGTGAACGCCACTTGGGTTTTTCGAAAGGCCGTTGCCTAATTACTTAACATCTTGAAACGAAGTTTCTAAAAGTTATCGTAGTTGTGACTATATTTACACACTGGTTGTTTCTGTTTAAAATGTTTTCCAGTCGCCAGTCTGGTACTCCTGCTTGGTGGAATAATAATTCTGTCAGTGTTAAGGATATAACTATACAACATCAAACAAATGTACCAACACACACGGGGTTTAACTTGTGCAGTAATAGTTTTATTAACACGAGGCTATTTCCACCAACGTGAACCACCAGACAAAAGATTAGACAAATCAGACATTCTTCTCCAAAGATTAGGTTTGTAAAGATAGTGGTGATAATCTTTCTTCACTGTATCCTATTACCACAATCTCGATTTCACATAATCCTGTTCCTCTTTTTCCTATTTCTGAATTCTTACATTTCCTTCACAGTTTATATCAATTTCTCACACATTATCGTGTTACTCCATTTCCGTTATCAACCTTCTCGCTTTCTCTAACTTTTTTCAACAACCAACCAACCTCCAACCTCCATCTTTATTTTTTTTTCTTCTGAGATAATCCTCCGCATGTCCTCGATATTACAACACCTGAAAATATCGATCTTTCCATCTACGTTCTTATACATTAATACTGTTCTAACACCGTAATTCTCACTGTGGTGTTACAATCTCTTGCCCTGAGTCTCAAACCGCTTGTAATAACTTAGCGTCGATGACCCCGAATGAAAGTAATAATAAAAAAAAATCGGTCCTTATTCACAAAGACAGACTAATTGCTGTTCTAAAAAATTAATGCAGCAACTGTATTAAGTTATGGAAATTTGCAGGCAACCAATAAAAAATAGTTACATGTGACCAAAATCCCCTCCTAGTGGGTACCGAGAATGCTAACTGTAAATCAGATGGCTGTAATGGCTGAATTTCTCAGAAACTTTTGGAGCACTTTGCTTCAGAAGGGGGCTCGTTTTTAGAAGCATTCTCACTCTTGTGATAAATCATGGGTGAACGAAAAACAAATCTGAAACGAAGAGGTTGACTATGGAATGACTTGGAGAGGGGAAAGCGGCTTCCGTGGAGAGGAAAGGTTCTCATAAACGCATTCTGGGATGCTGAAAGTGTTGATTTCGTTGATTTTCACTACGAATTTTTGCTAATGTGTCCTAGTGTGAACTCTGGAACAAGATTAGAGAGGCCTGCTAGACCGATTAATGCGAAATTGGAATAACTATAGTGGACTATTATCTCCCATATTGTCCAGGTTTCTCAACCTACAACAATTATTTGTTTTCACCACTCTAAAGTAATTTAGATGGAAAGAAATTTTTCAACGATGAATAGGTACAATACTTCCTTTGCATATTGCTACTATACTTCCAACGAATTCTTAAGAAGGAATTAAAAAACTGCCAGATAAATGGAAAAAAATGTCTAGACAATAGCGGAAACTATGTAGAAAAAGTATTTTTATATTGTTTTGTTGCATGTTAATCCAAGGAAGCAATTTTTTTGTTGGTTTTTTAAAGTCTTCTTAGTATTTTATCGAAGCATGTATTCATATCAGAAATGAAATAACGATTTTTTTTTTTTTTTTTTTTTTTTTTTTTTTTTTTTTTTTTTTTTTTGTAAAGGCCGGAATACTCTCAACTTCAGCAGAATGATGCAAATACAAAATGACCAACAGTTATCTACAAACCTCAAGAATAGTGACTTAGAAGTGGACAGTGGACAGAAGCTATATAGCTTTGGGAGATTTGCGACGTCTGTGATCACAGCATATGATGTGTCTGCCGGATCCAACACAGTATTGACAAAATTTACAGTTTACCGATTCCGGAGAAATAGAGATAATAGTCTGCTCACAGTGATACATTTTAATTCTAAATTAAGTCCCGCAAATGAAGTTATATTAAATTATTGTACAACGAGGGAGGAAGTGCTGTAGGAGCATATGGATTCGTATCACTTGGCCTAAAATCAGGGGTGGCCAACCCAAATGATCTTGCGGGTCACTTTGGAAGAGCATCATGCCTCCGAGGGCCGCATATAAAATTATATATCCCCACAAGAAACATTTTTTTGGAGCGAAAAATTAAAACATGAGTTATTATTGTGTTTAATATTATTCTTACATGTAAACATAGATAATACAATAATAATGATACTAAACGCACATATATAACACTAAAAATGAAATATGAAAAATATTTTGTAAAAGTGTGATGAATCTCGCTGGCCGGAAAAATGTTCAAGGCCGGCCGCGGGTTGGCCAACCCTGCCTAAAATGATACATCAAAGAAAAGTTGAAGGAAGAGAGATTCTTTGACGAAAAAATTACTGAAACGACACAGACAAAAAATTACAGATGGACTATTAGATTTAGAAAAAGACAAGTGAACTTTTATAACCTACGTATCGAAATGGTAATGCAGAAAAATAATGTGTTCTGTAATTTATTTAAGGCTCATTAGATGTGGACACACAGACTGCTTTAATATAGCTAGAGACGTTCCTGTAATCTAGAGTTTCAACGACCTTCTGTTCGCTCAGTAGAAACACTAAGGGTAAAAATAATGCAGTCAGAGAATAAATAATTGCTAACATCAAAACGATGAAACTGTCGTTACATCTTATTCTTTCTTTAATCTAATTTCAGCGACTTTTCGTTTTAAAGTTAAAATATCACAATACGGATATCCAAACCGAAACTACAGATTATAGAAGACTTGTAAATAAATAATCATAAAAAATGGTGTCAGTGACGGATGTGTGTGTTTGGAAATGGAGTACGCCAAGTCTATAAATAGTCGTACCGGTACTCCAATGACCTTACAGCCCGCCAGCCTTGAATGACGAAACACGGATCTGCCTCACTGCACTTACACCAATTGGGATTCCTTTTATAATTATTACTTAAATCCTGCAGAGTGACCACCGGCTAGGAGCATTATACCGGTACTTTTATTCCAGACATCTGCTTGCAATAAACACCTCTCTCTGATCACATCACGTCTAGCCATGAGCACTCAGGATAAATATTAAAATGAACAGGCGAATCAGAAATCAAGTAACTGACCAGAATGTTATGAATTCGAAGTGAAACCTTCACGGTGGATTTATTTCAACCTTCTAATCTTTTCATGAAGATTTATGCTGTTTGTTTACAGTAAAATGGGTCCTACCCAAGACAGAGCTGGAAAGGCGATGATTTTAATGTGAGTTTAGTCCAACTGCTCTGCTACTTTTTTTTGCTGTCGTCAGTCATTAGACTGGTTTGATGCAATCCTCCATCCCTTCCTATCCTGTGCTAGCATCTTCATTTCTACATACCCCTTACAACCCACGTCCTCAATTATCTACTTCATATATTCTAATCTCTGTCTACCTCTACAGTTCTTACCTTCGACTGTTCCCTCCACTAACAAATTAACCAATCCAGCATGTCTCAAAATATGACCTACCAGCCTGTCTCTTCTTCCTGTAAGCTTCTTCCATAAACTTCTTTTCTCACCCATCATTTCCAAAACTCGTTCATTTCTTACTTTGTCTGTCCACCTAATTTTCAGCATTCTTCTGTATCACCACATTTCAAATGCTTCAAGTTTCTTTCTTTCCGGTATTCCTAAAGTCCATGTTTCGCTACCGTAAAGTGCTGTGCTCCACACATAGAGTTTTAAGAAGTTCTTTCTAATTCCTAGATCAATGTTTGAAACTAAAAGGTTTCTCTTTTTCATGAAGGCTCTTTTTGCTAGTGCTATTCTGCTTGTAACATCATTCCTGCTTCGGCCATCGGTTGTAAGTTTGCTTCCCAAGTAACAGAACTCACTCACTTCTCCTATTGCATCCGATCCTATTTTTATATTTAATCTGCTAGTATTGGTATCATTTCTGCTACATTTCATCACTTTTGTTTTACTTTGATTTATATTCAGTCCAAAATCTTCCTTCAGTATTTTGTTCATGCCATTCAATAACTTCTCAATATCCTCAGCCCTCTCTGCTAATAATACAATGTCATCCGCAAATCGTAGCATACTGATTTTTTCTCCCTGAAAACTTATGCCACATGGAAATTTTTCTTTGACTTTCTTCATTACTTCTTCTACGTATCATGTAGCAGCTTAGAAATATTAACACAAATGGGGCTTTGAAAGTCTTCTACCGTTATCGCGTATTCGATAATTCTCTGCCATTTAACTCCAGCGACCCTGCGTATGTCTTTGTACCGTCGGTCTGAGGGTCTTCCTCTTTGTCTATGACTCTTCCTTAGACTACAGTCGAATAGGACTCATGCCGGACGTGGCAGCATAGGGTATGGACGCACGCTGACAGTGTTACAGGTTATAGTCCGTCCTAAAGTCTTCTTATTCCTCACCACATTTTAGGGTTGACTACCTTCGGTGAGTTTCACTCATCGTTGGCATGGTCAAATTTGGAGCTATGGTTTCACGGCCGCATGCCCTTGCCGACGGCAATCATTTTATACCTACTGCCAGGTCATACTAATTACTAATGGAAGAAGTGATGTGTTGCAAGCTGTCTGTGAGATGGGTAACTCTAATCAGCATGTGATAAGTGTAGTTTTTGTTTGTGTAATGTGTTGTTTATGAGGCGGAGATAGGGAACCGTCCCGGCTTTCGCCTTGATGGCTGTGGAAAACCGCCTAAAAACAGCAATCAGGACATCCTGGGCTCGTGCCCGGCCCGTTGTACCTCCTCGATCCACAAAGAGCCACACTGGCGGGTCCTGCCTGCAGCATGAATGGTTTCCATTAAATGTTGTATTCGTTCTGTGTTGCATATAATGTATAGAAAAATATACTGGTGATAAAATCCTGCATACAATTTGAAAGAAAAATAATTGTGACTAGCTAAGTGGCTGAAATCAACGAACGCTTTTTTTTTTTTTAAATAAAAATTGCAACTTTTCTTTGCCCTTCCGTCATCTATTTTTGGAGGAACATATGCTGGTCAGTTTTATTTCAAGGTATTTGTTTATCGCAAGACATCTTTTACCCGTGTAACTGATCTAAAGTTGGTTCCTCTATTCTTGTCTTTCGTAGTAAAACCAACACTGAAGTTTCAATACATTTTTTCGCTGTTCTAAGTTTTCTTTGGTAAATTCGCCCAGTGTTCGTGTCTCGCAGCTCCTCGCATTCGGGAGGACGCGGGTTCAAGTCTCCGTCCGGGCATTGAGATTTGGGTTTTCCATGGTTTCCCCAAATTACTCCAGGCGAATGTCGGGACGCTTCCTTCAAAAGGATATGACCGAATTCTTTCCCGTTCCTTGCCCCCCGTCCTTTCCCGCCTCTAATGACCTCGACGTCGACGAGCCGTAAAGCTATAATAATAATAAAAAAAAGTCTCGCAACTATTAAGAAGTGTAGAACGCACTGGTTGTCAACTGTTGTCATTAGATTTGTGGGTGTATGTGATATAATAACTATACTGTGTATCGCGTATGCTTGCCATTCCAACTTGATGCGGGAAAATTCCTGGTCCTATACTGCCCGTATAATTACAAATCAAATGGGGCCACAACTGTTTACGGTTTGATGTGGAGCCTAAGAAATAATTTTTTTTCCTTATGCCTCTACGCCTTGTTGACGTAGAGGTAATTAGAGGCGGGAAAGGACTGCGGCAAAGAATTGGAAGGAATTCGACCATGGCCTCTTTGAAGGAACCATCCCTGCATGCACCTGGAGATGCCCGAGCGGGGATTCGAACCTGTGTCCTCTCGTATGCTAGGCCAGAGCGTTACAGCTCGATTGATGATGATTAAAAATTAGCACACTTCTTCTAGTAAGACGAATATCACACATGACTGCACTACTTCCAGATTAATTTAACCAAATATTTTAACCTTTGTTTTAATATGTGAAACGTTGTTATGTTCTTTGAAGCTATAGTTTTAAGGCTTGGCCATCTTAGAAATCGCGATCAAGAACAACCGCATGAGAACTAGGATGACCGGCCGTTAGGCTGATGACAGAATATGAAATTCTTATATCCTGTATAGCTCTAACGTATTCAGAAAAAGAGATGATTAATTTTTATACGCTTTACTATTCCAAGGGCGGCCTCCTTGCTCGACGAGCGACTGGCAGAGGTTAATACTGAAGAAACGCGGAATATTTTTTCGACCACTTTTGAAGCCGTTCAGTCAATATCTAGATGGAAACTGCTTGTGAGTCACAGATAGGGAAGTTGTAACTGCCAAGCCATCCCTTCTCGCCTCGCATTCGGAAGGACGGCGGTTCGAATCCCCGTCCGGGCATCCAGATTTGGGTTTTCCATGGTTTCCCCAAATCACTCCAGGCAAAGGCCGGGATGCTTCCTTCAAAAGGCCACGGCCGAATTCCTTCCCATTCCTTGCCCCCATCCTTGCCCCCCATCCTTGCCCCCCATCCTTGCCCCCCATCCTTTCCCGTCTCTAAAGACCTCGATGTTAAAAAGAGACGTAAAGCAGTTAAAAAAAAAAAAAAAAAAAAAAAAAAAAAAAAAAAAAAAAGCCAAGCTACCCCCTTTCTACTGCTGAGTCCGGGATAAGTTCTGCCTCCGGGAAACATCCACCACGGGATGGGGGTCTGGTTTAGGAGACCACCTTACGTTAATAATTTAAAGCGAATGATATGTTATTGAATTCCGTAGTGAACAATTTCCCACTCCGTTTTGTGGCACCAGGATTGTTTCCGGCGCTTGCATGGGGTAAGTCGTTTAAGATAAGCGTGTTGCACGAAAATTTCACCATTCTGGACAGCAGGGTAGGAGAGGTAATGGTGCGCGATTCCTAATCAGCAGATCTGGCACCAAAGCCCTCTGTTAAATCCTAAACCCCTCCTTACTGTGCCTGGAGTGAGGGCATACGATACTGTTGATGGTAATTCGTCTATCGTATGGGGACTTAATAGGTAACCCTCTTATCATGTAAAATATTTGGCTTAACTGGACCAAAAATGTACTTTACCCTTTCTCTCCTTTCATCCACAATACAATCGACACAACACACGCATCACAGCCGTCCGCGAAACAGTAACACTTAACACGAGCGTGGTGGGTGAGCATTAGGGAGGACGCCAGTTCGAATCCCCGTCCAGGCATCCATATTTGGGTTTTCCATGGTTTCCCAAATCACTCCAGGTGAATACCGGGATGCTTCCTTAAAAAGGCCATGGCCGAATTCCTTCATGTTCCTTGTCCTCAGTCCTATCCCGCCTCTAATGACCTCGACGTAGAGTTGGCGTAAAGCCAGAAGTAAAAAAGAAAACAAAGTAACACTTAACGAACACTTTCGAATTAGCAAAGGCAATGGGAAACCATCGTAGTTAACAGACCCTCTGGAGATTTTTCTTTTCGCCTTATTTGGGATTCTTTGGTCTCCTAGTAACAGAGTTTTAATCCCCTGCCTCTGCCGGGAGCACTGCACTAGTGCAAGAAATAAAGTGCCACCATCTGTTTGTGAAATGTGTTACCTACGTTCTGTCTATTGAATGTATATTTTGTTTGTCAAATGTGTAGTCATTAAAGTGATGATTGGTGACCGTACCAGAATTCTTCTAGGTGTTCGCAGGAAACCGCCTAAAAACAGTTATCAGTGCTGCGTGGGATTTGAACCAAGGGCCCACTGTATCTCGACGACAAGTTAGTGCAATGACGCTTCTAAGCGCACAACTACCCTGGTGGTTTTGAAGTTTACAGTGTCTCCATACTAACACGGGTATCATGGTGATGATTTATTTTAGAGTAGTGGAGAACAGGATTAACTAGTCTTATCTCTTCCTTATTATTCATCATAATTAATGAGAATGCTAAGTCAATCCAGGGACAGCTACAACTATTTCTTTCTGGTCGTATTCAAAGGCTTGTTTCTGTACTACATTTACTATATGAAAGGTGAATCATGGGCGAGAAACATGAGAGGAGGATCCAAACAGCTTACTTGAAATTATCACAGAAATGACTGACAAGACAGAAATGAACAGAAGAGAAGGCGAGGTGTAGGCATATACGGAGAATGAATCAACGTAGTAATAGACTTGGAGGCTGACCACGTATGAGTTTACTATATTCTCGAGTGACTCTCTGTCTTCTGGTGAAGATGGCGACAGATATTCCGATCGTCGAAATATCGTGTGAAAACACTCTGCTAGTCACCCGAGAAGACTATATTGATTTTCAACTCCCAGAGAAACTTCGATCTCACGTATGAGATCCTCGGAAAGAGAAGAGAAACTGATGAAAGGGGACAGAATTGCAGAGAAAAGAAAGCTAAAGGGCAGAAATTGATGGAGATGCTTCATCTGCCGACCCATCAGGTAAATGCAACAACCTGGGATATAGTAATAGAAGAGTAGAGTAAGCATAAGAAAAGTGATTACTGGATTGTTTTTGATTTTTTTTAACTGCTTAATGTCTCTCAACAGCGAGGTCTTTAGAGACGGGAAAGGATGGGGGGCAAGGAATGGGAAGGAATTCCACCATGGCCTTTTAAGGAAGCATCCCGGTATTTGCCTGGAGTGATTTGGGAAACCATGGAAAACCCAAATCTGGGTGCCCGGACGGGGATTCGAACCGCCGTCCTCCCGAATGCGAGGCCAGAACGCTACCCGTTACACCACCACGCTCGGTTTGTTTTCGTAATAACGTACAAACATGAAACCAGCCTCTATCAAGTTCTAATGTGTGTATATTTATTTGTGTGTGTGTGTGACACTAGAATAGTTATAGTAAAGTTGCAGCTATGATATTGGGGCGAATTTTAACTACCTGAAGTTATTTTCCTTTTTTACGATGGCTAGTAAACTACAAAAGATATTTTTGAAAAATTGCGGAATCATTAGTATAATAACAGTGTGTATTGTTATTATTGTGTTGGCACACTAAATGCTACCCCTTTATTTACTCATTATCGCGAACAGAATGTATATTTATCTATCTAGCAACGAAACATCATGTACATTCTACAATCTACACTGAAGTGAAACTGAATTAGGCGATACCGGTCTAACATGGTGTAACACTACCTTTCGCCATAAAATCTTTCCAACATGGACTTAATAAGACACTGGAAAACCCCTGAAGAAACTACACAGTTCAGTGGGATTTGTTAGACAGATGTCAGAGGTGAGGTGATGATGGTGGTTAGGGAAATAAGTTCATATACGTGGAGTTTTCATTCAATGTTTCGGATAGACTGCGGTAGCGATGTCGCGATGCATTGTTAAGTAAGATGTCTACAAGCTTATGCTGACAAAGAATTATTTGAAAGAATATGGGAAGTAAACTTTTACAAAACACTACTGACTGTATTTGGGACTCGGACTTTTGATAGCAGCATTAACACAACCAGGGACAGAGTCAGACAAAAAAGTGTTTTTAGAAACACTAATAGGGAATCCGTCACGTACAACTGGGGTCTGTGCAAAGAGTAAGTATTGAAATGAATTCACTAAAAAATTGTGTAGAATAATTAAAAAATAGAATTAATTATTCTTTATGCTAAAATACCTTTCTGATGATATATGTTGAATACGTGCTGAATTTTTACAATTTTCAGCAAAGGTATATTCATGGCGTATTTGCTATTCAGTTCATGAAATTCTTTATCAAATGATACTTATAATTTTTTGTCGATTATCTGCTGAAGTATTAGATTACTCATTCGTTATTTTACGCAAACCGTGAACTCAGCAGATAGCCATAGTTTTGTTTAAATTTTGAAAGAAATTTCGGATCAGCAGTTTCGAAAAATTAGACAAATTTTTATGATTTTTCGCGAATACTTCATAAAAAAAATCGAGGGATGTAGAGAAAACTTCAAAAATTTTGAGAGAATGTGGAGGACAGTTTTCAAATCCCCGTCCGGGCATCCAGATTTGGGTTTTTCCACGGTTTCCCAAATCACTCCAGGCAAATGCCGGGATGCTTCCTTCAAAAGGCCATGGCAGAATTCCTTCCCATTCCTTGCCCCCCCCCCCAATCATTTCCCGTCTCTAAAGACCTCACTGTAAGAGAGACGTTAAGCAGATAAAATTTGATACTTATGAGCCTTATCTAAACAAAATTTTTGCTACAGGCCTACCCTCCCTCAACAAACCCTCATAATTATATTCACACCCATGATTCTTGTAAATTTTGAGTTACAATAGTGTCAAGGTTTGTAGGAGCTAAAGTAAAATTACACAATTTTAAGTTAAAGTTATAAGAGTGTGATATTCGGGTTTCGGGTTACGCTCAGAAGATACCTCATTATACATGCAAGCTGAAAACTATTCCCAAGTCAGTTCCAGCATATGAGGTGTACTTACTTCTTGTCGATGTGCATGAACTTCATGTCCATGGCGTGTATGGAGGTGAAGACGTTGGTAGCGCCCTGAACGACGCACTCTCGCGTCTCGGGCATCGCGACTGGGGTGCAGGTCGCCAGGAACACGGGCTCGTTGCGAGAGCACAGTGGGAGGAACGACAAGTAGTGGCCCTGCACCAGCACCACCTGCAACAACAAACAGTCCGTGTGGTCAGGCTGCGCATTCTGTCCCTGTCGTAGCCGCGTTAACCTAACCCGGTAGTACTACAGGGGACCTACAGTTTAAAGTGGAATCCGAAAGCTGGAAGCGTTCTGGCGTAGTTCACATTACACATTACACATGTGAAAGTCGGGTTAAGAGCCTATGAAAATCCCTAGCAAGACAGGAATGCGAACCAAGGACCTTTCGATACCCAGTCAGACACCTTAACCACTGAGCCACCAAGACCTGTACGTATTCTAATCAACTGGAGCAGATATGAATATATGAGACAAGACGTATGCCTTCAAGAACACCCGCTCCATGTTTCGACTCTAAACCCAGCCTAGTGGGTGAATGGTAACGCTCGGACCGAATGTGGTGGGTGAGCGGTGAACGCTCTGGCCTCGCATTTGGGAGGCACCAGTTCGAATCACCTTCCGGGCATCCAGATTTGGGTTTTCCATGGATTCTCCAAAGCACTGCAGGCGAATGCTGGGATGCTGCCTTCAAAAAGCCATTGCCGAGTTTCTTCCCGTTCCGTGTCCCCAGTCTTTTCCCGCCTCTAATGACCTTGACGTCGACGAGGCGTAAAGCAGCTCCTTCAAAAGCTATGGCCATATTATCCTCTCCCACCGTCGACGAGCCCTGAAGCCAGAAGCTACCACATCCTTTGTGTTGCAGTGCACTTTAAATTAAGAGCAATTTTAATAAAATAATGTTATTATATGCCGAAGTAACCGTAGATTAAAACTTCGTCAATGAATTCAGCTATAATTTTGCGGGAAAGACAAAAATTAACCAGATACGTAGCTTTTAAATGTTATAAAAACAAAATGTAATTGTATCGTGAGACGACGAATAAGTTTGAGAAAGACAATTCTATTCTCGAACTAAAACGATCATTACCGAAGAAAAAGAATTCAATCAGGAGATCGCAACGAATGGATACTGGGAGATTTCAGAATCCTTGTGAAGAAGTGTATGAGTTAGCCGATAAAAAAATTGCTTAAAAATGTTGCTATTTATTTGTCATTTTGTTTGCATGATGGAGAAAATGGGAGCATCTGCCAAACGAAATCACCGCTTAATTTGCGGATACTGGAAGAGGAGCGTAGACGAACATGGAGGGACAAAGTTCACGAGCGTCGAGAGAAGGCAAAATGCGGTTCTGACTTGAGCTGGCAGCTTGCAATAAGCATCCAGCACTTACCAGTTTGAAGTGGAAAGGGACTTAGGTTTTCAAGCGAGCAGTGGCTGGAATCAAAAATTTTCTCAAACAAAACATTACTGTTATGTGCTAGTGACTACGACTACTGCAACCTTACAGTAACAGATTGTATTTGATTTTAAACTATTTGCAATACTAACAGGACTGAGTGTGGTGGGTGAGCGGTAACGATCTGGCCTCACAATCGGGAGGACGCGGGTTCGAGTCTCCGTCCGGGCATCCAGATTTGGGTTTTCCCTGGTTTCCCAAATCACTCCAGGCGAATTCCACGATGCTTCGTTCAAAAGGTCATCGCCGAATTACTTCGCGTTCCTTATTCCCATTCCTTTCCAGCCTCTAATGACCTAAAAAAATGTACTGATAGGAACCCTACTAGCACCATGGGTGGAGCGATCCACATGATTAATAATCTCTGTATCGGTCCAATCCTGAGAAACGCCGCGTGCTCCTATCACAAACATTTAATTGAGCTTTAAGTCGTAATGCATAATGACCTTTAAGTACGTAACACGTCATAACGTGTCACTGAGTGTTGCTTCAAGCATGTTTTGTAATTTCGTTTAAGTCATGACAATTTCAGTCAACCTGACTGTCACACGATTTTCATTCAACTTTAAGATATTACTTGATATAGTATAACGACCGTAAATATAGGACAGAAGTTTAGTTATTCATTTTTTTTAAACTGTTTATGTTTTTCAAAGTAAAGGTACCTATCGTCTGTCGATAAAGTGTTTTTATTTAATAAATAGTTTGTAGCATCTTTCTCGTATTACCTGTGATTATAAAATCAATTTTAAACAGCTCATTCACCCATAAATATGTCTAAGAATTAGTGAGATACAAAGTAATAAGAATAAATTATTAAAAATTAATCACATTTAATTATGGAATGCAGCATACACTATTCGATATAACCAGTCAACAATCTACGCTAATATTATAAATGCGAAAGTAACTGTGTCTTTCTATTTGTTATGTTTTCACGTTTAAACGGAAAACCTATCTTTTTGAAATTTGCCATCGAAAAACTGTATATTGTTAGGAAGGATATAGGAAACTATTTTGGAATAAATAATATATTTTGTAATGTTGAAAACTAACCTAACAGTGACAGGCAGACAGATAGCGTGTGTGAATCTGTGTAATGTTACATCGGTCTCTCAGGCATTGTTACTCTCGCAGTCAGTTTTGTGGATGATCTGTTCATAAAATCCAGGTGCAGACACGACTTATTACACAGTAAGAATAGCTGTTTGGTATAGAGGTTTATTTAAGGGCACCTGCCTCTATCTGATAGAAAAAATTTCTCCTGTTTCCAAAAATGTATGGTTTACCAACTTTTAAATTGTTAGTTTGGTCCTAAATGCTCTTTGAAGAAATGTCTGCACACTAGCCTAGCCTTCTTTTAGCTCACTGCTGCTGTCATTTTCTCAAAACTACATTTTTAGAACATTAGGTACATATATCATCACAATGGTTTGAGCTATGTTTACCAAATTTCTACCAAGTGAAGAATGGGACAGTCTGTTTGTGTTATGCCTAATACATTGCAGAAATTTTTTGTTATCATGCATATAATTTTAGTGGTAATTTTGAAACAAAATAATTTGGTGATTTGATAATTTTTTTTCTATTTCCCCTGAAGTATTCCGAACTACAAAAGGAGAGGCATAATGAGTTCCTAGGAATGTTGACTGTAGTCTGGCACAGTTTGAACGCTAATAGACTGATAATGCACAAGTAAATGGTACCAGAATGGGAATGTGTGTTATAAAACAATCTACTAGAAAAGATGTTGTAATTTTGAAACTGTAACAGATAATTAAATAAATTTCTATTTGCAAATTTAGTTAATGTAATTCAGTGTTGGTACAAAATCACAACTTCCTCCGCATTACAGATCATGAGCAATGTGCCTTTAAACGAGGCTTAAAAACGCAGTCTGTTCATGTCCAGGCCCCCTTAAGAAGATCTTCTCACTTATCAGTAGCTATAAGACAAGAAGCATGAGGTACAAAAAGATTTGGACACCGCTGGGATTTCCGATACTGATGTTACAGATGGCTCCAGATTTTGTTACATGGTTAACTGCTGGTCCCCTCCACCAAAAATTCCTAAACCTCGGAAACCCATATCACAGGAGAGAAGACATCTGGGGTTAAGATGTAGTAGAAACGAAAGCGAGCATCGAAAAAGAACTAGTTATAAGCCCTCCATACTGGGCTTGAATCAATAATAAAAAGTATAGATGTGATATTATTTGCGTTTATATGTAGCTAGCTTACCGGTTTCCAACCACCAAAACCTATGTATCTTAGCAAAGGATTGCAAAACCAAAAACGTTGTGTACAAAACGATATTCATCCCCAGAAAGTGAAATAGTTTAAAACCACAAACAAAAATCTGCTAGAGGACCTGTGGTAGGCAGTCTCCCATTGTTACCCCCCCCTTTTTTTTTTACATTCTATTTCAAATTCTAGTAATAAAATTTCACGCGTATGAATATATATGAGACTGTTAACTCTTAATCTTCTCAAATTCTTCTTCATTCTGTGTTCGATTGTTCACCCAGTGCCGAGATCAGCATATTGCTGGACTCGGTTCAATCCCCTCGCAGGAAGCCAATGGTATTTTGGCTCCATCACGAAGTTGCAACGGACATCCGGCAATAAAAGATGGCTGCCTGCATTTTGAATGCAAAGCCCGACGCAAGTGCGCTCCTTCACAAGCGATCTTCGTCTCCCCTTCATTAGTCCCAGCCTTCCGATACTAGTCACAGCCTTCAAATTCCAGCTCTATTTAAAGAGCTATACCCTCTAAATTAAGTAGTTAAACAGTTATGCTTAAAAATCAATGAATAAACCAAGTGTATGAAAACGGACATTAAAGAAAATTGTGGTTGTGCTGGACATCTCTGCCAATTTTCCTTTTTCCATCTCCTGAGCTATACTGTATATTTTTACATAATGGCCGCGAGGAAACGGTTGTAGCGCGCATTTTTCTAGGCGATGTAATCGGAAAACTGTGAAACATCAAATTTCATGACAAACAAATGGTTAAAAAAATAAAATCAGCTCCTGACGGGACTCGAACCCCATACTTAGTACCAGTTACTGGTATACACAGTAAATCCAAAAGTTGACTTCGTTAATCGTTAATCCGCTACTTAAAAGGTTAACTTCGATAATCGTTAAAGCGTTACATTTTTGCAAATTTAACGCAGGTTAATGTTAACCGTTAACCATCCAAAAGTGGAACTGATGTTTATGTATTACAATAGGTATTAATACAAGTAATTCCAAAGTGTGAATCAGTAATACCTCTACCCAATGTCCTAGAAATTGAGTTTCTGCTGGGGTTCGACGTTTTAACCAGCTTCTCAAAAGTATCGGATTCTTCATCATATAGTGGAATCATATTGGCAACGAAAATGTTTACAATATATCCGTCTATGCCAGCTTGGAATATGACGGTGCCGGGAGCTACGATGCCAAATGTCTTGTTAACGAAAACTTTTAATAGCAGGTGGAGATGCAAACATATCAATTCTGCTGCTATCTACATCAGAAGAAGCCGCGGCACTTGAAGGAGGCTTTGAATTAATCACCTCCCCCCCCCCCCCCCTTGTCCCAACCCCGAGTTATCCCTGCTTTTACTTTTTCTTCAGACTGTTCATATTTGGATATAGTTATGCATCTTCTTTATATGTTGTTTAAGATCATTAAGGCTAAACACGTGAGCCTTGATTGTACAAAGTTTAGACAAACACATTCATAAAGCAACTGTTCTCCCTGACTTGATTTAAATCCGTCATATACGCATAAATGGGGCCAAGATTTTTGTATTCTCATTGCCGTTGTTAGCGTTGCTGCTTTCACTAACAGATTCAAGATCTTCAGTTTCCATGATGTAATCCAGTAAAAAGTTAGATTATAAAAATATAAAAATCAATTACCGATTGAATTAGAAACGAGTAGTGGGCGCCGGTTTGCAGAGGTAAAATATAAACGCTCCAAAACTCTAGCTTTCCTGCCCACACCCACGCCATGCCTAGCATAACAGTTGCGTATGCATTACACTCGCACTTTGTATTACCTAATTCGTTCGTCGAACGCACAAGCGTGACGTGGCGCATAATTGAAACAAACCAAATGACGTCAACTACCAATGTAACAGACTAAAGTCAACGGAAGTTCAATTTAACGGAAGTTAAATAGACCGTCAATGATTTTTTAGGTTAACTGAAAAGTAAATTTTACTGCAATTTTAGTAACTTCGTTAATTAACGTACTAACGCATTTCTGCCCAGCTGTGCTGGTATACAATTACTAAATAGGACCTAACCTCATAATCTCACCATGTACGTAAATGGGGCCTGCATATTTTCACTGAAACTGTAAAATTCCATCCGTCTATCAGTGTAATTTTACTGGCCAACAATGTCTACAGTCGTATATATTAGTCTACGTCTCTGGTTTGTCATCATAGTTAGCACACACACGTATTGCGTAAAATGTTGGGCGAACCTAATATGCTAACTATTATCGGCGAACAGCTTTCCATATTGATGATTGGCTGGATTATCACCCAGCGGTCCCCAAATTTATACTACTTATTCAGATCGTCTATTACGTTTTTGGCTGTGCTTCTACGAACAAATACTGGATATTAATAACCTTGACTTAGCAACTTAATTGTTAGGTCTGAGGAATTTATTTGAAAGATAAGATTTGAAATAAACAGCAATTGTATTTATTGATAAAGCTCGATAAGAATCATGGTAAATGGTAAATACAATGAATGGCTCTCGATTTTTGTATTTTGTAAGCACAAAGCTAAAATATGAATAGTTTGCGTTCGATTTCCGATGTCTATAGCATATAGAGAAGTAAAAGTTTTAGTTGAATTTTACTTACATTCCAATCCAGCTAATAACAGAAATTCGTAAAAAAAAAAAAAAAAAAAAAAAAAAAAAAAAAAAAAAAAAAAAAAAAAAAAAAAAAAAATTGCCCCTACTGAGACTTCTCTTTGATATTATCAGCTTTTGGCATCAATTGTAGGTTGTGTGATATCAAATTTTCATTGGAACGGAGAATCGTTTCTATGATTGTTTTTCTATTTGTGTACATATAGAAAGTTAACGCTCTACTTCTTTAACACTGCGGAGTTGTTATTTTGCCATAAATAACATTTTCTTCAAATATGAGAAAATAAGTTTTTACAGGAGTTATAACGGCCATTATCTGCTGTGTTTTTCCCCAAAGGAAAAAATCTCAGACTTCCCAAAAGTCGTACCAATCCAATTAGTACAGATGAAGAATGGCCAATTTCTTTTCCGTTGGTATTGCAATGTGTAAATGTCTAGACGACTGTGTTGTGTATAATTCGTTTTGTGGATAAAGATGAAAGAAAGGACAGAGTGAAACCCGATGCCAACCCTACTGAATCACTCTTCCAAAAGACATTTTCGACGAGCGGTTCAACATCAGCTATCTAATTTGATCTCACTTCATAGGTATTGTTGGGAAGTTTGGACTTCTTTGGTACACGACCTGATTTTCACGAATAATGTACCACCATGTCTGCTACTCTTCTAGTAAACTACCGGATGGTTACAATTTCTTACTGCCATAGGGAATCGAAAGAACTAACACACGCAAAGTTAAAGTGTCTTATGTTTTATTCTATCAAGAGGCTTTTCGTCTTCCCAGCAATTTCTAACCGATTTGTTTAACTGAACGTTACCCAGAGAAATTGTTGTGTCCCTTCCAACGCAATATCAACAGCCTAGGCAGCACCCAGGCGAATGTTGATATGATTCACAACTTGCTTCTTAAAAATACACTTTTCGCAAAGAGAACAATAAATAAATTGGCTCAAAGCTGGGAGTCCCAGAACGGATGGCCACAGTCTCCTCACTTCTTCAGTGCAAATTCTCTTTAGCGACTACTTCAGTCAAAAGGCAAACTATTTTCGGGAACTGTCAGCTTCGTTTTCCGGATTTGTGGTTTCGAGTACGTTGAAGGGAGCTCTTGAACTTGACCTCTGGTCTTCCATATACAGCTCGTGTACCACTTGGACCATATCCAAGAGGCTGGGTTGTCCTTCAGGTAGCCAAGTCGGCAATGCGACAATACGTTAGCTCTATCCACATGGTTATCTGTTGATCGTTTCAGGGCATCGCAGTCATTTTTGTTCCCGACAATGGAAGTCACTTTTTGTAGTTTTAGAAGACCGTGAAAACTTATTTGAGGTAATGGGAAAGCTGTATCTAGAACATCTTTAAACCCTGTAGATTGAGGGATTATGGAGTTAGGTACACTACCGTTTGCTTTAAGACTATTACTGAAATTCAGTTGGTTTCTTTAACTTGTTAGCAGCTGACCGACTTCACCTTGTGCCAGCGTTAAGAGTGCGTGCTGTGAAGGCAGATCGTAATCATTCAGTCGCAACTAAGAATCTTCAGTGGGCAGTGCCAGCCACGTGTCCGACGTCGCTAAGGCACAGTACCTACGATTAGCACTCTACTGGCTTAATTAAATCCTCCATTAATCCCTATCATGAGCCAAAACTCTTGATTTTAACATATCCCTTACAATCAATGTCCTTAATTACCTGCTTGATATATTCTAATTTTTGTCTTTCCCTCTACAGCTATTTCTTTCAACAGTTCCCTCCACTACCAAATTAACAAATGCCACGTGTCTTAAAAAGCGAACCAACCACTCTGTCCGTTCGCTAAGTAAAACAATCTTCCTTCCTCACCGATCATTTTCAAAACAGTTTCAGTTCATACTTTATTTGTTTATTAATCTTCAGTATTCTTTTTTAGCTCCGCATTTAAAATATTTTAATTTCTTTCTTTTTGGAATTTCTGAAGCCCATTGCTCTCTACCATAAAGTGTTGTGATCAACACATACAGTTTTAATTGCGTGAGGTTAAATAGTTGGAGGAAGGGTCCGGGGAAATCTCACCACGGGGCAGGGGGGGGGGGGGGTTGACGGAAATCTCAAGTGAGTTTTTGAAATTCTTGGAAGTCGGTAGAGCTAAAAAGAAAGGTCCACAAACGACATGGATATCAAATTTAGGGCGGGTATAAGGTCGAAAAACAACGCGGATACCGACTTTAGGCAGGGGGGGGGGAGGGGGGGCGCTATAACCTCGGAAGCAGGAGAGCTAAAAAAAGTCTCAAAAAAATACGAAGCCAATGTCATCAGCAAATCGTAGCATGCCGATTTTTTCTCCCTGAACACTTCTGCCACATGAGAATTTTTATTTTATTTCCTTTATTGCTTTTTCTACATACAAGTTGAATATCAACGGGGATAGACTACAACCTTCTCTCACACCCTTTTTAACTGATGCATGTTTCTCATGGTTCTCTACTTTTATTACAGCTACTTGATTCTTATCTAATTTATAAAGTATTCTTCTAACTCGTTAGGGACCGTGCACAAACTACATGGCTCGGTCCAGGGGAGGGAGGGGTTGGCTGGAAGGCTACGCTGGGCTACGTGAGAGGAGGGGGGTTTTCGAGCCAGGCCACGTAGCTATCCTTTCATAACATTTTTCAGAGTTAAAATGAGGAACAGAACTCACAACAGCATGTGAATATTTATTTCCCTCATTTAATTATCTCCGTATGTAATTTAAAATGGTCTGACAAGAGAAAACAGTACAAAATGTCTTCTGAAATCAAAGGGGAATAAAGCTACGTGCTACGTGGGGAGGGGGGGAGGGGGGGAGGGGGGAGCGAGGAGGGGTAGAGACAAAAGCCACGTAGGGCTACGTGGGGGGGGAGGGGGGTTTCACAGGAGGCCAAAATGGAGCTACGTGGTTTATGCACGCTCCCTTATCAGCGTAACCGGCTTTTAAAAAAAATCACCATCCATTAGTTTGCTGGAAAGGTAAGAGAGACGTAGTTCGAAAAATAATTTTATCAAATATTGTGCACTTACGGCCTGAGTTAAATCCAAAACCTTTAAGCAGTGAGTATGGACTGAGGCGATGCGACGGTGTTGATAATTCGTCTGTCAGATGGAGATGTTAAATGCGGTGGCAAGTGGTCCATCTTTCTGAAGAGCGGGGCTGAATGGGCCAGCACCGGTTTTTTCCCGCTCCTTTCTTTCGTCTCTCACACAGAACACTAACGATTCTGTCACTCATCATGTCATCCATTGTAACCGCCTCCCACCTGAAGATCGGGTGTGTAACAAAACTTTGACTTTTGAAGTACGTCTAGTGAGCACATGGTTTCTAATATGTAAAATGACCTATGTTATTGATACTAGATTTCGCTTTCAAATCTTTATGTAGTTTGTGTTACTTCAAACGCTGTTTTAGATGTTTTCCCACACATAATGTATTACTTTTCTGTTTCTTCGATATTTCCAGACCTTCATGGCCGCCACATGGAGGCATTGAGCATAGTGGGTGAGTGGACAACGCTCTGGCCTCGAATCCGGGAGGACGTGGGTTCAAATACCCGTCCGGCCATCCAGATTTGAGTTTTCCATATTTTCCCCAAATCACTCCAAGCGAATGTTGAAATGCTGCCTTCAGAAAGGCCATGGCAGAAATCCTTCCCTTTCCTTGCCCCCGATCTTTCCCACCTATAATGACCTCGACGTCGACGAGCCATAAGTAACAAAAAATCCACATGGAGACTTTAAACCAGGCGGCCCCCGCTATAATCCTGAATAGATCGCAAAGGATTTCACTGCTTCACATCTTTCTTCTTAATACACGAAACATGAAACAACACATTCAGCCTAAAAGTAGTCGCAACACCTGTGAAGCAAAACTTATGCACACGAACCATAGGACCTGTCTGTATGCGGGGCTAGTACCGAGGATCCAAAACATCCTTCCGATTGCAGACGAAACATAACATATTAAGGAACCGACGGATGAGAACAAAATCAGTATTTCAAGAGCAAACATTCAAATAGGTCCAAAATTTCAATGCAATCCCAACTACTTTCATACAATCTTGCCTGTTACATTGTTATCTCAGTTCTGCTTCTTAACGCATAGCTCTTTTTTTGTGATACAGATAAAGTCACCCAAACTCTTCAATAAAATCGTAACTGGTTCATGTCTCAACTGCAGATGAACATGATGATACGGAGAAAATATTTCTTCGGAATGAAACCGAATCACCCAAAATCTCTCAAACCATTTTCCGTTCTCCATACCAAGCGTGGTGGGTGAATGGTTAACGCTCTGGCCTCGCATTCGGGAGGACACCGGTTCGAATCCTCAGTCCGGGCATCCAGATTTGGAATTTCCATGGTTTCCCCAAATCACTCCAGGCGAATGCCGGGATGCTACCTTCAAAAATGCCATGGCCGAATTCCTTCCCGTTCCTTGTCCCCAGTCCCATCCCGCCTCTAATGACCTTAGCCGTCGACGAGGCATAAAGCCACAGTAAAAAAAAAAAAAAAAAAAAAAAATCCCTCACGTTACTTTCTAAATATCCACCAGAAATTTAAAAGTTGGTGCAGAAAAACCATTCAAAACTTTGCTTTCGAAAAATGCAGGAGATATATCCGCAAAGTTAGTTAATTATTGGAATTAATTATTGCATCATTAAACAACAGCCCAAAAGCTTTTTTTTTTTTTTTTTTCTTGCTGTTGGTTTTACTCCTCGTCAACGTTGATACAACTAGATGGTTATTTTCACGCATGTTAGATGACTAGGTAAAAAGTTAGCGATATTATGCACAGATCTCAAATTCAAAAGCTTCCTTCCATCGATATTAATATCATATTTTAAACCACATTTCAGATGCTGAAACTCACCTCCCAGCATGGAGGTAAATAACTTAGGTGATACAGGACCTCCTAGATAGAAACTTCTCCCAAATGGAAAGCGTCTTGCAACTAATCCAAGTTTAATTATTCATCGTACAATTATAATATACAGTTTTGCACTCGCTGCCTGGCTAATTGTTTCATATACAAGAAAGTTAGGCTGAATTAGAGGTCTTAGTATGAAGACATATTCATTACATACATTTCTTTAAATTCAGCTCTTTCCCACCCAGTGATGAAAGCTTTCTTAAATAAGATCGATGCTGAACCGGATCTGACATTATAGACAAAACATTTAATTAAAAAGCTGAAATTCCAGTATCCTCAAGTCGTCACTAAACATGGCAACACTGCACCTATATTTCGCCTTGGTGAGATATGGGTAGACACAACACTTCATAAAAACGGCCGTATTTCAACCAGCTCGACACACGACCGTTTTCGGGAACGGAAGTTTGGCACATAAAATTTTTTCGCGCAGCTAATAAACAACGAACTTGGCTTGGGTCTAGTGGTTGGAGAAAGCGCGTTTTTTGTAATTCCGAATTATATTAAATAATATGGACGGCAAAACTCAGTAACTACTTATATCGTTTGAAACTCACTTCGTATGCTCAAACGAACGATGTGTTTAAGTGACAACATGTCAAATTTAGTTTTTGGCAAATATCTGTGAACTTATTGCAACCAGATTTGTTGGCGGCTGCGAAACACTCATCTGATTTTTACATTAAAGTACAGAAATTGTCATTTCAGCTCATCAGTCAGCAAGTGTTATATCAATATTAATTTATGGTAAAATTTCAAGGTAGAAAATTTTTCGCTACTTCCTCTGTTATCTAAAAGTAATTGTTATAAATAAATGAGATCAGTTGTAAGAATTACATATTAGCAATTCCTAAAACCATATTGAAATAGTAGATATCATCTTACAACGTTTATCTATTATCTAAAATTTTCTGCGAGGGCTCCAATATTAGGTAGAAAAACAACCGAATGTACTCAGTATATATGGAGCGTAGATAATTTTTGGAATACGTTATCTGAGCATATTGTCTACTGTTTATCATAATAGCACTCACAACCAAATAGATTTTCCCTCGCGTATTCGTAAATGCTGGTATACTATTTGGAGCTACTAATGTAACATTCGATTAATGCTTTTAGCTCTTGATCATGAAGGTGGTTATCATTGTGGGCAGTCTGTGTTTACGATAAAACGACGTGGCTAAGACTTGACATTGTTTATTTTGTTTCTACATAATTTGTAAGTGTCGTTGCAGAATTTCCTCAGTGAATAAATGTCTCGTTATACCTCACTTAGCGAAGTGATAGGGGCTCCGGCCTATCTTAAGGCTTAACCCGCCATTCCTAGTCGTTTGGAGAAAAAGTGTGCAATTTTCCACTTCTGATCATCTACCCAGCACTTACCACCACAGACGACAACTCCCAACAGAAACATTCACATGACTATTGGGAACAGCTTCAAATACGTGATACGGGAGAAGTTTCTGTGAAAATGGATGTGCCTAATGGCACCACAACCTGCTGTCGGATGAGTACCTGGATGGAGACTACTCGTGATAACCAAGCCTGGTGTTTGAATGGTAATTCGGGAGGACACGAGTTCAAATTCCTGCCCGAACGTCCAGATTTCTGTTTTCCTGAAATCACTCCAGGTGAACTCCGGGATGATTCCTTCAGAAAAGAATAGGGCCGTATTCCTTTTCGTTAGTTGCTCTCAATTCTCTCGAGCCTATAATGATCTTGAAGTTTACGAGGCGTAAAGACAAGCAAAAGAAAAAAAATCCTCGCGGGTGAAGTGAAGTGACACTTCTACTAATCACCTGGCACGGTCCATCCTCACCAATCCCACCCAAAAACTTCAAGGCATTTACTGGGGACATTTAGAAATAATTCCGCGTTTACAGTTCATAGCATTAATTCGCCAGTATACAAATGAGAATAAATTCAATTTGGTTTTTTGAACATGAATTGGAGACAACAGTTCTCGACACGATTAGAAACGATGTGAGAAACTCTGATTGTAAAAACGATATCCATACGACGTCAGTAAACGAAAAGGAATGAGGATATCTTACAGCATGTTACACGGTGAAAGAGTCACAGGGACATAGCTGCATTACATGCTTTTGTTTCCGTCACGCCTCGTCGACGTCGAGATTATTGGAGTCGGGAGACGATGGGGGCAAGGAGCGGGAAGGAATTCGGCCAAGGTCTTTTGAGGGAACCTTCCTCGCGTTCACCTGGATTTTTTGTTTATGGCTTAACATCACGTCAACGTCGAAGTCATTGGAGGCGGGAAATGACAGAGGAAAAGGAACGGGCAGGAATTTGGCCAAGGCCTTTAGAAGGAACCATTCCGGAATTCGCCTGAGAAAACCATCTGAATCGGTATCCGATCGGGGATCGAACCCATCTTCTCCCGTAGGTTAACCACTCAACCACTACGCTCCATATTTTTGACGTCTCCCCCATGAAGAAATTCATACATTAGTTGTATTTTGCGTAGTGTGAATATATTATGTTCCTTGGTAGGCCTACTTCTAGCGAAGATTCGCGATTTTATTTTTTATTTTTTGCCTCACTGGAGCACCATCATTAAAGTGGTCCAGAGGGTCACGCAACAGGAGACTGACCGGAATCAAGATTGAAATGATAACAGCACTTTGCTCTCCTCGTTCTGTGCCCCGCGATAAAGATCATCACGTCAATGCAGACAGACACCACTGTTTGCTGTGGCGAATGGATGGCTCACTGCAGGACGTCGGGAATAGAGACCGATACGATGTACCCGGAATCCTGATGCCTGATGATGATCCTGAGGGTAGCTATGACTACAGCCAAACACGGCGTACACGTGTTGGGCTGCCCTGATCAGAAACTTCAGTTCGCATTCGTGTGAATCTTTGTTGTCTGACCACGGCTTCGATGTTCTCAATTATTTTTCACGCTGGCCAAAGTAGCGTCTGGGCTAGAGTACTGGATCCGCGGGCTAAAGATCGCCGGTTCGAGTCCTGCCACGGAATGGGTGTTTAAGTGTTGTGTCTGTGAGTGCCATCTCCGTCCTGTGGTGTGTATAACTGGTTGCAAAAATATATACTGAAAGCACTGGATCACACATAAACACTGTATGGTCTCAGATACCGAAAGCCTAAAAAAATAAAATAACATTATTTTTCAACTTTGTTTTGTAATGACATAGCAGCGAAAATAACTGAACACTCTAGCTTAGCTGTTTGGTCGTATAGGATTTAAAATAACAATAATCAAAAGCTAGTCTATAATACTTAGTCTTATGACTTCGTTACTGCTCATACATAAAAAACGACATAACCAGCAAAACAAAAGCACAAGGAGGAATGAATCTCTGAATTTTCTCCTGGGAAATAAAGATTTAGGTTAGTCGTAGCTTGCTGTTCTCAAGTATGTTGTTTCCTTCTTTTTAATATTTTATGTTGAAAGAGGATTTCTGTTAAATGGTAACGTGAATAATTCCGGCCAAACTTCAACAAATGTTATAGCTGAAGCCATGGTAGACGCTTGAAATACGTTAAAACGATACTAGATTCTAAACAGCATGGTAAAACAATACTATCTGCCTTACAAAATACTTCATAAACCTGATAACGTGTTACCAGGAATGTGTCCAGTTTCTGCTGTCTTATTAATAGTAAACATTATTATTCGTTTCATTTCTTTTGTTCTGTATTGTTATATACAAGTATGTGATTGTATTTACTTATTCGCGAAGTCAGCATAGCGATAATCAATTGTGATATCCTACATTGTGATTCAGAATTTTAGCCATCGAATAGTATTGAGTAATTTCAACGTCTCTTTTCCTACAAGACTAGGGAGTAACAGCTAAGGTTCATAAGGTATATTGTAACCATAAAGAGGCAAGCCATTGCTGACATCTGTTAGCGATCGGAGTTAACTTTGTACGACTGTGAGGAGTGTTATAGACATTATGGGACGCCTGTTTCTGAGGTAGAAACGGGGAATCATCTAAATATTCCCCTAAACAGGAGCGTGAAACTTACTAAAAGTCGCAGCCTCAGATGAGGAGTTGTATCTGATCTGAAATCTTCCCCTTCAGGGTTGTTATACACATAACTTCTGAGTCGCCCTGTATCGTCTGGCTACCTGCCCTGCTGGCATATCAAAATCTCCGACCCACCCTATACCACCCATTATTAATCGTGCAAAGGAAAACATTACGAAAGCATCTTCCACAAATGCTATAAGGTGTCAGCTTTTTGCTTTGTTAAATTTATTTTCGGATCGTTATTTTATAAAGTGTGATGACAGCTATCTTATATTTGGTTAATTCCTAAAAAATATATTAAAGAACAGAACGAAAGGTTACTTGCAGCAAAAACCATATTACAAACGAAAAGCAGCACGATATTACTCAGAAATTGGCGCAATCAAACCAATCGTATCTCAAACTCCATAGGGAACTTAGAGGGTGATTTTGCACAAAATATTTATTTTATCCAAATAAAATGTTCAGCAGAAGGGGACTAAACACTTTGTATTGTTACAGAAAATGGCAGTAACTTTATTAAATTTTCCCAGTTTTTGTATAAATATTGTTTTCAGCTGACAGGGTAATAAACAGTTTGTACTTTATTTTTATCTCTCTTTCTTCGTTAAACATTTAAGCATTTATTTACGTTAATTTTATTTGATCACTTTTTATTATACGTAAAGCAAACTACTGTGCAGCACTATTTTATTGATTTAAAACTTGTTCTTTTCTTAAATTTGGTGTTTCTCTAGTGGCCATAGCCAAAATAAATAAAATAAACAGGATTAAAAATCGAAAAAGTGATATCTCGATTTTTATTTCTTGTTTTTATGAGTTGATTTCTTAGTCATCAATCTAATGCAATAATTTTTGAAGTGGCTGACGCACATACAAAGAAATATCGTATAAAAACACTTTTAACTATCATGTTTAATTTTCACTCTGATTTTAACATAAAAAACATTTGTGGCTCAAATAATTAAAAACCCATACTAACAAAACGAAATTATATGCAGATAGATTGGTTTTTTGACACGTCCAATACCCTCACCACTATGAACAAGCTGTTCCAACCTGAATTAAAATTTTCGTCAGACTACAAAACAGTTCTTGTGGTTAGTTTTACAAACAAAGTAAAGAGACTTACTTTATCTAATTTTTGTGAGTTTCGTAGTGGATGCAAACCCAGGAACTGACAAAATATTTTAAGCCGCGCTATTGCTCAAGAAAAGAAAATTGTAAACTTTTATGTCCAAGAAAATATTATTTTTTATTTAAAGATGAAAACAGACTTAAGTGATGGTTATTTTTCTGTCACAGTTAAAAACATCAAGCTTACCAATTTATGTATGGTGTAGTGATAATTATACTACCCAGGGTTCAAGTTGCTCCGACAGTAGTTAAAATGTGAGGTAATTGGAAACAATGTGCGTTGAGCTTAATAAACTTTTTTATCTGCCAGTTACACGATCGTCAAACGAGTATTACTACCAACTAATTAGCTCCCTCAACTGTAATGAGAGATGGTAATGTTATTTTAAATGAGAAAGATTAAGATGCATTTTAACTCACTTTACTGCAGAAACACATTCAAAATTTATATCGGGCTCCTCAACAAAGATGCCAAGGCACAATAAACGACAAACCTATGTTTCTTTGACTTAGCGACGCTGTTAGATGGCAGCAGAACATTTTATGTATTATCAGAGAACATTCTAGACGCCACCAATCGTTCCCATACCACAAAACTATGGCTCAAACACAAGGTTAAAATTAAAAACAGTTGAAACTTCTTTAAACTTCACAAATTTACTAAGACTTTAGAGGATTTAACACTGCTTTGCACATGATAAACAATTACAATGAGTCGAAATCACGCTTAAATATAGAGAAATGAACGTCATCTGCGCCAAGATCTCACCCGTGTTTAACTTCAGACCAAGCGTGGTGGGTGAGCGGTAACACTCTGGCCTCGTATTCGGGAGAACGCTGGTTCGAATCCCCGTCCGGCCACCCAGATTTGGGTTTTCCATGGTTTCCCCAAATCACTCCAGGTGAATGCCGGGATGCTTCCACTAAAAGGCCATGGCCGAATTCCTCCCCGTTCTTCGTTCCCAATACCATCGCGCTTCTAATGACCTCGACGTCGACGAGGCGTAAAGCAATAAGTTAAAAAAAAAGCTTAACTTCAGCACCGCACGTCTGTGAGTTAGAATAGAACAGGAAAAGAAAAAATAAAGTTCTTAATGATCCAAGTGTTTCGGGTTAATTTCGCCATCGGAAAAAAGCCACAAACAGTTGTCCTGTAGGTTCTGTTATACTTCATGTTTAGGCTGACAGGAATGGCGCTATAGAAAGAACAAGCGTCATGTCAAAGCATTGTCTTGTCGAACTGATCGCCGATATCCAATAGCCCTCGCTCACCCTGTAGTGCAGAGTAATAGCCCTATAAATGCAGCCAGAAGAATTATATCAGCGACGTTGATTGCATTCTGTTGAAAAAAACAAGTGTAATCACAATAACAGTCGGTGAGTTTGTTGAGCGTCGTAAAATACGGAGAGCTAGACATATTTCTTGCAGTCATCTTCCGTTTAGTTAGATCATTCACGAAAATCAATATCCACATCATAATCATATTTATTGTGATATAACTTTAGCATAGACTTTTATGAAGTCCCACGACACGAGACAGTACGCTGGTACATCCTAAATTTATAGAGCAAACTCAAACGACCGCGAGATCATAAAATACAGCGCTCGAAGCAAATTTATGGACACGTGTGCGAGCACATCAATAATGCGCTTCCCACAGCTGAGTTGTTATCACGAGGCTTCGAGAGACCAGTGTTCGCTTTGCTTAGGAAATACATAAGCAGAATCTGTCACCAGCAAGGCTAAATTCCCATGAAGACCTGGCAAAATCATCAGTCACGAAATTTCTTTCAAACGAAAATCGGATGTTACGGCCCTTGAAGGCAGTTGGGCGATACTGCTGGGAATATGATTCCAAAGAACTCGGAAACATTAAAACATTAAAATCATATACACTGGCGGAAATTATAACATCCATACAGAAATGGTGGAATTCTAGAAAACTTTATAGATGTATCCAGGGACATACCCAAAAGAAATGATAACAAATTGAAATGGATCAGTAAGAAGTGCCCCCACCTTTAGCACCTATACATTTGTGGATCCTTGCCGGCATTGAATCAATAAACGTTCGGATTTCTTCTTGGGGTATCTTGTGCAGCCAGTTGTTGCACATTTTGTGCTGGGTGACCATGTGATTTATTGCGTCTACTCTTGGCATCCCAGATATGTTCTATTGGGGACAAAACTGGAGACCGTGCCGTCCAAATTGTGATCGTAACCCCTTGCAAAGCTTGTATTGTGATGGCCATAGTATGAGGACGGGCAATATCCGGTTGTAAGATGCGATTTGGATGGTGGACATGAAGGGTATCACAACAGGTTGCAGCACCCCGACCACATAGTGGTGGGCTATCATTGTGACTTCAACAACAACCATCTTCCTGCTGTCGAACCTAATTGCCGCCAAACCATGACACCAGTGTCTGGACATGTGTGACGTTTTTAAATCATTACAGGGTAAGCCGCCGTTTCTCCACTACGCTTGCGTACATGTTGTCGATTATCACTTTCCTACAGACATGATCGAGACTCGTCTCTATACATAAACGTACGCTATTCACAAGTCCATTTGCGTTTTCCATTACACCAGGATAGACAGTGCTGGCAATGAAATCAGCTTAATGGAAGACATTGCACAGGGGTCAGAGAGAGTAACCAAGCATCAAGCAAATTGGTCTACAACCGTTCGGATTGGAAGGGACTCTCTGTTTAACCACTGTTTGTATCTGGCCTGCAGTCACACCTCTGCCAGCAACAGCCACACACACAATTTGGCGGTCTTCACGTGGTGTTATCCTTCTGTATAGAGCTGTGCCTGCTCTAGGAGTAGTAGAGGCTTCTTTATTCCACTATGTAACAATTCTGTAAACTGACATTGCACTACGGCCAATCCTTCGGGAGATTTCGCGGTATGATACACCCAAATTCTCCGATCTCTCTCAAAGTTTGTTATTTGGGTGTAGAGGGTCGTCACTCTTCATCTTGGCAGACTTGGTCAACAAGAACTTGGGACAAAAAAGTGTCATGTTACACCACACTGTTCACCATTTAGACGCTAAAAACATAGCAGCTTTGCATAGTAAATAACCCCGTAATTCTCATATTATTGCATGTAAAACTATATATTTTTAAAAAAATGTTTTTATTAACTCGCTTTGGTCTTTGTATGTTCGGGTGGAATTTAGTAATTGATTTTAAACTAACTTCTCGATGAGCTAGACTCTTGAGGTTATTTTTTTTAAAAATGTTCGTAATAGTACGAATAAGGGTTTTAAAGAAAGAAAAGTTGGAAAAGTTGCATAGAAAATTCTGGAAAACCTGAAATTAGTTTTTTCTGTGGACCAATTTAGCTATTTTTTATATGTCTTTAATAGTCTGAATAAGGTTTTCAGAGAAAGAAAAGTGGAAACGTTGCCCGGAAAATAGGAAAATTTGGTAACAATTGAATTATTACACTCATCGAAAATATGTGACTTACATCACACAAAAGACGACCAGGTCGATTTTCATGCTTGAGGGTTCATGTTTACAGTTAATTGTTTAGTTTAGCACAGATTTCAGTAAATTTTCTTAAATCGAAATACCTGTGGTGAGTTTGGCAATTTTTCCCATTGAGTTAATACGTGGAAGGAAATGGACGTTCATGGAAACAAAATACTCCAGTGAATTTGAGCGTTAAAACTGATTTAGCTGGTATATTCATTCCTCATGGTGAAAGAAACATCATCGTCTATTCTAAATCTAGTGGCGTAATCATGCTTTAAGTTCTTGGTGCATCTCTTGACCCTATGACCTTCCACCGTTGTTCTCCACAAACACAAACATGCGAATATCCGTGCCTAAAAGAGAGAGAATGCTGCTGCAGAACGTGTGAAAT
Organism: Vandiemenella viatica; assembly: GCA_031002005.1. Classification (NCBI taxonomy): domain Eukaryota; kingdom Metazoa; phylum Arthropoda; class Insecta; order Orthoptera; family Morabidae; genus Vandiemenella; species Vandiemenella viatica. The sequence continues at coordinate 71,728,907 of CM061921.1, read as the reverse complement.
CGACTAGCTATTCAGAGATTCAGCCTTCTACATAGTTCACAAAAACGTTTCCTGAACTGGGTTGTCGATACGCTGGCATAAAAGGCATTAGACTTGACCACCCCGGCAGATGCATTGTCACCTTTTTGAATACTGGCTCGGCGTTTAAAAGTAAACGTTGGGTCCTTGCTTTTGCAGTCTATTAAGTTTCGCATTCGGAAATGAGAGCTTACATACACTGGAAAGAATCAAATACGCTAAGAATCAATGATATAGATATAGTGGTGGTAAAATGAGTAACGTTTGAGCTTGCAGCAAGGCTTACATACCAAACGCCATTGGACATGTCTATTTACACCGATGAGCCAAAACGTTATGACCACCTGCATGGATTCGACAAGTCCTTGATAGAATCAACGAAGGTATCTGGCACCAGATGTCTATGCACAGGTCACGCAATTCCTTTAAATTTCGGACCGTTGGTTTGTGGATACGGAGCAGGCACCCTATAGCACCCCAGATATGACCTATCGGAATGAGATCATGCGAAAATGGTGACTAAGGCATCAATGTGAGTTCACTGTCATGCTTTTCAAACCACTGTAGCACGATTCTGGTATTGGAAGATGCTATCGCCGTCATGGAAGACATGAAACATGAAGGGATGCAGATGATCCACAATAATTTTTACGTAGACCACAATTGTTATAGTGCCTTCGATCACAACCACAGGAAGCACACGTGCATGTCCTCTCCAGCCTAAAATTGACCCCATCGGTGTGCGCCTGTGGTGCGGTGCGTGTTTTTCCTGGAAGACGGCGGTATCAGGACACAACAATCGACCTGGTGTTACAAGAAAAAGGGATTATCCAACAAGGTAACAAGTCTCCATTGGTCCACGGTCCAATCTCGAAGATCTCGTGACCACTACAATCGTAATTGACGATATCATCGGGTGAAGATGGGAACACTTTGGGGCCGTCTGCAGCAGGCTCCATTTTCAACAATATGCCCTGAACGGTGTGGTCCGAAACACTTGAGCCTGTAAGGGCATTTTGTTCTGCCGTCCGATCTGCCACAGATCTCCCCCAATCCTACTTTACAGAGCGGGCAAGCCTCCGACCTCCACGTACTGTGCTGAAGCGTGGAAATCCACCACGTTATCGCCTACTTGTGGTTTCACCGTCCTTCAACCACTTTCCGTAGGTGCTCACTACAGCAGCACGGGAACAGCCGATCAGTTTCGCCGAGATGCTAGTTCTCGGGGGTTGGACCATAACAATCAGCCCATTGTCAAAGTCGCTTATATCACACGTATCGTTGCTAGAATGACTCCCCAGGTCTCTCTGCTACGCTTATATACTTTCCTTATCACAACGTCACCAGTCGGTTTTCAATCACGCGTTGGGCATTGATCATAATGTTTTGGCTCACCAGTGTATTTGCGAGTCCGTATCGAGAGACACGTCATTTTGTCGTCATCACTGCATGTTGAAGGACCTCATCCGTCTCTTTCTTCATGTTGGTACGCTGCAATGACATTCGATGAGCTATACGCTCCCGCTATCCCACTATTCCTTTTTTTTTTTTACTTACTGCTTTACGCCTCGTCGACGGCTAAGGTCATTAGAGACAGGATGGGACTGGGGACAAGGAACGGGAAGGAATTCGGCCATGGTATTTTTGAAGGAAGCATCCCGGCATTTTCCTAGAGTGATTTGGTGAAACAATGGAAAACCCAACTCTGGATGCCAAGACAGGGATTCGAACCCGCGTCACCCGAATGCGAGGCCAGAACGTTAACCGTTCACCCACAACGCTCGGTCCCGCTATTCATGAACAAAGGCACGTGATTGACACTGCAGAATTTGTAATGTTGTCTGTTGAACCTGAAAACACTGTCTTCTGTCTGGCAGAGCGTGCAGGCTGTAGTAAGAAAGAGATCATGTGCAAATTGGGATCGCTTGGCTGAGATGATTATCTTGCTCCTACTGTGGAATCGCATCGAGTTTTCTGGAATGTGGCAGATCTTAACATAATTTCATCGAGCGTGGTGAGTGAGCGGTGTCGCTCTGGTCTCGTAGTCGGGAGGATGCCGGTTCGAATCCCCGTCCGAGCATCCAAGTTTGGGTTTACCGTGGTTTCCCCAAATCACTCCAGGCGAATGCCGGGATGCTTCCTTCAAAAGACCATGGCCAAATTCTTTCCCGTTCCTTGTCCTTTCCCGCCTCTAGTGACCTTTACGAGGCATAAAGCCATAGGGAATAATAATAATAATAATTTCTTCAAGCTACCGATTCCACTCACAGACGTATCACAATCTTCAATGGCTGCAAACAGTGTCGTCGTAATAACTGAAGAAATTTCAATGTATCCTGTAAGATCTCTAGACATACTTTTTAAGGAACTTTCTTCAGTTAATCATAGATTATCTCAGGTAGGCAAAGATACTAAAATAGGAAGCGTCCATAAACTACGTGGATCGGGCTAGGAGGGGAGGGGTTAGCTGGGAAGCTACGCTGGGCTAAGTGGGGCAAGGGGGGTTCCAAGCCAGGTCACGTAGCTTTTCATTCATATTATTCGTCACATTTAAAATGATGTACAGAGCATGTGAATTTTTATATCCGTCATTTAATTATCTCCGTATGTAATTGACAACAGTCTGTCAAGAGAAAACAGTACAAAATATCTTCTGGAATCAATAGGGAAATAAGCTAAGTATCACGCGGGGGGGGGGGGGGGGCAGCGACAAAAGCCACGTCGGGCTACGTGGTGGGGAGTGAAAGAGGTTCACAAGAGGCCAAAATGGAGCTTCGTAGTTTATGGACGCTCCCTAATTTTGAGAGAAGGTGGTGAAGATGATGAAGAAGAGAAAGTTCGTTCATTCCTGGCATTCGGAATGACCCTGGTTCGATTGTAGGTCCGGCTATCTGTAATTCGATCGTACACTATTTACCAAAATCATTCTGGACAAATTCCATGAGAGTTTCTTCATAATGCCATGGCCGAATTCCTTTTCGTTCCTTGCCCCAGTTATTTCCCGCCTCTCAGGGTGGATTCGACCTTAATAGGAGCACAGCCATAATCAAAGCTGTTTTTCCTTATGGCTTTACACCCCATCGACGTCGGGAATGGACTGGGGCAAGAAACGGGAAGCAATTCGGCTATGTCCTTTTGAAGGAGTCATCCGGGCATTCGGGAAACCATGAGAAACTGAAATTTGGATGGCCGGACGGACATTCGAACCAGCGTCCTGCCAAATGTTAAGCCAGAGCGTTACCACTCACCCACCACATTCGGTAGGCTATAAGCAAGACTATCCTTGTCATCTAATGCACTCCCGGTTGTTCGGAACTCGTCTTCGAAGACCAATAAAGCTCCAGTTCGTATGTATAAAATCCTTCACTAATCGACAGAACTTCATTAAAGTTTGTCCTGAGCTAGCGAGGTTGGTATTTACCTATCGCTGCCATGTATCGCGCATTTAAGACTGTCTAGCTTTTCTCCAAGGCTTGCCTAACGTGTTCCAAATGCATGCTTCATTCCAAGGCAAAGTTTTGACTATTCGCCTTGATCCTATTTGCCGCCCACCTTTAATCCACTTGGTCTTTTAACTAAATATGGACGGCTATTTTAACTGTTACTACTAAAAGATTTTTTTATTGGCCACTTCAGTCACTCAATAAAGGGCCTAATCATAATCATTACCCCCACCTACGAAAATTCACAAACACTGAGTAGTTAATTTTCAGTAAGATGGGGGAAGAATAGTTGGAGTATATACTGGCGCCTTTTATCCGTCAACTGTGTTTGTTTTATACTGTTTGCTATGTGTTAATTTGACTATGAAATGCGCAGTTCTTAAGTTTAAATTGGTGACCGATCTAGGATTCGCCTAGGTGACTACGGAAATCGTAATCAGATTTTGCACCTCTCCGATCCAGTATTTGACATTGACACAACCCTCCAATAGTTTATTATTATTATTATTACTGGCGAATTCTGCCAATAAATGGAAGACGGTAAGCAAATGACCGAATCAAGTTTTCTTCGAGTTCTTCTTATTGTTCCAATAGGCTTTCTTTCTTTCCGAGAAAGCTTGTTTGCGTTCTTCTGACCACTTTGGTCTGTATTGTTTTTGTTTTGGTTGCTCAGTTATAACTTCCCATTTGTCTACTTTGTGTCTGAAGGTGTCTCTTTCTAAGATGTCTGTTGCTTTGTCTGTCACTTTTAAGATACTTCCGAATTTCATTCAGCCAAGGTGTTGGATTTTTAAGTGAACTTACATAATCTATTATCTTTTTTGTCAATCGACTTTCTGGTAATCTGTTAAGGTGACTATGAATTTCATTCGCCTCTTCTTGATGTCAATTTCGATGTTTAAAAACCTTTCTCTTGTTTTGAGTCTGTAACCATCTTTAGTGAGTCTTGCTCCTAGAATTTTTCTAATGATTTTTCTCTCTACTTTTTCAAGGTCATGTTTTCTGTTAAGTGTTAATGTTTCATTTGCATAGAGGAATGTTGGTTTTATGACTGTGTTGTAATGCCGAATTTTCGTCTGTCTTGACATAGATTTTTTGTTGTAGAGATTTTGGACTAACCCTAATACTTTTATTATTATTATTACATTCTTATTTCTTCGATCGATTACAAATGGTTTAAATAATTGTATTAATATTTGTAAATTGATTTGTATTTCGTATGTTTTCCACAAGCTGTAGTTTATGTAATCTGTGGGTAGCGTAAGATTATTATCAATAGCATTGTAGAATCTTTGTCTGGGCTCGCAACAGCTGAGCAAGCAACGGTGTGTGTTCCGCAATTGGTCTGTTAATGTCATATGGCACGAGTTTGTGCTTCATAGTATGGAAGCAATAACACGTTGTGAAATATATTCGTAGATTGTTAAGATACAGCAGGAGTATTTAAAATGTAAATTGGAACGAATGGTGTCAAATAAATTAAACTTTATTTTGTTGAGAAAAGTGGATTTCATTTCTACAATTAGTAACAATACCTCTAATTTTTGGCGGTCATAAGTTATTAACTACGAGTAATTAAAACTAAATTCAGCTTGCATGTGTTGAGAGATGAGAATGGGCCTTTCTAGTCCAAAAAACTTGTCATCCCAGTTGGTATGAAAATGCTACTAATTTACAAGATTATTCATGAGTTGTCTGGTATTAGATCCCGGTGATCAATAAATCTTTTAACTGTCTACAATCTCTTTTAGTATGTGAAGTTCAATTGGCCGCTCCACGTTCAACTGTATGGCCTTATTAGGTAGAAAAAACTGGCACGGTTAAACCAACGAAGAGGTGAACGCGTGGCAATTTGAAATCTTATTACCGTGTAGTTAGTGGTACTGGAGATTTATTTTACTGCTGTTTACAAAATCCGCTAGACCTCCTTACAGAGCTGCGTTCTGAAAGTATGACGCATGGTAAGCACCCTCTCCAACCGCTCTCGTAAAAACGTTATTTTCCAGTCAACTGTAGAAATACCATTTTTGTCTTTTTAGTTACTCTTTATGACTAAGCTTAGTACAAAGTTATCGCATGGGTCCAGAAAACAGAATACAACCACGCAGCACGTAAATTAGCATTTCTTATTTTTTTTTGACAAAAAAACCTTTGCTTCATGTTACAAATGCATGTTATAAACACACATTAGGTTCTTAATTTTCTTCTTATAAACCTTTAAAGTTATAGTTAAGTATTTTAGCGGATAAGACACATAGTGTACCCATTATACCGGCTAATTCCCCAGTAACTGACTGGAACTTATAACTGCATATCTACGAGACTTCTAGATTTCTAATGAATATTTTACTTTTTATAACTGCGTTTACTTACGAAATAAAGTCCTGCTACATACAGAGTATAAAGTTTAATTACGTGATAGTTGTGCTTTTCTCCGTACATAATCTTATCAGAGGCAGTAATAATTTCTGCGGAAGGACTTTAAGAAGAAACTCCAGGGAGCCCTGACGTTTAGTTCATATGAAGCCTTTCATTTGTTTACAAATCGTTTGTTGCGTCATTCTGAATATTGAAATCGAGACTGCTAAATGAGTGGTAACGCTCGGAGCTGGCATTCGGGTGGCTGTAGGTTCGAATCCCTTTCCGAACATCCAGATTTCGATTTTCATGATTTGTCGAAATCACTCAAGGTGAATGTTGGTATTTCCTTCAAAATACCATTTACAGAATTTCTTCACATTCCTTGAACCCAATCCTCAACATCGGCAAGATAGAAAGCACTAAGAAAACAAAAAGTGTCTTAAACATTCTTTATTAAAATGGAAAGCTGGAACCAGCGTAAAGTTGTTGAACATGGAAAACTTGTCGCAAATCATAGTGTGGACGGCTGACATCAGCTTCTTACAATCGGGTACAAACCACAAAGGTTCCACAATGTAATCTCAGGCTGCTTCTTTTTCTGCGTTGTCTAATAAATTAGCTTTACCTTACTACCAAGTAATTGGTACGATACGCAGTTGTTACCAGCCGTTTCTTGTTATTGCTTTTTAAAATGATAAATTATTGCCTTATAAAACACAAATGTAACTGTTGTCCGAATTTCATTTACTATCAAACGAATTTGATTCCGCAAAATTGTATTTTCAGCAATCGAAAGTTTTGTGTAAAATGTTTGTAATTTTACATTGATAGTGTTTAAAACAGATTTTTATGTAGCTATTATAAGTTACTTACATTTGTATTCCTGCTGGGAAGTGTGGTGGTTGATTGCAGGTATAGTTCTTTGAACGTTGGCATAATCTGTTTTGACCGATCCGTCAAAATCACTGGAGGAATAGAAAAACTACATGGTGCTAACTTGTAAATGTTTAATAATTACATCTTACTTGGTCACATGTGTGTCATATTAGCGGGGTTTTTAATTTTACAACCATAACATAGGTTTGTCTGTTGCTTTGTATTGGTTAGTTGTTTATTAAAAATGATGACATTTGTGAGAGAAGAAAACAAGATGATTTTTAATTAAATTTTAAACGGAAACTGTGTATCTAATGTTTTCTGTGTGAGTTGTGTGTTTTTATCATTTGAATCAGGTATTATTTGTCAAATCTACGTGTTGGTTGAGTACATACTCCCTATGGTTCTTGTTTTTGTGTTAACAACTTTCTTGTAGCTTACCGATGGTCGCCGGTGTTAGTCCGGCCGAGGGCATGGTTGTTTAGGTTAAGTTCGTGTTGTATGTGTCCTGTGTTGTCCCACAAATTGAGCGTTTACATAAAAAAGTTGGAAAACTTCACGATTGAAAAAAAAACCACAAAAAACACAAAAAAAACACAAAAAAAACCACAAAAAAACTTCTTGTACAGTGAGAATGTTGTTTTTGGTTTTGTTGATTGTAACGATTTTTGTATTCTTATTCATGTCTGTGGCTCAATGTCAATCAGCTAAAAGATTTTGGTTACTTCATTACTTGCAAATGTTCTTCGTATTGCATCTGGAAATGTCTTCTTGTTTGGCCAGTGCAGAGTGCACAATATTTCTGAAATGTCAGTTGGTGGCTTTCCTGAGTTATTAAATTTGTTTACGTTTGAATGAGTTCTTATTTCTTTATCTATTGAGTTATATATTTTGATTGTAATATTTATACCTTTAAAAAAGTAACATTTACTCTCCTATGAGTGAGCATGTCAGATTGTACCATTGATATGTATGGCAATTCAAAGAGATTTATGAAGAAACACGTCCACTTGTGATTGTAGGATAATAAACTCGGTAGCTGACCCTAAATTTCAAGTTCTCGATATTTTACGGCTCTTATAGCCATAAGTTCCTCAGCCCACGTATAGTGGTCTGAGGACAAGCTTATGTAAATCCTGCGTCTAGTATTCGATCAATGATCATCTGTCCTGCAGCTTGAGATACGTTATTATGAATCCTCAAATAACTAGATCTACAGATATGCCGGCACCGTCAGCAACTACATTGTCCAAGTCACACCTCCCAACATAACCGACAAGTAATCTTCTCAAATATGGAGGCAATGAGTGGTCCATAAATCATGAAAGATCTCAATGCGTCTGAAACGTTAGTGTGTTGCATCGAGCAAGTTGATTTATGGAGTTTCTTAGAAACGTTTGTCAATATCTGACATTGGTATCTCTTAATAATGGGTGCCAGCATGACTTGCACAACTCGTCCTTTTCCTCATCCCCTGCCCTTACGCGACAAATCTACTAAACAGTTATTTCATTCGCCTGCGGATTTAACATTTCCGTATGTCAGTCATTTTTCAATCTTTCAACTTAAACGGGGAATATTTTTAATGATAAATCGCTTGTTGCTGGTGTTTAACCATCTGAATTCATTTACCGTGATTAAGTGAGCGCCCCCATCTCTCTCTAAGACTCGTACGCTTTTTTATAATGGGTTTAAAGCTTTTTTTGGTTATGAAACGTTAATTTTTGGGCTGTAAATTGAGGATCATCCTATCATTCCCCTAAATAAATACCGAAAATTGTCGACAAACCATAAACAGGATTGGCTTGTTTTGTATGTGTGTGACAGTGGGATGTGAACTTGTACTATCCTGTTCGAAAAGTTTTCGGCTACGACCGTTGCAGCAGCTGCTGATTATTTTAAGATGTAATGACGATTAAATTTAAAAAAAAAAAACCTCGGGGAGGTCTTGCCTGTGGAGAGTGAAGATCAGCAAATTTTATCACGTTTCGTAGTTTCTTGGTATCTACGCCTGCTATATATAATTAATAAGATTAATATATTGTATATATATATATCAAAGATTTTTGCGAACGTATTATTATTTAAAGTCGAAAAAAGCAGTTAGCTGTATCAATATCTGTTTCATCCGAGCATTCATCATCCAAATAAAAGAGCACATATACGTTTCTAATCACATACTTCATTTATAGCGTATCTTCAGGTGGCAGGATCAGGCAAGCAGTATTTACATCGTATTTGAACTGTTTGACTCAATATAAACAATCAGTCACATAGGTTCATACTTAGTAGAACATACCAACTATTGAACATTCGCTACATATTAGAAAAATAGCGTTCTGGGGGCGCTTGGGAGTATGTGAAGCATACTTGCCGGCCCCGTCAGTGTAGAGGCTAAAGCGTTTCGGACACGTTACAGGAGTCACGGGTTCGGGTTCGTCCTCTTCGGCATAAGCGTTTTTAATTAAATAATTTTTTTCCGTCTTGTACTTATCTTACTGTTGTATATAAAAACACTAGAAAAATGATACACATGTAAAAGTTTCCATATTAATTAAAATGTTTTGTAGTTTGTTTTATCACGTCAGCTCTTTTATCTCCCCACCTTTAATAATCAAGGGGAATTGGACACTTGACCTGGAATCATCTACATGAGCAGGAGACCTGAAGATAATTCAAGGTAGGAATCGAAACATCTGGATGGGAATCAACTGATGCAAAATAATCCGCAAAAAATTTAATTAATATGAACATGTCGGCTACCAAAAGCTCGCAGTTTTACAAATTATATTCAGTTTTCTATATTGGGAATTATTATTTACGAGGAAGAATAGCACCTATCAAATGAGATAGAACAGCTTCTTTAGCTGGGAAGCAACTGAAGGTGTTTGACTCGATCTACAGCTAGTTGTTTATAAAATATAACGCTTTACTGAAATTACCACAAAACATTGCTTTTGGTCTGGAAATTCCATCAGCACTTGAAAAAGTATGCCAAATAAGGAGCAAACAGTTTTCGTTCTATGAACTGAATGAACCAACATTCACATCACATAATATCTGGCGGATATCGATTTCCCTGATGAATCGTCTGCATCTTGGAGCATTACTAACAGACGGCTCTAAGACGAAGGATTACTTTCACACCGATCATGACAGCCATTTCGTTCAAAAGCTCATTCCCAGCAACATTTACTGGAATGTCATTGAAGTAGGGAGGCTGGATCCACTCAAAACAGCAGTGAGTGGTGATTTTTGTCAATATTTACTCCCCTAAAATGCTTAGATTGACGTTAAAGATGCGAATTTCTATAACGGCACTTTACCACTGTAAGTCATCCCGGGAAATTTAACGACATGCCGATTCGTTCATGAGGTCCTGATTCCAGTCTCGCTATTTCCTCTGAGTAGCTCGTCTACACGAAACAGACAATAATCTTCGCATAACCCCATCCCCTTATCTAGTGTAGTGTCACAAGAGACGCGCTTTTAACACATTATCATCAACATAAACTATTCGCATCTAGGAACTGCGTGAACGATTCAAGCTGCACGGAACAGATTATCTTATGGCAGTTATACAAAACGTGTTCTCGATGGCTGACAAGCGGTTTGAGAAAGATTTAAGGTAACGCTTTATACTGTCGTATGCATAAGTAATTTAAAATGCACTTCCAAATCTATACATCGTTCCCAAAAATATTAACGAGGAGCTTTAAAATTTAAATGGTAAAACTTTATTTACTCAAAAATTGCCATATAATAAGTAATTTAAGCATTGTTATTTTTCAATACAGTTTCCCTTCCTTTCAATACAACGGTATGTTGCATAGCCATGGAAGAAAAACTCAATCAGTTGTCAGTGTTTTAAAATTTGAGGAATGTTGATACTCGGCAATCTTTTGAATGCTTTACTTGTTTGTAGAGGATTTCATCCGACGAAACTTCTTACAGAAATTCCTTTTACCGCTTTAATAAATTTATGATGTTTTCGTTGTGTTTCGAAACAGATTTAAAAATTTATCTTGCGTGAATTGATGTTTGGTTCACAAATACGTGTCAAAAATAATCACACTACCCACTGGTTGTTGCTTGGTTCAAACAGGCTATTACATATTACCGTACAAGGTCTATTAACATTTATGACTTTTTTAAAAGTCTTATGCTTTCACTGAAAAGGGAAACTTCCTATTTTGAAGTTGCACAATAAAATATTATTTACATTGCAACCAACATGCTTAACCTGTTAATTTAAATGAGATATGTATGTTGAGTGTTTTAATCACATGTAATAAAGCAATGGGAATCGCGATTATTGTTTCAATGTCCTAAAAAGTAGTTCTTATCCAGCTTCATGTATTTTGTGAGCTCAATTTACCAGGTGAATTTTTTTCTCATGTGTGCCCTGATAGTGTTAAATTTTAGCTTATTTGTGATACTGCTGTATTTATGATCCTCAAAAACATTACGGATATACGGACAACACAACATAAACTCTACTTCCACGTACGTGTTAGGCTGTCTCTAAATAGCGTGAGTTTAGCGTATAGGTGCTTAACTCAGGAAGCAAGGCAGCCGGCAAAACTTATCCCGTCAGCATACATCATCAGTAGCTGAATGTAGTTTCAACAATGCTTTTACAATTTAAACTAAAAATTTCTAATAACTATAAAATATGTTTCATTTTCTCCTGTGTTTGCCGCCTTCAATCTTTTCTTCATCTGAAACCAATAATACAATAAAGGTCTTCAATGTTCGACCAACACGATTTGGACATCTATCGACATTCATTTAATACACTTCAGCATCGTCTAACCCTTAGTTACCAGCAGAAATCATAATCAAAACGTCATCAATTTCGGAAAATGCCTTTATTAACCGTATCTAGCAAACTGAACATGAAATATGCAGCTCGTTGTCTAAGTTTTTTTATTATTGGCAGAACCTCGAATTCCCATTATTACGTAACTAAGAGAAGGAAGATGTTAGTAATTCTGAGTGTTCTGGGATGAAAGTGATCCTTAAAAGGTGGGAGAAACAATTGGTGACGTGAAGGAAGCTATCAGACTGTCACGTGTTAATGCAACGACGATGCTCATGGTCAGGCTTAATGAATAGAACTGGCCACACAATCTGCATGCCAACAAGACAAAGGACGTGCTTGACACACTGCAGACAACTATAAGAACAGTCACCCGTCGCCTGTGTTTCTTCATCAATGTTAACTTAAGGTATGTCTTTCCTCTGACACAGTTTGAAAGCAACATCGATTAAGTCCTCAAAGGGAGACGAAGGAAATGTAATGGAAAAGGACTAAAAGTAAAAGGGTCTATCACATATGAAAGTGACATTTTTTTAAAAATCTTTTCTTTGGGTTAGTATATAGCAAATCAAAAACAAAATTATTTCATACATAGCATCCACTAACAAAACTATTTTTCTACGTTGTATCCACCATTGTATACACAATTTTTTTCAATCGTGCTTGCAATATTTTAGTTTCTTCATAAATCTTTATTGGGCACAAAGTCTACCTCTTCGTCTTTGAAAAATTACTTTCAACCTGAATCATTTCAGAGGGTTAGAAACAAGTCGTTTACAAATCTGGACTATGGGAGAAGTATCCAAAGCTGACGTAAAGCACTCCAAAACCTTCTCAGAAATGTTAGATTCAACAGTCTTCCGATATCCAATCAACATTCTCGGCTCACATCCTCAAGTGATTTTGCGTCTGTTTTATGATTATCTGCACACTTCCATAAACGACTCCAATTGTGCAATAATTTGACTAAAAATTGTTCGTGGATCTTTGTGAACAAGGTATTTAATTTGTAAAGTTCTCTATGGCGTGATATTCACTCTTGATTAACTATTCTCCGACCTTTACTGTACAATTTATGCCACTTATACTCTTGAGACTTCGAAAGTGTATGCATTCGGTACAAAATTTCTGCAGGCTTAACGCATTTATGTAGTAACCTTATAAATTACGGGTGGTACTTAAACACCCTAGAAATAAGTGCCTACTAACTCCTATCTAATACAATCCATTACCACAGTAATACTTTTATTTTTGTTTCGGGCTTTACGCTACGTCGATGTTGTAATTAAAGGCGGGAGAGGGTTGGGAAAAGGACCGGGAAGGAATTCGGACATGACCTTTTGAAGGAACCATCCTGGAATTCGAGTAGAGTGATTTCGGTAAACCACGAAAAGCCGAAGTTTAGATGGCCGGATGTGGATTTGAACACAAGTCCATCGGAATATCAAGCCTGAGCGTTATTGTGCACCCAACACGCTCGGTTTGCCATACTAACCCTTCTTAAAGTATCCCGAACCTATTTCAAAAGTTGCGTTTATGTTTGATCGGCCTTCGTAAATTATCATTATTTACATATAGACTACTGTTATTCGCTGAGAATGATCCTGCAGCTAATTTGATACAGGGTAGATGATGAGAATACTACAGGAAAATATGAAGTGGTAGCAGTGAGAATAAACACCAAAAATATCAAACGATTGGAGAGGAAAACCCTGGAATACTTATAAATGGCAAACCTAAGTTTTCTTCGGATATACACAAATACCTAGGTGTGATTATTTCGGTAGAAGCGAATGATAAAAGTAACAACCTAACTCAAGCAAACTATAATTAGAAAGTCTGCCCATCTGCAGCCATAAAACGTTACAAATGAAACTAGGAGGAAAACATATTGGTCAATAATTTAGAAAATTTTACTGTGTGGAGCAGCAACATGGACGATAGTGCAAAACGATCCACAAAGATTAGCTTTTGTGGAAGTTGACTTCATGAGAATGAGCTGTCGCTTTGCTAAGATACCAACGATAAAAAAGAAAATACTTATAGCATTATTTGCGGGAGTCCCCTCAAGATAGTTAGCAGAATGAGTGAAATTTTCTTGCAGTTTTCCTCTGTCTTGACCAATTAATTTAGGCCACTAATACAGGCGATTAAAAGGGATTTTTAGTTTTCCGCTGAATCCGAACACCCAAGGATAACTAATGAGGTTGGAAAAAGAAGAGTGATAATAGAAAGAGATTTGAAAGTAGTGAAAATAGAGATTTTTCAGGTTAAAAAAAAAACCGTTGGGGAAGATAGTAACGGGAATGGCCATGATATAATGGAGAAGAAGAGAAAGAACGTGAAAGGTTGTTCGAATAAAATGGGACAAGATACGGTAAAAAAGAAATTACAAGACCATTAACAAAACATAGAAATTTACATTAGGGTATGCGAGAAATGGCCGATTGTAACATACAAATATTTTTGCCTTTCTAATTAGAATATAAATATATATATATATATAAATTAAAGGTCAGTTTCGTGCAGTTATTGTATTATGCTCTTTCGTAGGAAATACAGAGGTGATGAAGTTTATATATATAGTGCTAATCCGATAAACAGGATTAACAATATTTCAGTTTAGAAGCGGATATCCGTTTACTTTAATCATGAAGAAGTCTTTTTTTTTAAATTAAAATAAAAGGTGTGAAATATTTTGCTTTTATTTAATGTTACTTCATCACTTACAACTTAAAATAAGCCTTTTCCATAAATACGTATTGTCTCATGTTTATGATGCTGGTATATGAATGATATCTATCAGCACTCTTTCCTTTTTAAGCAGAAAAGGGAAATCTAATTTAGATTAACAAATACATACATTTAATCAAATTAGTAATAAGTAAGGAGCCACCCTTATTTTGTGTGGGTGCAGTTTGATGTTTGTTAAATACTAATATCGTCAGTTCTGTCCATTTACGACTTTAAGTAACATGGCAGCGAGAACACTATCATCTTCTGAAGACGAAAGTACTTTCATGTTAGTTTTGACTTCCAGTTTTGTGACATGCTCCGAAATAGTGCACGAAACTGACCTTTAATTTAGTATATATATATATATATATTCTAATAAGAAAGGCAAAGATATTTGTACGTCACAGTTGGCCATTTCTCGCATACCCTATTGACAATGAATCAGAAACGGGAAGGTCTAATTCGGAGAACGAGCTTAACAACACAATTAGAAATGAAGATAGCAAAAAATTTGAAATTCATCCTTAGGAAATCATGAAGAAAATAAGAAAGCTGAAAAAACACATAGGGGCTGGTGTAGATAATATTACTACAGATATCTTAAAGATAGCCGGATGTGACATTGTACCTTATCTTGAAATATTATTTAAGCTGCTTACCACAGGACTGGAAAAGTGCCATAGTAGTACCGGTACATAAAGGAGGGGCGGAGAAATAGAGTTGAGAATTACAGGCCAATCTGTTTTACATCAGTGGTAGGTAAATTAATGGAAAGATTGATATGCAACCACGTCAGAAATATATATGAGGAATGTAAGTGGTTTTCAAGCAGGCAACATGCGTTCAGGCAAGGATATTCATTGCTAATCTCAGTTGGTGGGATATATGCAAGATATTTTAGATGTAATGGACAAAGGAGGCCAAATTGTTAGTGTAGCACTAGATCTTTCAAAGACGTTTGACAGAGTGAGCCATAAAATGGTAGTAAATAAGGTAAAAACTATTGGAGTGGATCAGAAAGTGATTTGCTGGGTAGAAGAATTTTTGAATGGTAGAAAACAGAAAGTTAGGGTAGGAAATGCAGTATCAAAAGAAGTGGAAGCAAAAATGGGAGTGCCGCCGGGTAGTGTATTGGGACCATTGCTATTCATTATTCTAATGAATAATTGTGTTGATTGTTTACTATCTGAAATTAGATAGTTTGCAGATGACATAATGCTATATAAAAGAATCTAAACGATAGAGGATTGTAAACAGTTGCGGGGTGATCTGGACAGGATATCTAGTTGGGTTGGTAAACATGGGATGAAGATAAATGAAAAGAACAGTCAGCTTATTAGATACACAAATGAAAAAAAAAGATTAATTATGAATATAAGGTGGGGAAAGAATTGCTTGCTGAAGACTTGAAATGTAAATATCTTGGCATTACATTTGATAACAAGCTTAACTGGGCAGGACACATTGGACAGGTGGTAGGAAAAGGTTTCAAAATTCTGCACTCGTTGGAGAGAGTGATGAGGGGATGTACGAGAGAAGTGAGGGAATTGCTTTACAAAACTTTGGTCAGACCATTGATGGAATATGGTAGTGTAGTATGGGACCCTCATTTTACGTATCAAATACAGGAGTTGGAGAGGGTGCAAAAAAGAGCTGCTAGATTTGTTTCTGGAAATTATCGCAGAATGCAGTCAGTGACGGATATGATAAAGGAGCTGAAATGGGATTCATTGCAAGACAGGAGGAGGATGAGGAGGGTGATGGGAGTGTACAGGGCGTATACTGGCGATGAGTCATGGAAGATATTGGAGTAGGTATGAAAAGAAGTGCATGGAAGGGAAAATATGATCATGACCACAAGCTGGCATTCGATTTTAGGCACAAGGGTATGGGAAGATTCTGTTTTTTAGGTAATGGTATCAGGGATTGGAATGAGTTACCAAGATAAATGATGAATAATTTACCAATAACGTTGAAAGATTTTAAAGATAAAATTTGTAAAGGGCAAATGTAGGTGGCTGCAGGATAGGGGAAAGATGGGGATGTAGGGAAATTGCCACTGGAGCCTGTGCTCCATTGCAAATAAAAATTAAATTAAAATTAAATAGAATCGTTGCCTTCTATTGCTTTTGTTCATGTTGTAACCAGTTGTAAAAGTTGTACTTACACGTAAATAAAGAATTACGGTTTATGAAAATATATAGTTGTATAAATAAATGAAATAACATTCTGCAATTACCGACACAGTGAAATTTCGCTTGGATTACTCATTCAATTATATTTATAATAAATTGATATAATCGTGATTTAATAACAAAAAACCTGGTCCTGAATAGAATATGATCTGAAAAACACGTTTCAAAAGTCTCTATTTAGAAGGTATAGCCATAGAGAGACGAATAAAGGTATAAAAATACCATTTCAGTATGGGCGAACGTCTGGCTCCATCAGCTTCATATAGACCTACTCCACGCTAACAGGCATGTGCATTGCCGTTTCTCTTGGCCTGCCGCTATGTGGGCAACCCGCAAAACATTTCATATCTCCCAAAGTGCAGATTGCTTGTTCCACGTTAAACAGTGGAGCTAACGAAATTGTTCATTATAATAAAGACGAGGTAATTAATCCAAAAAACTGCTCTTAAATTTCACGTTTATTCTTGACCGCTAATTTAATTCATTAAAGTGTTTATTAAGAGTTATCTGTTATATTAGGTACGAGCTGCCACCGATTTTGTTGTAGAACTTTTTACTGTCTATAATTCTTTCGTTCACTGTATTGTTATATTTTTAAGTAGCGTACTTTAAGAAAGCGTTCTGAGCTGATTCGCTAAAATCATTATTGGTTAGGTGTCGTAAGTAATAAATGAATTTTCAATCTACGTAAACCTTCCTCAAGAAATGCAATACGTAACACTAAAAACCGCATGAAATATCATTCAGTGGTTCAAGGGATTAGAATGGAGATACAGAACAGACAGAATTTTAAACTACGTATATATTTGACGCATTAAAGTCATGTAGAACAAACCACGAATCTACCGAATAAAATACATAGACGTCTTCTAAGTTCGGTATTGGTGGCATCCCAAAATTAAGAGCTACATGAAAACTGTTCAGTTTTAAACGGCTAATACTCAAAGACACAAAATACTGGGAAAAAAAAGCGTTCGGTAGAGAAAGCTTGACAGAGTCTAGTATGTTAGCCGGCATCTCTCTTGTGATTTGTAGCGATTCAGATTTCCATAAGAACCCTATACACACTGCAACGATGTCTCTCAACCTGGTTGACCAAAACAAAAACGAATTGAAGAACACTGTTGCCTGATATCAGAAGAGAGATAACCAGCATTGAGAGAACAGTTACTTATACCAATAATGTAGGAAACTGAAGACATCGCTTTATGTACAATGATAATTGCTGTGTGCATTGAAAATCAGAGGAAAAAGAAAATTTGGTTGCATAAACGGCCCAGATTTTCACACGCAAATTTGCTATCGGAGCTCGAAGAAACTGCATCGGAAGATTATCCGAAATATTTGAGCCCCAAGTCTAATATGAATACAAATATCCTCGTGTATCAATATTTTCATGAAAACGCTCGGCATCTACACATAATCAAACAATAAATTGAATAATTTTTAATAACAATTGGAAAACTTTTAGAAATAATCAGCCTGAAAAATTCGAGTATAGAACTCGAATAAATTTTACGAGATAAAAATAGGAAAAATCGGTAAAGAGGGGATTGAGTGATAAAAGTAGAAAACCATGTATCTTAGTACACCACAAACTTTCCACTCATTCATTTAGTTATTTAATATTTGTTTTAATGTTAACTAAAAATTTTGAAAATTTTAAATTACAATCGTCATTCCAACAGCAAAACCTATTATTTATCGAATTTGCAATAACAATTATCGACAATGCCCATAAAACAGTTTTTTTTCTTTTGTACAATGATTTTGGTTAACTGGTGTTCGTTTAACGAGTTGTCGGTTAATGGATGATATACTGTGCATATTTAAGATACTTTTGTAATTCGCGATATTTTATCGAATTTTACTTAATTGCAAAGCTGTAAATTAAACTGGATCCCAACTCAAGGTTATCATTGTCATTTTCTTCATTGCTCAAAGGACGATATCTCCGATAACTGTTTTTTCCTGGTCTCGTAAAAATCTGAGTTATCAAAGTAACCAGGGTAGGTTCATATATATCTCCTGCTCCAGATCTTTCAGTATTTCATTTTTTATTGAGGTCCCGGATGTAGCATTTTCGCATATTTTTTTATACATTTCATCATTTTTTCAACTGTGGCATCACTTTCCACTTCTTTGAAATCTGTTAGCAATTCTTTCCGGCCCCTGTTTCTTGAATTTTTATTATTGTATCAGATTTTACTTTCCACAGTTGTGGTAGACTGCGAAACTTTTCTGTGACGGTTTTTCATTTAGCGTTGTTTTGAATCACGCTACCTCTGCTAGCACAGATTACTAATACTGACTCAATGAGAAACCGGAACATACTGATGTTGGAAGCCATATTGAACAATTTGCCCATATACGCTCCAACGGGTTTGCGCAACATTATTTCCAGCTCACAAATATCAAAGGAGTTTGATTTCATCAACTCGGTTATTCGACATGTGATTTGGTATCTCATCCTACCCATACACCGTCCAACTTCGACTACAACACAACCTAGTTGGATAACAAGATGAACTGTGTATGGGGCTATTTAGAGACTGAAGCTAAATAATATCATTTCGTATGAAATACACTACGGCGGAAACTTAAAGACCATTTAAAGATCAATAAAAGTAAGTTTTAAAAAGTTGTAACACTTTGAAAATGTAAAATCGATTTTTTTACACGGTGTTGTAAATAAATAAACTCTTCTCGGCATTCCAGCCGCGTAAAAATGTCAAACTTGTGGGACGTTTCGTAGGCGTCTATCTTAGCCCTCATTTTCAACCATAGATGTCAGCGAATAACTGTGAATTAAATTATTTAAATAACTACGCAGGCGTGAAAAAAACTATCTTTGTCATATGAGGCTCGACTAATTCAAGCTTCAAGCACAAGGAAACGCCACCGCACATCTCCGTGCCCGCCACCTGTTTTTTCACCGCTCTAACGGCCCATTAACAGTCCAACTTGTAGGACCTACGATAATCCGATTTTCCAATAAAGGAACCTTGATGGGCCGTGAAAGGGGTTGCAGGACTAAATGTATGACATGTTGGATGTTGTTGAACTTCCAAACAAACACCAGTCCTTGCCGTCCAACAAGCTATGGCGTTGGATCATGATTGGAGGAAACTTCCTATGAGTGTGCGATAAGGACACTGGTGTGCCACGAGAAATTACGAGAGGAAAGGATTTCTTGGAACATTTAATTGGACCCTTTCTAATAGCGTGAGTGGGTGGGCTCATCCTACGGTAGTTCTACGCAGATGTCCTATATAGTAGGTACCTAATAGATACAAGTAAGGAATTTATTTTTTCGTCTACATAATTTAACATCATAGTAACAAAGTTCATCGTGAACGAAACTTCCGGTGCTGGAAGGAATGCAGATCGCGCGATAGAGGTTAGATTACGCGCGAATTTTGACCGAAAGGACTGAGTGAGCAAGCGCAGGCGGCGCGTCGGAGGTAGGGGCGCTAAGACAACTTATCCACTTTGTTTTTGCTGGCGTCATTACTGCATTTACCAATTACGCATACTTCTTGCATTTTTTAAACTAATTTCGCTAACAAAGCTGCTTGTTTGAGTTAGATGTACAATTATTTAACCTGGCTAATTTAGTTTTAAAAAAGTGCAAGATAAGAGTAATAGAAAATTTCAACGTTGGCGGACTTAGAAATATGATATGATTAATAAATGTGATAAACCGGTGAGTGTTGTATGTTCTAGAACAGTGATAGTAGAACATCATCAGTAAAAAAAGCACAATGAAACAAACAAATCACAAATCTCTTTGTCAAAAAATCGAACCAGAATAATATTAAAGACTCGCTTCGAAATCATTTGTTAGAAGACTCAACTTCAGCTTGCATGCTGTAAAAAGCAACAAAGTATGAACCTAATATAAGTTATTTGTCATCAAATTTGCAATGACAGAAGCTGCAGTAGTTTTATCTACTTAGATAAACTCAAAACTGTTGATATTATTATTGCTTGATATAAAAAAGTATATTTCTGGTTGCACATATAAAGCTTTAAGGTGATAGTATTTAGTTGTATTTCTTTTCCAATTAATTACTACTTCATGATTGTCTGATGGCACGTCATGGTTTCATTAAAGATTTTTTTTTTTTTTTAGAAAAAATAGCACGTAGATCAATAAAGGTTTGCCATCACTGACCTATAAGTTGGAACGTGAATAGGCCGCTTTACTTTACATGCAAGTTCAAACTCTTAAATTCATCCCTTACGTAACACCACCATTCAGTTCATTGTTACTTTTATTGCAAGATCGTAAGGAAAAAAAAAAAAAAAAACACGTTGTCGTTAGCTAAGTGACGATAGGCCGAATCTAGTATACGGAGAAAAGAATAATACATATTACAACGGAAACAAAACCTCCGCTATACATCCGCAATAAAAAATTGCGGAAGTTCCGTACTTGCGGATTCGGAGCTCCATTACGTCACTAGTGTGAACCTGCGATTGTGGTAGAAGTTCGTTATGGCTTATCCATGGTCAAGTTACTAAAATTACTGTTGGTGGTGATGGAGAAACTTGTAAGAGGGTGTGAATAAATCTAGAATGATCTTTAAAGCGATGTGTTATGATTTCTGAACATAAATGAACCTGCAAGCCTAACAATCAGCGAGCCAAACGGTATCACATTATCGCGACGCTGTGTATCACAGTTTATCGCGACGGAACCATCCAGGCATCATCCAGAAGTGATAAAGCGATATCTTGTTTGCCCTACGACTAAGCAAACTCTTATTTTCTAGAACAACAGGACCGAAAGTTACGATTCAACCACCTGGTTCTACACAGAGAGACAATAGAATACCGGTTTCTAGTAAATAAAAAGCAATTGACTAGACTTTTCTTCCTTCAGGCAATAGTGATCCTAAATACAGTTAAAAAATTGAAATAATAATAATGAAAAAACAACACTACGATAATTTATTTACAACAAGAAGCCGGATCAATAGGAAAGTTGTATAGCACAAAGGTAGTGTGGCGTTGTGTTTGAATGTTGAACATGCTGATGAAAACGAGAAATTAGTTTCTCCGCATCTCGCAATCCGACTACAATGCGTCGTTTGTTATAAAATATGTGATGCAGTGACAGGTAGCTTACGTTAACTACCGGAATTGGTATCTAACCGCAGGCTGGAACATAAATTCAGTTCACTTTCTGGTAGGACGACTTGTCAGAAATATATTACTTTCAGCTAATTGGGGCATTAAGAATTAAAACTCCTACCTAATTTAACAAACACAATCGAAACATATAGGGGACTGATACTTCCCTCAACTCTTTCTCTGCAAAACTCTTTGAGGAATGATTTAGCACACAAACTGTCGTTAACTTCAGAAACTATCAGTCGATCGTAGTCCAGAAAAGCTGAATTGTTTTTAGGCTCTTTGGTGGAATTAAGATATGATTTGGTAAAGTTTTGGCTTTTCAGTTGTTATATTACATACCAAACCATAGCTTCACTGCTTGTGTTGTACAAACCTCATGTGTTTTCAGGTTTCTTTTGGAACTGTAAACTTCTAAATATTGTGAAATTGTACTTGTATCATGCTTTACAAGCTTCGGCTCAACTAGCCTGTTCCGACTTCAGCACCTTCTGAAATCTATTTCCTAAAGCATTGTAATATTGTAGTTGCACTAGAGTCATTTCATCTGGCATACGTGGATATTGTTTGTACCCTAATTGTTCTGAGCCTTTGTCTATGATGTGCATTGGACCACTAGTTTTACCCTGATGTCATTAGTATTACAACTAGCCAGTAGTCTGAGGAACATCATTTCGTATGTTTGCTTTTCATCTGCGCTCTTTCCTAACATACTGTCTTAGGGTTGTGCCGCATGTTTTCTGATAGGTGTTAATTTTATTTGTTGTTTCCTTTTCTCTATCACACATTATATTACACGCAAGAAACTTGAAAGGAGCCATTGGATCCAGTGTTAGATAACTGATCACAATTTTAGATCTATTGGCTCTTTTCTTAAGAAAGACATTAAATTAGTTTTTACCCTTGATATTTCCAAATTTCAGATGACTCTAACTTAATGAAGCTATACACTTGCATCTGTAGTTTGTCATGGCTGTATCTTTATCTAGTTATCAATATATAATAAAGTACTAACGTATTTCTACCTACGAATCTTAGCACCTACAGGATCTTAAGCATGATTTCCAGCTTCTTATTATACGAAAACGTAGATTCTGAATAATAGATGCAGCTTTGCATAGGGCCTATATAAATGCTGACAGTTTCTTTAGAGCAGTGTTTTTCAAATTGTGGGGCGCGACCCCCAAGTCTTGCTAGGGGGGTAAGGGTATACGAAAAATCAAGGCTTGTAGGTCTCACAATGCAATAAAACACAAAATTTTCGATGAAAATGCTGTGACTGTTTATTATTTAATAAATTATCGAATTGTGGTTGTATTTTTGAGAGGCAAATAACCAAATCATTTTCTAATTGGACCCTATTTCTCTTCTTTCGAACAAATTTCTAGTAAATGCTGTCATAAAGTCTAATTTTTTTCGGTTTTGAACAGAGACTGGTGGTGTAACGGTTAGCGTTCTGGCCTCGCATTCGGGAGGACGGTGGTTCGAATCCCCGTCCGGGCATCCAGATTTGGGTTTTCCATAGTTTCCCAAATCACTCCAGGCAAATGCCGGGATGCTTTCTTTAAAAGACCATGGCTGAATTCCTGTTCATTCCTTGCCCCCCATCCTTTCCCGCCTCTAAAGACCTCGTTGTTAAGAGACGTTAAGCTATTTTTTTAAAAAAATTGGCTTTGATTTGCTTCCGCCACTGCCACTTGTAGCAGACTTGGAGGGCTACGCGGATCTTTTGAGAACTCGATTTTATCCCCTCTCGCAGCGAAGCTGGTCCGTACTCGCTGGCGTACTCGGACAACTGATTGCAGTGAACGAAAACAAACTGTTCCTATGTGGCCACCGACCCCACCTTCTCGCCTCCCGCGCCGCCACCGCGGCAAAGAATATATCACAACCCGCAGTGTCCGCGACTACCTTGCACATAGACGATATTTTTTTTTTTTTTTTTTTTTGGCGAACATGGGGTCACCAAAATCGTTCTACTTGAAAAGGGATCGTTTATTCAAAAAGTATGAAAAACACTGCTTTCGAGTAACTATGACAATACTGGTGTTTACTCCATTCGTGATATTGTTGCATTGTTTCTTTGGATTTATTTCGTAATTGAAGTCCACATGTTTTATCTCTTAATTCGACATTTCTATAATATTTTTCTATCTCTTTATAGATGTCGTACACAATAATTCATTGGCTGATTATTCTATTGTTTCTCGCATATTATTCCGTTCCTTACTGAAATCATGCGGAGTGGGTATTCGTAAAAGCTGTTGTCACAGGGACAGACGTCGCATGATTTCATCCTTTAAAAAACGTACTTCATAATTAATGTTTCTTAGATAATATTATTTTTTCATATTTACATCTGGCCCAAAGTTGATATTTTTAAGTCACGATGTAATAATGTTAGGAAACCAATCAAAAACTAAAATTTGTATAGAAGCACTCGGGTTGGAAATCGTGTCCTACAACATAGCTAGGACGTAAAACGTTCACCTGACAGGTTCAGCGAAGCTAGTGATTGTTTTAATTATGAGATGTATGAAATCCCTATTGTCTTTTGGCAAATTCTGTAGACAATGAGATTGTATTAATCACCTTCAGATCATTGAAAGCCAAAAATTCTCTTAAGTTAAACCCATTCCTCTTTGAGTGATCTTCTCCATAATAACCTATTAGTTTCTCAATGGGTTTCTTGACAATTATGGCACTAATAACGTAATCACCGAGCGTGGTGGGTGAGCGGTTACGCTCTGGCCTCGCATTCGGGAGGAAGCAGGTTCGAATCCCCGTCCGGGCATCCGGATTTGGGTTTTCCATGGTTTCCCAGATCACTCCAGGCGAATGCCGGGATAATTCCTTCAAAAGGTGATGGCCGAATACCTTCCCTTTCCTTGTCCCCAGTCCCATCCCGCCTCTAATGACCTCGACGTCGACGAGGCGTAAAACCACAAGTAAAATAATAACGTAATCCTTACGTTTTTATATAAAGAATTATCTGTATTTGTTCACAAAATTTCTCGTTTTCTTCTGTTCTTCCCTGCCTCTGGCGCATATATACACTTATCAAGGAGTACCGATATCGCGTTTCCAGCTATCAGAGTGTATGCTCTATTACAATTCTCAATTTCTCATCTATCAGTACAGCAACCCAAACAATTAACGTCTCCTTTCCCTGCTCCACTGTATACCAACATACATTGTTCGAAAACTTTGATACTGCGTAGCTGTCGGCACAAGTTTTTATTATTTCAATGTTTACCTTACATTATATTAAGCTATCATATAGTTTCTGTTTGTTAGGCATTAATCCTTGAGATTATATGTGGCAATACTTAGCGTATCTCGTTTGGTATTCGTCTTTTAGATCCGTCCTTTATCCGAGGCTGTTTGTGAAACTTCTGATTACAGATATCATATCATTTAACTGTGTCAAATTAAATGTGTTTTTCGTGTTGTATATGAGGATGAAAGAATGTTGAATGTGAAATTCCCGCTCATCCATTGAGACTTGCTCCGAAAAACACCAAGAGGAGTCAAGTTACACACTCCAAACCGACAGAAGAATCATCATTAATAGTATCGCATGCCTCGCCTCCATAAAGAATGAAAAGATTCTGGATTTAGCCTTAGGCTGTTAGTAAAGGAGTAATTTTTGTTCCTCTTCATTTAACTGTAGAAATACGCTGAACTGTACGTATCGTGAAACGAGATCACACAACAGTGACTTACTGTTAGAATGTTTGCAGATGACATAATCTTATATAAAACGATCAAAATGGTAGAAGGCTACAAACAGCTGCAAGATGATCTAGATAGGATAACTAGCTGGATGGGATAAAGATAAATGCAAAGAAGAGCCAGCTTATTAGGTACACAGATAAAAAGCTAAAGGTTGATTATGATTATAAAGGTGGAGGAGCTACTTATTGAAGACTCGAAATGTAAATACCTAGGCGTAACATTTGATAGTAGACTTAACTGGACAGGACACATTGGACAGGTAGTAGGGAAAGGGTTCAAAATCCTTCACGTGTGATGAGGGGATGCACTCCAGAAGTAAGGGAACTGGGGTACAAAACGTTGGTCAGATCACTGCTTGAATATGTTGGTGTATTATGGAACCAACATTTTGGGTATCAAACACATACTGGAGTTGGAGGGAGTACAGATTTGTCTTTGGAAATTACAGCAAAACACAGTCTGTAACTTAGTTCATAAAGGAGCTGGAGTTAGATTCATTGGAGGATAGAAGGAGGGTAGAAGCGAGTCATGGAAGTGTACAAGGTATATATTGGTGATGAAGCATGAAAAGATATTTGTAGGAAAATTAAGAGAGGTGCGAGGAAGGGTAAAGTTGACCATGGCCACTAGCTGGCACTTGATTTCAGGCATAAGGATGTGGGAAAATTTTATTTCGTAGGAAAGGGTGTAAGGGATTGGAATAAATTGCCAGGAGAATTGATGAATAATTTGCCAAAAACACTGAAAGAAGTTAAAATAAAAAAATGCAAAAGTAGGTAGAAGAGGAAAGGAGAAGAACGGGTGTGTAAGGAGTAGTGTTGCAAACTGAAAAAAAATTCAGATTTGTGAAAAAAAAACATGAAAAAAAACCTAGCACCCTGGTTTTTTTTCTACAATTGTTTTTTTTTCAGAAAACAATATATTTGATAAATTATAGTTTTATTTACGGAAGTTACATTTTACATGTGTGTTTTAAATCTTACTAAATCATATAATGTCTTACATAATGATTCATAAATGTATCTATATAGGTAACATATTTTTAATCCATCCTCTTGGTCAGTACCACATTCACTACTATCTGTAATACCAACACTAGTGCGGAAGGAGTCGGAATTTTCTGTTTCCTCTACTGTCTCCTCTAGATCCATAACTTCTGAAGTAGCTACTTTTTCTTTTACTGGTTATATTGTACACAAAAGATTTTGAGATTGCGATTTTAAATTGTGAGAAAAGTACGCACTGTGCATAAAGACTGCGCCGATAGTTCCATATTACGGTCTTTTAAGTTTGAATTTAAATCTATTATCATACAAAATAGGAGCTTTATTTCTTTTCAATCGTTGGTTTATGCCAACGGTTGCAAGGAAATGATTCATAATAACTGGCAATTTAATGACTCAGTATCACTATATGCTGCGAGTTTAAAAACTATACGAATTTAAGGAAAGCACAATAAGTAATAAAAAGAGGCAAAAAACCGTTGATAAATTTAAAATTCCTAATTTTTTGAAAAGATCCGTAGGTCTACAGATAAATTTGTAGGGCTGGCAGCACTAGTTCAAATAGTGAGTATCAATACAAACAACGGGGATTCCTTCTCGTGCAATCTAGCCTATTCGGGAAATCCCCGTTCGTAAAAGAATAATTCAATGTCGCCAATATTTTTGTATTTTTTTTCTACTGAACCAGAAAAATATAGTAGATTTAAAAATTAAGATAAGTACTTAGTATAAACTCTAAAACAGTTATATTAAACGATAAATGCCTTAAACATATGAAATTTAGTAGTTATAAAAAAAAAACATGTACCAGAAAAAAACATGTTTTTTTCACGGTTTTTTTGTGTTTTTTTTTCAAGTCAGAAAAAAAACCGTTTTTTTACAACACTAGTAAGGAGATAGCCACCGGAGCGTGCGCTCCATCGCAATTTTACCAATTATTATTATTACAAGCCTATTCCGTACCAGTGAAAGAAGCGTTTTTAACTGTTTATATGTTTTCAAAGTTGTAAAATCCGTTTGAAGTGGGGTATTTACATTGACGTGGATGCATACCTTCTGATCACCGAAACGCATCTGCCGCCTGGCGTTCCGGGAGACGTTCATGCGACACAGGAAGAGACGTCGGTCGTCAGTGGGCTGCCTGGACAGCTCTGCCTGCACCGCAGCCTGGTCCGCCTTGTCGATCATATCGTAGACGCTGTCTCCGTGAATCAGCAAGTCCTCCTACAACACAAGCAGTCACCACTAAATATTAATACAGTATCTCATCAGAAAAATGGACACTTCCTAAAAAAATAGTTTCAATTCGGTTTTGTCGCACAGTTATCTACAAAAAGAAAACGAGGGCAGGAAAATTTTTCCACCTGAAAATAAATTTATTTTTTAATCCAGTCAGACACGCATTTACGTGACTCTGGCTTTCTAGATACTATGTAGCACTTGTTCTGCTGGGTGAATGGTTACTCTCGACATCCTAGCTGGCCTGCCAGATTTCGGGTTTCCAGGAGAAATCATTCCAGGCAAATGGTTTCTTCGTATAGAACTAGGCTGATTTCTTTCACGTTCATTGCAAATGACTTTTAAGAATTTACATCGTGGTGGCCAACACGGGTGACAATTCCAAAACGTACAGAACAAGGAAATTATCAGACATTTCAGGCAGCGATTTTCTTCATCCTCCTTCAGTTATGTTGTGTATATTGCAACCTGAGAGTTTTATTGGACACAGTTCAACAGAGGAAGGCCTTACACAGGTGAAGAGCTATATTTTCGTGATGAACCAAGGCTTTCTGAACTAAATATAAAAAGTAGACATACAAGAATAATAATTAGAAATTGACTCGGCCAGGAATTTTATTTAAAATATCTATCATGCAGTCTAGTAGTAGACACAGAAATGTTTGACCCAATAGAGATTTTCGATCATAATCAGAGAGGTAAAAATAAATAATATAATTTCTATAAATATCGTTTAGTTCATGTATCTTGCAGAGTTTGAGGGAAGATGCAAGAGCAGAAATTTCGTGTCGTATAAAGCTTGAATGGCAACTTTGCGAGAAGCACTGAACGATATTCAGATCAAATACAACCACAAATCTGAAGGAAACAGTTTGTGGCCAGTGTCTTCTTCCCGTACTGATTTACGGCTGCGATATCTGGACACTGAATGAATTCACAAATCGGAAACAACCCTGGAAGCTATCGAAATGCGAAAGTGGTGTTCTGCAACGAAAGATAAGAAGAGGGAAAATTACATCAGATCAGTTGCAATGATTAAACATATTTATTCTATAAAATAAACAGCAGTGTGCCGGAAATCTTGCTCTCGAAGAAAGTACGGACAAACAGACAAAAACTGTGGTGAACGGAGTAAGGTAATTTGCCACAGGCTAAGAACTTGCCCCACAGATTGATGGGACAAATACATACACAGATTACTTGTAGAGAAGTTCCCATTACCAGTTTACCTGGAAAGAGCAGATGAATTCCTATCCGAGCTCACGACTCTATGAGGCTACAATGATTCAACTGGCTAAAGATGAACATGGATGTGCGAGTTAACAAAGATTCCCATACAAGTGTCTCAAGAAAAGTTTTCGATTTTATTTCTTCTTGAAATGAAGTTTTCACGGGTGTACCGCCGGATAGTGTTTTGAAAACACTATCCGGCGGTACACCCGTGAAGACTTCATTTCATGCATACGTCGGGAAAGTCTCCGTTCTATTTTTTCTTCTTTTAATTTATCACACTGACCTCTAGAAGGTCACTTCCGTTATTCCGTTTCTACTCATACAGTTTCTACAAGGCGTAGTTTTCTAGACGAAGTCATAAATTTAATGAGCCAAACTAGCAAGCCCCTCTCGTGGCCGTGATCTCTAACATGCAGTAAATGTGCTTTGCGTTTGAAGTTAAGCTATCTGGTTAGAACTGCACTGAGGAAAGAATTTAACCATCAGGGTAGGAATGGTGACGTTACAGGATTTATAATTACCGTATGGCGTATTAAAGGCCTGTTTAAATCCTAAAATATTCTCGATACTTTTGGCGTGAGAGGTTTGCTAGTTGTTGATGGTAATACGTCCATCGAATAGAGATGTTAACAAAAACGGCCCCATTATTGTTTTCCGCAATACTAGGCTTTCGTCTTGCCCCGTGTTTCGTCTTTACAATTAAACAACGTTTCATACGTATACAGCAATATTAGAATGTGGAGAAAACGAGCCTCTACCACCGTATTATGGGCTTTGTACGTCACCTATGGAAGTCTAAGGACTTCCTTGCAGTTGGCACATGCCATCCTGATTAAAATAAAATCTTTCGTTAACACTGTACGTTTTGTAGACAACCACCAAGCGATAATAGAAAAAAAGCTTATAGAAACTGTATTTCAGATTTGAAAGGAATGTACCATCACATGACTCGTAGCTAATAACAAATTTACTAAAGATTAAGAGAATTAAGAGAATGGGTGGCGAAACGCCGTTTTCTGTAAAGATCCCCAGATTTTATTAATAGCTTATTCAGCAGATAACCGAACTCATACAATAAAATTTGCTTCGGTACAGTTACTAAATTAAGAATAATAGAACAGTAAGTGTACTGGTATGCCCCTCTAACCTAGATAAGCTCCACGCCCATAATGACTGCTCCAAATTTCCACGTTATTTTGAAGGATACGCAGGGAAGTAAGCGGAATTCCATTTCTCAGGTTCAGCAAAAACGCCATGGTTATTCGTGAAATATTACATCCCTGCATTTGTCTCGCTATGACCGCTGTGTTGTTGGCAAAAATTATTACTCTTTCAACTGACTGAACAGTTTACATCATCTTTGCAAGTAAATAGAATGTCCATCAAACACATGTTTAGAACATATTTGACATTTCAAAAATTATTACTCTTTCAACTGACTAAACAGTTTACATCATCTTTGCAAGTAAATATAATGCCCATCAAACACATGTTTAGAACATATTTGACACTGAATTCTTGAGAAAAGTGTGTTGTATGCAATTTTTAAAAAGTTTTAAGCTTAACAAGGTATGTTTGGAAATTGGCCTGAAATATGTGGAGGAAAATATATCAACACTTTATTTACAGCACTAGATATATGACCTATAGCGAAAGTCGGAACAGCGATATGTTTTGTAGGTATAGGTATATAAAGCGGGTAATAAGCCGAATAAGCGGAAAGCAACACAAGAAAAAATAAGCCTGATGTAAGCAAAATGGAAGAATCTCACACGAGAGATAAATTTACAGAGACTGTAACTGTTGGTATAGACGTATCTGTGAAAGATATTCAATAGAAGAAATTTGGAGTGTACTCAAGAGAGAGGTAATGAAAGTTTGTAATGAAACTTTGTGCATTAGGAAAGAATTTTGCTGAGAACCCTATATCACAGTAAATATTTTAGGCTTAATAGATTAGAGAAGAAGGCAAAAAAACCCAAAATCTGAGGCAAGAAGACAGCAGTACAGATGTTTTATAAATCAGATAAACAGGAAATGCATGATAGTAGAGAAGGAAATGGTCGTATGTAAAGTAGATGCGGCTTATCATATCACACACAAACACAATTTCATCGAAATGGGGAAAAGATATGTAAACATTAAAGGTACTGATGGGACACGTGTGTTAAACTCAGAGGACAGAGCTAATCGATGGAAGAAATAAAAACGAAACTGGTAAGGCTGGCCCGAGTAAGAGGGTGGTGATATTGGTGATTTATGCGATTCTGTGCTAAAGACAGAATTTGATAGAGATTTGATTGATTTGAACTCAAATAAAGCAGTAGAAAATGACAGAATTAATGTAGATATTCTCTGGAAAAGAAGGAGTTCAAAAATTATTTAAACTTATATCGAAAAGTGAGCTAGTAAAAGTATCATCTTATCACTCTCAAAGAACTAAAAATATGAAAATTACCGCACAATAATATACAGAAGAATAGAAAGGAAAGCTGAAGAGATATTAGGTGAAGATAAGTTTGGGGTTTGGAAAAACTGGTGTACAAGGGAAGCAATTTTGGTTTTAAGATCAATATTGGAAAAGTGGATCGAGCAAAAGAGGGATACACTTATGGCATTTATGTTCTTATAAAAAGCCTTTGATAATGTTACGTCGGCCATGATTTACAAAATTTTTAAGAAGCCAGTTCTCAAATATTGAGATACAAGGATAATTCGTATGAGGATCAGGTGTCTATAATGAAAGTAGAGAATCGCGAGAGTAAAGGATTAGTTGAGAAGGAAGTGAGACAGGGTTGCAGTCTACCCCAATTAATACTCAACTTATATGTTGAGGAAGCAATGAAGAATATAAAGGAAAAATATGACTTTGGCGTTCGAGAAGAATCAAACAGTATTCTGCTATTTGCTGATGACTAGAGACCGGATTATATGCAACATAAAAAGCTATAAATATGCATGAAAAGTGTTAAAAATTGTCAAAATATGCAACATTATAAAAATATTAATTTTTAGATTTTTTTATTTCAATACCTGCATGAAATTGTTAACTAGTTGACTAACATATTTATAAATTCGATTGTTAACAATTATTTACTTTTGTAAACGTAAACTATCGGGTACTGTTCCAAATATTCAATAGTAAGATTGTTTCTTCGATCTCTCAAAATATTTTTATAAGTGTATATGGACCGTTCCACATTCTCTGATGTAACTGGGCACTATTTTTAATTGGGTGCTGTGTTAGTAGTTATTGTTTTTTTTAAAACTTCACCCGTCTCATTGCTAAAACTATCAATATAACACAAAGGTTCAAAACCTGGGTTATTGTTCCAAATATTTTCAAACCTCACTTTAAGTTTACACAGGAATACCTCTGGCAATGCGTATTTTATTCATTAACTGAATAGATTCAGTCAACATCAAACCTTGAGTTTCAAGCTTTTTAATACTCATAGGTATGTGGGTAAAACGAATACTAATCACAGCTATGGTTTTAATTCTAGAATTGTTAAATGCTTCCCTGTACTGACAATCTATCATAGCCTCTCCACTGTCAAAGTCGTTTACTACACCTTTAATGGCCTCTAAATGTTCATTGTAAAACAGTACAGCTTCCACCCACGTCGCCCTCCGAGTTACCACTGGTTCCGGAGGTAAAGGCACATTTGGAAATTATTTTTAGGCATTATTACGAGAACGTGCTTTAAGAAACGCTTTCTTTGTTGACGAAATCAGTTTATTTTCATTGCCAGACGTGGATCGTAGTTCTTCAGCGAGTCGTCGTAGACTAAGAGCTGTGCTGTTAGTAAGTTTTGCCGGCTACAAAGTAAGATTTTTTTTAACTACATACACTACCGAAAAATATTGTAAATGTAGCGAAAATATGCATCATCACTTAGTTTTAAGGAAAATATGCAATAACCGGCGAAAATGGGCTTAATATGCAAATGCATATGCAAACATGCTAATGCATGTAATCCGGGCTCTACTGATGACATTGTCCTGTTAGCACACAAGAGTGAGGATATCGGGAAAATACTGTACTTATACTGTGGAGGAAGAATGTTGCAGAAGTGAATGTAATAACAGTACCGGTAGATTAAATATAGAAATAGAATTAGATATAACAGAAGAAGGAAGAGTCTTCACTTATTCGGGAAATATAAATACAACAGATGACCAAAGCAAGAAGAATGTCAAATCCAGTCTAGCGCTAGTAAAAATAGCCTTCTTGAAAAAGATGTGTCTCTTGGATTCAAGTATTGATCTGCGACAAAGAAAGAAGTTTCTAAAACTATATGTATGGAATGAAGTTTGGTCCTTTGGAGTACCAGAAACAAGGAAAACTGAAGCATTTAAATGCGGTGTTATAGAAGGATGTGAAAATTATGCGGACGGATAAGTTACAAAATAACGTGTTTTACAAATAACTGACGAGGAAATACATTTGTGGAAGAGTCTCAGAAAAATAAGAGATCAAATAGTGGGCTACATATTAAAACTTGCGAGAAAGGTTCATTTGTTAGCGGAGGGAATAGTTGAGAGACGATATTTGTAAAGGAGGACAAATATTAAAAAATGTAAAGGAAAACCGATGACGTGGATGAAGAGATGAGGGTTTGCAGAATAATCTGGAAGGTTTGGAGACCTCCCAGTTTGAGGAACTTCTTTACCAATATATTTGCGGATGGCAGTGTGGTCTTACCGAAGCAGTAGGGAAGCGCTAAGGCGTGAAACTCGCTTCCAGGCACTAAAAACCGACGACCAAGTTTCACAAGACACGTACGTATTTAGAGTAATATTTCTAAATGTTCCGTCCTGATAGTTTTTTCAACATGTCAAACGCTGAAATCGTTTATGCTGTTCAGTTTTCACTTTCGGTCAAAATAAGTCGATGTAGTTTTGGAATGAAAACAATTTTATGAAGTTTCTGTTCTAGGTATTCTCCTTTTTACTCTGTATGTTAGTTGTTCTCCATAAATTAACAACAACTCTATCATTTTTTTATGCCACTGATTATTCGTCTTCAGACTTTAATAATGAAGTTTGCTTAACAGAATTGGTGATATTGACATCGTTAGTAATTACTTGACAGGTAAGAAAATAAATGTTAGTCATTCAAGATCTGTGTACAAATAATGAGGAAACAACACAATTCAGAAGTTTGTATGATGCTGAAGCCATTCAACAGATAACCTCACCACATTGTTAGGTATCATAGCAGATGATATCCTATCTTGAGAGGTACATATCATTAAACCATAAACCATGCAAATGGTTGATGGAAGGTCTTTCACTTTAAACATAATTTCCCGCCATCTAAGTTTTTTTTTTTTTTTACTGCTTAACGTCTCCTATAACAACTAGGTCTTTAGAGACGGGAAAAGATGGGGGCAAGGAATGGGAAGGAATTCGGCCATGGCCTTTTGAAGGAAGCATCCGGCATTCACCTGGAGTGATTTGGGGAAACCATGGAAAACCCAAATCTGGATACCCGGACGGGGATTCGAACCACCGTCCTCCCGAATGCGAGGCCAGAACGGCCATCTAAGTACCGAAACACTAAAAAAAAAAAAATGCATATGACATTGTTTGCCGGTATAAACCCGCAGGGTTCGCCTTCCGAGTGACACAATTTTCGATACACCGATCATGCACCTCTTGTCGTGGCTACCCTAACCTAACCCGGTAATCCTACCGGGTACAGGCGACCGACAGTTTAACTTAGAATCCGAACCATGGAAGGGTTATGACGTACTACACATTACACAGCAAGCTGTGTCAGAGGTGAACGTCGGGCTAAGGGCTTTTAACAATCCCTGCCTATACCGTGATTCGAACCACGGATCTTCCGTGGTCGAGTCAGATGCCTTAAAATACAGCCACCAGACCTCTCACCGAAGAACTGAGTTTCACATTTAAATACAGTCACATTTATCAGATGGTAATGAAATATAGAGAAGAACAGCACATTTTGAAATGTTATTAACTATGTATTTTAAGGTTTTCCTCAACCACTATAGGCGAATGCTGGGATGGTTCCCTACTAGGCCACGGCCGACCTTCCATCCCCCTTCCCTCCCCGTAGAGTAGATTGGCTGAAAAGAGTCTTCGTGACTCTCCAGCAGCCCGCCTCCCAGCCTTCAGCTGTGAGGAACGAAATAGTAAAAAAAAAAAAAAAAAAAAAAAAAAAAAAAAAAGTTTACCTATTGATATGAAACAGCTCAATACTATATTCAACAGAACCACTCACAATTATGGAAACTATTTCGGCATGAGTGTAAGCTTTTCCTACTGTTTATTTGCTGTTATAACGAACGCCCAGTCCGTTGACCCAGATCGTTGCAGCAACATTATGGTATCCGACGTATATCAGGTGGTAAGATGCTTCAGTTCCCTATAGTGAAAGAAACATTCAAATTTTAATCTTTGCCTGCAGAGTAGGAGAGGTTGATTCATAATCATAGGTCACGCACCAAAACACTGGGTTTAATCACAAATTTCTATGCACTATGAGTGGATTGTGTGATTCTTCCATCGAATGGGAACGTTAAGTTTGGTGATACCTTTCGGAAGTGTAGGCCTGAATACGCCAGCACCTGGTTTCATCACCCACCTTACTTTTTTATTTGGGTTTTACGCCATGTAGACGTTGAAGTCATTAGAGTTTCGGGGGCAAGGAACGGATAGGAATTCGGCCATAGCCTTTTGAAGGAAAAACGAACCATCTCGACATTCGCCTGAATTGATTTTGGAAAACCATTAAAAACCTAAATCTGGTTGACTGCTTACGCTAATGGCTTTACGCCTCATCGATGTCGACGTCATCAATGGCGGGATGGGACTGGGAACCAGAAACGGGAAGCAATTCGGCCATGGCCTTATGAAGAAAGCATCCCGGAATTCGCCTGGAGTGATTTGTGGAAACCGTGGAAAACCCAAATCTGTATGCCCGGACGGGGATTCGAACCTGCGTACTCCCAAATGAGAGGCCAGAGCGTTAACCACTCACTCACCACACTCGGTTGATCTGGTGGAGTTAGACACGTAGCCTACTAACTGAATCCCAGAAGCCGATTACAGTTTTTAGATGGTGCATTGAAAGCGAACGATAAGACAATATCCCGATTCTGCCTTAAAATATCATTTCACGAAGAAATAAGATAACTAGAATGAAGTTCATAAAGTGGCGTAAACACTAATTTCTCTTCATTAGCACAGACGGCAACAATATGATAAGTCTTAGACGTCACCCACAATCAGTACTGTGTCTGAAGGACATAGGACAGTATGCTGAGAGTGCAAGACTTGAGCCTCATTATAAGTAGAGCAATAGGACTCGAATTCGCGAGGACGCGGTTTCAAATCACCGTCCGGGCATCCAGATTTGGGTTTTCCATGGTTTCCACTAATCACTCCAGGCGAATGCCGGGATGCATCCTTCAAAAGGCCATGGCAGAATTTCCGCCCGTTCCTAGTCCCCAACCCTTTCTCACCTTTAATGACATCGACGTCGAAGAGGCGTAATGCCATAAAAAAAAATTTAGAACAAAAAAGAAAAATGGAAAATAAAACAATTGTATACATATAGTAACTCAAATAGTACGTAGAAGAATCAATCAAAGAAAACGTTGAATGTGGCATAAGTAGTAAAGAGGAACATTATGGCGTAAACAGAGAAGACAGACGATAATAAGAAACTACTTTTTTAAAAAATAAATAGATCCCAGCAACTGTGTTAAACGGTTTTCGAAGAAAAAGTATATCTATTTTCTTAATATCACACAAAGCAGAAAATGCAGCTTGCATTTACTGAACATAGTAAAATTCAAAAGTGATAAATTTATGGCTTAGAAGTTTTGATAGCTCAAATTTGTTAATATAACTCGTATTTAATCAGTTGCGTACATACTATTGAACAATGGTTGGTGAGAATATTTACAACGGATCTCCATATGACACTGCTTTATGTTGAAACCTTCCTGGAAAAGTGGCGATTTAAACAAAGTGGCTTGGAGTGAGTGTAACACTTTATTGAGGGGCAGCCGTCAAGTTGATTGAAGGCAGCAGGTAGGTAGTGGCTTCGTTTTCGTACCCAAAGCAGCCGAGACGGCAGCGCGTGAATTAAACATGAGCTCGGCGTTCCCATGTGTAACTCGATACCCTCCACGCAATTATTCCGAATGCAAACTTCGGCCGGCGTATCGAAAATATTATCCTTTTCTGAAAAACAATGGTATTCGGGTAAAATAAGAGTCTTCTGCACTACAATTCCATTTCATACCTAACTGCTGAGATGGGAAATTTGCATTCGCAATGCTTACTCCATCCTACCAGATGCAGATTCGCGACGAAGCTCGAGGAGCTAGCAGAAGTGCATAGTGAATGTTGTCTTCTCATAACATTTCCTTACCACAACGACGAAATTTTAATACTTGAATTTGTTATTAAAGATCTTTTGCAACAAAAGACATAAAATCTTACTAAAATCCGAGCGTGGTGGATGAGTGGTTAACGCTTTGGCCTCACATTCAGGAGGACGGCAGTTCGAATCCCCGTCTGGGAATGCAAATTTGGGTTTTCCATGGTTTCCCCAAATCACTCCAGGCGAATGCCGGTATGCTTCCTTCAAAAGGCCATGGCCGAATTCCTTACCGTTCCTTGTTCCCAGTCTCATCACGCCTCTAATAACCTCGACGTTGACGAGGCGTAAAGTCAAAAAACAAAAAACAAAAAAAAACGTATTACTGAAAATTAAAATAATATGCGAATCTGTGCTTCTTGTGACTGGGTGAATTAAGGATCTCGATCTTCAACACTTTCACTGCGTTCGTCGATATTCACCCATTTTCTGGCTAAACTGTTCCATTCTTCGTTTTTAAAAAAAGTTGTTTTGTTCTGGAAACTCTTTTGTCCAGAATCCTGTTGATCTGTGATCGGTCTCTGGTTTCATCATCAGTTATTCTTGGTTATGTTTGATAATTTCTGTTAGCCTCGGTGTCTTAATCTTCCTCTTTCAATGAAGGGATTTGAGTTAATGCTCGAGATATGTCCGTAAAAGGTTAGCCATCTCTTCTTGGTCAAGTCTATAACTTGTACTACGATTTCTTTTGGCTTTACGCCTCGTCGACGTCGAGGTTATTAGAGGCGGTATGGGTCTGGGGTCTAGGAACCGGAAGGAATTCAGCCATAGCCTTTTGAAGGAAGTATACCAGCATTCGCCTGGAGTGATTTGGGGAAACAATGGAACACCCAAATGTGGATGCCCGGAAGGGGATTCGAAACCGCGTCCTCCTGAATGCGAGACCAGAACGTTAATTACTGCTCCTGGTTGTGTCGTCTTCTTCTTTTTTAACTGGTCGAAATATTGGTCTCAAAAATTTTAATATTGGGAGCGTGCTAGGAGTGTGAGCGGTAATGCTCTGGCCTTGCATTCGTGAGGACATGGATTCCAGAAACACTTCAGACATTACCATCGATTATCTCGGTTCATAAGTACAGAATTGCCAGCCCCAATAATCACCTGATCGATTTCAGAAGGAAAGCAGACAATTCCAGCCTACTCTCCGAAAATACACAACTGTACCATCGCCATCAAAGAACGTGATACGTGAGCTTGTAAGGCTCTGGCCTCACATTCAGGTGACGCCGCTGGCTCGAATCCGGCTATTCATGTTTCGTCTTTCCATGGTTTCCTGAAATCACTCAAGCGGAATGCCGTGATAATTCCTTCAAAAGTCCATTGGCGAATTCCTTCCCGTTCCTTGCCCCCAATTGTTTGCCACCTTTTATGACCTCGACGTCGACGAGGTGTAAAGCCATAAGCAAAATTAAAATAGTAATAATAGACAATCATGAGTGTTAAGTCCTTATCACAGTAGTACCCGGTTTGCAAGCTTCAATCGGTTTTATTTCGACGGATTATCTTATGCAGCCATTAATTACTTTCATTATTATTATTACTATGCGAATTTTCTCTTCTTGTCTACGGTCAACGTCGATCGTTTAGTGCAGCTGCTAATACGTGGAATAATCTGAAGTGCTTGAGAAAAATGATAAATAGCTAAACCAGTAAGCTAAATACACTCGACACGTGGGTAAAAATAAAGTTTTGATCACTATGAAAAGATAAAGTATTAAATTATTAGTCGCCAAACTTAGCTGGTTAAATAAGAGGGTGCTGATTCGATTCTTACCACGTGTTACTGCGATTATCTGTAATCTGTCGCGCATAGAGAAAGGGAGAAACCGCAACCACTCCAAGTGACTTCATGGATGATTTAACAAATTTCCTTTCCGGCTACCTATTTCGCTTTCATCATAATCGCCTAACCTAACCCGGAAATCCTACCGGATAAAGGAAACCTACGGCTTTATTTGCAAATAAATAACATGGAAGCATTCTAGCGTAGCTCAAATGCACGAAGGGAACTTTTACAGAGTTGAAGGACGGGTTTTGATCCTATGAAAATCTCAGCTGTGACCGTAATGATTTCGGAAGCAACGAGATGATTGTTTGTTCTGTATTGAGGCCAGGTGTGCTCCGAGTTCTGGAAAATTCCGTGAGTAAGTGATTTCTGGGAATAGCGCAGCATTGAAGATGCGTTATCCGTGCTCAGTTGGATCGGCCTGAGTCATTGGGCTGATGGGAAGTTTCAGAGCGCAGACAGCTGTCTGGGATAACTCGCAGTCAAGTATATTTTGCCTTCCTACAAAAAACTTCAAAGACGGAGACATACATGCCACATGGGAAAGAGAACAACAGTAACAATAATAACACATATAAAATCTTAGTACATTGATTCCAACCATGTTTTACTCCACGAAAACATTTCACATTAAATGCTGTACATTTGTACCAGAAGGGAAAGGACTGGGAATAAGAGATGGGAATGAATTCGGTCATGACCTGCTTTTGAAAAAACCACTCGTGCATTCGCTTTTTTTTTTTTTAACTGCTTTACATCTCTTTTTAACATCGAGGTCTTTAGAGACGGGAAAGGATGGGGGGCAAGGATGGGGGCAAGGAATGGGAAGGAATTCGACCATGGCCTTTTTGAAGGAAGCATCCCGGCATTTGCCTGGAGTGATTTGGGGAAACCATGGAAAACCCAAATCTGGATGCCCGGACGGGGATTCGAACCGCCGTCCTCCCGAATTCGAGGCGAGAACTCGTGCATTCGCATGGAGTGATATCAGCAAACTATGATAATATGACATTTGATGACCGGAAAGGGATTTGAACGCCATATACCAGGTTTGATCGTTAGCGCTCATCCGCATGGTTCGGAAATAATATGTTCCATGCATAAAGACAGTGCAAGTCACGAACCAATAGATATTTCAAGTAAGAGATGAAATGAAGCAACTGAATTTTTCGTGTATCAGTGCTTTAATTCTCATATACAGAAAGATGATTACAACCGGAAGAGGACTGGAGGAAGCATTAGGAAGGAATGCTTTCGGGATACTGTGATAATCCGAAAACTGAATGACATACTGTTGTTACAAAATCACCAGTAACATAGTGTAAAAAAATCGTTCCTGTGAATATCACTTTGTTTTTCCTCAATGACACAGGTTGACTGAATAAAATTGCTAGTGTTTCCCGCTGATTTGCAGGGTTCCCTTTACTGTTAAGATGCTACAATTGTGTATACCTACCGGCTTGTCGTAAATCATGTCACTGGCGGAACGAGAGAAGTTTAAGGGTCATGTCATTTCATGCTTAATTTTGTGTTTCTGGATGTATGAGAAATTAAGAAGGGAGGACGCGTTCTTGGAAGTGTTCTGCACCGTTTGCGCCGACCTCTGGGTTAAGCGGGATTCTCCTGAGGGAAGGCGTGTGTCCGGCTGCGCGAGCAGACAGGGTGGGCGGGCTTTCGGATTCTCTGTCTGTCGGGGCATCGCCGCAGCCACGTGACTCCCCGTGGCAACACCTTATGGTGGCCAAGTGGGCCAGTGTCCACACCGTCCCCGCCGTAATAGCGGGCAATTCTTCCATTCGGCCTGATCCCAAGGCGGGGATCGGTGGTATCACCGCTTGATCAGCGAAAGCTGATGTATCGGCTTAGCTTCACTAGGCTCTATGAATTCCAAAAAGGAACTGTTGTGAGTGTGATTGAATGTCAGTTGGTGACTGCAGTGGTATTGTTACACGAAGCGTGATGTGTGTATAAGTAAATGACAAAAAGGGGAGAGAATGAATGCCGGTGCCGGGGAATTCAGGCCTATTCTTCCTAAAGACAACGAGGGCCCACGAAGTTTAATGTCGACGTACAAGACAACATTAACAGCGCTGTAAGTCCTATCACCATAAGGGGGCGACCATTAATTACGTGAGGTGAAATAGGGGGGGGGGGGGGGGTCCGGCGAAATCTCACGAAACCTCGTGAGCTTATTAAATTCTTGATGGAAGGTAGACCTAAAGAGAAAAGGCCTACAAATGACACGAATGTCGACTTCAGGGGGGAGGGGTATATGGTCTAGAAACGACGACTACGAGGTCGATTAGCAAATCTGACGTCAATTTAGAGGGGGGAGTCAGACCAGATCTCATAAAATCTCACCAAAAGGGGGGGGGGGGTCCGGAATTCCGCAAAACACTTCACTACATTAATGGACGACCCGTAAGTACTGGTAAGAGATTTGGTGTTTTGGTGTTTTGGTACACAATGTGTTGTTAATTCTTAACGTCATAATCAACTTTTCAGTATACACGTATTTTTTTAACAGAGTATCACAATGTAATATTCACACGGCATCAGGTTACTTCGTTGGGTTCCATCAGTAGTTCGTAGAACAATGTGATAGAGCAATTAATTTTCTTATTTTTTTCAAACTGGCTAAAGAATTTCCTTAACAAATTTCTGAGATGATCCGACGATGCGGTTAAAGCACATATCATTCCTTGTCTCCGGAAGTTGGCACTTACTAGGGGCTCTGTTATTCCTCAGGAAGATATTTGTAATTGGTTTTCCGCTTGGCGTCATTATGGTGGACTGTGATGAGTGTGTTTAATGTGTATTTTTAGCGTTGTTTGCACATGAGGTAGACAATGAAATCTCGGTGTCGGATGTTTAGTCTCACTAGAGACACATATCTTCATCTGAGGCACAAATAACGGTAAACAGTGTCGTATCCTTTCATTCGGCAAACAATTCAGAGAGCTTAGAGATTTAACACGGCCTTTCAGCACACAATCTGGTGATTGCGAACTGTACACCACTACCTTTTCTAACCTTCCGTCCAATTTTCTTCCACCGCCGTGATTCGCATCAGCTAATCTCGCGTCAAGCGCTTTTACTGAATTCTAGTGACCTCTAGTGGTTATGCGTAAAGAAACGAAATATACTGAAGACATTTTAGAAATTGATCATGGGATTTTTGTTATTACGATGTGTATTGAAACCTGCTACAAGTTGGAAGTTATTCCAGCTCAGCACATTTATTCTCCGTTATTATTTGCAATATACAACTGCAAATACACCAGTTAATGCGGTCAGTCATCGCTGTAACACTAGAAGTGATTGATAATTGTTACAAATCAGTATAAACTCTATCGGATGGTAGAAATTTTCTGCAACTTCTGTTTTCAGTGTCTTTTCCCCAATAATAATGTACGTAAACCCTACATATTGAAGTTAAACGTTCTGAAAGTAAAACGAAATAATACATTTAGGAAAGAAAGGGAAATGATTATTACTGTTTTTTTTTACTTATGGCTTTACGCCTCGTTGACGTCGTCTCATTAGAGGTGTGATGGGACTGGATACTAGGAAGTCAGCCATGGCCTTTTGTAGGAAGCATCCCGGCATTAACCTGGAGTGATTTGGGGAAACTATGGATAACCCAAATCTGGATTCCCGGACTGGGATTCGAACCGCCGTCGTCCCGAATGCGAGGACAGAGCGTTAACCATTCACTTACCACGCTCGGTGGGAAATGATAAAGAACATTTATACTCCTTTAAATAGTATAAGGAGTTTTTAAATATAAGCAGGTGGTAGTAACTAACAATAGTAATGGTTTGTTCATCACTTAAATTTGTGCAGTTGCGTATCTGAATTACTTTTGATGTTATTACTTTTGAGACCAACAGTATGTAGATTTTCGTATTACCGAGAGTATTCTCTTACAGTATCAAGGGAACATGTGAGATCAATGCAAACAACCTTCCTTCAGCTTGGATATGCGCATCATTAATAACTGAAAGTCTGGCTATATGCAACGCAATGAAGGTAATAGTAGAAAGTGTTGGCCAGTAACGTTACTCGGCTTTAAGAGACTAGGAGTGATTACATTGTAGCTGCAGTAAACCGCAAACCATTTGTGGGGAATTACACATGTGTCATACTCCGCTAGATGGGCCAGACTGTTTCATAAACGCGATACGAATAAGCACGACAGTCGACATACATTAGCACGAAGCCTCAGTGGTTCCCAGGCAGATGGCAACAATATCTTCGTCATCATACGTCGTATAGGTCTTAAAGAGATTAAGCCTCAGGAGAAAAGATACAGATCAACATTGCGACCGTATGATAGTTAGATATGCTTCAATGATGGTTTTTAGTCGGGATGTAAAGGATATCTGCATCCGCTTCTGGAAGTGCGAAACTTTTGCTTGAAATCCTAACTCCACTTCCGCATCCGGAATTTTTTTTTTAATGCGGATGTATAGTGGATTTTTGTTTTTATTTATATTGTAATATATATTGTTGTTCTTTTCTCGTTTTAAAAGATTCTGCACATCGTGAAACAACCTTTTTTTTACGATCTTGCAATACAAGTAACAATGAACTGTACGGTGTTATTACCTAAGCGACGAATTTACAAGTTTGAACTTGCATGGTAAGTAAAGCTACTTATTTATGGTCCAGCTTATGGGAAAACCGCGTAGAACTACCGTAGGATGAGCTCACCCATTCACGCTACTTAAAGGAGTCCAAAAATGTTCCAGGCAATCCTTTCAACTCCTACTTTCTCGCCGCACACTAGTGTCCTTATCACACACTCGCAGGATTTTTCCTCAAATCATGATTCAACGCCATAGTTTGCTGGCCCATCAAGAGTCCCTTATCGAAAAATCTGATCATCGTAGGTCCTACAAGTTGGACTGTGAATGGGCCACTACAGCGATGGAAAGGCGGGTGGCCCTTGAATTAGTTGATCTGCGAACCCCGCAATGTTCATATGACAATGATTTTTTTTAACACATGTGTAGTTATGTAAATAAGTTAATTCACTTGTGAAATCATCCCACGTTTTTGTTGTTGAAAAATGAGGCAAAAAATTAAATCAATAAGGCAATGTTATATGGAAATAGACTTTATTTATGAAAAAATATAGAATTTGGCATAAAAATATATTTTTTGATTTTGAATTTATTTTTGATGAAATACGAGGCGCGTCCAGAAAGTAAGTTCCGTTTCAATTTATCTCCGCTGCAGCGCTGCGATTGCAGTTTCGCACATGCGCTGTAGACGATGTGTATCAAGGGGAAGAACGTGCGCCATTTGGAGATCGCTGTCAGTTACGTACGCTTTGTTGTGCTTGTTTGAAATGTCGGCGTTGATTGAAAATCCCGCCACCTGTGAAATCAGGTCTGTGATTCGGTTTCTGAATGCGAGGAAAGTGAAACCAAGTGA
The DNA here is from genome assembly GCA_031002005.1 of Vandiemenella viatica. Classification (NCBI taxonomy): domain Eukaryota; kingdom Metazoa; phylum Arthropoda; class Insecta; order Orthoptera; family Morabidae; genus Vandiemenella; species Vandiemenella viatica. The sequence continues at coordinate 71,684,450 of CM061921.1, read as the reverse complement.
AATTTATCGGCAAATTTGCGATGTTTACGGACCAAATGCGATGAGTGATTCGATGGTGAGAAGATGGGTCCGACAGTTCAATGGCGGGCGTAGTGATGTGCACGATGAAGAACGAAGTGGGCGTCCAACTTTGGTTACAGAAGAACTGGTTCACGCGATTGATGACAAGATCCAGGAAAACCGTAGGTTTACAATTAGTGCTCTCGCTATGGACTTCCCCCAAATTTAACGATCACCAAACAACTGAAATTCCGTAAACTTTGCTCACGTTGGGTACCAAATATTCTCACTGAGCAACACAAAACACAACGGATGGGTAGTGCACTTGAGTTTTTGACCCGTTATGCTGAAAGCGGCGAAGAATTTCTGAGACGGATAGTCACAGGAGATGAAACGTGGGTTTCTTACGACACCCCTGAGAGTAAGCGGCAATCAATGGAATGGAGGCACACTTCTTCCCCACCAAAGGTTAAGCCGAAGCAAATCATGACACCTCGGAAAATGATGTGCACAGTGTTCTGGGTCTGGAAAGGCATCCTACTCATTGACTTCTTACCGCGTGGTCAAACAATCAAAGCAGATGCTTATTGCGAGACACTTCGGAAATTGCGCCGTGCAATTCAGAATAAGCGCCGGGGACTGCTGTCAAAAGGTGTTGTTTTGCTTCACGACAACGCACGACCACACACTGCAAACGTGACGAAAAACCTCGAACAGGGATTTGGCTGGGACGCGTTTCACCATCCTCCGCACAGCCCTGACCTCGCTCCTAGCGACTTTCATCTGTTCTTACATCTCAAGTCTTTCCTTGGCGGTCATCATTTCACCAATGACGACGAGCTGAAAGAAACTGTTTCCAACTGGTTGAAGACACAGGCGGCAGATTTCTATGAAGAAGGTATACAAAACCTGGTGCCACGCTATGACAAATGCCTGCAATATTTCGGCAGTTATGTGGAAAAGTAGTTTAAGAGTTGTAGAATTTTGTGCAATAAAAATTTCTTCTGTATCTGTGTACAATTTCATTTGATTACCAAACGGAACTTACTTTCTGGACGCGCCTCGTATTAAAATCTAAATAATTATAAATTTATTCTTCCACTTCCGCAAAACATCGGCGGATGTCAAGCACTGAACATCCGTATCCGCATCCGCAAAGATAACCTCCGCTACAAACCTAGTTTTCACTGCGGGTGTCACCAAGACGTGATTTGAACTGCTTATGACGGGAGCAGTCTGTACAATCCAAGTGTAGTCAGTACTACTTACAGACATATCCTGCGTTTCCGTAGCTCATTCAAGGCAAATACTAGTCATTTATCTAATATTGTGCAAAATATAAATACTATGATCGACATAAACTGACCAGAAAGCGTTTCTGAGCATTTTAACAAACGTTTGGATTCGTTCAGGCTACTCTACGGTACAAGAAAAGAAGGAACAGTTGCATGCACTTTCTTTTTCTAGTCTTGCACGTCCATATATTTCAGGGGTGTAAGGGTTTGGGAGAGGCTATACTAGCCTTTTCCAACCAAATGTCAACCTCTCCTTCACGTGGTGCACCCTGTTTGCACGGACGAGGCTCTGGCGACTGAAAGATTCCCGGTGTAAGGAATCACCCACTGCTTGCCAACGGCCTCTGAAAGGAGGGCGGAAGAGTGGGGAGCGGTCCAGGCCACCCTCTTGCCCTTGGGGTTGGAAACGGCCCCTAATGGCGGATGAATCAGAAATGATCAACGGCATGGGGATGCAGAAGGCAACGGGAAACCAATGCATTAAAGAACCAAAGTGTATCCCGAGGACAACTTGGGAAGTAAAATTACAACCGATGGCCGAAGCAGGAATGATGTTAAAAGCAGAATAGCGCTAGCAAAAAGAACCTTCATGAAAAAGAGGAATCTGTTAGTTTCAAATATTGATCTAGGAATTAGAAAGAACTTTTTTAAACTTTTTATGTGGAGCACAGCACTTTATGGTAGCGAAAAATGGACTTTAGGAATACCGGAAATAAAGAAAATTGAAGCATTTTAAATGTGGTGCTACAGAAGAATGCTGAAAATTAAGTGGACAGACAAAGTAAGAAATGAACGAGTTTTGTAAATGATAGGTGAGAAAAGAAGTTTGTGGAAGAAGCTTACAGAAAGATGAGACAGACTGGTAGGTCATATTTTGAGACATGCTGGAATGGTTAATTTGTTAATGGAGGGAACAGTCGAAGGTAAGAACTGTAGAGGTAGACAGAGATTAGAATATATGAAGCAGATAATTGAGGACGTGTCGAAAGACAACAGCAAAAAAAAAAAAAAAAAAAAAAAAAATAAATAAATAAATAAATAATAATAATAATAAAATAATATTTTCATATGGTTGAATATTAAGTCGAAGGATCACATGAGCACTGGTATATTTTTTTCCCCCGGCTTTAGGCCTCGTAGACGACAAGGCGGTAAAGGACTGGAAGCAAGGAACGGGATGGAACTCTAGAATGAAATTTTGAAGGCACCATCCAGGAGAGCACCTGCAGTGTTTTCAGGATATCATGGATAACCAAAATCTGGATGGTCGGATGGGAGTACAAATCCGCTTCCTCCGATTGCGAGGTCAGAACATTACCACTCACCTACTCTGGGTCGGTGTAAATAACTAGATAAGAGTTATTAGGATCGAAGTATGTTTTACATTCTCACAATAAGAGAAAAATCTGTGTTTTCTAATTGACTTGATTATTATATCCTTCTCTCGATTTTTATTAAATTTTGCAATAAATTTCTATGTTAAAAACTTTACAGTATCCACAAATTAGCAAGCTCTCACACAGCCATCTGGTGAGAAATATAGAGGAAATCTCTAAATGTGATCGGTATGCCTGATCACTGTGATTTCTACCTTGTGAAACACACTCGTACCATTTTTTGTACGAAAGTGTTGTGCTGATTCTTTAGATATACAGTTCGATATCGACGTTATATTATTACGGTACGATCAATGATTGGTTTGATTCGTGAGCATAATGAACACAGGTAAATCAAATGCCCATGAGTAAAAATTAACCCGTTCAATTCTTTGTAAGGTTGTATAGTTGAAGTACGTAATTGCAAAACTACAAAACAAACTGGTATAGGATTAAAACATAACAGCGGTCGTAGGGGAATTTAATTCTGCGGTTAATAGAACGGATTTTAAAGATCTGCAATGTAGTTGTAGAGAAGGTACAAAATAAAACTCTTATACGTCCTCATCCAATGTAGTGTTGGGATTACTGATAATGTACATACTGGCAGATTGTCACAATTCTTACACAGAATTGTTATGGATTGTCTGGTAGAGAGACGATGTAATTTATTTTTAGATTTGTTGAGTAACATATGAAAAACTTCTATAACTTAAGAAAACTCGGAAATACTTCTCCCAACATCGTGCTTGGGTTGGAGTAACAGGATGGATAAGGAAGGGAAATAAGGTGGTATTCTGGTGGTACATGTAAGAGATTTCCCCTCGTGTCATTAAGGATTGTAATGTGATATAAAGAATTAGTTTTGGTGCAATGAATATCCTGCCACCTACAATTTCTGTGAGTTGCAAAGTATGGATGTAGGTGTTCATATGTTTGAGTCACAACTAGTGGGTATAACACTTTACTGTGACAGTGCTGTCATGTTTGTCGATCTCTGGTGGGAGACATAGTCACTTGACGTGACTAATACATTCTTAGTATTAAAAATCACTATGGAACTCTTCGGAAGTAGTAATGAGAGTATACCACGTCAAGTTCGCTCTAGTGCCAAAGACTTGAGTCGGAATAGGGAGCATTGTATAGTGGTTTCTGAAAATATAAGTACTTGACCTCATCCGGTAATGAAGCAGCTCGTTACGAGCATTGTAACTGAACCCAGACAGAGAAGACAGTACTTTGCCGATACTGAGGAATTGCCTGTGAATCCATCATTAGACGTCAGGATGACTCATACATTATGATACACTACCATTACTGCCAGTCACAGCTTCTGCAACAAATAAGGAAACGAAACTAAATTATTGTGCGGTGAACCGAAACGAAGCACTGCTTACAAAACGAGGAAGGTCTGAAAAGTACCAGCCAACGCTTATGAATTATTTTTATGTTATTCTATTTCCTAAAGACATACACACGCTATCCTTCTGTCTGTCACCTTTCGGTTAGTTTTCGAAATTTCATTTAAAGATATGTTATTTATTCCTAATACAGTATCCTGTATCCTTCTTAATGATGTATAGTATTTCCTTGTCAAATCTAATCAAGATTGGTTTAGCCGTTTAGTTATGAAAACGTAACAAACCGACTAAAAGGCAGAGTTATCTTCGCATTTATAATATTAGTGTAGATACAGCTTCAGAAGTGGAGAATATACTCGTATAACACAGCAACCTGTAACATGGTTCGGATTTTAGAAAAAAAAATCTCTTACAACAAGGATGGGGAAACATATCGCATTTGAAATCTTTCAATTGATCGTGTTTATCGTATCAGATTTACCAGCAGGATTAGGAATTTACTTGAATTTAAAATGCAATTTCTTCGTGTAGTATTAATAAAGTTCTAAAAAAATTATGTTTTAAATGCATCATAGATGGCTTAAAATTTTCGGTTTATTGTTTGCTTGTGGCTTTAGACCCCGTCGACGTCGAGGTAATTAGAGGCGGGAAAGGACTGGGAGCAAGGAGTAGGAAGGAATTCGGCCATGGAAGGAAGCATCCCGGCATTCGCCTGGATTGATATGGGGAAACTGTGGTAAACCCAAATCTGGATTGCCGGAAGAGGATTCGAACCCGCGTCCTCCCGATTCCGAGGCCGGAGCGTTACAGCTCACCCATTACGCTCAATACTCGTAACACTGAGAGATAGCTGTTTGTCTTTATATAGCAGACTATAATTACTTCTATGGACGATCACCTAGCTTTTGTGCTATGCCACACAACACATTCAAGTCTTTTACCAAAATCGATGACCCTGTGAGATTCCGTTGAAGGATTTCGAATTTAGCTCTGATCGGAAACGAAGTTGCATTATTTCCATAAAATGCTATACTGAATGTACGACAGTATGTGAGAGTTGATCTAGATGCGACAATCCACAACCATAACGTGATGCAACAACTCAACTGATTAAACAAGAAACCCCTAACCTCAGTTATTGTAGCAAATTTATTCCCACAGCTTATTGCCTGGAATTACGTGTAGGTATTATTTTCTCATTAACAGCGACGGACATAGGAATTTCAGGCGCCAGCGTAATAATTACGATTTAGCTGCAGAATGCGAGATAGTATTCGAACTTCGCGTGTGCTGATCAAAGTTACTCACCTGCTGATTAACCAACAGAAGCCACATTTACTTAAAAAAAAGGAACTAATGAACTTTGATGTTCCCCTACGAAGAACCCGTTTTGCCTCCGATCGATCATATCTAAGTGGCGTTGGAGTGTGGGTAATGGTGGGCTTTGTAATTAGCAAGCCTCCTGGTGTTAAACTCACCCACACAGCGAGTTTTCACTAAAAGATAGACGCTGATGGCAGCCACGTATTTCTCCGCCCGTATATTTATCAGACCTGAAAATGGAAACACACGAAAACGAAACATTCTAGGAATATCAATCTTGCAAACGGAACCCACACTGAAAAAGTTCGAATTGAAGAATTGGATCGTGTTGGAACACTTCCGCTATATGTCATTACTAGACAGCAAAGATTCCTTTATTCAGTTTGTTTGACGACACTTGATCGCTGATTTTTTATGCTACCACAAACCAAATGGATTTGCATAAAATTCGATCTACCAAACAAATGACTGAAACTGACGCTGTATCAGTCAATCTACACTTGTTTATATTAGTATTAGGGGTCTATATTATAATTTATTATATTATATCTTTATATGTGTATTTCTTCTGTCCGTGTGTATATATATATACATCACTGAACTCCTCCTAAACGACTGGACTGATTTTTATGAAATTTTGTGTGTGTGATTGAGTTGATTCGAGAATGGTTTAGATTCACAATTTGATTTACAAAAGCCCGCCCCTCTCCCCTTTTACCCCCTCCACTCCTAATTTACAATTATCATTATAGAAACCCACAGTTTTTATCAGATTTCGATAAAACTTTGCATACGTATACTTAAAAAGGAAAAAATTAATGTCTACGTTAGGTTTACCAAAGCCCAACCACGTTCCCCCTTTACCCCTACCTTTTTTGAATTCCAGTGTTCTTTATTGAAACCCACAGTTTTAAATCCTCTCAAAATAAATCCAGCTTTTTTAAGTTACACTGAATATTCATAAAAATAAAATGTCCAAATGTTTTAACATGTGCATCAGATTGTAGCTTGGGACCCAGCTTAAACGTTGTGAAAATCCATATTTTCTACATGATGTTGGAACAAACGGATATATTCCAGATACAGATTTATGTATGTGGTGTTTATTAATGGACGGACGGTAGATGTTTTGACTAGCAACTTTAACAGACGGTGTGGTTAGGTTAAAATTCAGCCTAGACCAATGTAAACTGATTTTCTGTATAACAGCATCCAGTTCACCCCGTTCTGGGATTTTTTTTGGGTATATCAATGTTTAGTTTACTTCCGGAAATGGATGGAGCCAAATTAATGAAACTTGGTACAGAAACTTGGCAAAGAAATTCTTAATTCACGCGTACGAAGTCACTGGTATCAGCTAGCACATTATAAAACTGTAACTGCACTGTGTCTGTTTCGGTTGCACAGTAAAAATGTTGAACATATATAAGGGTGGACGTTCACAGCTGGAGAGTCTGGCCTAAGATTTGAGGCGCATATCTTTGCCTTAACTGGCAACATAAGTACGCGATCAAAACAGTAACAAAGAAGTGTGACGCTACCCCAATCCCGCCTTTAAGTTATTTCCGTAAATATTGTGTATTTAGCATTTTTAGCTGCAGTGTATCCGAACCACGGAATTAAATTAGAATGAAAAACACATTTATCTTGTAGAATATTTAATACGAGTCGAATTGTTCAGAGCTAATTTGCAATTGGACACAGTATCTTTTTGCTAACTCAGTAGCGAGAGCTATAAGGAAGAAACATCGTGTAAACAAAAATAATAGTTAAAATGTGGTGTTAAATTTCTTAGGTTGTGACAACACCGAGGACTGGAATGGGTATAACTTTAATCAAGAATCAACTTTGCTCCTGTTTCCGGCAGCCATTGATGATGTTAATTGTAGTCGTTCAACGAAGATTGTAACTGATTTTACTGATTCACAAATAGTGCTACGAGTGATTTACTTTTAGCAGTGCAGTTTTGTTGAAAATAAGGAAGTATAAACTTTATATATCTCAATAACTCTGGAATATATTTATCTTTATATAAAAAATAATATAATAATTACATTTTTCGCTGTTTCATAAACATATGGCGCCAGATATTGATTATATCCGGTTGTTGCTTCATTGTATGTTAAATTATCTAAATATTACTTTTCACTTTTAATTTATCAAATAACTCGTACTAAATGAAATATCGACTCGTATCAATGAAATAACGACTGATAGGTTCTCTGGTTAAGATGAACGAAGCTAGCACATCAATAACCGGTCAAGTTTTTAAGTTGAAGTTATTTTTGAAAATGCGAAAGATATTGACAACTTTGGAAGTCCTTTAAACAAAACAATTTATAATTTATATTTTTTTGTGTGTTTGTCTCCTTGCTCCAGCATCGCTAAATTTTGACTGGGCTTTCACGTTCTGAAACGTTACTGTCTGAGGAATTTCTCATTAATATGGAAAATGAAATAACATATCTTGTTGATCAAAACCTAAACTTTTTTGTTGCTTCCGGTATCCGTTATTGATTTAAATATTAGTCATTCAACGAAGGTTATACCAATACACGAGCTATTTTATTTACACTTAATGTCACTGGTTCATCCGTAGCGGGTGCTACATGTACTTCAGCACGCGGTATAGTTTCGGTCATTCTGAATTTTCTTAAAGTGAAATGACCGAGCGTGGTGGGTTTAGCATTCGGGAGAGCACCGATTTGAATCCCCATCCGGTCAGCAAGATTTCATTTTCCATAGTTTCCTTAAATCAGGCGAATTCTTGTATGGTTCATTAAAGAAACCATGACCGAATTGCTTCCCGTTTCTTGCCCACTATGCACTTCCCGCACTAATGTCTTCGGGATCGACGAGGTATAAGGCCATGAAAAAAATAACTACCTGTTGGCAGGGTTTTTTGCCGGCTGGACAATTCACATGTATCGTAACCGCCTAGCCTATCCCGGTAATCCTACCGGGTAAATGAGACCTACAGTTTAACTTTAAATCTTAACCACAGAAGTGTTCTAGCGTACCTCATATGCTCGATGCAAGCTGTGAAAAAGCTGAAGGACGAGTTAAATGCCTCAAACAATACCAGCCGTGATTCGAACCGAGGACGATTCGATCTTGAGTCAGACACTTTCACCACTGAGTCACCAACTTGGCCGAATTATTGCAATATCTGCAAATATACTGCGCGGATTGTGGCCTTCGGAATAGACGCATGAAAGAACTGTACATTCGAAAGTGATGAAAATAGAATATATATGTTTTTCTCTTTGTGGCTTTACGCCTCGTCGGCGTAGAGGTCTTTAGATGCAGGAGAGGACTGCTGAAAGGAAAGGGAAGGAGTTTGGCCATGGGTTTTTGAAGGAACCATCACGGCAATCAACTGGAATGATTTGGGAAGCAATGGAAAACCGAAATCAGGATGGACGGACGAGGATTCGAGCCGAGTGTTACCGCTCACCCACCACGCCTGGTAGAAAATAAATGTCTAGGACATTGTTTGTTATTTTGAAGTTTTCTAGCCGCACTGCAGAAGTATCTAAGTTGATCAAGAGCGTTAAAATCAAACCGAGCGTGGTGGGTGAGTGGTTAACGCTCTGGCCTCGCATTCGAGAGGACGGCGGTTCGAATCTCCGTCCGGGCATCCAGATTTGGGTTTTCCGTGGTTTCCTCAAATCACTCCAGGCGAATACCGGGATGCTTCCTTCAGAAGGCCATGGCCGAATTCATTCCCGTTCCTTGTCCCCAGTCCCATCCAGCTCTAATGACCTCGACGTCGACGAGACGTAAAGCCATATGTAAAAAAAAAAGTTAGGATCAAACTTGCCATCTGAATTTTTTCGGTGGAGCCACGGAACATAAGAGTTTCATCCCGGTTTTTGTTTTCATTTGAGTGTCGTTTGCTTGGTTCTCTTCGATAATATGCACGTTTTAACACTTCTGAGTGAACATTATAGTTGGTTCCTTTAGTTTTTCCTGTGTTCAGAGTAAAATCTTTTCTTTCGCGGTTCTTGCGTAACTGGATTTACCATCTGTCATGCTCATTGTTCCTTGGGTACATCACACAAAAGTCACTGACCCTATTTATTGAGCGGTTAACGTTCAGACCAGATACTCGAGAGGATGCGGATTTCAATTTTCCATGTTTTTCCTAAATCACTCCAAGTGAATACAGGTATACATAACTCAAAGACCATGGTAGTTTTTCTACCCTTCCTTTTCCCCAATTCTCTAATTGGTCTAACGTAAACCCTTAAAGGAAAAAAAATGATCTGTGGTACGGCTATCCAGTTTTTATATATATTTCTCTCCGAATACAGAGTGGTTTCTTCAATGGTCGATATCCTTCCTGTTCCGTGCTCACAATCTTCTCCAGCTATATAACGAGCATGCCATCGACGAGCCAAAGGAAAGTAAATCGCAGTTAATCTACAAAATACATACACTCATCCGCATATCTGGATAAAGTGTTGGTGAAGTTTGGTCGCCGCCTATATGTTTCAAGAATTTATACCATGGAATGTTTCTTTAAAAATATTGTTTGGATTACATACGTTGTCTGCATGGAAAGAAAAGTCTATAAGCGAAAATTATTTTAATTTCAGTGACGAGACCACGACTTTTTCTGTTGAGATTGAATTGTTGTTAATTTCCTTGTTTTTAAGCTACATCTCATATTTCATTTACCTGTATTGTACCATTAAAAAAGTGTATATCACGTAGTGGTAAATAATCAACTAATTTGCTTTTCATCCACCTCAGTTTATTTGGCACCAGGCTTATCTTTAATTTTGTATTGTATTACTTGGTGTGAAAGACAGACCTATACTACTGGCCTTGAGCTTCTTCTTATCTTATGTGTTTATCGCGATTGAAAAATACTTCCAGTAACGGTGAATCGTTTCAACAACTTATCTTTTACCTCTTCACTACCTTTTCCCATTATTACGGGTCGGCTTGCCTTTTAAAGAGTTCTACTAATCAATGGCATGGTCTAATATGAAACTCTGGTTTTACGGATGCATGTCCTTGGTAACTCCAAGCATTTTATACTTGCTGCCAGGTCGTACTTCGTATTAACGGAGGAATCGTAGTGTTGCCATCTGTGTGTGAAATTTTCAACTATGTTCAGTGTATGATAAGTGTATTTTTTGTTTGAAAAATGTGTAGTTTATGAGGCGGAGATTGGGGACCATCTCTGCATTCACCTTGATGGCAGCGGAAAACCACCTAAAAACCACAGTCATGAAGGCCTGTACGTAATGGGATGGGCTCGTGCCTGGTCTGTTGTACCTCGCCGATACAGTATGCGACGCCGCAGCGTACTGAGGCACACTGGCGGGTACTTTTTAGCGTCGGAAAATTTTGTACAAATTCTGTCTGAATAGTATCCAGTAAATAGGAACAACGTTAGCGTATTACAGTGCAAGTAATTACTCTTTATCGCAGGTTATGTGAAAAAATGTTCTACAATAACAAAATTAAAACGAATTGGTTTTTGCTATAATCAATAGCCAAACTTGAATTTAAGTTTCGCTTCAGTTGATGCAGAACAGGGAAGGCAAAACGAAACAGTAGCTCAAATTAGTCTTGATTCCTTCGTGAATGTGGTAACGTTAAAGACTTTTTTCAATCACTCTATCAACTGGATATTCATAAATCAAACTAAAATTTTCTTATACTAACATAATAGCAAAGCAATATTTCACTTGCATTGTCGCTTGATATTTTTCCCATCACAAGTGCTATTGAGTCAGACATAATACTTCCACGTTAGCTGCATACAAGAACAACCATGTTATACCTTGTTCATTCTGAACTGGCGGATCAAGGTCATGTTCCCCTCTCGCCGCTCTTCACCTCCTCACCCCCTCCGTTTCCTTCCCCTCCGATCAAACCGCTGCCTACAGGCTGGCAAGAGGCATTGTTGCACTATTTTCGTGTTAGCACGAAAAGATCGTAATTAAACGCTGTACGTGAAAAGGCATCAGATAATTGTTATATTAGGCGACAGTGGAAAGCAGTTATTTTTGATGTGTATAGTTTCTTTATGAGACTAGAAAACCCTGAGTAGAAACGTAATTTACTTTTTAGGGAATGGTAAAAAAAAAAAAAAGACAGCAGAGGTATGTGGCGTGTCGTTACGAACAGTGCAGCGTGTATATAGAAACAGAGTGTTCCAGGGACATCCACTTCTTCTCCAAAGAAATACATTGGATTTAATTCTTGAAATTAAGAATGAAGATGAGAAGTAGAGAACTATTCATTGATGTAAACAATTTTTATCTTTATTAAGATGTGAAATTGTAGTTGGTAAACACGCAATTTCTACGACACACTCTTTTTCGCTCATGACAAGTAATTAAAATGTTCGATATCACTAAAGAAAACAGCTTATTAGATGGAAAATTTTGTATTATATACGTTGTGAGGACGTTTGCGCATGCGCGGCAGCTCTTTCCCCGCCGCATGTAGGGATAAGGACAGCAGAGTGGGGGTACAGCAGAGTGACCTTGAGTCGCCTCTGTTAAGTGAACATGCTATAAATGATTTTGACGTCTTCACGTAATGAGTTTCGAAAAGCCAGCAGAAAAGTTTTGGAATACTGATGGAACGTTTTAAACATTCTTTCAAGTCCCTGTTATTTCCCGAAATTACTCGAGGCAAATTGTTCCTTTAAAAAGCCACGACCAAATTTCTCACCGTTCCTTGTCTTTAATCCGTACCCGTCTCTAATGCCCTCGATGTCGAAGTGTCGTAAAGCCTTAAGCAAGAAAAACCACTCGCTGAAGGTTCAGTAAGCAACTTGTGTATTAAAGTGTATTCAGTTACCATTCTTTTCGTAAAACATATTTTTTTTTAAATCGGAAGTAAGTCATTTTTAAAAAGCTTTCATTATTTATTTTACAAAGATACCTTTCAAATTGTACATGTTATTCAAATACAAGCCAAAATACATTTGAAGTGTCTTACAAAAAAAATTCCACGTATTATCCTATTCATGAATTTCTCTGCCAAATATTATATACGATTTTAAGTCGAATACATATGTGCAGAAGTATTTTTCAAAACTACTCTTTGAGTTATTTTGGGAAAACCACGAACTCAGTACAGAGTACTGTAAACGTTACGAGGCTTCATACCACTGCAAATTTTAATACAATTTTAGGAACAATAGTTTCAGAAATAAAAAGGAAGAAATAATTTTTATAGATTCTCGCCACAAACTCTTACAAATTATTGTACAGAAAGACAAATCCAAACATTTTGAGAGTAGGCATATTGTTACCTATAATTTGATGATATACATAAAGATCGTTTAAAACAAATTTTTCGTATAACCGCTACTAGGCCCCTCAAAATTATTTTCACACACATCGATTTTCAAAATTTTGCGTTATAATCCTGTTAGTGAAGTAAAATTTATGAACTGAATTTTTCAAAAGTAGTAAAGCTGTGACGGACAGACAAATGTGTGAGTTAAGAAATGAGCGCTTTAAGAAGGCTCCTTCTATCGTTCAGGAAATAGGAACCTTATAATCTGTTACTGTAGCCTCTGAAATATGGTAAAATAAATTAATCGACACACTAAATTTTAAATAGGCATCTGATTGGAGATCGAAAGGTCCCCGGTTCGAATCCGTGACTCGGCGGGGATTTTCAATGACCCTTAACCCGATCTTCACCTTTGGCACAGCTTGAAGTGTAATGTGAAGTACGGCAGAAACTTCCGAAGTCTCCTCTAAGGCTAAAATCCCTTGCTGTAACACGGATGTGTGCACATTCGAAGTAAATTCAAGCCAAATGAAGGCTTAACGTGTCCTTAGTTGACTCAAATGAACATACATACATACATTTTATATTAACTTTCATGCACATTTCCAATGATACATATGATACATTCTCAGCATAGCATAGCTATTTAAAATGTTTGTCACATTATTTATGACGATCTTTGTATGTTAAATAAACATTATTTATAGATTGAATTTAGGATTGTAATCTTTTTCATTTTATTTCATTTAGTTTGCTTTGCCTAAAATCCTCCAATACCAACAACATTTGACCGTGTTTGTAATAATTTTGAATTAGGTTTGATCCGAAGATTTGCATGTTCGATTCAAGAACTAATCAATTTTCTCTCCACTAATATGATGTTACGAAACTTCTCATTATGCGACTATTATTATTATTTTAAAACTCGATCCGCTGCTAAAGTAATCTTGTCTTGCTCGTTCGACTTGTCTACCAACAATTCTCTCGCAACTAACATCTTATTTTTTCACAGATCCTACTACCTTTTCTAAACATATCGGAGCAAACAATATTTATTCAACCTGCTATTCTTTTTCCATTTCCCCTTAAGCTTTTAATTTGCTATTATTATGAACTGCTATGTTACAGTTTCAGGAATTTTAAAACTTGTTGTAGATCTTCACTTAGTGTTAAATATGCAAATTAAGGTACGAAGAGTAATACTGAATTCTTCCATACCTAATTTTGACTTAAGACTATTGTTCGCAATCGTTTTCAGATGCATAACAATTTTAAATAATGTATTACGCCGAAGAAGTGGTTAATTTTTAATATGAGCAGGTGTAAAAATACTGCTTAAGATATGTCGGAGGCAAAAGCAATCAGTATTCCGCGTGTTAGCTTGGAGTTGAATGTAGAACGCGATAAGAAATGTAATGGCTGGTAAAGTGGGCAATGTTATCCAACACCAGTGGGTTCGAATCTGCCTGAGCTCGCTGCATACCTGCTCCGGGGGCCGAATTTAAATGAACTGAGATTAATGCTGTATTTAAAAGACCGATATAACCGGCACCGTCAATAAATAATTATAACGCGATATTGTTGTGGGCCTCGTTAGAGAGGTCAACGCCCCAGTGCGTACAAGGACGCTGCAGGAATAAGCCACGGGTAGACTCTGTCAATACGAACACTAAAATATGCTCCATAACCAAAACAAAATCAATTCTATGATCGCAATAAAGGAGATGATGGATAGCTTTACCGAGCGTGGTGGTGTAACAGATAGCGTTCTCGCCTCGCAATCGGGAGGATGGCGGTTCGAATCCCCGTCCGGGCATCCAGATTTGGGTTTTCCATGGTTTCCCAAATCACTCCAGGCAAATGCCGGGATGCTTCCTTCAAAAGGCCATGGCCGAATTCCTTCCCAATCCTTGCCCCCATCTTTTCCCGTCTCTAAAGACCTCGCTGTTGAGAGACGTAAAGCATTTACAAAAAAAAAAAAAAAAAAAAAAAAAAAAATGGTTAGCTTGAGGAAGCAATTACCAGGTATTGCAACGTTCATCACCCTATTTGCTGAAAGGAAGCGAGATTGAGATTCTTTCTTTATTTGAGTGTTGAGAGATACGGTAAAAAAAAAAAAAAAACTGGGTAGTAATAGCGGTGCCAAAGTAACCAAACTTGATTGTGGTATTTAGTTCGCAAAATCACAGTAGATGGACGATACTAGCAGAGTTCGAAGGGAGGTTAATGGAAAAAGCTTGTTTGAGTACGAATGATCTGCTTCTACTCCTATATGTCACGCGAAGTATAGTTTATTAATGGAGTGTCAGTGCAGTCAGGACCTGAAGGATTATTGGAAGGATATGTGACTAACAACACAGCTATCACAAGCGAAGGCAGTTTATATTAAATTGGAGAAAGTGCAAGGTGAGACAAATAAGGAGCTAAAAGAAATCTGTTACTCACGACCACAAGGTAATATGTTCATTCCTTGGGAAGGTTCATTCCTATAAGTACTTGGGTGTAACAGCGAAAATCAATTTTCAGAGGGTCCAGCACAACCATCGATCGTAGGGAAATCAAATTCAAAATTGTGAGTTATACGTCGATACTTAAAGAGCTGTAACTATGTGTGAAGGAAATACCCTTTAAAACTCCTTTGCATCATCTTGATTATGGAATCTGTATCGCGAAGGACTGATTAATAGTATCGAGAACGTACAAAGAAGTGCGGTGCGCTTTGAAACCGTTTGTCGCTGCTCTTGCGAATGCGTTATAGACTAAATGCAGAGGGTCACACAAACGACTTAGTTTCCTCATTAATACCAATACCTGTCATTTACAATTTTAAGTAGATAGAGAATGGGTTACATGGCTCAAAATGGCGATGTGTGTTTTGCGCCATACACCCCATTCTCTATCTCCAAATTCGAGAAAATACTTCTCCCACCAAGGTATTTTGGTTTTCAAAGGACGGGTGGGTAAGAACAGTGAATTAAAGAGCCGTACTGATGTGTGTATGAATTTTTTCTTACCTTGTGCTAGGATTGGAATGGACAGAACAGAGCTTAGTTTAGATGCGAAGTACCTACCCTCTGTCATCCACATGTTAGTGTTATTGTTTTAAATGTAGATCAGTGATTGAGTACTATTTAAGGGTGAACGTGCTTTCATCTGTTTGCGAGAGTAACTGTTATTTATGGATTGTGAGATTCTAAGATGAGAACTATAGGGCAGCTAAACACTTGGTGGGATTAGAAGCATCGTTCCTTAAATTTTCAATGTCCAGAACATTCAGGCCATTCCTCAAAGCGCAAGCCCCGCTCGTCTATCCTGTATGCACTACGGTGAACAATTTAAGACTATGTACTGATCGATGAAAGTAGGTTGAGAGAAATTGTGATGCCTGAAAATAAAAATGTCAGAAGTACAAGGTAAAAAAGTGGAAGCAGAATGCAAATAGAAATGAAGCAAACCTATTGGAAATACAGAGACGTGATGGCTGTGCCGATTGAGGAAGAAAGTCAATCTATAGAAAGCCAGGGTGGAGGAGGGGGAAGCCACGTCCTCGGCAGGACCAGAGGTGCGGAAGAGGGAGTTAAGCCAACGGAACTGCCTCCAAAGAGCAAAGACTGTCCACAGTAGATCAGCATTGGCTGTGTTACTTCTGTAAACCTACTCTGAAACATGTGTTACAGCAATTCAGTACTAAGCAGTAGTCTCTCTTGTAACATTTGTTGTTTCAGTAGCTATTTGCCTAAATAAAAATGCATTCACGTTAACAATTTCGACTAACCCCCAAGGTTCTTTTTTTCTTTTCTTTTCCTGCTGGTACCTTCATTAGCATAATGCAACAGTCTAAAGTGTAGTAGACTTATATTATGTTTTGGACCAAAGCGTATTGAACCATCAAATATACACTCGAGATTTTTTCCTCAGTAATTACTTTTTGATTCTTATACTGTAGTTATCATTGAAAACGTAGAAGATAGTCCAAAGGCTGTAACATTAGGTCTGCAAGAGAAATCACAAAAACTGCTGACGTATCCTCCACATCGTATCATTGGTTGTATCGTCTCGGTAAGAATGTGCTTTTAACAAAATATATGGCAGAAAATAAGTCTTTCTCTTCAATCGATACTATCAATGCAGTATCACCATTTTACTACCTGCAGTGTATCAATATTTAGGATCAATATCCAACATTACTGAGGAATGAAATGGAAGAGCTATAGGGGAAAAACTCGTAGTAGTTGAGGCTAACAGATTGTTTGTAGTGACTATTGAAGTGAGTTTTTTCCCCTTTTACTCCCGTTCTTTTCAACACAGAAGTCTATTAAAATAAGTACAAGAAGAGATGTCGATGACCAGTTGGAAGTAGACCGTGATAAACCTTGACATGTTAATGTCGCCATATGTTTTCATTGATTCATCTTTATATATAAAGATGAATGTTTGTTTGTTTGTTAGTTTGTTTGTTCTTCATACAAATCCACAGTTTTCATCCAATCTCGATGAAACTTTGCACACTTATCCTTTGAAACAAGGAGAAAAATACTGTCTACATTTGGTTGAAAAATTATCTGTATAAATAACACATGTTGTGTCATAACTTCGAAATACGTCGATAGACAGACACATTGGATATGGACGTCTCCGTACCATGTTTCCGTGTAGTGGACTGGCAGCTCAGTGGTTAAAGCGCTTGCTTACGAACGTCGTGGTCTCCGGTTAAAATCTCCGTGGAGGCTAAGATTTTTTTAAAAAATTTTTTCATCGTAAGAGTCAGGCCTGGGCCGTAGGTTATTCGGATTGAATGTTAAACTGTAGATATTAGAAAGTTAGGGGGGCAAATCGTAGGTAGTCTTGCAATGTTGTAGGTGTACACTTTTTTACGTTATAATGATCCCTCAGGTGTTGTTCGCTGTCAGTGTGTGAGTGTGAACCACAGTAATATTATTATAAATACGGAAGTAAGTCTCTGTCTTTTTGTTACGTTTTGACGACTAAATGGCTATATCGCTGTGATGGAATTTTATAAGGAAATCTATATGAAGGGCACAGGATATTTTTTCCAGTATGATTAACAGTTGTAGTCACGAAATTTTGAGACCTTATCGAATGGTGACAGAAATATGTTGGAAATTGATTCTCTTCAAGAGACAGGTTCGACGGTACAATGATATAGTATTAGCTTTCCTGTCATATTATTCCTACTCGATATTGTTTGGGACCAATCCTTCGTTTCAAACAACTTTCTATATTTAATTCTGGCAATAAAATTCTTAATCCACGCGTACGTAGTCGCGGTTACGAGCTAGTTTTCTATACATGCGAAGGGTCAAAAACATGTATGCTACTTCTGTAAAAAGCTGAGTTGGCTGTTTTATTATTTTTTTCAAGTCTATCTTCGCCTTGTGTGAGTTACAAAATTTCATATAAACACCGAAATTATTTACAATTAATGATCTGCGTAAACGATAATTCCACATTTTTTACAAGAGTAATAACAATTCATTATTTATAAATGTGAATGGAAATCCCGCAAATGTAATTTACAAAATTAAAAAGAAATTATAATTAGTCTTCATCCGCAGTTTAAATCTGTTGTTATGTGGGTAAGACCGTAAAATCCACTTAAAAATGCTGTGGCTGTTGATGATTATGTTTTACATTGAATTAATTTACACAATAATTAGATAAGTAAAAAGCAACATTTTTATTTGAATTCAGTAAAAATATTCTCCGATTTCTTGTATCCATTTTAAATAAAAAAACAAGGAGCACTGAAACAGCAAACGGGAGAAAATAGGTTGTCACATCTCATCCACAGAACCCTTGAATCTCATACTAACGTCGTTTAGTATCATAGTTTAATTTGAAGTATCAGTTTTAACACAAATACTGAAAGTTATGAAAGCTTTGATGGAACTGGGAAGTGTGAATCTTGAAAAATGGATGTACAGTATACAGGGTGTTACAAAAAGGTACGGCCAAACTTTCAGGAAACATTCGTCACACACAAACAAAGAAAATATGTTATGTGGACATGTGTCCGGAAATGCTTACTTTCCATGTTAGAGCTCATTTTATTACTTCTCTTCAAATCACATTAAACATGGAATGGAAACACACAGCAACAGAACGTACCAGCGTGACTTCAAACACTTTGTTACAGGAAATGTTCAAAATGTCCTCCGTTAGCGAGGATACATGCATCCACCCTCCGTCGCATGGAATCCCTGATGCGCTGATGCAGCCCTGGAGAATGGCGTATTGTATCACAGCCGTCCACAATACGAGCACGAAGAGTCTCTACATTTGGTACCGGGGTTGCGTAGACAAGGGCTTTCAAATGCCCCCATAAATTGAAGTCAAGAGGGTGGCGGTGAATCGAGGAAGTACAGTACATACTAACGAAACTAAAATGAGCTCTAACATGGAAAGTAAGCGTTTCCGGACACATGTCCACATAACATATTTTCTTTGTTTGTGTGTGAGGAATGTTTCCTGAAAGTTTGGCCGTACCTTTTTTGTAACACCCTGTATAAGCAGCACTACGCATTACGCTGTCTGGAAACTAGGAAAATAATAATCGCTCATCCGACTGTTTCAGAAGCGGGGCACTGCTGTAATTGAGTGCGCAAAGCTTTAGTTTCACGTAACCGGCGCGAGACGTAAATATGAAAACGTGTGAAGTGGAGCCCATCAGGTGGGATGAGTCAGCATTCTGTAGAAGCCGAGCCGAGCCGGCTTTACGTCTTTTGCTTAATTAGAACAAGCTGACATTCCTCGGGATTAGCTTTGTCAGTGTACTCACCATTGAGTGACCCAGATACTCCGCGGCGTTGTCGGAGATGTAAAGCAACTTGCCGTTTTGCGTCATCATCATCAGGAACCCACTGAGAGCCTGAAACATACAGGATCTTCAGTCAGGCAGGTCTCACTGCAGTCTAAACACTGTATTTAGTTTTACTGTAAAAAAATTCTAATGAGAGTTGCTCAAGTGTTTGTGGTACTAAATTAATGGAAAGTATGTCACACACAAATGATACCAGGGTGAACGGCAATACCTTACTGCTGTTCATGGGACGAATTATCGTTAAATATATGTCTTGTGGAACGATATGGTAGCTCAGTGGTTCATACTGGCCCTTGTAGCGCAGGGGCTGGCGAGCTGGTTTCACGTTGCAAGGTTCCCTGGTTCGAGTCTGGCTAAGGGCATGGGTGAATTTAATTAAATAATTCACTGTAGTATGTTGTCCATGCTGAGAAGTAAATGATAATGACGATGATACAGTACATGTATACTTGAAGAAACAAAAAGAAATTGATTAATAAGACACCTGCTTTCGAAAGTTCACTGATCCGGTCGCGGGTTCAAATCCCGACGGGAGGAGAAATTTTTGAGAGTTGTGTTTGATCATATGAGTTATGCCAGAATATTCCGTGGTTTAGATAACACGTTAAACTGTAGGTACCAGAGGAAAGGAACTGGCCATCCTACCTCTCACACAATGGAATAGTATGCCTCCTTCAAGAGGGTACAACCAACTTTCGGGTTGTGGGTTAGTTATTTTTTTTTTAAAAAAAATCTCATATCCCCGCAAAAACAGTGTTGTAGCTGTATATGGCATACGTATCATAAATTTTTTTCTGTAAAGTAGAGAACGGATAACAGGGACTGTTACATATTTAGTGCAATGATTCTGTTTGGATAGTTGGACATCTTGAAAACTTTATTTCCGATCCAGTTCTTTGACTAACATTTTCTATCTATGATTTTCAAAATGGAAGGTTCTAATCATGAAGATATGCCATCAGAAATTCTGAAAGAAGAGAAAGACCTTGCAATGCGCGAGAATAAGGAGAGTTACAGAAAAACTCCTTACAGCAATAGAGAAATAAAAATATCGTGATACATTGCTCGTAAGTGAAGACTTAAAATAAAAATTTATGTAAATCTAAAGTTATTCAAAGAAACCCTCCTAGTAAATGTTAAATAAACAACTAACTGGCTGTAAGAAGATTAACAAAAATCAATTTAAAAATAGGCCTTCCACATTATAAAATACTTGTAATATACTGCATAAACCACCTTAATGCAAACGTAGAATTAAGAAATTGGAAATATAAACTGTAACAGAGTTTTGACCACTGAGATTGAAATGTACCGATCAGTTGACAAAGATGGTTATTTAACATTAACTAGCAGGCTTTTTTTTTTTTAAAAAAATAACTTTACATTTACAAAAATTCTTATTCTGAGTCTTCACTTACCAGCAATATATCATATTTCAAGGAAGTTTTTATTTCTCTATTGCTGTAAGGAGTTTTTGTAACTCTCCTTATTCACTGTCTACTTTTCTAAGATGAAATAGCTTCATGTCTTTTGCCTACATGCTTAACGCGACTGTAAAATCAAGAACGAAGATAATTTTTCTTATAGCTTTACACCTCTTTGATGTCGAGGTCACAGAAAGGAATTCGGCCATGTTATTTAGAAGGAACAATTCCGGCATTCGTCGGGAGTGATTTGGGGAAACCATCTGGATGGCAGGACCGGGATTCGAACCATCGTCCTCCCGAATGCGAAGCCAGAATGCTACTGACAAAGAGAATTGAAATTTGAATAGGAAGTTTTACATATCACAGCTGGCATTTAGAAACAACAGGATATTATTACTTTTAAGCGAATTGCTTTAATACAAATCACAAATAAGCTCACAATACAGGATAAAATAATATAACAAACAATAGTTAATGTTATAAGCATATATCTAGGTTACAATTACAATTAATTGCAATGTTATTCTAATTCGGGAAATAACTAGATTGGCCGCGACACTCTTGCACTACGTGATGGATCGTTTGACGTTCTGCTCCATAGTCTTATTCCGGAGATGAAATCAGATTCCACTTCTATAGCGAGTCCGCAACAGTTCCATTCTGTTTAAACAAGTCCATTCTCTTCTAGGTATATACAACAGAATAAATGTGTAGCCTTAATTATATGCCAGAACAACCTTGGAAATATGAAATGGTATGTATCTTTTTTATTATTATTTTTTAAATTGTTAAAGAATGTGGAATGTTACTGGAGTAATTTGGTATAGTCAGCACGTACCGAGCGTGGTGGGTGAGTGGTTAACGCACTGGCCTCGCATTCGGGAGGACGCCGGTTCGAATCCCCGTCCAGGCATCCAGTTTTGGGTATTCCATGATTTCCCCAAATCACTCCAGGTGAATGCCGGAATGCTTCCTTCAAAAAGGCCATGGCTGAATTCCTCCCGTTCCTTGCCCCAGTACCATCCCGCCTCTAATGACCTTGACATCGACGAGGCGTAAAGCCAAAAAATAGTCAGCACGCAGCACCGAAACGAAAAAAATACCCAGTATCATTGCACGCTACCAGCCAACTAAACGTGTTTGGTATACACTTCCACTGCAGACTTAGTATGGTTTACTGTCACCATTCTACCGCATCCGTATGATAAAATTTAGTATTTTGAATTTATTTGACCCGTTTTTCTCGCGCACGAAGAATTTCAGCAGTCGATGTTAGCTTCAAAATATTCTAAAAAACAATTGGCAGTTGTTGGGGAATGCCGACAGAAGTTAAAACTTAAAACTACACTCCTGGAAATTGTAATAAGAACACCGTGAATTCATTGTCCCAGGAATGGGAAACTTTGTATACACATTCCTGGGGTCAGATACAACACATGATCACACAGACTGAACCATAGGCACATAGACACAGGCAATAGAGCATGCACAATGTCGGCACTAGTACCGTGTATATCCTCCTTTCGCAGCAATGCAGGCTGCATTTCTCCCATGGAGACGATCGTAGAGGTGCTGGATGTAGTCCTGTGGAACGGCATGCCAAGCCATTTCCACCTGGCGCCTCAGCTGGACCAGCGTTCATGCTGGACGTGCAGACCGCGTGAGACGACGTTTCATCCAGTCCCAAACATGCTCAATGGGGGACAGATCCGGAGATCTCGCTGGCCAGGGTAGTTGACTTACACCTTCTAGAGCACGTTGGGTGGCACGGGATACATGTGGACGTGCATTGTCCTGTTGGAACAGCATGTTCCCTTGCCGGTCTAGGAATGGTAGAACGATGGGTTCGATGACGGTTTGAATGTACCGTGCACTGTTCAGTGTCCCCTCGACGATCACCAGAGGTGTACGGCCAGTGTAGGAGATCGCTCCCCACACCATGATGCCGGGTGTTGGCCCTGTGTGCCTCGGTCGTATGCAGTCCTGATTGTGGCGCTCACCTGCACGGCGCCAAACACGCATACGACCATCATTGGCACCAAGGCAGAAGCGACTCTCATCACTGAAGACGACACGTCTCCATTCGTCCCTCCATACACGCCTGTCGCGACACCACTGGAGGCGGGCTGCACGATGTTGGGGCGTGAGCGGAAGACGACCTAACGGTGCGCGGGACCGTAGCCCAGCTTCATGGAGACGGTTGCGAATGGTCCTCTCTGATACCCCAGAAGCAACAGTGTCACTAATTTGCCGGGAAGTGGCGGTGCGGTCCCCTACGGCACTGCGTAGGATGCGACGGTCTTGGCGTGCGTCCGTGCGTCGCTGCTGTCCGGACCCAGGTTGACGGGCACGTGCACCTTCCGCCGACCACTGGCGACAACATCGATGTACTGTGGAGACCTCGCGCCCCACATGTTGAGCAATTCGGCGGTACGTCCACCCGGCCTCCCGCATGCCCACTATACGCCCTCGCTCAAAGTCCGTCAACTGCACATACGGTTCATGTACACGCTGTCGCGGCATGCTACCAGTGTTAAAGACTGAGATGGAGCTCCGTATGCCACGGCAAACTGGCTGACACTGACTGCGGCGGTGCCCAACCGCTGCGCAGCTGGCGCCCTTCGACGGCCAACACTGCTGTTCCTGGTGTGTCCGCTGTGCCGTACGTTTGATCATTGCTTGTACAGCCCTCTAGTAGTGTCCGGAGCAAGTATGGTGGGTCTTACACACCGGCGTCAATGTGTTCTTATTTCAATTTCCAGGAGTGTATTAATATCATACGCGCAACGCGTCATACTTGTAGCTACAGATATACTAAATAGTAATAGTTCCGTGTGGTCGCAATGACGAGGTGGCAGGTTTTCTGCTGACTGGGCATACTGCCCGTCTTTGCCTAACCCGGTAGTGCTACCAGCGACAGGGAACCTACAGTTTAACCAGCGTTCTGACGTACGTACTTCACATTACACAGCAAGCTGTGTCCGAGGAGAAGGTCGGGTTAAGGGTCTATGAAAATCCCCGTTGCGATAGGGATTCGAACCGGGGGACCTTTCGTTCCTTAGTCAGTCACCTTAACAACTGAGCCACCAGACCGCTCCAGATATAGTGCAGCATTAGCATGTCGCTGACGTAAACTCATAAGATTTTACCCACCCAAAAATCGCCTAACGCGCCTAAAGAGGTTTTCACTTCAAAAATAAAAATCTAACTTAGTCCACAACCCGTAGGTCGGTCGTATCTTACCGAAGGAGATGTACTAAGCTATTGCATCAGAGGCAGGAAGCCAATTCCTTTCCTCAGGGGCCTACAGTTTAACGCGGAATCAGAACCACGAAGCGTCCCGGAGTAGCTCATACGATCAAATACAACTCCTGAAAATTCCTATTAACTGCTGAGCTACCAGACCACTTCGTTTTGAAGTACACGTGTGCTAAGTATTATGGAAATCGGATAAAACTGTGTTTCTCTGAACAACATTGACAGAAATTAAGTTGACGAAGGAAAGGAGGAGAGGGTTTAGGTTTTTTAAAAAAAACATCAAACGTAAACAGTGTTTTTCTATTTATTTTAAAGTATACATATACAAAGTTCCATTATAATCTGGTGTGTGATTGTATGAAGAACATTGGCAAAAAAACAAACAAACATTAATTGCTTTATATTAGATACAAGTATAATCTATACATTCACTGCTGTCAAAGTGCAACACGTCGTAATTATACCTACAGATATACTGGGGATATATAGGGATTCGAATTGGGAACCTTTCGTTCTCAAGACAAACACATTAATAACTTGTCCACTGCAGATGTACTGTTAACATTAGCATGTTGGTGACGTGAACTTATGAGACTTTTGCTCACCCAAAAAGCGTCCAACGCGCATGCGTCACACGTCACAGCATGTCGATGACGGGAAGTCGGGAACTCATAGGGATTCGAACTGGGGACAGTACAAACATCGCCTGACACGACAACAGACGTTTTCACTTAAAAAATCGTTGTGATTATCGAGTGCTTAAAGCAGGTGATAATAAAAACAATTAGAATTCACAGAATAAATGTACTAAGTTATCAGGATAACTGTTCAAATTGAGTACATGACTTTTCTACAATCAGTACTGTGCATTGTGGTAACGATCTTTGAAGATGAATTCAGTGTGGGCGATCTCTGGCATATGCTCACGTAGGTGAAATTATTTCATCGTCGTTTGAAATATCAGCTCCTCACAAACTCTTTTGGGGTGAGGGATTGGGTGGATCCGTTTCAAGAAATCTGGCTAGAGACCAAAAGTTGTGCGCTTCGTAACCCGATATTGGCTGGGATTTGAAAAGGCAGTTAGTAATCCCTTAAACTTTGGCAAATTTTCCTTTCTGAATGTGAAATACCCAGAAACTCCTCTGGGCTGTAAGATCCCCAGCATGTAGTAAGTAAAAGCCATGAAAGAGTTGGAATTTTCTGCTAACAATGCGACAGAAGTAACTGTTGGGATCGCATGAAAAGAGGAGCCATACTTTTTATATTCGTGATAACGAAATAACAGGTATGGTAAATCGTTATCTTGTATTGTATTATTATTTCTTTTTCCAGTAATTTTTGCGGTAATATAACCCAACAATGTAGGTACCATGAGTTTGTTCACTGTATTATTTCCTACTCTTTACATTATTTTGTGTAAAAAGTGGATACATTGCCCGAGATGAAATATTTCCTTGTTGCTGCATTTGTTTTGCATTGAAGGAGTGTTAAGGATTCTTTTTTCGGTGTCGGTTGGCTTTGCATGCAGGTGAGTGAATTACTAAATGCTTAGCGCTTTTTGTATTGCATGGTGGGCCAGTGACAGAGGGATTACGTAGGGTTAGGAATGAGCGATATTAATAGATATTGGTGAAATATTGTATTGTATTTTCAATAAAAATAAACACATTTAATAAATAGAATAGATAGTTTTACTTCCTACCGAAACCATCGATGTCTTAGACATATTGATGTTTTTCTATCGATGTTTATCGCACATCGATACTTTTGAATCGATGTTTTTCTAATATCGATCATCCCTAGTTCAGAGGATTTGAGTGGGGTTGTTTCGTATTTTTAAGATGCTTTTGGTATCCTGACTTTTATGTAAATACATAGTTGTATACAAGTCAAACTAGGCAACTATGAAACTAACTTTGAGGCAAATCTGGCAACTCAATTTTCATACACTTCTAAATATTGTATTAGGCTGTAAATTTGGAATATATGTAGATGAACAGTTGTTATCCGGAGAGAACATTTGATTTGTTTCGGAGATGTTTTAAAGGAGTAATGTTGAAAGTTTTTCTGGAATTATTCTGTTGGGAAGTATTTCTTTCTTTTATGAACCAATGTATGGTTGCGTAGCTTCATTGAACACAGCATGCACAGTAAATAACCTTGACCAGAGCTAAAGAGATACAAGCCATGTATGAAGGCTGTCTGAAAAGTTCTAGCCCTCGACCGTAGATGGCGATACAATCGGCAACCTTCGAAAGCCTACATTTCTCTAAAATTAGATCATTGTTAACATCTACAAAAAAAAAAATCCTTTCTTCAACCGATCAATGTGATCAATGGAGCCCAATACAATACATATTACGCTGATATCTGCAAGTCAAGATGTTCAAGTCAGATCTAAAATAACCAGATAGAAGAATAATTTAAAATCTATATATGAATGAAGTGGCTATAATAAAAGTAGAGACCGATGAAAGACGTGCATCAGTTAAAAATGGTTTGGGACAAGGTTGTAGTCTATCACAACTGATACTCAACTTATATTTAAAGGAAGCAATAAAGGAAATAAAAGAAAAATTTCAATATTCAGCAGAAAAAAATCAGTATATTATGCGAATGGAGACTCTCCTGGCGTATTGATGAAATGAATTCAGCCGGATAGCGTCGTATAATGACAACTTTTCGGCAAACAGCTCACTTGTCTTCATCAGGTCTATTACTTCAGATATTATTACCTGAATTCACAAACTAGACAGTCTAGTCATTTTACGACGCTATACGGCTGAAATCCTGTGAAGAATTCACTTCAGTATATTATGATTTTCTGATGACATTGTCCTTTTGGCAGAAGAGGCTTGAAGAGCTTGAGAAATTGCTGGATGGCATGAACATAATAGTGAAGGAAGATTTTGGACTAAGTATTAACCAAAGCAAGACAAAAGTGATGAAATGTAGCAGAACCGATAGCAATAAGAGTATATTAAATACAAAAATATAGCCTAATAGTATACAATATGAGAAGTAAGTGAATTCTGTTTCTTGGGAAGTAAAATTACACCTGAAGACTGAAGTAAGAATGATGTTAAAAGCAGAACAGCATTGGCGAGAAGAGCCTTTTAGAAAAAGAGAAATCTTTCAGTTTCTAATATTAATCCAGGACCATGAAAGAAGTTTTTAAAACTCTATGTTTGGAGCACAGCACTTTACGGTAGCAAAGCATGGACTTTAGGAATACCAGAAATCAGAAAAAATGAAGCATTTGAAATGTGGTACTATAGAAAAATGCTGAAGATTAAGTGAACAGATAAAGTACGAAATGAAAGTGTTTTGGAAATTATGTGCCATGAAAACTTTTTATGGAAGAGTCTTGCAGAAAGAATTGACAGGGGAGTGGGTCATATTTTAAGACATTCGAAGTTACTCAGTTTGTTAATGAAACGAACAGTTGAAGGTAAAAACTATAGAGGAAGGAAGGGATGAGAATATATGAAGCAGATAAGTGAGGACGTAGGTTGTAATCTGTATGTCGAGATGAAAAGGTCAGTGCAAGGTAGGACGAGATGGAGAATTGCATCAAACCAGTCGAGAAACTGATAACAGCAACAAAAATAGCATAGATGGCCCTATTCTTTTATCTGAAGCTTTAAAAATTTAAGTAACTCGCTTGTCGTATATGGCAGTTAGTGCCATAAATGTTTAAGGTAACAGCAAGGAGACAGACAACTATATCGAGATTATTTGATTACGAATTTTTAAATGAGTCCCAACATGAGCTGACCGTACTGCTCACATAAATCTCGCTGCAGGCTACAATAGAAATGTTATGTGCCGCAATGACATCATTCAAGATATCGCCAACGTTTATAACCCAGCGTAAATCAGGCTCTCGCACAATCACTTGAGGCCCGCATTACAAGGCCACAATCTTTATGAGAAAATTACACCATCCCAACACGAAACAATAGTTGGTTCGAGTGATACGTTCAGTTTTGTAGCTACCTACTTTCGCCGATAACTACTATATCTTGTTACCGCTCTAGACACAGCTTCATATTAATTTCAAGGTACATTGGTGTTGGAGAGAGATAAACAATGATTAATTGTAAATTTGTTCATATTGATGAGAATTATTTTGATGGATGAAAATTGTTTAGATCGAGTATAATATGATTAAAAGCAGTATAATGCTTGAAATGTTAATTAAAAGACTGTAATTATGAATGTTGTTTAAGCTAGTTTGTTTTAAGGGGACACAGTCGCGAACGGGCTCAAGAAAATCGTTTTTTTTTATTTTTAGACTTGTTCAATGCTATAATTATTTAGCTACAAAATGCCGTTTGTTTCATGTAAATTTGACAATTAGATTCGGATTTATTAATTTATTTCGTGATGCGTGGTAATAGTGTGTATGTATTGTAATGTACATTAGTTTCTCGTATGTAAAAATTTAATACAATTTTTTCTCAAAACTACATTTCTTGATCTTCTGGTAGACTTTTCTCAAAAACTAAGACTGATAAAGACATCAGACTTTCATCATCTCTTGTTAATAAAACGATGATTAATCATATAAAAAATGGGACCTGTCGTAACAACAAGAACAAACTTACAAGCTCCATGGTATTTATTAAAAGTGATAATTTTTTTGTCTTTTATAACAAAAAATTATTACTCATAAACTATATAAAATATAGTAACAAATCTTTATATTATTTTCAGATGATGTTTTATCTGTATACTGCGAACGTTTCAGGTCTGTATCTCCATTAATTTCTTCAGAAAGTGTACCTGAAGTTTGCTTGTTTTAACAGTGATTTCTTATGGGAGGTCCTTCGCGACTGTGTCCCTATGATTTTTGGCTACATGGAATTGTTAAAATTTGACCTTTTTTTGTTTCTTTAAATGCCTGTAAATATTCTCTATTTTCTGTAAAAATATTTTTTTTCAAGATTATAAGTAATTTTGCATAGGTTCTAATTGTTCTTGTATTGATTCCATTGTTTGAAGCGATTGTTATTGATCCAGAAACATCGGACACTGTTTCTGATGTTTTCTCGAAATTTCTGTACCGCCTATTAAAACTCCAGCTGAGTTCGTTTGAAAGGGTGCTAACAGGGCCCTGTATCTATGGTATTAGTAATGTGATTTAGAATCTCTGGAAGCAGCTGTGCCATGCCTTACCATGTAAGTATTTATGAAGATTTGGGCGAAATAAAAAGAGTAACAAAAACGAGTATCGACAGTATTGTTTTTTTTTTTTTTTTTTTTTTTTTTTTTTAAGCTACCTTGTCTCTCAGAAGTTATCATACTTTTGTGAAGTTATAAATCATCTGATTAAAAGAAACCGTAAATCTAAGGAATGATTCATCAATTTACAAAAGCTTACAGTGAACTTACAGCGAGTAGCTAATTAATCTGTTTGTGTGCCACCGAAATTTATTTCCCAGGTCGGAATGTCGAATTCAGATCATTAACATACTATACTAACAACATTCTGAAATTTGCGTATTTATAATTCTTTAACGGTTAACTTTAGTCTACACTAACTGTGATTCACAAGTTTTTTCTATATTTATTTGAAGTAAGATAACAGCGTCAAATAGCAACACGAAAGAACAAAAAACACAATAACCTTTTTTTTAAAAGTATGTTCTTGATAAGTGCAGAGATACTTGTCGTTATAGATAAACGTACGAATAAATATCATAATTAGAAAAATAAGAATGGGATCATAGATTTCCTGTGGTATCAAAGATTATTCCATACTTTACATGATTGAGTATATAAAAATACTGATTAATTAAAATGGTTCATAACCGATTTACCTTCAATTGCTTTACAATGCCAAAACGAAAAGATGCTTTCTATACTTTTGCTCTGTGGCCGTAAAACAACTATAATCGAAGCATAACCGGAGCAAATGATAGCTGTCGTGGTCGTTTTAGTTTCCGAGTAGTGATTTATTGAGTCTGTTCGCGCTGCGGCTTTGGTAAGTGATTGATGCATTATATCTCCACAACATAATTACACCAGCTCACCGAGTGTGGTAGATGAGCGGTTAACGTTCTGGCCTCGCATTCGGGAGGATGCAGGTTCGAATCCACGTCCGGGCATCCAGATTTGGGTTTTCCATGGTTTCCCCAAATCACTACAGGCAAATGCCGGGATGCTTCCTTCAAAAAGGCCATGGCCGAATCCCTTCCCTTTCCTTATCCCCAGTCCCATCCCGCCTCTAATGACCTTAGCCGTTGACAAGGCGTAAATCAATAAGTAAAAAAAAAAAAACACCAGCAAGCCCAAAGCCCACTTCTCTTCTTACGTAACCAGAGAGAGTAAAGATGTATAGAATTAAATAAGCTGGTGTTCGAGAGCCGTAGAATAGGGAAATTCACGTGATGTTTGCGTTAAGACAGTATTAGTAAGTTGAAATTTTTGTTACTGTCACGTATGGTAAATGCAAACAGATCGGTAAGAAATAGGTTTGGCCCACGTAACCTAAATAGGAATTTATTCAGAAGGACGCTGTGGTGGTAGGAAGAAGCTTGTGACTTATCGCTGGCATCATATTGCGACAGTCGAGCACCGCTATTGGTCGATTAATCTCTTTGAGTAGTGGACGGGGATCAGATACCGCGCAGCCCTGCCGACAAATATTCCCTTGTTCTCTGCCAAACAGTTTCACACAGCCACATCGGGGAGTAATATTTCTTCTTAGGGAGCGTCCGTAAACCACTTAGCTCAAGTTTGGCCTCCTGTAAATCCACCTTCCTCCACGTACCCTGACGTGGATTTTGTGTTATTAATGTCTTTGTGGCATTAATGTCTTATAGCTAAGATGTACATAGAAAAATCAACAATATACAATAGTAAACCAGGCTTCGCACTACATAAATTTGATGACAATAAGCACAGAAATAAATAAATGAACTGAAGCGCTGGCAGCGTGATGGGTGAGTGGTAACGCTCTGTCCTCCCATTCTGGAGGACGCGGGCCCTATCGTTATTCCGTCATGCAGATTTCGGTTTTCCATGGTTTCCCGAAATTACTCCAGGCGAGTGCCGGTATGGTCCCTTCAAAATGGGCATGGCTGAATTCCTTTCCATGTCTCTCCAGCCTCTAATGACCTCCACATTGATGAGGTGCAAAACCACAAGCAAAAAAAATCTAATGAAAAGATACTAAACACTAACAAGCAAAAATTTGCAACTAATGTAATTTTGCCATTGTGATCGAGTCGTGACTATGTCAGGATATGCATTTAATTAAGCTCTGTAGAAGCAGCAATGAAATATTTATGGTTTCAACGCCGGATTGTTTAATAAAAATACAATCCGTTGGTACACTTAAGGAGATTTATTTACAAGTATACGCTCGGAAAGACTCCGTTCTTAAATCGAGTTATTTTGCTGAAGATGGATCACTATCTGAATCATACTGTGATGGAAGCTCCTTTGCTGAAACCAACATCTGATGTTGTGGCTGTTCTTTAAGCTTTAAAAAGTGTATTTTTCGTTCTGAATTTCCTGGTATATTTTCTGTCGAAAATTTCTGACTTATTATCTATTTTGTACAGATTATTTCTAAAAAATTGGATCAACTATTGGTACAATTATGATTACGTTGAATTGGTAAAAGTTACAGATGTACAGAATATTAATATAAACTATAGAAGCATTATTTAAAATATTGCGATGTGTATAAGACCCAAGGAGCAGCTCCGTTTGTTGCATAACATCTCTCATCGGTAGTTTGCGTCATCATATCTGTTGCATGCAAAGCGTCACCAATTTTCGTGACGTTTTTTAAAGTCTCAGTCCAAACAGTTGCCTGCATCGGAGGAACCAAGGCGTCCAATCGAATCTGACGTCTGCTACGTGAATCGCATTAATGCCTTCGAAATGAATTCCCTCTCCTTCCCAACCAACAATTTTAACCCTGACCTGTGCAACGGAAAATCGTTTTGCATAATCACCAGCAGATTTAATTAAAAAATGGAATATCGCGTCTAAATACACGGTCGTGATTCGTCCGAAGTTTTTCTTGATGGTCACAAGAGAATAAGTCAAATGATACACGAGAAAACGCCAAATTGGACTGGTTTAGGCCGGAATCAATTGTAATGGTAGAGTGCGCTGTGAGAGGTGCATAATTACGAGGCTGCCGGCCACCGTGGGAACAAACCATTCCTTCTGTCTGTATGATAATAACCTCTCTGCCCGCCGCATTCACACGGAATGACAAATTTCTTCATCGCTTTTACGTTTTCTCCTGTTAAACTGACCGACAAACTCCACCGTTATTTCCAGTAACAATCATCTGCGGGCAATCAGTATTCTGCGATATTAACACGAATAACTCCCTTACTACATCAGGTTTAGTAGTATGGGGAAACTAAATAGCATTGGCTTTTTCGTGTTATTCTTCCGTCTAGCAACTAAAACAAATGCTTTTTATGGCAAACGCGTTTCGTCTTTATTTAAGACATCTTCAGTGCCCTAGGGAAACATAACGGAACGTAACTTAGTCCAGAACCCGAATATATTTATATAGTGTTACTTGATTTTTGCGTTTGTTTGTAAATTGGTTAAGTTAGTTGCAAGACGGAAGAGTATTAAAAAAAAAAAAACAGTTATCATAGCAATTAAGGACCTTGGGCCGAAAAATCACCATGTTAAAGAGCATTATTAATATAGACAATTTTACACTGGTGCCGGTCCTATTTGCATCTGACACTGGCGAAGTAGAATTTTTTAAACATTTGGATCTAATTTACGTCATATAAGACATTGTTAAAGTATGCTTTGTCTGTTAACGCAAATTAGATATCCTCGATAGTTATACGATCGATTTAGGATGCATAAAGGGATTTGATCAAAATTAACATATCAAAAAATTTAATGCTCCCCTCAGAAGATATAAAGTGGTAGTAACTACGTAGTTCTTATAAAACTCTCAGTTAATCTGTGGTTTATTAATAGTTACAATCAGAAATAAATTATTTTTAAAATAATTGCCAGATTTTTACAAGCAAAAATTCTGTATTCGTGAAGTATTTAAAATATAAGTTTCAAATTTTGTTGAAATTTTTAACGGTCTTAACTATCGCCTATTATAAATATATCGCAATAATCAACCGAAAATTACTGCTTCTCCTATAGATGTGACAAGACCCTTTTTGTTGATGGCTTGTTTATTTGCCACTTATCAGTTGTGCTGGAGATATTGATACCATACCAATGCAGCATTCTTCACTATAGTCAATTCCGATTAAGTTCGTTATGTGTTTAATTCAACTTGCCTTGTGTAAGCGAGATATTTTTGCCTATTCTGGGAGCCATATCGCAAATATTTCCGTAGTTTACAATGAGCTGAAAGTTTTCATATGGAAGGACGGCGCTATGGAACTGTGATAGCCAGGAATTCGTGGGAATGCAATGCCGGCTTGTTCCAGGAAAGAATTTAATTAGATCAGACATTACAGTAGATAACAATGAGAGCTAGCTGCTTCTGTAATTAGATCAGAGCACACTTGAATCACAATTCGCTTTCCCTGTCTGTACTCTTTCTTCTATTTTTCTAACCAGAAAAGACGGCGGAGTTATACAGCGTCTGGTACTGGTTTCTAATGGAAGGAATTCATCCTAAAGACGTGAAAAACCCGCAGTTTGAACCTGAACCGGTTCTCACTTCTGTAACATTAGCTATTTGATCGAGAATGAAGACCGAGCGAGATTATTATTTGACTTCTCTGAGGCACCTTATTTGAAAGCTAGACAACAGTCTTACAATAGCATCGTTAGTTTCATATATCAGAGAAGGAACCAGCAGAATTTACGAAAAAATGTTCATATAGAAGGCAAGTCTACAAAAAAAATTACGACTACCTTCATGGATAGTAAACTTAAATTGACTGGAAAAGAATTTGGTGGGCCTCAGGATAATCACTCTGGTCCGTGTTAAATTAAAGATCTAAACTGCTTACCCACTTAGCACTTTCGATTCTATCACCCTTATATGTTCACTGTACATTTTCACCCTGATGCTAGATTGGATTTGATATAAACAGCAGGCCTACAGATCATTCTTAACATACCATTAATATTGACACCTGCTGATTACAAGTTAATTACTTAAGTTCACAAACGAATACACAATTTCCAGTATTCAACTGAAAACACGAATCACCCCATGTAAGTTGCTATATTTGAATACAATTTCCAGAGACTTGTAAATTTCTTCATTGGTACTACATGGTTAGAAATATTACACATGTGTGATAACGAATAATGTCTCCTTCCCAATAATACCACGAAGTAGGTATTTTATTCTCAGTCATTTTCAGTATCAAAATTCTTTATATATGTTTTCTTACTCAAAATATATATTAAAAGTACAAAACTGCACCACTTAATCCAGTTTTCATATTTGATCGTTTTTGCTCGCAGACCAGAAAAACATATTTACATTAAAAGAAATATAATTTTCCGTATGACCAAATCAAACTTATCTCAGAAAACAGGCAATCCAGTTCACTACCAACGTTGTATTCCGTAATTTTGGAGAGTTTTAACATCTTTGGTGTGTAGACTTCATTACAAAATAAATAAATAAATAAATTGTAATAATTTTTCTATTTGGAATCTGGTATTTTCTATTGCCTGGTGGGCTTTAATGAAAAAAAAAGAAAATTCAGAAGTCTCACTAAAGAAACTAGGGTACGGCAAGTAAAAATATCCTGAAACCAATTTTGCTTGGAGCTCAGGCTAAAGTGTTTCATTTTGTTAAGTCTTCGTAATTTTCTCACAAAAATTTACAGAGATTCTATGTTTGAAGGCCCGAGCGTAGTATTACGTCGGAAAGCATCATGTGATGTCATTAGAAGGGAGCCAGGACAGCTGGATAGAGGAATGTGGCTCATTCTTCTCACTTCTATAGAAGGGAATTTGAAAAAAAGTGTAAAAAAGGTAGGGAATGAACCCTGAAACTCCTTTTCAGTAAAGCAACAGAACAATCAGAGAGGTGTTCCATTAATAAACAATTGAGGGAGTTCTCCGAAGCGCTACTTCTGGAAAACGCTGGCTCATCGCCTCTGCGTTACACATCGTTATCATTTTAAACAAACACTTACCCACTATTCAATTACTAACATTCCTAATTAACCTCTCGTCGTACGCCTAAAAATCGCTTATGATGGACGTAATCAGAAGCTTGTGTTACAGTCTCGCTATCTTATCTTCTTTCTAATTTCTGACGACAGCCAATATCTTATTCGAGTACTTCATTCGTGAAGATATCTTCGTACTGTTGAGTCGGTGGTTCGAGTCTGTCACAAGGAACTGAAGTTTTAATTTTAGAATGTTGTTTATACTGTGCTGTTGACAGCTATATTAATTTACTGTATGTAGTAGAAGAACTAAGATAAATCTGGAATTCAGCATGTAAATTGAAAATGATGCCCAGTCAAGGATTATCTCAAAACCACAATAGAGCTGAGATAAAGTGGCTTCAGAAGACGAGAAGTATTTAGTTTTAAACATTGCCCCGTGGACTGAGAAATTCTATACGTATGCAGCAGAGCACTTTATAGAAGGGAAACTTAGAGTTTTGGAACGTCACAAAGAAAAATTAAAGCATTTAGTCTTATAAAATGAAGTTGAAAATAAAGTTGTCAGCTAACGTACGAAATCAACATGTTTAGGAAATGATCGATGCGAAAGATGTTTGTGAAAGAGTCCCAAGGAAGAAAGAAATAGGATGGTGAGTAAAATTTAAAAACATTTGGGACTAGTTAATTTGTTATTAGATGGAATAGATGAGGGTAAGAACTGCAGAGAAAGGCAAAGACTAGGGTGGATCAAGTAGATAACTGAGGATTTAGGTTGCAATAGCCACTGTAAGAAGTGATGGAGGATTCTATGAAACCGTTAAAAAGACTGATGACAGAAGGAAAAATATGAATTTTTGCATCATTTTTTGGTGATCTGGCAAAT
Organism: Vandiemenella viatica; assembly: GCA_031002005.1. Taxonomy (NCBI): domain Eukaryota; kingdom Metazoa; phylum Arthropoda; class Insecta; order Orthoptera; family Morabidae; genus Vandiemenella; species Vandiemenella viatica. The sequence continues at coordinate 71,648,306 of CM061921.1, read as the reverse complement.
ATGTAATTAATTCTTGGCTGTACGAATAAACAGCTATAAAACAATATATATGTACATTAATTTTATACTGCTATTTTGTTATTCAGGATTTTTAAGGATGAAATATGACGGATTATGTTCTGCAAAATGACTGCCGGATTTCTAGCTATGCATTCACTGAAGTTTGTTTACGTTTTTTCTCTATCTAAATGTTTCTTTACTGAGATGACAGAATGAAAGTTGATCTGCTTTTAATAACTCCCAAATACTGGTGGTTAAATAGTTATTTAATTGATATAAAATTATAGCATATTTGCAGAAAAATAGTAACACGTCAGTGTGAAACTATTTAACGGCGTTATTTGGATACTGATTTCATTCGGCAATGTGAAGACAGAGCGTGGCTGATATGACATCACTGAGCTATCAAAGACATTATACAACTCAGGAAGCATAACTTCGCAACCACACACAGAAGCACATACGTTGAGTAATTTAGATGTCTATTATTTTCGAATTTGGATTATTATTGGCGCATTCTTAATTCATACATTTAATAAAACTGTTCTGTTGTTTACAACACTCGTTTCATGTTTTCGAGGAATATTTTCTGCGAATGTTTTACGCCCTGCATCTCACTGCTGGTAAAACTTCGAGAAACCAAGATACCAATGGCGAAAGTGGGTATGAACCAGTATCCATCGCTCTATTAGGCTGGAATAATGTCTCTTTTTTATTATACATGATTCTACTGGCTGTGGTTTATCGGTTTACTCTAAACATTTATTTTGCATTCCGACAGTCAAACATTTCTACAACCAGTTCAATATGCAACAAATATGTAGGGATTTCAATTCCAGTACTTATTTATTTATTTATCGTATGTCAATTTAGACACTTTGTAGAACATTGAATAAAATACATACACTGCAACTTTACAATTTTAAAGACATATATTTACGTTATTAACATAGTTTATCGATTCCTTAGTTGCCAGCTGGAAGTCCACAGGATCACCACTGTAATATCTTCTCGGACATTCTTCAATAATATGACCAATGGTCTGAATCTCTTCGCATTCGCATAAGGGGGATGGTTGCTTGCCCCACTTGAACAGGGATCCCCGTCCGGGCATCCAGTTTTGGGTTTTCCATGGTTTCCCAAATCATTCCAGGCAAATGCCGGGATGCTTCCTTCAAAAGGCCATGGCCGAATTCCTTCCCATTCCTTGCCTCCCATCCTTTCCCGTCTCTAAGACCTCGCTGTTAAGAGACGTTAAGCAGTTTAAAAAAAAAAAAAAAAAAAAAAAAACCTTGATCAGGGAGTGTGCACATTTGCCTTGCCGAGTTCTAATTCTGTTGAGTGTGGACCAAGTTTTACGAGGTAAATCAAAACCTGGTGGCTTTTGTGTAATGCAAGGTAAGCCGTTATTTTTGTGTACAGTTCACTCCTGGATCCAAGCTTTGGTGATGTTAAAATCTTCACGTATAGAATCCCTTGCCGATTTCATTGGTGGTTTTCTCGAGCGAAGCCTGTTGATGTTGGCGTCCTTAATATCTTGGTGGATCGGTAAGTTTCTGTTGTCCATTATCCTCTTGTACTCACGTATAAGAGCATTTATCCGTCGAAGGTTAGGTGGTGGTATGTGGCTCAGTATCGAGAGCCATTTTGTGGGAGTTGTCCTTGATCACGCCTGCAATCATACGCATAGCGTTATTAAGTTGGGTGTCCACTTGTTGCACGTGTGGGTTATTCAGCCAGACCGGAGCACAGTACTGAGTGATCGAAGTGGTTGTCAAATTTTGGCATTATTAAAGCGCAAGTATAAATAATAACTCAAGGATGATCTCTTTTTTTTTTGGCTCATGTAACATTAGCCCCTGGAAAATTTACGAGATTAGTCTGAAAATATCTCGGCCTCTTTCACAAATTATGTTGTTTTTTAATGACAATCAAATATACACTACGTTGCTAAAAACTTTATTTCTAATGTAATGATGACCAAATTGTCAAGAAATTTTGGTTTTCTTGGCTTGGTGATGGAATAGCTATCTACCGAAGATGCCAAGAACTTTTCATATTTCCCCCGTTTATCCGACGGTTGTACTTATTTCTTGCGACATTTGTAACGTACCCAACTAAAGCAAGCAATATAGTGACACGATGAACCAACTAAATAACGTTTTCATCACGCAAATGAAAAGAACTAAAAAACTAATTTAAAACGTAAAATTAGGCTCATTTTGTCTCCTATAATAGTCAACTTTTAACAGATTTCAGTGGTAAAAATCTAATCTTCATTTCTTGTTAGTATTCTTCTTCTACACGTCATGGATTAGCTTAGAAGTCTGTTTTGTCTCCAGTTCTGCAATCTTTATGGTGCATTCCTAAATCTCCGTCCCTACAGGTTCATAATTCAATATTTGATCCAAATTCTTTCTTCGGTTACTTTTAATATATCTTCAATCCTATTTTTACGACTGCAATTCAACCATTAAAATAATAAATGTACAGTTGTTTTCCACTATTTGTATTTAATATCTGAATTTTAAATGGTATTACCGTGAATAATTCTTTCTCTGTGACAAATTTTATCCCTGTAGATATTATTCCTTGAATAATAGATTTTTTTAGTCTCTAGGTTTCATTATAAGTCTAGACATTATTTTATGAACTTCGTTGCAGTATCCTTTTTTTTTTTTTTTTAAAAAACTTAGAATTAGTTAATTTTTTTGTAACACAAAAAGCTGATATACAGAAATATTTTTGTACAAAAAGACAGAACAACCTGAATGTTTCGTATTTATTTTGGACAGGTACCTGGATGTGATCGTGCTAAACGGACGTGTGATCCTTCCTGGTTACTACGACAATACACTATAACGACTGTGTAGAACAGACTGTTACATAATATGGAATGTCACGCGTGTTGTGATCTCTTACCGTAACATCACATGAAAGTGTTGCAGACTTAATATAGCGGCTCTTATTTGGATACAGCCCTCTATTACGTTCTACCCATCTTAACAGGATGGAATGCAATTCATAGTGCTTCCCACCAATGTGGCTCAGTGCGCTCAGGCGCCGCAAAGGATCATGGAGATACAACGGACCGGGCACGAGCCTAGGTCCCCACGTAACGACCATCCTGATTACGGTTTTTCGCAGCCATCAAGGCGAATGCCGGGACGGTACCCAAACTCCGCCTCATAAACTATACATTTCACAAACAAAAAATACACTTATCACACGCTGAACACAGTTACACGTTTCACAGACAGATGGCAGCACTGCAAATCTTAATACGACCTTGCAGTAGGTATAAAATGCTTGGAGTTAGAAAAGAGCATGCAGCCCGTAAAAATATAGCTCCAAATTTAACCATGCCAACGGTGAGTAAAGCTCATCGAAGATAGCCGACCCCAAAATGTTGGGAAAAGGAGGTAAAGAAGAAGAATGGAATTTATAGTGCTGTTCAAAGTCCGATCTGGTGGGAAGGCAAACCGGGGCGCTTGCCTCCGGCGGCAACTTCAGGGGGCGGCAACTTCAGGAGGCGGCAACTTCAGGGGGACAACTTCAGAATGTGGCAACTTCAGGGGCGGTAACTTCAGGGAGCGGCAACTTCAAGGGCGGCAACTTCAGAGGGGCAACTTCAGGAGGCGGCAAAATCGTTTCTGAAAGGCGGCAATTTGTTCCATGGCAACCTTTTTTCGGGATGGGAAGGGCAGTGACATTCGGGGTGGCGATAATGGGGGCGGCAAAGCTATTTTTGAAGTGGCGGCAATCTCACAGTTTTTGCCCAGGCTCCTAAAATTCCTAGATCCGCCATTGGTGGTGTTATAGATCTCCCTCTTAACACTGCGTACTATATGAAGCTATTCCAAAAAGTTCCAAGTCTTGTATTATTAACATTGGAACATGGCAATCTGTTATTTAAGTGAACTGAAATCAGGTTTTCCAAGCTGAGATTCGTGTGCGCTAAACCATTCACGCCTGGCTGGTATGAACGTTTATTTTTTAACGTTTCGTATGAGTCCAGTGCAGACTGAGTAAGCTGGCAGGCGTGGGAAGTGTGGGCAATTGCACGACTCTTCATGACAATATACGGCATTTGTTTTTGTGGGCGTGCGCTTTCCGGGAACACTGGCCGAATCGGTTGTCACGTTTTAGGGGTTTCCGGCTGTACTCAATCGATTCGGATCAGTTAAACAGTTGCTGCCATGGAAACACCAAGATGTGACTGTACGGAATAAGACTTTGGTAATCCGTTTCTTCTTACTGCAGATGTTAACGTCCTCACAGCATAAATGAAGGTATACGACCTGAGCCTTTACCGACACAGGATGGAACGAAATTATTGTTTTCTGGTATAAATCTTTACTACTGATGAAAACATCTGAGCTTGTTTACTGTCATCCTCTAAAAACTCCGTAAGTAGTGAAAGCGTGGGAAAACTACGAAATGTATAGTTTAATGGACGCTTTGTGATTGTTATGCGCCAGAAACAGATGTAACTTACTTAAGATGTTTTTACGCATAATTTTCGTCCGTCGAAACTTAACTTTTGTGAAGTGCTGTGCTGCATGTTGTACGCAATCAAAAAGTGAAAGAAAACTCTGTCTGAGTCACAAGGTTCAAGGAGAAACAATCATTATGCTGCGATTTGCTGAGAACATTGTCCTGTTAGCAGTAGAGGATAATAAGAAATTTCTAAACGGCTTTGAAGAATAGTGTAAGAAGAATTTGGACTTGACATAAGTCACACCAAGACAATATTCACGAAATGTGGGTCATTATAAAAGTATCATCAAATTAGATTCAAGAAATAATCGAGAACTATTATTTGGAAAATAAAATTGGGACGAATGGCCAAAGCAAGGGCACCCTGAAAGCAAGAGTTTTGATTTTCACACATTAACCAAGGACGCAGAGAGAGTTTTCTAGAATTGTATCTATGAATCACATCACATTAAGAAGGTGAAGACGGGAGTATAGAAAAAAGGAAAATAGAAACATTTGAAATGTGGTGATATATAAGTGTGTTGGAAATTAAGTAGGTAGATAAAGTACGTATTATACATGTTTCGGAAGTTTGTAGAAAAACCACAGACAGAGAAAACACAGAATGGTGATGGTGTTAGTTCGTTAGTTGAGGGAACAATCAAAAGAAAGAATTGTAAAACAAGACAAATATTAGAATATATGAAGCAGATAATTGAAGACGTAGGCTGAACGGGTAAGTTGTATGCACCGAAGCATTCGAGAGACTGATGTCAGAAAAAAATGAAGTTTTTAAAATTATTGAATAATCAGCAGCGCCTTCTATGGATATAAGGAGATCTTTCTAATTGTTTTTAGTACTCGATGCAAAATCTGAAAATGATTCATACAGTTTTCACAAACTTGATGAATAACGATGCTCTGGTTGGAAGCAATTTTCTTGACTGTTGAGTTGCGTAGAAGCTCTAGTACTAAGTGTTTTTAGTAATGATTCTGTGATGGATTTACGGCACAATGTTGCATGGTTGGATTAAAACATTGGAGTACTGTGAAAACCAACGGAAGTATCTAGTTACCATATCGCTTATTAGGTGAAGTCCACATTGAATGAATATAAATGCATAAAAGAGTTAGTTTATTAGGTGCACAGATAGACAAACTAATGTTTTACATATATGATTATAAATGGAGGGGAATGCTTTTTGAAGCTCCAAAATGTAAATATCTTCGAATGCAATTTTAAAGTAAACTCAGTTCAGGATATTACATTAGGGGAAGTGATAGGGAAAAGTTTCAAGTACAAGAACCTACTGGAGTGAGTGATACGTGAATGTTCCAAGAATTAGTCCAGGATCATTGGAAGACAATAGGTTGATGAAGGGAGTTCAGGATTCCAAAAACAAGAGAGAGGAAATAAGATATTCAGGAAATGTAGTAAATTATCACGGACGGTGATGAGCAATATACCTCAAATTTTGGACGAATTTAATGTAAAAATGCACGTGATACAGAAGCAGATGTCTAAGGAAACTGCAACAAGAGCATAAGATACGTAGCGATTCTTCTTTTCCTTTTTTGTTCACCTATGGCCTTACGCTTCGTCGACGGCGAGGTCATTAGAGGCTGGATGGGACAGGATACAAGGAACAGAAAGGAATTCGGCCATGGCCTTTTGAAGGAAGCATCCCGGTATTCACCTGTAGTGATTTGGGGAAACCATGGAAAACCCAAATCTGGATGCCCGGAAGGGGATTCGAACAGGCGTCCTCCCGAATACGAGGCCAGAGCGTTAACCTTCACCCAACTACGCTCGGTTTTCTTTTCCGAGGTGAACTGCTGTTGTTACGTATTGCCTTCTACATTTTATTTATTCATTTATTCGAGCTTTACGCCTCGTCGATGTAGACGCCATTACAGTCGTGAGAATATTGGGGACAAGGAACAGTAAGTAATTCGGCCATCGTTTTCTGAAGAATCCATTCAGGCATTCGGCTGGAATAATTTCAGGAAACCATGGAAACCGAGATCTGGATGTGCGAACTGTGATTTGAAGCCATGTCCACCTGAATGCCAAATAGAAGCGTTTTCTTATCACCCACCGAGTGTTCTTCAGTGTTATAGGTGGGTGTTTGTGTGTTGTGGTTGTTGTGGTTGAGAGATGAATGAAAAAAAGGGGCCGGGGAATCTAGGTGGTCGTAATCAGGCCTACTCTTCCGAAAGACACCGAGGTGGGTCGCCTACCTAAACGCCGCATCCGATGGACGAATCAACATCGAAAATTATCTCGCATACTCTCGTTCGTACGTACTACGGAGCAATCTGGGATTTCAACAAGTAGATTGGTAAATAATCCGACGAAAAGGAATCTTGCACCAGCTGTCCAAGTCCCGAATGTAAGTAATAATATGCAGTAAAAGTTTTAAAAAATTAGGACCAATTTTTTTATTTTGCTTATGTGTACTGAATACTATTAATCAACCCTGCCAACTATTATCCGTGCTTACCGAAGTTCCATCAAAAGGCCACGACCGAATTCCTTCCCGTTCCTAGTCCCTAATCCTTTTCCTAATCTAATGACATCGACGTTGACGAGGCCTAAAGCCATTAGAAAAAAAATCTAGAACAAAGCCCTTATAAAATGGCCATTAATTTAATCCTTAAAGGAACGCCGCTGTCTTTGGTGCCGTCAACAAATACATTTAGCCAATAGACTAATATACAAAACTGTTTATAAAAATTGTAACACCGAGAAGGAGAAATGAGATTATATTGAAATTTGTTCCACATATTTCGGACAATACTCAAACGATTAGAATTAAAGACATGTACATGCACATTTACCTTTAAAATTCAGTACAGTGCGAAGCTGTGAGTGCTGCAGAGCCTCTAGACGTCGACGCATGGAATCAAAGAGAGCCTCGCAGTTTTTAGGCGTGTCCGCAAATTATCGATAGTGGTTGCAGGAGGACCAGAACGAAGAAGTTGCCGACTGGTCGTATGCCAGACATGTTAGATGGGCGTCAAGTGAAGTTAACGTGCAGGCCATGGAAGCAATGGTACCCGTCGTTCATCAAAAAAGGCTTGCACATGCATCCCCACACGTTGCCGGATACTGTCCTGCTGAAATATGGACATATGCACCTGCCTGCAGGAGGGGTAGTACTTCGCGCTCTAAAACAACCCTAATGTAGTTGTTGATGTTCAGTACAAAGGAGGCGAGATCGCATATTACAGCCAATGGCACACCAAACCATCACAGTTGACATTTGTCCGCAATATCTCTCAACAATGAAGTTTGCCCGATTACTTCACCACGGTAGTATTGACACAAACGAAGGTCACCACTGGAAGACAAGTAGGAGTCATCCGAAAACACTGCATTTTGCCACTCAGCCCTTCAGCGACGGCGTTCACGTGTCTCTTGCAAGTGTGAGGCGTTGGTTGTTCCTGATCAACAGAAGCCGGCAGAATGGGATGCATGACACCAGACGGCGTCAAACCGTTGACGCTGATATGTCCACACCCGTTGCAGTGCTCCAACGTCGAACTGGCACTCTGGACGAAGCTGGTCTCATTTTGCCACTCAGCCCTTCAGCGACGGCGTTCACGTGTCTCTTGCAAGTGTGAGGCGTTGGTTGTTCCTGATCAACAGAAGCCGGCAGAATCGGATGCATGACACCAGACGGCGTCAAACCTATTTTTTTTTTTTTTTTGTAACAGTTTAACGTCCCTTTTTAACAACGTGGTCTTTAGAGACGGGAAAGGATGGGGGCAAGGAATGGGAAGGAATTCGGCCATGGCCTTTTGAAGGAAGCATCCCGGCATTCGCCTGGAGTGATTTGGGGAAACCATGGAAAACCCAAATCTGGATGCCCGGACGGGGATTCGAACCGCCGTCCTCCCGAATGCGAGGCCAGAACGCTATCCGTTACACCACCACGCTCGGTGGCGTCAAACCGTTGACGCTGATATGTCCACACCCGTTGCAGTGCTTTAACGTAGAACTGGCCCTCTGGACGAAGCTGGTCTGTCAGTTACGGCCATGCGGTCAAGATAGCGGTCATCCCGCGCTGTGTTCACATTGTGTCGTCCACTACTCGTTCGTTGCTGTGTACGACCTCATCTAGCCACTGGTTCCACACACGCATCAGTGTCGTAACAGCATGCCAGTACAATCTGCAATGTTGCGGTATGACAAACCAGTCTCCTAGAGACCGATCATTCCGCCATGCTGGAACTCACTCCCTTGCTGATAGCGCCCTTTGGCGTCGACGAGGCATACCGGCACTTCCTTGCACATTTCCAGTTCGTGTAGTGTGTCTGTCCGGTTACACAAATGATAAAGGTGCTAGGCCTACGTGCACGCCATCTCTCTGCAATCTGAATAACTTTTTATGATTGTACGGTTTTACACATCTTCTGATTTTGGAGTGATTCAGACCATTCATTTTGGGTGTTGCAATTTTCACAAATAGTAGTATAATAACCAGATTTTTGCTTAGTCGTTGAAAAATTGATAGCTTTTAGAATGTTTGGCTTATAGCTATTCAGCACAAGGACGATACCCATTTTATGTGAACAGTTTTTACAAATTTGTATTTTTAATTCAGTTAGAATTAAAGTTTTACTATTCTGCCTACGGATTACCCGTCCCATTTTCACGGATCACAGGTTAAAAATCGTTGGTTCAAATGCTGCAAAATTCGTTCTTGAAATAATCATATAGAGAAAATGCTTAGGATTGTTTCGAAAATTGGATGTGTAGGCAGTTCTCCTGTAAAACATTCAATTCCATCATGAATATCTCGTGTAACATTCCTGTAGGACTAGGTTCGCCCGCTATTAATATCTTACCTATACAGGAATTCTTGGTAGCGGCATTTTATTTGATTTCAGAAATTATGCACAGCAACAAGAAACGGGACCAGCACATAACATGGTGCGTAGGAAAAGCTAATTCATAGTTGGAATTTTGAACGACTTTTACGTAGCATACGAAACTCCTGTTAGTCCTCATCTGGAGTGTGCTGTGTGGCAGAACTGAGTAATAATGTCAAGAGTGTCACATCTCCCGTAGTAACCGAATAACATGCCATCAACTTGTTTCATTTACGATCGCAACGAAATACTATCAAAGTACTTCAGCAGCAATGACAGAATAGATAAAATCAGGTAAATAAGGTGCGTATTTGAAGACATTCTTTCCGTGTCCCGTTAGGCATTGTAATGCACAGAAAACTTGATTCTGATGATATGCATCCTGTGCATTCCACAGCCTACTGTAATTAGGGAGTATAGACGTATATGCAGAAATCGTTTGGTGCAGCAAATTAGTGCAGCTATTACGAGAACTCATTCGTAAGTCAAAGAAACAAACTCAATAATTATCTTCAACACAGTAATAATCGTTATTTGTCGCGAATTATGTTACAATGGGAAATAAAAGGACAAACGATAATTCAGATATCTAAGAATTCTGGATATTAATTTCACATTATCTTGAGAACAAACACTATTTTTCTTTAAGTTACGGCTAAACGCACCGTCGACTTAGAGGTCATTAGAAGCAGGATCAATTGGGGACAAGGAACTAGAAGGATTTTGGTCATGGCCTTTTGATTTTTTATGTTTTTTTACTTGAGGCTTTACGCCTCGTCGACATGGAGGTCATTAGAGGCAGGATAGGACTGAGGACAAGGAACGGGAAAGAATTCGGCCATGGCCTTTTGAAGGAAGCATCCCGACATTCGCCTGGAGTAATTTGGCGAAACCATGAAAACCCATATCTGGATGGAGATTCGAAAAGGAGTTCCCAATGCGAAGCCAGTGAGTTAACCATTCACCCACACCGCTCGGTAACACTAGTATGGAAGTGGTAACCTGCGATCGCCATTTCATTCTTCCATAGGTTGCAGTGTTTATAGATAGATGGCTACATTCACTTTTCCCCCATAACCAGTATTATATTTGATAACTTTTTTCCTCGATATAACGTTAGGTCCAATAAAAAGAGAAATATAATTTTTAAGGATCATGTAAAGTAGTAATACTTGAGAAAATTAATTGGGAGAAATATATCCAAACAATAACAGAGAAAGCGTATAGAGGGCCGAAGAGTATAAAAACTAATGCTAAAATGCGCTTTAATGCAGGAAATTTTGAGTAAATAAAATCTATACTTGGAGGGAATTCTTGTCAGACGCAGCAGCAGTGTGTTTTAAATACAAGGAATTGATTCAATGACACGAAGCACCAAGCAGTTTCACCTCTAGACATCTCAATGACTGAAATACTGCAACACTTGTTTATTCGAGCAGCGATGACTATACGTCGATTAGAAACAAATCCTTTTCTCCTTATAGACACGAGGAGCTCATCAATTTGATAAGCAAAATCCATGATACATATTTTTTTTTAAATGTAAGGGTTGATGAAATTTACTGTATTATCTAAACATTAATGGTTTGAGATAGCTGATAAACAACAAAGTAATGTGTCCTGGTGTGAACACGTTTGATGTTTCTGCGGTCGCATAATCTTTTTAATGTTTCTTTCTGTTACTTCAAAATTACACTTTCAAATAAGAGAATATGAACGTTTTGGCTAGTTGTTTTAAGAAAACCACAACGTCTTCCATTCACAGACCCCGCGATATCTCTGAGAAAATTCAACTCCTGCCATACTAAACATAAGATTTTGCTGGCGATGTTCAGCTATCCCTGATTACTGTTTTTAGCAGGTTTTTTTTTTTTCGAAGTAGTAACAGTAATATAAATCTGTAATTATGGAATTAAAATTACAACTGATGGCCAAAAATAGAACAATTTGAAAACCAATACAGCAATAGGAAAAAGAGACTTCTTAAAAAAGAGAAAGCTATCATATCTAACATTGACTTAGGAATGAGAAATAATATGGAGCATAGGAAGTGATATATTCACTTTATAAATTTCAAATATAAGACAATTAAATCGTCTGAAATGTGATGTCATAGAAGTGAGTCAAAAATTGAGTAGACTGATAAAGTGCTATACCAACTTGTTTTGGAAATGAGGGGTGTAAGAAGAATTTCGTTGAAGAGTCTGAGAGAAAGAAGGGACAAGATGGTGGGTCGCATTTTAAGACATGCAGGTTTGTTAATTTGTTTACGGAGAGAACAGTTGAATGTAAGAATTTTAGAGCTTCACATTTTGTAAACTTTTTGTTGCAGTTATTAAATGTATTTGTAAAACAAGTGCGTTAGTTGAGGATTAGGTCATTGGAACCGTGAGAGAACACGGGGCAGCGAACGGTAAGGAAATCGGTAATGTCATTTACGAAGGAACTAACTATTCCGGTACTCGCCCGGAATTTATAAGGAACCCATGGAAAACCGTAACTGGAAAAAAGATCCAGGATCTTCTTAAATCTAGATCTGGAAGTTATTGTTCACACACCAAGCAAGGCCCGTATCCATAAAGCCAGCGTAGTGATGGTCCACAGTTTGCAACTTAGGAACAAATATTCCCAGATAAAATAATACCACGAAGCTTACCTGATCCAAAGACTGATGACAACGGGTCGGTAATCCCAAGTAAGAAAACAACTTCCAAACAGAGACCTCATTTAAATTTTAAAACAAATCTTTCCGGATATATAAAGACAGCAAAAATTAATACACATAACCCCACTACAACACAGTTATCAGCATTTAGAGTAATAAAAAGTAGTAAAAAGTGGGAGAGCTAAATTCAAAAATGTTCTTATACAGGTACCTAAGATGAATATCTCCATTAAAGCAATTATTATATACCAGAACCTATCTAATAATGTTTTCTTCATCACTACTAACAGCCATTAGATAAGGCAGTTTTCTTTTTTGTCAAAATATCCTGTGAACATCCTTGATGGTTGGTTGGTTGGTGCTTAAAGGCGCGTCGACGACGGGGTCATTAGCGCAACATCCTTGAGCATTATCTTCAGTTCTACTCTCTACTTCTGTCAAAAAGGAGAAAAAAAAACCTCTTACATATGTTCTAGCTAGATGAAATACCTTTTAAGAACAGTCTTTTTATTCCAGGCAGACAGACTTCAGGGCGGTAAAAAAATTACATGCTTAACTAAAAAAATTGAATAATACTAAAAAAACAATGTTGTAAGAAAAGTGCAAAATTCTCAAATATACTGTATTCTCCATAAACAAAGTAGATTTAAAATTATAGTAAATTTCAGAATTCTCTAAAGCTGACGCGATTTACACATTCAAACGTAAAATTTCAAATGGGATATATCTTAACATGTTTGGTGTTGTATGGGGATGTCCATAAAAGACAAATCACAATATAGTGTACCCGTGCTCTGGGATTCCACGACGTATTAGTAGCGTATTCCCGAACTCTCAAACCATTTTAGAGAGAAATCGTGTTATGGAAGTACTTACCGTGTTTTATGGGATTTCGCTGAACTCTTTTTTTTTTTTTTTTTTTTTTTTTTTGTAACTGCTTTACGTCTCTTTTTAACATCGAGGTCTTTAGAGACGGGAAAGGATGGGGGGCAAGGATGGGGGCAAGGATGGGGGCAAGGAATGGGAAGGAATTCGGCCATGGCCTTTTTGAAGGAAGCATCCCGGCATTTGCCTGGAGTGATTTGGGGAAACCATGGAAAACCCAAATCTGGATGCCCGGACGGGGATTCGAACCGCCGTCCTCCCGAATGCTCGCTGAACTCACTCATTTTCCCGCGTAGAGGTGCCGAATTGCTAAAACTATTATTAGCAACATTACTTTTTTCGTAGAAAATTTCTAAGAGCAGCATTATTAGGTTTGGGAATATTTTCATTCCACAATTAAATACAGCACAAAAATTTCAGCTGAAATCAAATTAGTGAAAAAAAAAATTCCTGTCTAAAAGAAGATTAAATTCCTAAAGGAAAATGCATAAGTAAGAACCATGCCTCAAAAACATCCGTTCTCCCGCATTTCGACAGGTACAATTTCCTGTAGAGCCTAAATGGTTCTCTAGGGTTAGGCGAAAGTCTCTTCAACGAGTATAATGTAATTTTTGCAGAACTGAATCTATACCTAAATCAAATTGAATCACTCAGACTTTTAAATATTTGCAGCAATCAGAGTGCTTAAAAACCTTCTTAGTATAACTCCCAGCTAATATTCACTTAACAATTTTTAAGGTACTTAAAATAATAATTTGATCAGCTGTCTCAAATATAACCCCTTAGTTAACACTTCCTAACCACGAAATACAACAGTTTTAAGTTTTTAACTTTCTCTCTCTTATTCTTCCTCCTCCCCCATCCCCCCCTCCCCCCCTCATACAAAGATTACGGGTATCGACCTGTATGGCTTTATCTGGAATTATTGGAACCTCATCATCGACCAGCCAAAGGTTTTGTGTCTACTGTTATAGAGGGTGTCCACATGAAGCCCCCCTGAATTCAAAGTACTTATATATATATATATATATATATAAGAACTTTGCGGTTTGCACCACCCTGTAAAAAAGCTGAAAAACTTTTGCATAAAGAATCAACGCTCTTCTACGTGTGCTTCTTTCGTAGCCCTCAAAATGTCTAAGCGATGCTCAAATCTCAGACCATGTGTGCCCAAGCACGTCTGGAGTGATGAAACCGACTGCATCCACGTTCTATATTACTATTACTCCGCGATTCACTAAAAGTGTGGATATGTTGAGATCGACAACATCACGTGCACATGAGTGGAACCCTATCAAACACATGTCGATAGTTTCTTTGGATAGCGATTGGTAACGATGTTTCAGCATCCCACACCACGCATTGGGTTCTCTCTTGCGAAGTAGTCATTTTTGATCAATATTGAACACCTGAAACAAAATTAAAGCACTAACTCAGACAAAATTACACAAAAATCTATACAGGATGGTGCAAATCGCAAGGTTCTAGTTTTAATTGTTTTTTTTATATTGTACTTTGAAATCAGGGATGTTTCATATGGACACTCTGTATATTGGTTTACTGGTTTTAAACTTTGCATGTTGTTCATTCTGTACAGGATATCTCCCAGTTAGTTCTTACGCTGCTATGTTTTTGTAATTTACATTCTCTCATGAGGTTTCATTTCTTGTCTGATACTGTTTTCTACTTCCCTCGACAGATCTCAGTTTTGTATCATTCATCTTCACTGCTTTTACGAGACGATTCCCTCATAACCAGTAACTCGTCGCAAATTTGTAGAGAAGCGCATAAAACCTTGCAAAATTGTTGCTGGGTATTTGTCGGTCTTATTTCTTAAGATTCTGTTAATTAATCCAAACACTATGAAATGTTTATCACTTTATTCTCAATATCTCTCTGGTTTCTTTTTATCGTATGTGACATCACATCTGGGATAATTATGGTATGAAACCATATGTAACTGTTTTTGCTCAACACGCTCTTTCCACAAGAATTTGGTGGCTATTTGTAAATGGCATTTGCTCATCAGCAAAGAAACTCACATTAAACAAGCTGCCTTATCATCCATATATACCTATAGGTTGAGAATCATTCTACCACATACGTTTGGAATCGTACAAATTTACGTATCTTAAAAAGGTCATCCTGTCTAAAGTCCTGTATGATTTACAAGTATTTGTCGTTCGTTTCCTTTTTGATGTAACGTTTGTGTGTTAAAATATGATGTTCCCACCAATTATATAATGAGTTTATGATATCAATTTTCTCTAAGAATTTTCTATAGCATCTTTATATCTACTTTATCAAAAACGTCTGGCAACAAAGTACGAAGATAGATTAGAATCTTTTCTCTGTTATTCGATTTATAATGTGTACATTGGTTAAGCGGAATCGAACTATCAGAAAACCTAAAAAACAAATCTGATAGATCAGCATCACTTATTTATTTCGGTCTGTCATTCATTTTGAACTCTGCATTCAAAATACCTATTCCTCTGTTTGTATTATATCTATCTCCTGTGTTAAAGACAGTATTGAGTGATAATTCTCGAGTGTAAAATTGCGAATCGATATCAGTATTCTGCTATATCTAACGAAAATTGTCTTGTATTAGTGTTATAGTAATTCCATAAGATAACTGCTTAGATGTAAAATTACTTGACAGAGTCAGAACCGCACCGTAAATCCAAAAGCGTATCTCTCAAATATGGAAACCAGAAGTACCTTCCCGCTTAAACCACACGCTGAAGCTGGTGTATTAATCAACACAATACCCCACAGATGTCACCTGATTAATACACGATTTTCGCTGTTCAACTATTGCATTAAATTTTGTAAAAACTAATGTTTCAGCTAGTAACTTAAAGGCGGATCCTTCTTAAACCTTTTATGTATTTTAATAACGGCCTTTTTTTAATATATCCCGCGGATTGTCACAATATTCCTGGTCCTTAATTTAAACAGCAATTCTTCTTTCGATTACTTCGAGTCACGAGTATCTTGTATAGTACTAAATACTCATACCGTACTTTACATAGCTGTCGCTTTCTCACCAAGTAGAAATAATCTCGTTGAATGTCTCTTAACGTGTATGCATCTTTAAATATTACAGGATCATCCGAGAATAATTTCAAGTATGCACTTAAATGAACCTGAAATATGCTCACATTTCTGACAAAATCAAAGAGAATAATTAATTATTTTTTTATTATTATTAGTTTCACTGGTTTACGAATAGAAGTGGTCGAGCTTTGAACAAAACTATGAGTGCATTATCTCTTATTCTAATTCCTTCGTGCCTGCAATGTTTTTGTGTGAAACGAACACAATTTTTGTAAGTCGAATCTGTTAAATTTTTGACAACAAACACCTGTTTGCTCTCCAAACATTTAATTCTCGGGTGAAGCGTTGTAGACTGCCTTAAATCATGGGAACGAGGTGAACTGTTGGTGCCCTGCGCCAAGGGCTGGCAGTACTGTAGTCGCTTTCCCTTGCCCCCAAAGGTCATCCAAGTTATTGGTGTCAGAGAGGACGATAGAAATCACAGGTCAGTATAGCCATCTTTGGTTACCACCCCTACAAACGAAAATCTCTTTTCCGCTTCAATATCTTCGCTTCATCCAAATAATTTGCGTTTAGGAAAAACTGCGGTACTAGAGAAGCACACCTGGCTTAATATTAAAAGGACAGATCAAGAAAACTAGGATACTTTCTTGGCTTTAATAATATTAGATGTGACAAGATGCTCAAAATAACTTATTGTTTCTCTAAAAATCTGATTTCAATAATAATACTATTATGGGAGACGAGCATTAGTTAAAAATGCACTAGGCAAATTCTTAGTTTATCGTCACAATACAAAGGACATGAAATCTGTGACAACAAAAACAGTAAGTTACAAATAACAGTAAGATCAAACATAGTCGTAGAAGTAATTGGATAGTGTTATTTAACAAGTAAAACTACAACTTATGACCGAAGCAACATCATCAAAAAGAGAATATCATTTGAAAAATATATCTTCTTAAAAAGATAAATCTTTCAGTTTCAAACATTAACTAAGGACTCATCATGTTTGTGCACAGAACTTATTGGAAGTGATGCTTAGACTTTCGGAATAAAAGAAGAAGTTAGGTTAAAATTCAAATATGGTGCTATAGAAGGATGATGAACAAGGATAAAATACGAAATTGATATTTTTTGAAATAGCAAATGTGAAAATAATCCTGAGGGAGAGGTTGACAGAGGGAAGATATGGATCGGTGGGTGACATTTTAAGACATGCGGGATCGGGAAATGTATTTCTGAGGGGAACGGTCGAAGGAAAGAACTGTTGAGGAACAAAGATTAGACTACAGGAAGGAATTAGCTGAAGAAATAGACTGTAATGGGTAAGTTACGAATGGATACAATTTTATTTCGTACCATTCGAATGTTTGGAGACAGGAAAAAAAATCATTGTTTTCAGTGTTTCAATACAGATCACAGAATGAGCAATATATTATTGGAAGCTATGAATATATAATGAAATATAGAGGCTAAGGTCTCGAGTATGTAAAAAAAAAAAAGTAAAAGAATTGGTGCATGTTTTATGAAAATCAGCTAACGAAACAGTTGAGTTATTTTTATTTGTAGAACACCTCTGACTTCTTTTCCAAAAGAAACATCAGTAATTTACATATTTTTCTTTTATTAAAATAGTGTTTCCTTATCTCAGTATCAAACACTGGTTCATCCATAATCTTCGTTCCACATGATGCGAACATTATACTAAAAATAGCAGAAAATAAGTAACTTGCTGATAATACTTCTAGATCAGAAACTAAGTGCCCTTGGCGAATATATAGATATCACCAACAGCTGCTCTGACTAATACAAAATACGTTCAAATTCGAACAATAATATATCACTTCCGAAAAAAGTAATATAAATCGGTTAATTTAGATAGTATTAATGATTAATTCACTAGTTTCATCTTTCCCGTAGCTAACGTTTCCTCGAGGAAAAACAATCTTCCTTCTCTTTTGGTGTTTCGGAAGTCAAGAGTTGGATTCTTTCTAGGTAAGTTCACTTTTTTAAATAACCTTAATTCATTTATAGACGCTAATGTCTGAAAGCATTTTCTCAACAAACTTTATATGAAGACTTTCACGAATTACCAAGTGTTATTCTGAAAGAAGTTTTAGAATGATTCATTGCTAGGCGCTTGGTTCTGCTTCAGTCATAGCTGTAAAAATAACACAGTAAGCTCGTTGCAAACGATTGAAGTAGTTTTGTATATTTTGCCCCAGATCAGTGCTAGCAACTTCGGAATTGACGTCTTTTACTAGATTCCAAATTACAATTTGAATTGGAACGCCCAGCGCATTTATAAAGCGGATATTGAGGATTGTGGTTAATAAAATGCAGACATAAAGGTAACTAGTCCGAAAACGATGCAACGCAGCAGCATTCATCTTGTGTCACTCTGTAAAGTTCTCATACTCGACCATAAATCGGAATAACGACTATTCTAAATTTACGAAATGTCTCTGTAAAATTATATTTCTCTTTAGGGAATGAACGTCATTAGTATTGGGTGAAATTTCATTCTTTGAAGATTTTCGGTGTAATCGCCGATTATGTCCGAGGCCGGAAAATTTTCGGGCATAGTGTTATATCAGGAAATGATGTATTAGATTTGTACTATATAGTGTAACCATGACGATATTTCTCGCTCCACTTGTACCATTGTCTGAGAAACAAAATCTAATAGATAATTACCCTTAAGGCAATAAGAGATTAACTGACGTTACTACAACTACAAAACTGCGATCAGCAGTTTTTTAAAAAAAAGACGGGGTGGTGGTCCTTATGGCTCGTTTACGTGGAGTTTATTCAGGGCAAGGATTAATAACAAGGAACAGCGAGGAATTCGTTCATGACCCTTTGAAGGAGCCATCCCGAAGTTGCCTTGAGTGACATCTGGTGATAGCCGCATTGGTAATCGAACCAGCATCTTCTCGAACGAAAGACCTGATCGGTCGCATTTAGTTATCAACTGACCAATTCCCTTACATGGGTACTTCGCCGTGCATTACAACATGTTATTGCAAACAAAAACATTATAATTTTTGTTACTCAAAATCTTGAGAGGAAGCCTATGGCAGGTTGAGAAAGGAGGATTCATAATTTCCCCTACGGTTGCGTGAACGTGCCACATCAGTCCGAACTCTTCAATAATCATGCATTCCGTTCATTACTGTACCTGTACCGTTTCTTCCACAATAAATAACACTGCGGTTAAAACTACACCATGCTTCTCTTCATCTGATACATGGGAATTGAGAGACTTCATTATGCAGGGTGATTCAGTCAAATGGTCTTAGGAATGCTGATAATATTGAAATACATTGGCCAACAAAGTCAACTAACTCATTCCAGGCATACACTTTTACTTTCATCACACAGAGTTGTCATTAAATATCACTTATCAATCGGCGTCAGGAGATTCTCAGGTGAGAACGACAACTTCATATGAATATACTTTTTAATTGCTTTATTAACGTGACGGAAAATTTCTGGATAGTCCAATTTTAACATTTCCATCTAACCTAATGCTTCGTTAGCTACAAATCTACTAACAATAAAATCCAGGAATAATAAAATATAAAAAGTGTTGCAAACTTGTTGTGACGTGATGAAGACAGACGTGGAATGAAATAAATAAATAAAAACTAAGCCGAAGATTAAGCCTTCGAGTCAGCTTGTATCTGAATGTTCTCGCCGTCTAGAATATTTACACTTGCATAGACAACAAGATTGTTTTTCTCTAGTGAAAAAGAAACAATGGCAAAGCTTCAAGTTTATGGAGAGGAGGCAATCACGGTTTATACAATGCTGCATTATCAAGCAGTATAGCGATTACAAAAAATAATGTTACAAAAAAGATTATAAATCGAAATAAATTGTGGACACTGGCATTTTTTTAATTTTTTTAAATTATGGCTTAACGCCTCGTAGAGGTCATTAGAGGCGGGTAAGGACCGCGAACAAGAAGCGGGAAGGAATTCGGCCCTGTACGTTTTTAGAAGAAAGCATCCCGGCATTAGCCTGGAGTGATTTTGGGACACCATGGAAAACCCGAATCTGGATGCCCGTCGAAGATTCGAACCCACGTCCTCCCGAATGCGAGGCCAGAGCGGAAACTAATAAAGGACTCCTCAAGAAATTAATATTATTTTAGTAAAAAAAAAAAAAAAGTGGTTCTGCTAGAAACACTTAATCTCGTTTTCAGCCTTCAAATTTTTCGAAAAAGTAATACATATGCTACAGAAAGTTGTTTCACAATGTGTTAGCTGTGATCTAGATGTTACGTTAATACGGCAGTTTAAGTCAACAACTGGAAAAGCATGGATTTCACGCGATGACCCTTCACACGAGTGAAAGTAAGGGGCGACATATGTGGGTCGGCCAAGTACACGGCATGGACCAGCGATTACTTCTCGCTCAGCGAAAAATAACATCACAACATAAATACTCCGACTTGAACTTTCTTCAAGCGCGTGGGAACGGAACGCTAGAGAAAGTACCTCTCAGAGGTGCAAATGTGGAGCACTTCAGGGGTGTCCATGGGCCAGGCCCTGCCTGCACACCAGGACGTAATTAGGCGGGCATAATACCTGGGATTAGCTTCAAACATCTCCCTGAACGGTGACCACTGTAAACCCAAACTGATAGTAGCAAGAGGCAAAGTAAACTGCGGAAATAATACTTGACCGATAGACAATTAACTGTAGTTGAATGAAATTATGCTACAGTCTACATATAGCTTAGAGTCGAAATTTACACGTTAACGGTTACCGAATTATAACGTTTGGTACTGTAAGAAAGAAAAGAAAAAAAAAGATAGCCTAGTTTTTGGCAATCAACTTTTAATCAAAGCTAACCAACCCCAAGGTCGGTTGAGGTATACTTAGTCTTTTATTGGAGGTAGGGAGGACAGTCGTTTTCCTCCTTATGTATTTTTTTTTTTTTTTACTTATGGCTTTACGCCTTGTCGACGTCGAAGTCATTAGAGGCAGGATGGGATTGGGAATAAATAAAAGGGAGGAATTCGGCCATTATGTCATTCGCATTGAATTATTTGGGGAAACACCTTCCAATTCATCAGGACTGCGCACACAAAGCTCCAAATAGACTAAAATATAATATTCAACATGGAAGTTTGGTCAAGAGCTGGTCCAAAATAATTTCAACATAAGTGAAGCATGGCGCCCTGATTGGACAAATTTCATCGCCGACAAACATGCGCTAATCTAAGACCCTACACGACCGCCTCCTGGATTCAACCTTCCTAGGGAAACATGGACAGTACTGAACCGAGTGAGAACAGGCCACGATAGATGCAACTACTGGATGTACAAGTGGGGAACGATAGAGAATCCTTCTTGTGACTGCGGTAACTACGAGCAAACCATTCACCACATCGCCAACGAATGCCCTCAGGAGATTCAGTGGTACAATGCATCATATTCATGAATCAACCACAGAAGCAATTGAATGGCTGCAATCGTTGGACATCAGTCTGTAGTAATAGTTATATTTATTGTAATTTAATGTACTTACTTTTTTTGTATCTCTTCTGCCATACGAAATAAATAAAGAAATTTGGGGAAACCCTGGAAAATTATAATCTGGATGCCCGGATGGGGATTCGTACCAATGTCCTCTCGAATACGAGGCCAGAGCATTACCGCTCACCCACTACGCTCGGTACCTCCTCCTTATGTAACACAACCCGGCAATCCTACCGGGTAAAACGGACGCTCTGTTTATGGTGGAAGCGTTCAGAGATGAAGGTCGGTTTAAGGGCCTTTGAAAATCCCCGTCGAGACAGGGATTCAAACCGACGACCTTGCAATCTTCAATCAGACTCCTGAATCACCGAGCCATAAGGCCGTTCGAACAATCAGTTATAAATTTTATAAATTCTCAAATGTTGCGGTAGTCAAGCTTATATGTCTATGGAAGGAAACAAAAATTTTTGGAGCAGTATTTTATTCTATTGGTAATGTCCGATTTGATCCGACTGATCGTAATCCTCATGAGAAGCCGACAGATTGATTGCAAAACCATCAGCATCTTTAACATCTTCTTTTCTGTCTCACATTTATTGTCCGATTAAGTCAATCCGTTATAATTCTTCTATGTCTTATCAAACTTCAGTGCAATCCTTTTCCTGTTTATGATAAACTAAAAAACAATTCTCCTGTTTCAAACTCCCTTTCCTGGTGACAAAAGTTATTATACTAAGGAAGCTTTCATCAGTTCTGTAATTAGCGTATATGCGAAGGCGATTACGTAAATTCTTCCCCGAGGACGTGGTTATACACAGTACATCGTATAACAATGCTGTTTACCTGCACTTTCTATCACATCTTCTGATTTCCTGCGAAACATTGTTCAAACTTGGGTTCGCTGATTAATCCCTGAACGTCTGGCTGTGCCCACCTAAACTACTTTGTAGCGTAATGCGGCAGGAATGCTTTCCCGGATGTAGGTGCACTAACAGCACTGATTCAACTCCACCTGCTTCTGATCACTCAAAATTAATTCACATTCGCCATCCAACTTACTGGCTATAAACACGTTTCACGCTGATAAGTTGCATTTTAGATGGTGAAATGTGAAGACCGGATATCTGCGCGTCTAGAATCGCGATCTTGATTTTGACTTACGAACGCCTTTAAGACTGGGGCAAGAAACTGAAGGAATTCAGCGATGGCTTTTTTTAATAAAGCAGTCCGGCGTTCGCCTGGAGTGATTTGGGGAAACCATGGAAAACCCAAATCAGGATGCCAGGACGGGGATTCGAACCGGTATCCTCCCGAACGCGAAGCCAGGGCCTTACCACTCACCCAGCATGATCGTTTTTGGTGACCAAACGTGTTGGTTGAGCGGTAACGCACTGGTCTCGCATTCGAGAATGCACTGGTTCGAATCCCCGTCCAGCCATCCAGAATTAGGATTTCCATTGTTTCCCGTAATCATTCCAGGTGAATGACGGGATGCATTCTTCAAAATGCTATGGTCGAATTCCTTCCCGTTCCTTGCCCACAGTACTTGATCGCCTCTAATGAGCTCAACGTCTACGAGGCATAAAACGCTTTCTTGTTTTGAATTCCACGTGAAACTGTATGTTCCGTTTGCGCGGTGGGATTACTCGGTTAGGTTAAGCTGTTACGACAGAGGCGTATTACGCAGCCGGTAAAAAAACTATTTCATCAGGTCAATAAAACAACATTGGATTATAATTACTTGTATTAAAACAGGGAGTGGTGTAGATGTTGGTTCTACTACTGGTTACTTAATCTCAAATAATGCAACTCACTCCTGCCTGGACTGTTATTTGCTTAAGAATTTTACATGTTACGTACTACATTTTAAGTCTATTTACGTAACATTAGTGGTTAAAATGTTCCTAGATAATGGACAACTACGTTTGATTTACTGTACAAGGATGTTGCAAACTTTTTTTTTACATTACACTTTAATAATAATTAAATCTACAGAACATTCTCAGAAACTAGAATTTCTATGTAGAGGGTGAAAGTTACTAGATTCTCCTGAAATTGTGGGTTTCATAGACTGCTGAAAGAACTGTCACCTGTTGTGGAAGTCAAGAACATTTCAGATCAATCTCTGATGTCAAACTGTGACTTACACTACTTCTTTTCTTATGGCAACCCATTTCTCTTCTTTGATAGTTTTATTAAGGTGACATTATATTCT
This sequence comes from Vandiemenella viatica, assembly GCA_031002005.1. NCBI lineage: Eukaryota > Metazoa > Arthropoda > Insecta > Orthoptera > Morabidae > Vandiemenella > Vandiemenella viatica. The sequence continues at coordinate 71,624,626 of CM061921.1, read as the reverse complement.
GGGAAGAATATATGTTTCTATTTCACAACTTCACTTACGAAGTTTTCTGTTATCATTAGTAGATATTGATGCTTAATAAATATATTTCATTTTAAGATTGCTGCTAGGTAGCACATATTCTCCTGATGCTTTCGAAAATAAAGAAATACAATTTCATCAGATATCCGCATACTAACATACACGTATTTTCAGTACAATTTCTTTACACCACATAATATTCCAAATTATTGGAATTTTATTTTGCAATTTTCTTTCATAATGATAAGTTTAGCTAATTTTGATTAATTAGTACTTTCAGCAGAATCCTTACCAGTTTTGTTCCTCAGTATAACGACTCATTTGTTTTTTAATATCCCAAGTCACTAACCGTATAATTGACAAGCGTCTTTTCCTCTACTTCAGAGAAAAGGAGTACACTTTTAGATTATAAACAGTCAATGCCTATTAAAAGTGCTGAAGAAAAAATTAATTGTTATAAGGTCCCTCGCTGCTTTAATTATAATGTACTTGTCATTAAACTTTACCCCTGTTTATATAGCTTCCCGCAACTAATACAAACCTATGAAGACGTTATTAATTTGTATCACTTGTATAATTCTAACTATTTTGTCTTGAATTGAGCTTTACGTTCCAAATCTACATTCAATTGGCTGTCATTAACGTTAAATTAATTCCTGCGCTATTTCAAAATATCATTCTCTCGGCCTTGTCTGGGTAGTTGCGCCTTTAAAACCATTTGAAAGTCTTGAAGAACTGTTGTCCCTTTGAAGCAAAAGAGATATGGACTATTAAACATCTTATTTCTTGTAGAAACACTATTGGGCTTAAGAAAAGTTTGCAGAAGGAATTGGAAAAAGGATAAATTGTTAGTCAAAATTTCAGGCTTAAGGTGCGCTGGAAACTATTTTATATCAACAGGCGGTAGCGTTTACGAGAAATGTCAACCACATTATGAGTTGTGAATATGTCTGAGACATGTCTTATAATTTTAGGGGCTGTAAAACCAACACTTTAATTACATTTCACAATAAAAATCAGAATTGATGCTCCGTAAAACGTATGAAGAACATCCCACGAACAACTGCGTTTTGACACAATTCCATAAATATATTTAGTGTGGATTGGCATGTTTATTGCTTATGAGCTGCCGTCGAGAGGCAAGGCAGTTTATGGGACATGGCTTCTCCCCACTGTAGAGTTATGCCCTTGATCAGTTTCTGAAGGGGCGACACTCTCTGAGGAAAGCAAGACTGCGTCGTAGTCCATGAAAATTAATTAATGCCGCAGTGTGAATGCAAATTGGCTGACACGTTAATTCCATGCTCAACATCTCCCAACCTACTTACTAATAAGCCTTCAAAATTAGTCCTTTAATAGAATGAATATCTTTATAGCACCTTAAGCTAAAATACGAACTAATTTCGTATAATGTTCATACTTTATATAATTTGGTGCGAGTTTTCCATTTTATACATCGTTAAAATGTGTATCCATTGCTACCTAATGTCCTTAAAATTTTAATTAAAATTAGTTAATCTTCTATGCCATTTTAATATGTAAATGTGGGTTTCATTACACCCGATGTCGAGTAATTTCAAGTTTAATATCTCAGTTTTTTTACGTATCAAAGCTGAACGACGATAAAAATGAAACAATTGCGTTTCACCACAATAAGAAGCAACAAAACCTGACAAATCGCTACCCTCTTCCGTTAGTATCTTCAGATTGTGAAGTATGATGAAGGTCGAAATTAAGAAGCCGATGCGGTATTTGCTCATCTGTTGAAATAATAACCTTCAAACACCGCCACATCGACGAGAAAAGAGTTTCTCGTTGTTTTGGCTTACGTCACTGCAGCGAGCGTAAGTGGTATTTTATTGTTTTCAGTCAAAGTTGGTAGTTTATGTGGGTGCTGCGCTGAATCAAACAAGCCGCTTGGCTGAGTTATGTCCTGGGAATGATCTAACCTGAAAAATAACGCGTTGCTATTATGAAAAAAATTCTCTAGTTCCGGTGAATTCAGCGTACAATAAACATCTTTAATGTCTCTATCAAACACTAAGGCTTTTTACTATATGAAGAAAATAGTGACTGGTATATTCCATTCCAATGCTACGCCAGGAAATTAGTTATTTTGCTTAATAATTATTCAGAGAAGACGAAAGATCCAATATTTTGCAGTATTCAGAAATTCTAACACATTAGCTAATATCGACTTTTTAGTCTGTATTCTTGCAATGCTGTTACATTGTGTAGTGATACGAGAAACAGTAACGTAAGAGAAAACGGAAGTATGCGAAAATTGGATCATATTAAAGGTTAACGATGAATCTAAAATACGGATCGTTTCAGTACAGTTTTGATACCGTTGACAGGATACTAAACCGAGAAACCAAGAATGGATATATCTGAACCCTGCAGTCTTCCAGTTTTGATAGAGATGTAATTTCATTGGCTGGCTTCTTTCTCAAAGTTTCGGCCGAGCTTAATGTGTAATTGTTTTCACTTACTGGCTGTGCACGCAGTGATGTTTAGAGTGAGTCTTCTGACTTTTTTCAGTCTACTCATTCAGTGTATACCCGTATTTTCAATTTTCAGGTTATTTAAACTGCGTAGTGATAAACACAAAATTCGATCGATAAAAAATATATGTTACAATTTTATTTACATGAAACCTCTCACCATCAGAATTATTGCGAACTGGCTAAACGGAAATTTTGTATTCTATATTATCTGGAATGGTAATTCGTCGCATTTATCACAGAACACATCATAAATCATTTTCTGTCTGTGACAAAACTGGAATGTCATCAGAAATATTTTAGGTATTAATATCTTCTATCTGAGTGGCAGCTCTAAATAGATAGAGGTTATATTTCTGCTTCTCGTATTGGTTTGTACCTATTTCTTATATTTCATTGTAGTCTGTGTCATTCAGAGATTTTTATTATGTATTTAGTCTTTACTAGATTATATTCGTGGATATTTTTTCCGAATCAACATTATCAATTTTTTTTCTGTATCGTATTCTGTTTCGTTTATAAAAAAAAAAGACTGGAGGAATTCGACCATGTTTAATTGGAATTTAATTGCGATGGAGTGCATGCTCTGGTGGCAATTTCCCTAGTCATCCAATTATACCTTTCTTATTATTTTCTTATAATAGTCTGAGTGATAAATTTCATTTTAAATTCCTTCAACGCTTTCGGTAGATCATTCGTTACTTTCCTTGGTAATTTAATACAATCCCTGACGCCCTCACCAAAAAAAAAAAAAAAAAAAAAAAAATTCTCACTCTCTTATGCATGAAATTGAGTGCCAATTTGTGGTCATGGTCATATTTTCCTTTCCATGGACTACTCGTAATTCTTCGACCAATATCCCTGCAAGCCCCAATCACGCCTTGTACATTCCAAGTATTCTCTTCACATCCTGTCTTCCAAAGACTCCCAAACCATATACTTTCTCATATCAGTTACTGACTCAGTCCTGCGTTAATATCTACAAACAAATCTAGCTGCTCTACCTTCCACGCCCTCCAACTCCTGTATGTTGTGCCAAACTACAACACCATATTCTCTAGCTATGGCCTGAATAAAGTTTTGTAACTCAGTTTCCTATTTTATATACTGACAGATTCCGTATTTAATTTTCTACCATCACTGGTTTTGTTTAAATCCAAATAATTCTTTCTGTCCTGCAACCCTTCCATCAACAGGAAATTTTTAAATTCTGTAAACTCTAGCTATTAAAATTATCAAATCTATGTTAATAATTGCCAGGTAATTAGTAATTTTTCCAGCATATCCGAATTGCGCCTTTTGGTTCGGTTTGGAAAGGCACAGAAAGAAACAACATAGTGCAATGCACGACCTGATCACGAAACATTCAGAGAAAAAATGGAATGTTTCTACAGTAACACTTCCGCTCCGATATACAGAACAGTATGAAACAAGGGTCGCAGTAGGAAACAATATTAGTTGACATGAAAAATGTATTGCCATATCAACCGGAGTTGATAAGGGCTGGAACTCTCCCCGTGCTATAGTATGGTCTAGGATTTGAGTCTGGCCTCCGGCTAGGTTGTTTTCAATTATTCCTTTCGTTATGTGCAGTGTACAACAGTAAAATTGTGTTCAGTTTAACTGCAGTGCCACATCCACATTAATAAAATGCGTAGAAGCTGGAGGCTGCACGTGGCCTCAATAAATCGGATAACTTCGGTGAGTCCGATGGTACCCGAAATGTTAGTTACACTAGGCGCCACGACAGCGCTGCTTGGCAAATACTTCAAATGAATAACTACAGTGACTTCATTTGTGCTTATACTGTCAAAACGAAAGTAAAATTCACTTAAATAATTGAATTTGATTTTGTTTGCACTTACATTGTTAAAAGGAAGTCAAATTGCGATGCTAGCTAAAAGGAAATTATCTGTTATGAACGTAGCTGCACAAAAATAGAATAGACAGAGATAAAACATTATAATGAGAGGCAGAGATAAAAAAAAATAACTACAATGCGAAATAAGTTTGAATTTACGTGTTGCTTTTTGTTTACGAAAACTAGATGCAGAAATTCATGTAATGGGAAGGGCATTCGATATTTACGCTAAATTCTTCGTAGCTGCTACTAGAAAAATGTCACAGCATAACCTAAGAATTTTTTTACACAACATTAAAAACAGTGATGTCTATTACAACTCAAAGAACGTTTACTCGAAATGTAGGTAACTGCGAAATATATAAGGCAAATAAATAATAGTTATTTGTTTTTAGAACTATTAGAAATATTTTCAAAACAATAAAAAAAATCATTAAAGTGAAATGCATTTATTTAAAAAAATCTGAGCCAAATACTTTCAGAATCTAATCAGAGAAAGTTTACTCATATAACGAAAAATATCAGCAAAAAATATCGTTTTTCCCTTTTCCTTTAATTATTTTCCAGAACAAATTTCTACTACCTCTATTGATGATACCCGTCACTTTTTACGGGCGTTTGATCTATGGTGGATAAGCGATTAACGAACATAACTTCAGGCATATGACGAGACGGTTCTTTCGAAAGATCATGGATGAATTACTTCCCGTTTCTAGACCTCCCGTCCCGGCTTTAATGACATTGACATCGATGAGCCATCAAACCGCAATTAAAAACGGCAGAAATGAAGTTATGGGTTATGAAAAGTATATCCCCGTCCGGGCATCCAGATTTGGGTTTTCCATGGTTTCCCAAATCACTCCAGGCAAATAGGTCATGGCCGAATTCCTTCCCATCCTTTCCCGTCTCTAAAGACCTACCTCCCTGTTAAGAGACGTTAAGCAATTAAAAAAAAAGTATGAGGCGAATACATGGACGCAAAGGCCATTAAAAAAGCAATCAATTAACGTTCTTTCTCATCTTCTGTTGATGTTAAGGGCCTACTATTTAAATATGAGTATAATCAGAATTGTGAAGAACGTTAAAATAATGTTGTCAAAAATAACTAAAAGGCTGTCTGAAAGGACTTAAATACCAAATGTTATTTATATATTTGGTCCAACAATAACGTATTTTCGGTCCAGTGTTCTAACTATCTGGAGTCCTATACCCGATTATTAAGATCCCGTTCTGAAAATCACTTCACGGGAGTGCCGTGGGCAAATTAATGCCCATATATTTTTTCCCTGGTCTATCGATTTCATTGATAAGCCGTATATCTTGAGCGGAAAAAAAATCTAAGCATAAACACAGCAAAATATTCCACACCGACGCCAGATCGTGATCACTGCCATTCAGAAGTGAGATCTGTTTCGATACCAATAATTATTTATGATAAAACTAAGTATGCTTTTTTTTAGTTGTATCTGATAACATTACCATTTTGCAACCTAGATCACTAAGAGGACAAAAAGTGAACACAGTTCAGACATCGACGATGTTGTCGCAATGTAGCTTTGAAAATTCTAGTGAAACTCGCCCCACGTATCCTATGAACGGTGCAATAAGGTTCTTTTTCCTACATAAAAATTCATTCTTATGCTGTACATTCCCAAACCACGCATAATGCTATGAGTTATTAAACTTCTAAATTGGTACTTTGATGTCTAATCCTTAGTAGGGGACTGTAAAGTGAAATTTTATAGCTGTTTTTCCGTTTAATCTAAATGTTTGTAATATTTTTTGTAACGAATTTCCTTTTGTGTAGTGAGTGGGAGTCCATAAATTACGTGAGGTGAAATAGGGGGGGGGGGTGTCTGGTGAAATCTCACCAAGGGGGATGGGGGGTCAGCGGAATCTCACGTGAGGTTTTTTAAAATTTTTGTTGGACTGTAGAGCTAAAAAAAAAAGTCTACAAATGACGTGAAAGTCGATTTTAGGGGTGGTATTTCGTCGAAAAGTGTGTGTGAGACCTAAAAAAAGAAGGTCTCAAAAAGTTACGAGTGCGATTTTTAGGGGGGTCTCACGGACCAGATCTCACCAGAGGGGGGGGGGGGGGCGGAAATCCGTAAAAACACCTCATGTAATTTGTGGATGTCCCCTGTGCTGTTATACGATATCTATGAGAACCAAAGAATAAGGTAGGCAGTGGTGACTTGACGGAGGTAAACTCTTTGGGAAGTTCACAGTACGATAACTGAACTGGGAAAAGTGTTGGATGGCAAGACGTTAAAACTAAAAGATATGTCGATTTATATCAACAGGAGAAGGAGGTTTTGACTGATGAAGATTTAATTTAAAAGAATTGGATGAACGTTAATATGAATTGTTAATAAATGCAGTGAAACTAAAAGAAACTATGTAATTAGATATAAGTCTGCTTCATCTGTATTTTCGTATCCAACGGTGAAGTTATAAATTGGCGTACCACGTCACCAAAATCTTCCAAGATTCAAGTCGGTTAGTTGACTATTGCAGACTTTAAAATTTGTTAAGGCTTTTGCGGCTGCCACAGTCGATCATTAGAGCAGGAAAAGGATTTTTGACAAAGAACAGGAAGGGAAACGGCCATGGCATTTATATATTAATGTGATTTAGCAAAATGATAGTGGTCTGGTGGCTCAGTGGTTAAGGCGTCTGACTGGAGATGGAAAGCTTCCAGGGTCAAATCTTTGTCTCGGCAGGGATTTTCATAGGCCCTTAACACCACCTCTGGCACAGTACCTTTACCCGGTAGGTTTATCGGTTTGGGTTAAGCCGGCTACGGCAGGTGCGGAATGCGAATCCAATAGAAACCCTGTCAACAGGTCATTACGACCACACGGAATTATTATTATTAGTGAAATAATGAAAAAGTAAAATCTGGATTGCCTGTCCCGGAATCGAAACAGGTCATCCCAAACGCCAACTCTGAAAGTTATCGCTGACCAAGCACACTAGGTTTTAAAATTTGTTAACATCAAAGCCATTACAGCCGAAATATATATTAGTTATTTGGAAAGAACGGGGAGGAAATTGTTCACGTTCTCCTTTAAGGAATCAAGAATGCATTACCAATACAGATTTCAGGCATTTTTCTCTTACAATTCGAAGCGGATTCAGATTAATTAATATCACACACACACGTTTCACAAACCGCCCTACACTTTGGCATATATGGAAATTCTAAAACTCATTTAATAATTATTATTTAATAATTACGCCAGTACAGCTGTTTTTGATAATATTTATTTGACGTCAAATAAAAATTATCAAAAACAGTTGTACTGGCGTAATTATTAAATAATAATTATTAATTTAACAAACAACTGTGGAAGAGATGGCCTACAATAATCACATAAAAAGGATACAGCTTAGGTCTATGTGTTATATCTCTCGATATGATTAAAAATAGGTAAATCTTAAATTCAATCGGATGTTTTATCATAAAGAACACATTATAACATACACATCAGTAGATCTAATGTCATTCCAACTATAATAACACATGACATACTATTCGACATTGGAACAGAAGGAGTAATAATTTCCTGTAGTGTCGAAATAGAATATTATTTAGCAGTAATTTTTAATGACATAGATTAAACATGCTTAACATGAATCCCTGATTTACTACTAACTAACCAAGTTTTCTGAAAATAATTCGTTTATGTTCTACAGTTGTCATAATTTGCAGCTTTCACCCCCAAATATTCTAATTCGCTTGATACAGCACCGGATGTAGAAGAAACTTCTTCTCAGCAGTATTAGAGGGACAGCATACGGCAGTAAGCTGTTCACGGTATATTCTCGTCCCTCATTACCCGAGTAATAACATACCTGCAGGTGAATTCTGAGTGTTTCTGCTGATATTTTCGCATACAGTCAATCCAAAATTTTCTGCATATTTATTGTAATATTGTCATTTAAAATTAATACACGTTTTAAACTTGTTCCAGCCAGTGTGGCTCAGTGCGCACAAGTCGATCAAATCCCAACACGTCGCATACAGATAAAAGCCGACCCTGCAATACCATGATAAGTGCGAAAAAGAAGAAGAAGAGAGGTTTTAAATTTATTAACGGTATTTACGTAAGAGTAAAGACAGTAAACGACAAAAACCCAATACAGTGCCGCAACAATGAGCCGCGATTAGGGATGCAAGATAAAATAAATATCGATAAATATATCGATGCGATGCAGATATCGATAATCGATAACATCAGACGCATTTTTATATATATTATTTTAGAAATTAGAAATAAGTTTGTAAATCAAAATGAAGTTATCAATTTGAAGTAGCTTACTGAAAAAAAATTATGTCTGCAAATATTAAGCTTCAACAGATCATGAAAACGTAGTCTGCTTAACCTTTTCCCATGAAGTCCCATTCCTAGTTTGAGTGACAGTGGTTCCTGCCTGTGAGAAAAGGCGTTCAGAAGGTACCAACGAGGCTACTTTGATTAATTGCAATTTTCAACATATCTTAATCCAACTAGTATACCAATCACGATTGAATTCAAAATAATTTCCAGCAAAAAAATGTACCGTAATCTCCAAATAGTCGGTGTTATTCTATACGCAAAAATAAAAAATGCTTCACACTTTTCAACTCCTCCTTCACAACTTCCGAAACTTTTTAATATTTTTCATCATTTTTTTAAGTCCCACCAGAAGGGACTTTATATACTGGTGCTAAGTACTTCATTGAAATATAAAAACCTTTCCCTTCAGCTGCATTAAAAGCAATTGCATCAGTTATGCTATCATATTTTTTTACCCTCTTTAGAATACTATAATACGTCCTAGAGAGAAACAAGAACCAACAAACGCGAATGTAACGCAGCAGATTAAATAATAAAACGGTGAACGTAAATGAATAAGGCACGAATATAGAGCACGAAACGGAGTGGAACCACCGAGTTAGAAAGGCCGTTTTCGATTTTTTACAGAGCTAAATCAGTGTTTGGCTCAATCAAATTTGGTCCCCCCACACATACACTTATTTGCAGAATTTTTTTAGTGCTAAGAGGTTTGTAGTTTTCGATATTTCACAGCAAAATATCGATATTATCGTATCGACAATAAAAAAATATCGGTATAAACATCCATATTTTTGGTCCGATATTATCGGTTGGCCCATATATCACTGCAACTCTAGCCGGGATCACCATTCCCTTCCGAAGGAAGAAATACGATTGAAAGTCTGGGTTGTACTGCGTAGCAGAAAGAAATTCACCTCTTGCTGACGATTGTTTGAATTTGAAACTGACTGTGATATATTTCTGATGATATATATATTTCTAAATAGTTTACTATGCAAATAACGTCTTACACAAGTAAGAAGTGGTAACTATCACTCAAGCCGTCCCTTGGTGATAGTGCCCCACGCATCATAGGGTGTTTGCTGGTCCGAAACGTGTTGGGGGAAGAAATTGTCATCATTAGTACTTGGCCATCAGGGTAGAAGAGGTGGTAGTGGTGGATAATCCATAATCACCAGTACTTGGTTACATCCCAAACCTCTCCGTAATACGTACGTAGTAAGGGCATATGACACTGTTTATAGTGATTCGCCCGTAGATTGGGGACGTTAATCCTGCGGCCTCTATTGTGTCCTTCGGAAAAATACATTTGATTAGGCCGGGACCACAACACCAACAACACATTCCATTGAACATACAGACTTCACAGTCATGCACATAAAACAATAAACACTTCTATTTCTGAGGTAGGCAAGGGGAAACTGCCCCAGTTTAAATTTCCCAATAAGAACTACCCATCAACCTAACAGTTGAGGAGAAAAAGAAGAAAATCTAACAATCACTACTGATGTATCAGCGGTCTCGTGGCTCGGTGGTTAAGGCATTCGACTAGAGATGAAACGTTCCCGGTTCGAATTCCTGTTTCCAAGCAAAGTTTCAAACGCCCTTAACCAGACATTTACTTCTGGAATAGTTTGCTATGTACTGTCAAGTAAGTCAGAACGCTACAGGTCTCGTATATTCGGTAGGATTACCGCGTTAGGTTTAAGGCGGCTGCGATAGGGGCACAATGTGCTGACAATGAAAACCCTGTCACTACGTCATTACAACCATACGAGTTTTTACAATCGATATTTACTGAAATCAATACCTTGAGACAAAGCCAAAAATATTAAAGTTTCAGTTAATTAGAATTAGACTTCGATAGTATTTAAATTGCCTCATAACAGAGAATAATCGTAAAATCATTTAAATTTGTCAGTTATCAACGATGTCAAGAAAATGAGCTTCTCAGTATGATATTGAAAATATCAAAAATCACATCCAAAAACAAGTCCTCTTATTAAAAAAACTTTTTGCCGACAATAGATTTTTGGCATAGATGATGATAAGAAAATTCGGTGAGAGGCACTCGGTCAAATTACTTGACCAATGCTTTCCATGCTGTCGCTCAAAAGAGAACTGCCCCATTTCGGACCACTCAGACTTATTCTTCTGACAGACTCTGATTGGGCCTCTAAGTTTAAAGTCCCCATCCGAAGGAAGAAACAGCATCCATAATTCCGTATGCCCTCACCACATACGCAGTATTGACTAGTTTGAGATTCGACCTGAGCTTTCGACATCTCTAGCAATTAGGAATTGTGCGACACCATATATTCTGTACGCCTAGTGCCGAACAGTTACAATTTTTTCCACTACTGGAGCTCAAACTGGTGTTTGTTTTCTTCCGCGTTAGGTCATTACATTCGACAGAGGATGGTGAGTGGAACAAGGAACGGGAAGGTATTCGGCCACGGCCTTTTGAAAGAACCATACCAGAATTCGCCTGCAGTGGTTTCGAGAAACAACGGTCATCCTGAATTCGGTTTGGCATTAATTTCCAAGATCACTCCAAGTGAATGAAGGGATGGTTCCTTCAAAAGGCCGTAGCCGAATTCCTTCCCGCTCCTTTACTACTATTTAAGGTCCTGAACGTCAACGAGGTGTAGAACCATAAGCATAACATGCATATTGCTCGGCCTATACACACGTCATATCTTACTTTGCTGAACTACTGTTTGGGGACTCCTGCTCAATTAAGCTTACGAATAATTTTTATAATAATCTGCGCTAAGGAATGAAGGTCAGAGTTGACTGTTACCAAAATCTTTGATCAAAAGACTGGCTAACAAATACTCTGATGTGGATTAAATAATAGCTACACTACGCAAAGTATAAATATTAACGAGTCTTTAATTTTTCTTACGGAAGTTGTCCCAGAATGAGTATCACACTACAGCCAATATTGTAAATTCAAAATCTTATTAACAAATACATTCGAATAACTGTTCGTAAAATTATTGCAGCACTCGAATAAATTATAGAACTGGGCAGACAAAGATTAAAAATAGTTACAAGCTTCTCGAGATTGAGGTTTGATGCTCGTTCTTACATTTGATGAATATTGGTACACCACTAAAAGGTCAAGTATGGAGTGGCGTAAAAAATGTGAAGCAGCTCCTGTGAAGGAGAAGATCTGTTTGTCAGCTGGTGTTCCCATGATCGTCCTCACGATGCTAAAGCGATAGAATACTTTGAGCAAGAACTCGAAAGGCAGTGACAATAATGGGGGAGTGTGTGTGTGTGTGTGGGAGGGGCGGGGGGGAGAAGGGTGATCCCCTAGGCAAACAAGTATAGAATATTTTCATTTTCTGCTTGAACCCACACTGTTGCTGATACACGAGAAGAATTTGAATAACTAGACTGACAGCTTTGAATCATCTGTTTAGATACATAATAAATTTCCAATGACGAAAAGGCACAAGGTAGAATTCGTGGGAAGCTGACTGCGTACACATCCAACAAAAGTTTAAGAAGAAATAATTTTGGAAACTATATAGTTAAGAGTGGAGTCAACGGAGAAAAATGGTTTTGTATTTTGTCTTATTGATATTTGATAGAACCTCATAGAGTGGTTGATGTTGATTGGAAGTTACATGAACTTACGCATTACTAAATCTTAATGTTTCAGACAACTTAAGTTCTTTTTTAGTTTTATTACGCATTTGTGCCTATTTACCAGCTACAGAGCAGTATTCCGAGAATGGTAAAGTTCCAACATGCAAAGGAAGCTCGGTTTTCAATCACAACTCTAATTTGTTCTTGTGGGTAAATATTCAAGGACGAAGAAACACGACAAGATGGGTGGGTACTCCAGTACGGTATTTGCAGTGAACAACACGTGTTTATACAGCTCTTGAACGGCGCTTAACTACAAACAACAGCGGCAAACAGATCAGTTGCTCACCCACAGGTGGCTTTTACAAACACCGCGCCTTCCTTAGTAGCAAACAAATCGTTCGTATCTAATGCAGCTGGCTAACGAACTGTTAACGTCTAGAAGGAATACGGAAAAAAATCAAAAGCTGGGGAAACGTAAAAAAGAGCTTCTAACTTAGATTGTTTAACTTAAATTGTTCATTTAGATGGTGAACCGAATTTTAATTTGGAAATAGAATTCACAGATTTTAATAAAATCTCAAATAAAAAAAATTGAAGATCAGCACTTAGTTGTCAATAATCTATACCATTATAAAACGGTAAGATATCTGTGTATGTGATTAGATGTTATGTTTGGAAACAGAAAAATATTTTGATCGAGGTCCTGAAAATAAACAACTTTTGTCTGTTTGTTCCGGAATCACGTAAGAATTGCCTTCATGGTTTCATCAACTTGCGTGATCACGTGGTCTTTGGCATAATCTAGTTTTTTTTTGGGGGGGGAGGTTTTTTTTATGAAGACACATTGCAATCGGAAGCCGTGTAGAGTTCGACAATAGACAAACGCTTTTATAAATAATGTAATCCTCCTGTAATGTCTTCAAAACTTTGAATCATTAAATTACCACCATATTCATAGCAATGAAAATTACAATTATTATTCACCATCACGGAAAACGAAAAAAAAAAGAAGTGAAGGACACCGGTTCGAACCAGTTCCAGCCATTCTTATTTCAGTTTTTCACGGTGGCCGATGTCTTTGCAGGTGATATGTGGAGTGGCTCTTTCATAAAAGACCATAGGTGATCTCCTTGTCCATCATCCTCTCCGGATGATAATAACTTAGACATCGACTAGCTGAAAATCAATAATAAAAGGGGAAAAAAAGATCATGCACTGAACGCTGGAAAAAAAACAAGAAGTATTAGATATGACTACTGTCTGTATATCATAATATTCTCTGACGGATCAATAGTTATAGAAAATGATGAATACAGTAGTGGAAGGAATGAGCCAAAAAAGAAAATAATGGGTTTTTGCCTGAGCAAGAACAGCCTAGGCCTTAAGATAAAGTAGATATCGTTATTGTAATAGTAACGCAATGCATTGAGAAAGGCAGAAATACATAAGAAAGAGTGTAGTGAAGGAATACAGAAAGAGTTGGTGCATCTATCCTTTCTCATTCTCACCTAATCGAGTTGCTTGTTAACCAGCAAACAAACTTTATTCATTACTCAGATTAAAGTCACTCAAAAGATTTAAAAAAATAAATAAATTAAAGACATCTTTCAGCTACTGTAGCTGATCAGTGATTTCTTCCTGTTGATTATTTTCCTTTCTTCGTGCTTGGATTTCTGTTTAAAATTACTTCGTGATATATATTTGTGCTGAGCATTTCTGCCATAACTATATCAGTATGGGCAATCAAGTTTATAACAGAGGCCACCGCATTTAAGACCTGTTTTTCTTTATTTATCCTACAGCAAAAACACACATCACATCAGGAAAAATTAAGTTCATACACACAAACAGTTATGTCTGAATTTTTAATATTCTCGATAGATTTATTGGTTGCCTTCAGAACATCCTTTTCGTTCCCTATCTATGCGCTAAACATGCATTCTTCTATAATTACTCATATAGTTTGCCAATCGAAATTGTAAACTAGTTGTCCCCAGCAATAGTGTGAATCAGCACATCACTTTGTTCTGATTCTGTTCAGGCATGTCCATAGTGTTCGGGGAAGGTCGAATTCCGGTGGTGTTTCTGTGTCGCTAGGGCATGTTGCGATTTTTTGGACACGACTTTTCCAGCTGTTCTCTCCTGCAGTGTCGAACATGCTGATCTCTCGTTCCTCCAGAACTTTTGATGTTTATATAGAGGGGTTCCTGGAGCGAAATGGTAATGTTTACGTCAGTGAGGTCGAGAAGATTTTATTAATATTTTTATTCGAAGCAGATACTACTTCTTAGGTAAAGATGACCTGTTTGTATTAGCTAACCATCCTGTTAAGATACATTACACAATAAACTAAGCCACAAAACGAATTTCGTGAGCAATTCCGAAACGTGCCGGCCTCCGTATCGTAGGGGCTAGAGTGCTAGCTCCGCGTGCCGAAGGTCGACGGTTCGAGTCCGGCCGAGGGCATGGTTGCTTAAGTGTTGTGTCTGTGAATGTCATGTCTGTCCTGTGGTGTGTCTAATTGGCTGGAAAAATTCGTACTGAAGATACTGAAAGCACTAGGTGACATAAATTAATATCGAGCTGGCTGTATGGCTTAAGATGCCGAAAGCCATTGAATCAAAAAAAAAAAAATCCAAAACGTTTTTTTAAAAAAAAAACAAGGAAAATGTTGATTTCAGTAGTATAGCTCATGGCGTTGAGATAAAATTTATAAAATAGCCTTCAGAAGTTATGGTTGTTTGTTTGTTTGTTTGTTTGTTTGTTTGTTTGTTTGTTTTTTGTTTGTTTGTTTTTTGTTTTTTTGTTTTTTTGTTTTTTTTGGTTTGTTTTGAAAGATTTGGGCAGGGTACTCTGCCTTACTTAGAAAAATAACGTGGTTTTCTTCGCGAGCGCGTAGTGACAAGGAAAGTTATAGACAGTTAGCAGCGGGTATCACATAACTCATCCCAACGCTACTCATCTATAGCTATACGTCAGGGAAGCAATTAAAACAATGGCTGGGAAGACGATATATTACCCACCATCAGTTCCCCGTGAGTAATGATGCATCTCGCTTTATGTTTACCGTACGGTCTGATGAATTGCGCCGATAGCTAATCCGTAGACACAAATAACACCAACAGCTTATTACGTGTGATTTCTCTTCTGTACACTCGAGTGATTTCAAGCAATCGACGCAGATGCGTGGAATCTGTGAGGTGCGAACCGAGCAAAGGTCGGCTGGTCAGACGATTTACGCCAAATTAATGTAAGCTGGTCTTCATGCAAACTATGCCAAATTGTTTCAGAACACTGAACATACTGCCGGGCATATCTCGCACACCGGTTCAGAACACTTAACTGAAGAAATGTGGTAACAAATCACTTCCTTCGATGTGGTTCTCTGAAACCTAGTATTTCAGATTTATCAACTGTTATCAAGATTAGAACTGCTATTCACATTTACTTCAAATTTTCTTTTTATGGCTCGTCTTCCTTAAACTCACTCAGTTCCGGAACATTATCGATGTCTGTTCTAAATAACTGAGTTGACTTCATACTGGATAATTGAGTGGAGAAAGAATTCAGCCATGGCATTTTCAAGGAACCATACCAGCATTCACCCGGAGTGATTTGGGGAAACCATGGAAGACTGAAATCTAGATTGCCTGACGGGGATTCGAAGCCACGTCCTCCCGAATGCGAGGCCAGAGCGTTACCGCTCACCCACAATGCCCTTGATTGTGCAATCCATGATCAGCAAAGTGATCTTTCCGCATTAAGTGGTCCAAGTATCTAAGTTTACCTTTCTTACTGTTTGTATGGTCTTATTTCTTTTATTCAGCCGTTGTAGCACATTATAGTTTGAGAGATGGCATCCATATCATTAAAATCACACAGCGGTCTTATCAAGAAACTGGTATACGAGAAGAAGGTGTAAATGAAGAGTTTTAAAAATTGAGGAACTAGAAATAATGTTTAATCATGAATAGTCAGTCACCGAGTTCATAAAATGTGAGACAGAAATACAGACAGCTTATTGTGAATAACGTCAAGGAAGATCCTAAATTGAAGACCCTCACTCATTATGTGGCATGATCATTATATTTTCTGTATAATATATTAAATCAAGAAACGAAAAAACATAATGGGATAGTAAAGGATATTATAAATGTAACGGAACCCTCAAAAATTACACTTTGCTACTCAATACTTTTACTGCTCGTCAACTATGATTTCATTAGAACTGTGTGAAAGGAATGGGAAGGAAATTGGATATGCTACTGCTGAACAAGAAATGCTGGCATTTATCTGGAGAGATTCGGGGAAAACGTGTTTTGAATAGCCAGACATGGAATCGAGAGCGCATCATGCCAGAATATTACCACTGAGATTGGAGGAGATTTGGTGGAGATAGAGCTACGAATTCTTGATACTATGGTGAAGGTGTAATGGCCAGTGCCATGCTCAGACCTCTCTATCCCCGCTGTCACCCCCGTGCTCATTTGTTAATAGGCTGAGTCAACCTAGGAGACAATCTAAACGTTAAGCTTTAAACAAACTTCCTTTGCTTCGTTGGTGGTTTGAATGTTTGATGTATAGATAGTAGTAGTTTGTGTTTCATGATCCAGTTATAGCAGAATAGATAATCCTAACACCTGCAGTCTT
This sequence comes from Vandiemenella viatica, assembly GCA_031002005.1. Classification (NCBI taxonomy): domain Eukaryota; kingdom Metazoa; phylum Arthropoda; class Insecta; order Orthoptera; family Morabidae; genus Vandiemenella; species Vandiemenella viatica. The sequence goes on along the minus strand of CM061921.1, from coordinate 71,607,647 downwards.
CTTTTTCTTGAAAAAATAGTGTAGATATTTCTTCTGAGGGTTCATGGTAACAATAGAAATAGCTGCGACCAATCAACGAATATGTAACGTCTTCGTCTCTTTAAGTGAATGGCAAATTGCTCTCTTAGAGACTCAATTTTGCTCCTTACTTTGTCCGCGTGGAACAGATCTACTGCCGAAGCAATAAACAGTAAATACACTGGTGTCCAAGATTAAAGCAACAAACGAAAATTTTGCAAGGTTGCGTTTACTTAGCCACAAAACGAAAATGTTCTTAGTTTTTTCCAACTTAAAAAAGTTAACCTAAAAAAATCATTAACGTTCTTCTTAACTTCCGTTAAACTGAAGTTGCGTTTACTTTGGTCCGTTACATTGGTTGTTGACGTTATTTTGGTTGTCTGAATTGCGCGCCACGTCACGCTGGTACGTTCGATAAGTCGAACAGCAAACGAATTAGGTAATACCAAGTGTAAGGGCGAGTGCTATGCATATGTAACGGTTATGCTAGGCTTGGTGTGAGCATTTGTGAAAGGTTTGTAATTTACGTCTGAAAATCGACACTCAATACACGTTTCAATCTGTTTATTTGTTATTTTTTATAACTTTTTTATTACAAGGAATATAGTACCACTTTTTAGTTTTGGTTTGGAATATGTTAGTGAAATAAATTAACTTGATATTCTTCACATGATTAAATCATGGAAACTGAAGATTTAGAAACATAGTGGAATCAGAAACTCTAGTAATAGCAACGAGGAGATTAAAAATCATTGGCCATATTTATGCAGTTATATTGCATTTAAATAAAGATTGGGATAACAATTGTTTTCTGAATTCAAAATGTGTTTGCCTAAACTTTCTATAGCCAAGACTCATCTTTCTAGTTTTATTAGTCCTAAACAACACATGGAAAGGCTGCATAGATCCAAATAATTACAGTTACAAGAAAAAGTACATGAAGGATCAACTCGTGAGATCAAGAAAAACAAAGCTGTGTTGTGGACTCAGGTGTAGATAACAGCAAAAGTTTATTTTTTATCTCCATCTGCTAATTAAAGGTTACATTAACAAATAATTGGTGAATTTTTTAGCATTGTAGTCACAGACAGCGGCGTATCTCAAGCTGGTGTGGACCAATGCATTGTAAACTTTTTAGTTGCTAACATGATTTCGCTACATGTTGTAGAATCCAATATGCTTGAGAAGCTGATCAAAACGTTGAATCCCGGTAAGAACTCAATTTCCAGAGGAACATTGGGTAGACGTGTTTTTGATGTTAAATATTTAACGGATAACTGTAACTTGCGTTAAATTTTCGAAAATGTAACGGTTTAACGATTATCAAAGTTAAGTTTTTAAGTAGCGGATAAACGATGAACGAAGTTAACTTTTTGATTAACTGTGCCCAGTTATGATGACGCGGTTCCGTTGTGCCCTTACAGCCAAATAATGGACTTCTGTTTCTGATTTCACACTTAGTCGGCCCTGCCCTGGTCTTCAGGATACAGTTTCGGTCTCTATAAACTGTCGCCACATGCAAGAAATAACAGAACGATTCACATTAATCCATCAGGCCACATCATTTTGAGATTATCCTGCTTCCATTCTTCCTAGTCTACCGCAGAGAGCCTGGTAGGCGCCCTCTCTGTGCCGTGCTGCACCGTCTGTGAATGTGTACACAGGGACTGCTGGTGTGGACTACCCAGCAAAACTACCTCGTTTGATGGGTGCCCTGACGTCGTCGTTGGCCTAGTTATACGATGACCGGAATGCCATTTTCCGTGCAGAACACGATTGTACGGACATTTGTTGCCAGTTTGCATGATTATAGCCTGAATTAAACACTGGTTGGAGAAAGGGGGGTTTATCCCTTTAATTCTGGACACCAGTGTATATTCTGTTTGCTTTTGTTATTAACATATAGTTAGGTTTATTCAAGTACAAACTATGTATGAAAGCTTCAATACCCAGAGGGAATCACTCCAAAATCGGATGTGTAGAACAGTGGAGCCATAATAAGTGATAAGATTCCATACCGATGGCGTGCACGTAGACCCAGCAGTGCCCTCTTTTGTGTGACCAGACAAGTCAATGTTACGCCACGCTCAGTCGGTGCATAGCCGTCAAATATAGTAGAAACGTGCAACCAAGTGTTGGTTTAACTCGTCGACGCCAAGCGGCGCAGTATCAGTATGTTCGTGAGTCAGAACGTGATAGAATGACTGGTCACCGATTGGCTCGTACACGCGTGTGTGGAACCAGTGAATAGAAGAGCGTCGTACAGAGCGACCAAAGGGAACTGTACCACACAACGGGACTACAGTGCGGAATGACCGGTATCTTGTTCGCATGGTCGTAACCGACAGAACCGCCTTGTCCACAGTGTTGGAGCACTGCAACATGTGTGGACATGTTTTCATCGACGGTTCGACGTCGTCTGCTGAGGGGAACTGGTAGTACGCACCACATTGCGTCGACTTCTATTAATAAGAAACCACCAACGACTCAGACAGCAAAAGGCAGGTGAACGCCGTCAGTGTAGTTCTGAGTGGCAGAAAGTAACATTCTCTGACGAGATCCGTTTCATCTTGTTCTACAGTGATGGCCTCGTACCTTTTAGATTTAGACAAAACCATGGTGAACGGAATCCGGCAGACTGCATTGTTGAGCGGCATAACAGAGAAACGGCAAGTGTTATGTTCCCTATTAAAATACGTTCAATAGTGTTTAAATAATACCAGATTATGGTTTAAACTAGACCATAAAGTTTCAAAGGTCTTTTTGTTTTCTTGTTTTGCTTTTTTTTTTTACGCCTTGTTGATGTCGTCAGAGGTGGGAAAGGACTGGGGATAAGTAATTCGGCCATGGTCTTTTCAAGGAACCATTCCACCATTTGCCTGGAGTGATTTGGTAAAATCATGTAAAGCCGGATTGGGATTCGAACGCATGTCCTCACAAAAGTAAGACCAGAGCGATACCACTCACCCACAGCGTTCGGTGTTGAAATCTGATGAGTATTTTTACACGATGGCAAAATTAGGTAAGATAGACATAAAAACATAATTTTTTAAAAATAGTTTTTATTCGAGGACCTGCAAATAATCGACCCTAATAACGATATAATAGTTATCCATACATATAAACATGACACAACAAGAAATGACGTAGAAATGGTACGTTAGAGGTTTCGAACAATTCGAATGGATATAATCCTAGTCTTCTGCGTTTGCTGTCTTAACTTACAATAACAGAATCTGCTTAACTTCTCTCTAACAACGAGGTCTTTAGAGACGGGAAAAGGTTGGGGAGCAAGGAATGGGAAGGAATTCGGCCATGGCCTTTTGAAGGAAGCATCCCGGCATTTGTCTGGAGTGATTTGGGAAACCATGGAAAACCCAAATCTGGATGCCCGGACGGGGATTCGAACCGCCGTCCTCCCGAATGCGAGGCCAGAACGCTAGCCGTTATACCACCACGCTCGGTAGGAAAAGCACGTCTATCACACAAGCGTTGCTCTTAGATTTAGTAAAATTACGATATAAGTACGACATCCAAGATCTGAAAAAAAATACAGTAAATGATTGGTTGGTTTCATATCAGACAGAGTTGTTGTTAATTGGTTTTGAATTCATTTGATTTGAATTACTGTTGAATGTACGCCAAAAAGAAATACATTTTTATTAAATTTGTATTTTTACGAAGGCCAGACAGCCAGTTGAAAGCACGTTTTCTTTATTTTAATGTATAAAGTTTTGAAACTGGTATTTCTATACCAGTTTAGTGTTTCAGAATTTTATATCTACGTAGAATGAGGGCAATGTAACACAAACGAAATATTAAATGATGTTCGGACATAGACAACATACCCAGAACCAGCCAGCTAATCGTCTACTGTACTGCGGCTGGCCATATGTCTGCCGCTTATTACATGAGGACTAAGTCTTCTCTCTAATTTAAGAGGAAACCGATATTAAACAAATTAGATACATTATTACTAAAAGGTTCTTTTTAGTGACGAGCCTTCTTACCTCCTTCATACTTAACAAAAATCGACAAAAGAGGCATCATTTCAAAGATTAAGTTCCCCTGATTTGGTAACATCATTAATTAAGAAATTAAGTTTTAGTAATTCCACCCGTAAATGGCAAAATTATGAACAATCAATCATTTTTTTATAAAGGTTAATAGCAGGCCAATACAATTGAATTTTGTTTTATTCTTTGTGTCGTACGCGTTCGGCTCAAATCCAGAGCATCATCAGCGACATCTGTTTGGTATTCGCACATTTAGTTAGTTACATTCCATTTAAAAATCAATATATCCTAGACATAAAAGATGCTTACAACAATCTCCAGATTGACATCCTACGAGAAACAATGATAGAGATAGAGCTTCCCAACAAATTGACAAACTGGTGTTGCAATTATCTCTCACGTAGAGTGAATATTATTCAAACAGCACAAGGGAAGAGAATCGTCCGACATGTCTACCAGGGCATTCCACAGGGGGATCCAATGAGTCCGACCCTCTTCAACATCTACTCGACCAAGGTACGCAACGGCTTACCAGCTATGGTGAATTTCCTTCAATATGCGGACGATTTTGTTATATATGTCTCACATCCAGATAAAGAAAAAGCCAGATCGATCCTAGAAGCGGCAATAAGAGTAATCCTGGAAAATCTGAGACAGATAGGGCTTGATCTAACAATCAAAAAATGCAAAATATGCATATTCACACATAGGCACTTCCAAGAAAATGACTTCAAAATAACTGTTAACGGTCTACTTATAGATCATGTGAAAGAGGTGAAATTCCTTGGTATATGGCTGGACGCCAAGCTCACGTGGCGCAAACATATATCAGAGCTGAGGGCGTCCTCCCTACTGCTAATAAATGTGCTAAAAGTTCTCGCTTCACTGACTTGGGGAGCTGATCCGCGGCTAGTCCGCAATATATACTTCAGCATGGTAAGAAGCAGACTCGATTATGGCGGGATGCTCTATGATAACGCTAGCAAAACTCTACTAAAGAAACTGGACACCGTTCAAGCAGCTGCTATAAGGATAATTGGTGGATTTATCAAGACTACTCCGATAGAAGCGATGGAAGCGGAAACAGTAATTCCTCCCCTATACCTACGAAGGAAAAAGATAGGACTAAACGTTTGGTTAAAAGTATGCTCTAAAAAAGACCACATTCTGTTAAAGAAAATACAGATATTAGCTCACGAGATGCAAAGAAAACCACCAAACCTTCACAAGACGCCGAGACTTATAAACTACTGGCAATCAACAAACCAATGGAAGATCCACAAAAACGAAATCAACGACCTATATTCGGAGATCGAACCATGGCAAAAAGCGGACTTATCCACTCGTGTGCATCCAACCATCACTCTAAAGATGACAGCGAAGAAATTCTGCACATCAGAAGAAGCGATTCAACATACGATGGAAATCTTAAACACTAGATGGAATGGCTGGTCGCAGATATACACAGATGGAGCGAAGGTGGGAGAGGAGGCCTGTGCGGCCGCCTATGCGTACCCGGCGAGCAACATCGTAGAGGCATACCGCCTGCCGGACCAATTCTCGAGCTTCTCTGCCGAACTATTTGCTATCCTTAAGGTGCTACAATTCATCGGAAAATCAGATTTAAAGAAAGTGGTCATCTGTTCAGACTCCAGAAGTGCCTTACAGACAATTATGGGAATCCCAAAAGGCAAAACTAAAAATTATCTGGCATACGAAGTAGCTAGAGAGATAAAGAAATTGACATCACAGGACGTGGATATAATTCTTCAATGGGTGCCAAGTCATGTGGGAATACACGGTAACGAAATGGCCGACAGGGCAGCAAAAACACAGCTAGCGGCCAATGAAAAATTGAATGTGGCCACTCCATTCACAGATTTCAGACATTGGACAGCAATCCGGATACGACAAGAATGGGAAGAGAAATGGGAAAATAACAAAGGAACAAAAGGACTTTGGCATCGGGCAATAAGTAACAAGATCAACAAGAAACCATGGTATGAAACAAAAGAACTAAACAGGAACAAGATTACCCTAATTAACAGACTGCGCACAGGACACACCCTATTAAATGATAAAAAGCACATCATGAAAATCACGGACTCACCGAACTGTTCCAGATGTGACACAATGGAAGATATTTATCATTACCTTCTCAGATGTGATGAATACAAAGAAGCCAGAAAAGAACTAATAAGAAACGCTCCAAAAATGACAGACATAATATCCTTAATGACTACTCTTTCAGATCCAGACGCAAAAGCGATCAATTCAATACACAAGTACGTTGTAAAAACCAAAAACCTAATATAAAATCATTAAAATAAAGAAAACTAATAACTAAAACATAGTATCCCTACCTTCTGCTCCTGGCAAGATTAGCCTAAGGCTAAATGCCAAAAAAAAAAAAAAAAAAAAAAAAAAAAAAAAATCAATATAAAGTTCAGTTGAAATTAATTTTACTTACATGTGATTTTTTATTATTATTATTTTGTTCTCATAGTCAGTGTTTGCTTCTCCTTGTAGGTTTTTATAGGATTCAATGTGGAATCTTCCCAAGATACACATCACTACACTGCACCGACCAGACTACACAGTATCACTATTATTTACTATCATTATCGCTTTCAAAACTTGTGAGTGTAAACACCATGCCCTGTTTTTCACAAGTCCATAGTGTTTATGTTCCAGGTTTCCTTGTGTTTAGAGTTCCTTGGTTTTCATAGTGTACTTTGTGTTGTCTTTGATGGTATGCGGATATTTGGTTTTTTTGTTTCGTTTTATTTCGTTTTGAATATCGCATATAGTGATTGATTAGTCAAGTTTGTGTAATCTTGTATTATCTGTTTTCCTGCAACTCGTGCTTTTTGGATGTGATAATTTTCATAAAATGTTAATGCCTGTGGTTTGCTAATGTTTGCGGTGAGTATTTGCATGTTTTTGTGAATGTCTGTCGGTTGGTGATTGTATTCTAGAAGGTGTTCTGCAAATGTGGAGTGGTTATGTATTTCAATGCTCTTAAGTGTTATTTGTATCTTGTTTCGAATTGTCTGCATGTCTGACCGATGCATTGGGCTTATGCGATATTAAAAACGAAATAAATATTCTCAAAAAACAATAATTTCTAATCTCCGCTTACCATCAAATATAACACAAAGTAGACTATAAACCCAAAGAACTATAAACACGATGAAACTTAAAACATAAACAAACACACACTCTATGGACTTGTGAAAAACATAGCGTGGTGTTTACACTCACATGTTTTGAAAGCGATAATGATAATAAACTTAATAGTGATACTGTGTAGTCTGGTCGGTGCAGTATAGCGTTGTATATCTTTGGAAGATTCCACAATGAATCCTACAAAATCCTACACGGAGAAGCAAACCCTGACAATGAGAACAAAATAATATTTAAAAAAATCACATGTAAGCAAAATTAATTTCAACTGAACTTTGTATTGTTTTTAAATGGAATGTAACTAACTAAATGTACAAATACCAAACAGACGTCGCTGATGATGCTCTGGAATTAGAGCGAAACGCGTACGCCACAAAGAATAAAACAAAATTCAACTGCATTGGCGTGTTTTTAACCTTTATAAAAATAATTAATTAACTCGGAATTGAGGAAATGGGGCAGAACATCCAGTTGTTATGAACAATCAATTTCACTGGTAAACGATAGTTCAGAGTCAAGCTGATACGCGTTACCACTGGATAGCAGCCCCACATACCACAGTGATAATGATAAACTCTGCGTGTTTACTGGAGCTTTTTGGATATTTTTGGTTTTATTAGGGAAACATTTCATAACTTTTAATTGTTTCGCAAGTGTTTTGTTACAAAGCTTTTCAGTGAACAAATAAACATTACTACAAATGAGCCAGTACTTCTTTCATCTTTATGCAAACTCCTAACCTCGGTATTTATCGTATATTATTTGCGGATCATCTGCACGGGTCACTTAGTATTAATCAATTCTTACTGTTATACAGGACAAGATGTATAAGCAATTAAGTCGGTACACCTGCGATACCGCTGAAGTTTAATACTAGATTAAGGAGATCTTTTTTGTTGGAATCATCTCTGAGTCTCACTTAGCCTGCTGTCCAATGAGTACCTTACAGTAAAACATTCGGAACTAGATATGGCCATGCCACTTCCATGTTTGCATACGAGGTCTCGAATGGAAATATGGAACTCTACATTCGCAAATCCGTTCCTAAGGAAGAGAAGCGAGTACCGCGCTCTGCTAGTGAAAGTTGTGGGCGTTGCGAGAGATGTACGCAATCTGAACAGTGGTTTTATTGTTACATAACCACCAGCGCCACATGTGGCGCAATAAATGAATTAAATAGAGACATACTATGACTGCCTCTTTTGGCTTTACGCATCGTCGACTTCGAAATCATTAGAGGCGGGAAAGGACTGGTGGAAAGGGATGGGAAGCAATTCAGACACGGCCTTTTGAAGGAACCATCCCAGGATTCGCCTGGAGTATTTGGAGAAACCATGAAAAATCCAAATCTGGTTGGCCAGACGGGGTTTCGAACCCACGTCCTCCCAAATGCGTTACCCCATAACCACCGCGATCGGTGTGCATGGGTTATTCTAACGACGAAAGTTTTGAAGCTAGTTTGGAAAAATGAACAATGGGCTAAAAAATCATCTGTTTTATTGTTTTTTGTTGTTGTTTTGTTGTTGTTTTGTTGTTGTTTTTTGTTGTTGTTTTTTGTTGTTGTGGTTTCTTTTTTTTATGCTTTGTGGCAATTTAGAAATGGGTTTTAAGAACGTTTTCAAGTTCGAAGCGAAGAAACAAATAAAGATTCTGCTTATCATTTTCTTTGATTTTAAAGTTGTTATCCATAAGAAATTCGTGCCAGAAGGTCAGAGGGTAAACATCAAATGTTACTTTGGTGTTTTAAATGGTTTACAGGTAAGATTCCTCAAGTTCGATCTGAACAAGGGACAAGTCTTCCGTTGTGCGACAAGGCACCGCCAACGCCTCAAAAAAGCAAGACATTTTTAGTTATCCCCGTAACTGAAACTGGATACTAAAGGAAAGCATTTCGACACGATTTCAGACATTCAGAAAGATTCGCTACGGTTGTTTTAGACATAATTCTGAAGAATGAGATTGCGTAGAGGTTTTTTTCATAAAAAAATTGAAACCTCTAATAGTATTATATTGACTGGCATGGAGACTATTACCAATCAAAGGAACGGTCTGGTGGCTCAGTGATTAATGTGTCTGGCGATCGAAAGGTCCTCGTTTCGAATCCCGGTCTGGGCAGGGATTTTCAAACGCCATTAACTGGACCTTCACCTCTGGCACAGCTTGCTGTGTAATGGGAAGTACGCCAGAACACTTCCACGGTTCGGATTCCACGTTAAACTGCAGGTCACCATCACTTGGTAGAATTATCGTGTTACGTTAAGGCGGCTACGGTAAGGGCAGAATCGTTGATAACAGTTGAACCGAGTGTGGAGGGTGAGCGGTTAACGTTCTGGCTTCGCAACCGGGAGGACGCCGGTTCGAATTCAGATTTGGATTTTCCATGGTTTCCCCAAATCAATCCAGGCGAATGCCGGGATGCTTCCTTCTAAAGGCCATGGCCGAATTCATTCTCGTTCCTTGTCTCCAGTCCCATATCACCTCGAATGACGTCGACAAGGTGTAAAGCCATAATTTAAAAAGACAACAGTGGAATCCAGCTATTGTTTGAAGCGAATAAAACAACGATTGGCTTAACACTAGCTAAGGCAACAGAAGGGTATGCTAAGGTGGAAGAGTCCTCGCTTCGTGGGAGGCAGTGGACATGTACGTAAATGCTGAAAGATTTAAAACCAGTATCACTGCTCGTGGAGATATTGCCCGCCAACGACGAAGCCGCACATTCTGTTAGCGTTTGCATTTCTCTAGACGCGTGTACGGAACAAGTGACCCCTAAAATAATAAATGCAGCCTACGCCAGTGAAGAGTCTACGGCGTTTAACTCGGCTCTGAAGTGGTCGCTCGTTCGAATCCGGACGAATGCGTGGACGTTTTTCACCAAGTGTAATATCCGTACTGCATTTTCCTTATTGGTTTCCATTTAAAATACGGCAGAATTCGTATATACACTCCGAGATATAACAAATACTTTCAGAAACATTATTCGAAGGCATTCTAAAAAATGGCATAAAAATCGTTCGGATTTTTGCTCATTGCTCATTGTAAAGTTACAGAAAACACGTGAATAAAAACAAATGACAAACATAAAGATATAAAAATTCTTAAACAGAAATAATAAGTATTAGAAATAATTTTTCAAATTCCAGTGATACTAATAATAATTAACTAGCAACAAAATATTTCGAGATTTCTCATAACCTAATTCTTGCTGTATTTAAGTCTCTTTTTTAAGTAGCAGGTTGGATGAATCTTCATGAAATAATTTGTCAAAGTTATTTTGCATTGAAGAAACCCCTTTCTTTGCCCTCTTTAAATGTAAGGTGCACGCTTTGCACTTTTGTTGCACAAGTCTTGCTTTGTTCAAACTTCTTGCGCTATGTTCTAGCTGATAAAATAGAGCAGAAGCAATCCGCAGGATCTAACACCAATTATTAGCGATTATGATGTATTGATCTTAACATGACTTACAGAAACAGGTGATGATGGAAGATTGAAGAATTTAACGACTTATGGATGTATATATATTCGTTTGGGCCAACTAGGACCACGTTAAGCCTTTGTTTGGATTGAATTTGCTGTGGATATGTAAACATTAGTATTACAGCTAGGGTTGTTGGCCTTAGAGGGAACATACTGTTTAACGTGGAACACGAGCCACAGAAGCGTTCTGGAGTACTTCACATTACGCAGTAAGCTGTGCAAGAGGTGAAGGTCAGGTTAAGGGCCTTTGAAAATACCTGCCAAGATAAGGATTCAAACCGAGGACCTTTCGCTCTCCAGGGTGATGCCTTAAACATTAAGCCACCACGGCAATCGAATGACTTACGTACAATACCTGTCAAATTTTTAAGCTAAAACATCAATTTAAAACCTCCTCATAGCCGAGGTCTCTAGGAAGCTTTAGCAGTGCCTGTCTCTCGGTAAGGGATCAGTTGGTTTAACCCCGGCGACAAAAGAAAGTTTCATCTTCAGGTACAGGCTAGGAGAGGTAGTGGTGCCCAATACCTAATTATCAAATTGTGCACCAAAGGACCGGGTTAAAACCAATCAGGGTGCTGGTGTCAGTTGTTGTTGATCGTGATTGATCCGTCAGGTGGTGACGTTAAGCTTGGTACCCCCCATAGTTGGTTTCCGAAGAGTAGACCTGAATGCTCCAGCAGTGTGTTTCATGCTCTCCTGTCTTTCATCTGTTGGGCACAATACGAATAAAACATTGAGCGCGCAGTCATTACATATAGAGCAGCGCTTGATAACTATACTGGGGGTAATAACATGGGTAGTTGATGGAGGGATAACAGTTCTACGGTAACCTCCTGCACATGGAGGATGAAAATTCGACTGATGAGTAACCCCTTCAAATGTTACCAGATCATATCACAGCAACTCCACGACACTGAGCAAATAGACAGCTAAGAATTAGTAGTATATCAGAGGCCATTAAACATGTCCTAGGGCGTCATAAAACGGTTTTCATTCAAGCACAAAAAATCCCGTCATAACCTATACTAATATTATAAATACGAAAGTAACTCTGTGTCTCTGTCTGTTTGTTACGTTTCTTTGGCTAAGCGGCTAACCCGATCGTGATGAAATTTGACAAGGAAATGTTATTTGGCATTAGGATGGACATAGCATAATTTTTTCTGTATAAATAATACATGTTATCATCTAATTTTGAAAAATTACTGAACCGCTATACACAGACGCGTAGGATGTGTAAGTCTGTGTAATACTTTGCTGCAAAGCGGTCTGGTAGCTCAGTGGTTAATTCAATTGCTTACTGATATTTGAAGCGTGGTCTCCGGTTCAAATCCCGGTGGAAGTAAAGATACTTTAATGATTTTTTTTTGATCGTATGAGCCACACCTGGGCAGTCGATTGGTCGGATTCCATGTTGAACTGTAGATATCACAAATTTAGAAGTACAATGCGTGGTAAATCGTAAATGGTCTAGCAATGCTGCAGGTGTCCACTTCTTTACGCTATATTGAACCCTCGCAGTCAGTGCCTGTATGTGTGTGTGATCTGCATGGAGCCACCAAGTCAAATCCCGATCCCACCAAGAACAGGAATGTGGCAGTGTTCAATACCAAGGACTACACTACCAAACCGAGGGAGCCAAGATCCACCAGATGACTCAACTTATAAAATTACTTACGCAGTTAATATCAGCAATAACCCCCAGTGGGGACTAAACCCATGAAAAATAAGGACGTTAAGTCCACAGAACCAGCAACCAACAACCCAAACTCAATAAATGTATTTTAATAAACCCCAAACTCAATAAATGTAATGTAATGAAATGAGTCAAATAAATAATTAAAAAAAAAAAAAACCATATCCTAAGGCCGAAAAGAGCTACCGCTCTCCAGCGGCCCACCCCCAGCCTTCAGCTGGGGGAGTGAAAGATAATAATAGATTAAAAAAAAAAAATCCATACTAATATTATAAATGCGAAAGTTACTTTGTCTCTATGTCTGTTGGTTACGTTTCTTGGGGTAAATGGCTAATCCAATCGTGACGAAATTTACAAGGAGATGCTATTTGGCATTAGGATGGACGCATACGATACTTTTTTCTGTCAAATAATACATGTTATCATATAGTTTTGAAAAATTACTGAACGATGATTCACAGACGCGGAGGATGTGTAAGCCTCTGTAATACCTAGCTGCAAGGTGGTCTGGTAGCTCAGTGGATAATGTGCTTCCTCACTGATGCTTGGAGCGTGGTCTCCGTTTCAAATCTCGGTGGAAGCAAGGATTTTTAAGAATTGTTTTTGATCGTATGAGCCACGCCAGGTTGGTCGGTTGACAGGATTCCATTGTAGATACCACAAATTTAGGAGTGCAATGCGTGGTATATCGTTGGGGGTCTTGCAATGCTGTAGGTGTACCCTTTTTTACGCTATATTGATCCCTCAGGGGTTGTTACTCTCTCAGTCAGTGTGTGTGTGATCTGCACTAATAATATAAATGCGGAAGAACGTCTCTGTCTTTTTGTTACATTTTGGCTTTACCGATGTTGATGGAATTTGACAAGCAAATACTTTGTATCTGTAGGAAGGACACAGGACATGAATAACTGTTGTAGTCACTTAATTTGGTGACAGACAGAGGGATGCATGCTTTTGGCCGGAATGTTACGTAGGTTGCTCAAACTGTCTGTTAGTGTATGATTTGTTAATAAATTTCGTTTAGAGATAAATGTATTATTTAGTTTAGATGTCGATCTGCTCTGCAGTGTATTATTACTTTGTGTCTTCCTAAATGTTTCTGGCAGCAGATTATTTTATCTTATTTTTTGACATGCCTCGCGGGCGTAAACCTGGCCTAAGGTGTAGCTCTAGCAGAGCAGGAGCAACTAAAGTTATTAGAACCCAATAATCGAATGCTCATGCTGAAGAAAAGACCAAGTTGAAATAATGCTGCCTTAGTTAACCCCACACCCACATCCCCGCACCTCCGTTTGTTTTACTGTTTTTAAATATGTTGGAAATTGATTCTCTTCATGAGACAGCTTAGACGGTAGAGTGATATAGTGATGGCTTTCCTGTCATATTATGCCGACTCGGTGTTGTTTGGGACCAATCTTACGTTACTAACAGCTTTCTATATTCATTTCTGGCAGCGAAATTCTAAGTCGACGACTACGAAGTCGCGAGTACGAGCTAGTAGCACATCTAAATAACAAATGCAATGCCACATCACAGTCTTTTTCATTACCCACCTAATAATCAGGTTTTTTTTTTTGCTTATGGCTTTATGCTTCGTCGATGTGAGGTTATTAGAGGTGGTAAAGAACTGGGGGATAGGAACGGGAAGGATTTCGGTCATGGCCTTTTGAAGGAAGAATCCTGGCGTTCGCCTGGAGTGATTTGGAGAAACCATGGAAAACCCAAAAATGGATGGCCGACCGGGGATTCGAACCCGCTTCCTTCCGAATGCGAGGCCAGAACGTTACCATTCACCCACCCGGTATCAGTAATTAGTGAAACAAGTCAGAGCAGTAGATTTTAATCAGTCAAGACATGATAGGAACATGGTTTACAGTCACGACAAATTGACACGGTTCTGTGGAACTTTAGAACTAGCAGTGTTCGGCAGAATCATATGAGTATTCAAATACGAGTAACGGTTTAAAAGACGAAGAATTAAGTATTTTACAACATATCAGTGAATCCCAAACGAACCTACTACATTTTTATGAACAAACAGTTCCAAATACATAACCACAAGACTCGGAGTACAAAGAATTACGTTGGTATATTATCATACTATTGCATGAAATGAAACAATTACAACAGAGTTTTTCAAACACTGTAACAACTATTAATCTCTTTTATTATAGAGTAGATTTAATGGTTTTCAGGATTTAAAAATGCATTAATACGTTCCACCTTTGGAAACACTATCTGCAAACGCTCTGTTTCCAAGCCAGCTGCAGTTAATATCACACATATCTGCTTGAAAACTGTAAGATCAATCTTAATGAATGTGCAAGATCAAGAACATCCTGCATAAAGACAAGAAAGAAATCTCACCGCTAATTTTCTAATCAAACAAGCGTAATTCTGAAACAATATTACCTGCAATGTAAAACGAACTTCTACTCATATATGGAGGTGACAGTAAACGATAACAATGAATATAAACACCATGGATACCTTCCTTATGGCACACTCTTTCAGAGAAGTCATATTAAATGGCAACTACAAATTATAGCACGTGTAAATAGTTTCACGTAAAAACAATTGGAAAGTTTCGTCCAAACTCCATTACTATGGATCGATGGTTGCAGCCACAATTACCGACAGTTTAACCTCTGACATCCGTTATCTGGACTATTAGCCATTTTGTCACATTTATCACCTGTCTATGTTCTGGCGAAAAACTGTTGCCTGTGCAGTCGAGTCATCTGTCCTGTGTATAAGAACAGCTGGTATGGGAAAGGCGCATTGTGGATACAGCTCGAATGAAATTGCAGATAGGTGCGCCAAAGAGAGACACTTAAACACATCTGCTCCTGATTTCACTCGAGCTATAAAGCAATTAGAGAAGGAGCGGCAGAACATTACGCACGCGAAACTAAAGCAACAGATACATGTTAACCTCTCCCTTGAGTTTAGAATCCAACAGTCGTATTATCAGGGTAACCTCCACAAAATTTTACACTCGAAAGGATAAATTTACATCAGACGTTCCTACAAAAAATACGTACGCAGATAGTGCAAATTACACATCAACGTAAGTGCAGGGATATAAGGACAAACAACATAATGATGTCTACACTGATGAGCGAAAAGATTATGACCATCTGCTTGATAATTTGTTGATTGACCTTTGGGACGCAATACTAAAGCGGTTTGGCGTGGGAATGATCCGGCAAGTCCTTGGTAGGTTTCCGGAGGTATATTGCACCAGATTCCTACGCACAGGTCACTAAACTCCCTGGTGGTCTATGGGTGCGGAGCTGGCAACCGATAGCGTCTCAGACGTGTTCTATAGGGTTGAGATCAGGCGAATTTAGTGGCCAAGACATCAATGTTAGTTCACTACCACGCTCCTGGAACCAATGCAGCACGATTCTGGCATTGTGATACGGGCAGTTATCCAGCTGGAAGATGCCATCGCTGTAGTTGAAGACATGAAACACGAAGAAATCTAGTTGATCACAGATGTCATGGCGTCTTCGATCACTATCCCAAGTCGTAGGGACGCCCAAGTGAATGTCTCCGATAGCATAATACTCTCCCCACATGCCTGCGTCCGTAGCGCGGTGCATGGCCCGAGAAGCCGTTCGTCTGGAAGACAGCGTATCCGAACACGATCATCGACCTGGCGTAGCAAAATACGCGATTTAATCGACGTAATTGACGATGATGTTGGGTCACCATGGGAACATCTGCTGCGGAGCCCCATGTTCAGCAATGTGCGCTCAACGGTTTGCTCTGAAACACTTGTGCCTGCAGTGCTGCACCAGCACTATACTCTGCCACAGATCACCGCCTATCCTGATTTACAGAGCGGGCAAGCCTCCGACCTCCACGTTCTGTGATGAGGCGTGGACGTCCACCACGTGGTCGCCTACTTGTGGTTTCACCGTCCTTCGATCACTACAGTAGCAAGCGAAAAGCCGACCAGCCTCGCCGTTTGCCAGATGTTCGTTCCCAGACGTCGGGCCATAACAATCTGCTTTTCGTTAAAGTCTCTCATGTCAGTGTATTCCCCCATTTTCCCCACGTATCGTCGCTAGAATGACTCCCCAAGCGTCTATGCTCCGCTTATATAGCTACCTTACCGCATGATCAGCCAACAACGTCACTAAACGACATACAATCTCGCAGTGGGCAGTGGTCATAATGTTTTCGCTCATCAGTGTAAACTGAGAATATGTTAATAAATAAATTACGCCAAAGAAATTGACTTTTTAGTATTTATTGGTCTCCCGTACGAGTTTCACTTCTTTTCCAGAAGCATCTTCAGTGGGTTTTTTAACAGTTTAAAACAGAACGACCATTCGCAAGAAAAAACACACAGTGCAGTGCAATAAAGTGTAGTGTTCTGAATCCAAATAATGAAGACACTTCTCACCAAAAATGCAAGAGCACTGATGCTGAGAATGTAGCTAAAAGAAATGAAATAGACCACAAAATAAAAAACCCGCTGAAGAGGCTTCTGCAAAGAAGTGAAACGCGTACGGGAGACCAATAAATACTAAAAAGTCAATTTCTTTGGCGTAATTTATTTATTAATATTATCAGCAATTGAGAAAATGATCCATAACATCCAGATATGAGAATATGTTATTAACCTGTAGCGAGATCTTTCACTGCTAAGGTGCTACTAATTAAAAAAAAAATATTGAAATACGCTGATCATTGCATTGTTATCGTGGGATGCAGCTGAATGGGAGGAAGATAAACCAGCCGCATGGCAACCTTAACAGTGTCTGAACCCTTTTGCAGACAGTAAAATTAACCGGCGGAAACTACAAAACTGGCAGTGGCGCAACTATGCCGCTGATACCCGTGGCAAATTCATCGGATGGGGCCCTCCATCAGTGCCGGATATAGTGAAGGGGACAAACCCAAGCACCCAATGTATGGGCGACCTTTTTTTTAGTTCCACTTCTGTCCCAGGCGGAAGTTGTTTCTAGAGGAGGCAGGCTCTTTCGCGACTTGAGCCGGGAGTCCCCTCCATCTGATGGCTCTTGGTATTTTGCCCGTTCTACCACCTTATTGTTACACTAATGAAGACTGGTTGGTGCATGATTGGTGAAGTTCTGGTCTGTCAATTGAGAAGACCCGGGATTGAACTCAGGCCTCGCCATCCTTGTTTTATTTTTTCACAGTTTCAGAGTTAACACCACGCGAATTTCAAATTTGTTTTCGTTCCTCGCTAGTAAAGCGTTATTTACGTTCCTAATAACGTCACTGATGGGACACTGGGGGCATTTCCTAATTCTAAGAAATATAATCAGACTTTACTATTTTATAATGCCAATATGGTGGCTGATTGGAGTGTGTAAATAAAATAGCGCCTTGAACTATGCTGTAATGACTAGTGCTGAGGTTGGTTAACCGTTCCTGACCCAACACATCAAAATAACGCAACGACTCAATGAGTTTCCTTGTTCCACTTATGCCAGTGCTAGCGTTACAGCGGATAATTGCCCAAGAGTCTGTACCGGGAGACGACTGTTTAAGTCACAAATAAACTCACGGCACTAAGAGAACGCATCATTACATGGCTGAATCAGCTGATGATATTTATGAGTTAAGTACGTCTCCAAACGACCAACTACATTTGTAAGAGACAAAGGGAACCAGTAATATTTAATAGTTTATGAAGAAAATACTAATAGAGCTTATTAACTCGATGTCAAGGGGATTCTGGAATCTCAAACTGTTTCAGCTTCAAGCATCAAGGGTTTTCCATTTCCAGCTTCTAAAAATGGGGAAAATATGTCTTAAGGGTTGTTAAACTGCAGGGTTACTGTCATACACTTAAAAAAAAAGGAACAAATCTTCATTACAACGCAAGAATCGACAAATCGAATTGAAAGAATCGGAATGTAATATGTATGATAAACAGTATAAAGTTAACCATTCCAGGAAATCAAGCTGTTCCATAGTCAAAAATAAAGTTCAGTCAAATAGAAATTGATAATGCGGGATCAGTATATGATAAAATAAACGCAAGTAAAAGTGCCCAGTATACAACGAGAATATAGAAGCCTTAACCCAAAGATATGAATAAAGTCGCTTATTTATGTATTACGGAATCTCACACGATGTATCATAAAAGTATGAGATATGCTAATCAAAATATATAGGAAAGTACCAAGTAGAAATACGAGTTTTTGAATCGCTTAATCCAGGTGAAATAAATATACCTCAGATCTGAAGCACCGATGTGGAACTATCTAAGATGACAACATAACATTTTAAAAACGTCAGTTACTATTTTAATTTCTGACTCAGATGAAGTACTGTTCTACCGAATCACCATAAGATTAGAAAAATGTGACGTTGTACAATCACATTTAAATTTAGTCGTTTTCTCTTGGGTTGAGAATAAAATAATTGTTTAAAAAACATAAAAACCGCCTTCAAAAATGGTACTAAAAATTTTAAAATAACTTTATACAATGCTTAGAAGAAAGCAAATCTAAATGGACAATATTTTACATTACTGTTATTGAAATTTTTACATTAATTAGTTATTTTTGGAGTAGGTGCCAGCTGTCAGATCGCGCAGATCGAATTACTGAACTTTATTTGGTGTTCGAGGCGAACCGAGAGTACGAACAAAAATTCCAAATATTTTACAGCATGTCGTGAGGAAGATAGTTTTATTGCGGGAGACAGCTTAGGGAAACAAATTAATGGCATGTTATCTGTCGCTCGGCCTCATTAGTCATCCAGGCATATCTCTAGCGCTACAGTGTCAGTTGGTAGGCTGCATCATGCAGTAAATACTTTATAGTTAGTATAATATCGGTGTATCATCTAAATGTTTAAGTTTTGTTGAAAAATGTTTCTAGAATTAATTGTAGGTAAGTAGTAAGATGATTTTGTATGTATAATTGTTATTTATTATTGTTTTTATTTTTCTTGTTTTGGCTGGCACCGACTCCAAAAATAACTAATTAATGTAAAAATTTCAATAACAGTAATGTTAAATATTGTCCATTTAGATTTGCTTTCTTCCAAGCATTGTATAAAGTTATTTTTAAATTTTTAGTACCATTTTTCAAGGCGGTTTTTATGTTTTTTAAACAATTATTTTATTTTTAAATTTTTAGTGGTATTATAGTTAATTTGTATTTAAATATGCCGCAGCAGTTCTCATTTTGTGAACTTCCTGGTAGCTCAGTGATTAAAGCGAAAGCTTTAAAAAAAATCTGTCTTTACAACAACTTTCAGAATGGGGAGTATTGGATGCTGTGTTAAGGAATGTTAGTTTACATTTTGATCCAGGCTGTGTTTCGTTCTAATCATAACATCTGCTAAAGCTGCTGCTCGATAATCGAAACATATAACATCTGGACATTAATACATACTACATACACAAATCTGTCTCTGGAATATATCTGTTCGTTCCAGCATCACACAGAAAATATAGATATTAATTTGGTTTTCACAGCGTAAAAGCTTGGGGTCCAAGTTGAAATCTGAAGTACATGTTGAGACATTAGGACACATACATTTTATAAATATTCTGCAATGACTTAAAAATAGCTTAATTGATTTTGACGGTACTTAAAACTGTGGATTTTGTAAAGAACATTGGAAATTATAAACGATGGGGGTAAAGGAGAAGAGGGATTGGGCTTTTGTATACCAAATGTAGACTGTCTTTTCTGATTGATTTAAAGTATACATTTGTAAATTTCTATTGATATCACATAAAAGTTTTAGGTGTGTATAAAAAAATAATTAGGGGTGTGGAGGTGAAGAGTAGTTTGATTTTTGTTAAGGTAGTGTGGACAGCATTTTTCTCTTTGTTTTAAAGTATACATGTGCAAAGTTCCATCGAAACCAGATAAAAACTGTAGCTTTGTGTAAAGAACATTTATAAAAATTAAATGGTGTAAGGGAGTGAGCGGCTGGGTTTTGTAAACAGAATGTTTCTCTTTGTTCTTAAGTATACATTTGCAGTGTTCCATCGAAATCTGATAAAAACGGTAGGTATCTATAAAGAACATTGGAAATTAGGAGGGGTGGGGGTAGAAGGGAAGAGGGGTTGGGCTTCTTCAACCTAATTTAAACACAATTGTTATGTATTTTTTAAAGTATACGTGTGCAAATTTTCTTCAGAATCAGATAGAAACTGTGCTTTGTGTAGATTAAAGGGGTGGAAAGGGGGAGAGAGGTTTGGCTTCTCTAAACCAAATGCAGACAGTATTTTTCTGTTTGTTTTGAAGTATACATGTGCATACTTCCTTCAAAATCAGGATAGAAATGGTAGCTTTATATAGTGAACATTGACAGTAATTAAAGGGGTAGAAAGGGGAATAGGGTTTGTGTTTTTGTCAAAGTAATGTGAGTAGTATGTTTCTTTTTCTATTTGCTTTAAAGTATACACATGCTAAGTTCCACCGAAATCGGATTAAAATATGGGTTTGTACAAACATTAAGGGATGTAAACGGGGAGCTAGGGTAGTTTATTTCATTTTTGGTCAGAAATCTTCTCCATAAAAAAATACATATATGTGCCAACTTTCATAAAGATCGGTCAAATGGTGTCAACTATAGCTTATCAAAAAGAAAATTGACAAAAGTGAAGGGGCGGAAATGGGGGAAAGGGGTTCAGTTTTTGCAAACCAAAAGCTGAAATTATGTTTCTCTTTGTTTAAGAGTAAAAGTTTGCTAAGTTCTATCTAAACTGGATAAAAACTGTGGGTTTGTATAAAAATTAAATCAGGATTGGGGGAGTGGTTTTTATATTTTTTGGTCAGAAACCTTCCTCGTGAAAAAATACATATAAGCGCCAACTTTCATGATAATAGGTCAAATGGTGGCGACTATAGCTTTTTATATATATAAGAAAAAACATTGACAAAAATTAAGGGGTTGGTAGGAAGAGAGGGGTTGAGCTGTGGCAGACCAAATGTTGACAAGATTTTTCTGTTTGTTTGAAAGTATACATTGACAAAGTTCAATCAAAATCAGATATGAAATATAGGTTTCTATAAAATTAAGGGGTGTAAAGGGGGAGATGGGGTGGCTTTTATTTATTTTTTGGTCAGAAATCTTCTCCATGAAATATTACATGTATATGACAACTTTAATGTAGATCAGTTAAATGATGTCGACTATAGTTTTGTATAAAGAACATTGGCAAAAATTAAGGGGTGGATAGGGTGAGAGGGGCTCAGATTTTTCAAACCAAATGTTGACAGCATTTTTCTCTTTATTTTTAACTATACATGTCCAAAGTTCCATTGAAATCGGATAAAAAATGTGGGTTTGTATAATAATTAAGGGGTGTAAAGGGAAGAGAGGGGTGTTGTTTTATTTTTTTGGGTCAGAACCTTTTCCATGAAAAATTACATGTACATGCCAACTTTAATGGAGATCAGTTAAATGGCTGTCGACTTTAGCTTTGTATAAAGAACATTGGCAAAAATTAAGGGGTGGATAGGGGGAGAGGGGTTCGGTTTTTTTAAACCAAAAGTTGACAGTATTTTTCTGTTTGTTTTTTAATATACATTTCCAAAGTTCCATCAAAATCGGATAAAAAGTGTGGGTTTGTATAAAAGTTAAGGGGTGTAAAGGGGTAGAAGGGGTGGTTTCTCAATGAAATTCATATGGGACCACTTTGGAGGTATACTCTATCCACTATAAAAATTTCATTTAAATCGGTTCAAAATTGGCGAAGATATCGCTGAACATACATAAAAAAAAAAAAAAAATTCAGAAGAATTGAGAACCTCCTCCTTTTTTGAAGTCGGTTAAAAAGCAAGTAGAACTCAGTAACTAGAGCAAACTTCTCCTGCCCCACAGACTACTATTAATTAGACCTTTTAAACCATGGTAGAATAACATCAAAGTTGACGTAACTCTCTTCCAGACAACACAGAGAAGTTGTAGTAAACATATTCAGTCACTGACTTGTCTATTCTAGCAGACCGTGGGGAATTGAAATGAGGTTGGCAGGGTTGTAAACCTGTGAGACAAAGCTCGTGTATGCTCAAGGTGAATGCAACATGTCGCACATGTGAAATGAATAGCCTGCGGTCTAAAGGCCCCGTCAGACAAACCATCAATCTTCATTTACTGTCGGAAGATGGCGATAACGGGCCTGGAATACTTCCATCAGGCCTCTCGCCGTAAATGGGGATTCCTGGCGATTCATGTGTCAGCGGTCTGATTCCCACCACAGCTAATTGAAACAGTGATAGATGACAGCATCTGGGCAAAGTCAACACACCAACCGCACGCTGGCCAATTGCTGACCAAACATGGCATGATTATTAGAGTTTCAGAAAGAATTACTTACCAATTACTTACAAGATTCTATCCAAAACACTTCTCATGAGACTTGAAGCACAAACACATTATCTTATCAGCCAATATCGGGATAGATTTAGAAAAGGCAGGCCATGTGTGCAACAAATTCTAAATCTCAAAACCCTCTTACAAATCCGTAAAAACAGACAAACAGAGATTTTAGAGACTTAAAAACCTCATATTTCTATTGACAGACAAACACTTTTCAGTATACTAAAAGAATCCAAAGTAGACAGGAAACCTAGTGATCTTGTTTTCGGCATCTAAAGCCATACAGCCAACTCAACAGTGATTGTGTGATCCACTGCTTTCAGTTTGTCCCAATACACATTTCTCCTACCCAGTTATACACACCACAGGTCGGACATGACATTCACGGACACAACATTTAAACACCCATGCCCGCGGCAGGAGTCGAACCGGCGACCTTCGGCACGCGGAGTACTCTAGCCCCTACGCTACCGAGGCCGGCTAGAGAATTAATCAAATAGACATTAACGGATACCATCTCGAAAGTTAGATTTTCAAGCGAAGTATCTAAAACTTTTGAAATCAGGAGTTCGACAAGGAGATTATCATCCCTATTGTACAATATTTCTCTGGACAAAGTAATCAAAACCTGGGTGGAAAAAGTAAAAGGAATAACCATTGGCAGGCAACTCAAAAATAAATTTCACCTACTGTGTTTTACCTTTGCAGATGATCTAGCATTTCCCTCCAACATCAGGCAAGAGGCAATCCACTCAGTAGAAAAATTCCACGAAATATCAGCTAAAACTTGTCTCGAATTCTTGTATGCTAAAACCTACTGTATTAAAGGACCCCCGCGGTATTAAGATGGACAACTTATGAAAACACGATTTGGTAACATCTCACAAGTAACTAAATTCAGATATCTCGGAGATATTATTCAACCTGCAGGACTGAATCATGAATTAAACAAATTATGATTATCTAATTTACAAAAACTCTATAGAATCACCTGGAACAAATACAACGAAAAATCAACATCGCGAAATGCAAATTTAAGATAATATAGCACTTTAATCAAACCAGAGGCATTATATGTGTCGGAAACTAAGATTATTGGGGATAGATCACTGATTAAAGGTATTGAAAAGCAAAAAATTAAAATTTTAAGGAATATCTTTGGCCTAGTTTGTACAGGAGTAATTTGGATGAAAAGGAAATTACATGAATTATATCAGCATTCTGAAAAAAATTCTGACACATTCAGTAAAACACGAAATAAATTTTATGACCATATTATCGGAATGAATAACGGCAGACTAATCAAAAGAATTCTTAACCTGGCCATTTCAATAAAAATGCCAACAGACAGTGTATTAGAAGAAGGAACACCTGGACGGAGGAACGCAGGAAAGATCTCACTGAGAGGATGAAGAGATTTTGTGAAAAGAAGAATAACATATGTCCTAAATAATTTCATTCGCGCTCCTCAGTTGGGCTTAATGATGCAAGAAGTAGAATTGTTGACGGACATACAATTTTTGTCTCTTATTAAAACCAATTTGATATAAAACTCCTTTAATCTTATGATACAAATGTGAAATAACCTATTTTACTTCAATGATTGTAATAACAATTTTCTGTTTCTAGCATCTGTTACATTTGGCAGCATTTGAAGCCTCATAAATATCATTTCAAAAAGTTTTTTTTAATAGAAGTATCTCATGTTACGATATGCCTATGAGTATACCATCCGCAAAACTTTCATCACACACTTCCTAGTCCAATCTTGTGATTGTTGATTATAGGCTTTTAGGCATGACAGTTTTGAATGTAGCTACCGTGATCTGGATGTATTGAATCAGTCAATACTTTTGTTTAGAAATTAACCAAACAATTTCAAGGGATTTTTGTGACAAATTGTTAAACACCAAAGTTTGGAATGTAATGAGAGGAACCTGAAGAATGTAATTGCAACTATGCCTTGCACTGCAATCACTGGGACAACATAATTGACTGCGATTCAGCGTTTCCCAATTACCCGAAAATATTCTATTAAAATTTTTCCTTATTTCCGCTCTTTTCCCTTCCTCTTTCACGTGTATGGGTTCATTAAAAACATAGAAAAATGTTAGTAAATTTCATTACTTCACTATTAATTAACCGTTCCACATTAAATTACATTGTTAAACGTGTCATATGGTAATGTATTTAGTCTAACTGGTGCTAAGGGGAAAAGATGTAGATTGATATTCCACTTGCCCTGCAGCAAATGTCAATAAAAATTAAGATTTTTGAAAAAGTATTTAGTTTTTGATCGGATAAACGTTTTATTGTATATAATCAAAATATTTTCCCAGTTATTGGACAGAATTCTAAATGATTCCAGGAGAAAAAAATTAGTGATAATTTATATTTGCCATTTATTTTAATGCAACTGGTGTTATTTTTGAACGATTCAAAGATTACTTCAATTTCAAAAACGAAAGATGACAGATATAAACACTTCGCATAGAAATTGTTTCCAATAGCTATTATGTGTAGTAGTGTAGGCATTACACTGTTATTGATGAAAGATTTCTTCCCAATATATTTCTGATACAACAGAGCAATATGCCAGATAGCAAACAGATGACATGTAGATAAAACGTTGAATTTGAGCTGAAAAGAGACAGCAACATTAATCATACTGTAGAGGGATTATGTTTAAAGGATTTTAATTTCAAATGACGTTGTTAACATTTTGGATGCAAGCATGTAACGAAAAGAGAAGTTTTAAAAATTTTGCCGCAACTATTTTCAGAACGTAATGGAGCTGTTATTTATTATAAATACGAGTAATTACTCATAATCTGAGTATTAAACTTACAAAATTAGGAGGAATCAATGATGATAAGATGTCTTAACTTTCTTTGAGCTCAAATTTGAGAACTATACTAGTTGAAAAATTAATCGCAAGCTTTTTGCCAATTACTTATAATTTGTTGTTCAACTTTATGCACAAGAAGTATGCGTATCCTGTAAGACAGAGCGAAGGCCAGGAGTTGGGCACTCATCCAGCAGCAAGGCACTTAACATGTACGGGGGATGACAGTGGTACGGAATATTCAGAATTACACGGCTCTCCACGGCCGATGCAAAACCTCCACTACGTAGTATCCAGAAAAAAATCATATCCTTGATGAAACGATTAATACTGCAATGCTAAGCAGATTTCTTAGCTTCTTGTATAAAGCACCATAAACTTAGTCCTAGTATTGAGCCGTCTGCCACACTTCAAAATGTTTGGCAGATTTACGGTTAGAATAGCAGATTGAAACAATAACTACATACTAGTAGGGGAGACTGGGTACGGTTGTGCCAGGTTACGGTTGTGACAGTCGTCATATTAGCCAAACTATAAGGAATACCGGGATGGGGAGGGGTAGAGAGGAGCGGCGTGCCTGTTTGAACGTGTTTCGGTATCGCGTCAGAAATCGCGTGACATTAACAATAGTAGAGGCCTACATTACTTTTTAACAGCCAAAAGTAAGTATTTTTATAATAATTGTTGTTGTATGTGTACAGATAGAGTAATGAGTGTTTTTCCTCGTTGTAAGTTATACGTTAGTAGTTAAATAGCATTGATTACTTTGCACGTAGTTTATTTTGTATTGTCATGGCGATTGTTGTTTTGCGGAGGAGTGCGTTGGGGACGGTTGTGACATATTTTCTGGGTACGGTTGTGACAGTAAATTTTTTGTTTTTGATGCCCAGAAAACGATTGAGGAAGACCGACAGCTGTACGAGCTACATTAGTCATAATTACTTTTGCAGATAATGCCTTGGGAAATACAATCCCTCCTTTACTTCCACGGGTTAGTTATCACGATCATTTTCATAGGGATCAATTGGGACTGCATATCCTTCAGGCTGGATGCAAGGTGCATTGTTCCTAGGATTTCTGGAGCTTTTAAGAAATTTCCTAATGCTTCTCCAACGCATAGAGTCTTGCTAGTGCTGAATAACAATTCCTCGCTTATCTACATTAATACAATGGATTTTTGTAAAGAAAATGCAATCACTTTGCTTTCGTTTCCTCCACGCTGCTCGTACAACCTGCAGTCCTTGGATCAACCTGTCTTCGGACCCTTAAAAAATCTGAAAAAACTTCTTGTGACGAATAGATGCGAAGTCACAATGACAATCTACGATATACCAGGTATTACAAAAATGATCTATATCAAGAATTTTATAATAACTAATGATGCTACAATGCCTTATTAGTTATAAGATATTAAGGTGTTCCCAGATTAATTTCTATTGTCATGTACAAATTAAATTTATCAAGAAGAAGATTATGTTACATTATGTTTGATATTATTTGAAATAAAAGTGATTTTAGACCATTTTGTTGTACTTTTGAACAGTCACTACTGACCCCAAGCACTGTCACAACCGCCCCTGTGGTGTGGTCGGTTGTGACATTTTTTCTTTTTTTCTAATTTGTTGCTGTGACTTAACCATTGTACTTAGGTACAAAACTTTAGTATTTATATTTTACAATAAAAATCACCTTTCTTCCAGGTAACTGACATACTAAGAAAATTATGAGCGATCAAATGAAAATTGTCACAACCGTACCCAGTCTCCCCCTACTTTTGATGCGCTAAGGCTTCCCTTCCGCATGGCTGGGGAAGATTGTTTGAATCTTTACCACCTGGCTATGACAAGGGATGGTTGATATGGAAGTCTCTGAACAGGCTAAGATCAGGAGTGGGCAGATCCAAAGTCAACTTAGCAAGATGGGGCTATGAGGAGATCGATGATATCAAGTGTGACTGCGGAGAAGACCAGACTGTTCAGCACATGCTCCAGTGTCGACTGTGTCCAGCATCCTGCTCGGAAGCTGATCTGTTTGAGACCTCAGAAAATGCACTGGAAGTGGATAAGTTTTGGTCTAGCACAATCTGATTTTTGTAATTGCGTAACACTATGTTTCTGACACGAAATAAATAAAAATCTTGAAGCTGAAGTATTTATTGTTAAGAGCTCTTCCGTTCCATGAAATAAGGTATTGGGTCGCACATTATGGGTATCAAATGCTGAAACTGGAGGGAGTTTGAAGTAGGAAAACTAGATTTGTTTTTGGAAATGACCTTAAAACACAGTCAGTAACTGATATACAGGATCTTGGCTGTGAGTCATTGGTAGACAAGAAGAGGGTTAAGAGAGTATTGATTGTGTAAGGCACACATTGGTGATGTGACCTGATGGATATTGGTAAAGTATTAGTAGTGTGTGGAAGAAAAGAGATTACCATGACCATAAGGTAGTGCTTAATTTCAGGCGTAAAGGAATGCAATAAATTATCCAGGGAGGTGCTGAACAATGTATCTCTAGCAGTGTAGAAATTTAAAGTAAAAAGTCATGTGGAGCAAAAGTAGTTGTTCATGGAAATTGTTACCCAAGTATAAGCTTTATCGTTGCTAATTAATAATAATCATTGTGAAACGTGATTGTAGCTTCACCATAGTTTTATCTCAAGTCCAGGATGAGAAAGAAGAGGGGGCACATGTTAGTACCGACTGTGAAATCCAGTAGCGTCTTTTGTCACAGTGTTTGGCTACGAAATGCTTCTATTCCATTTTGGGCGATTTGTTAAGATCAATCTGGTGATTCGATCACAGGTGTAACATTCCTCAGAAGGGATTAAAACTTCATTAACAAAAGTAACTCCAACCAAAACACGATGGTAAAAACTTAGTGGATAAGTACCAAACAGTCCAGAAGGTAAACAATCCTCCACCGCTGGAAACAGTGGTGCAACCGGGATATTGGATTCTGGAGAGCCTGGAACGTCAAGTAGGGAGTTGTAGGAGCTTCCAAGGACTTCCCGAATAAGAACTAATCAAAAACATCTATTAGGCACGTTGAACATCAACAGTCTAAAGACAACTGGTAAACAGTTAACAGATGATTTTTATGAATAATTTTCACGCCAATGCAATTAAACATTTTTTTTCATGTTTAAATTGATCAAAGAACAAATGTAGTTACTTGTATAAACACCCAACAGACAGAACCGCTGAAGATGCTTCAGAGAACGAAGTGAGATGCGTTCGGAAAATAAAAACAACATATTCAATTGCATTGGCGTGAAAATTATTCGTAAAAATTGATCCTACCACAACTGAGGAAATGGCTCACAATATCCAGAAGTTAACAGACATATTGCACAGACGCACCAAGCGTGGTGGGTGAGCGGTTAACGCTCTGGCCTCGCATTCGGGAAGACGCCGGTTCGAATCTCCATCCGGGCATCCAGATTTGTGTTTTCCATGGTTTCCCCAGATCACTCCAGGCGAAAGCCGGGATGCTTTCTTCAAAAGGCTATGGCCGAATTCCTTTCCGTTCCTTGTCCCGAGCCCCATCCCGCCTCTAATGGCCTCGATGTCGACGATACGTAAAACCATAAATAAAAAAAAATGCACAGACACAACATTTTTATATTAGCGTTCCAAGAAACTAGATACACGGATGAAAACTCGTTTGAATCAGAAGTCTATAGGATTAACATAGGGATACCAGCCCTTAAACGCAAGCAGAATATTTAAAATCACGGAACAGATTTCATAGTTTTTTAAAAAAAAAGAAAAAAATTAATCTATTAAAATTTTACGTCACTATCAGAAAGGATTCCATTACTCACATTCAGAACAATAAACAATTGCTATACGATCATTAGTGCACATCCACTCATCAATAATGACAATAGTAAAAACTAGAATATTTCTGTGAAACAGTAGAACATGGGACATCGAAGATGCCACAACATCAAGCAAAACTGCTCACTGTAAACTACAACGCACAGATTGGCTGTGAAAAGTTCCCAAGAATCAAATGTAACCGTAGAAATGCTCATTTACCGTAGTTTTGTAAGTAAATCAACCTAAAACTAATGTCAATTTTTTAAAGACAATTACCAAGAAGGAAGACTTAGTCTTTACCAATGTCACAACTGCGCTGTTATTAACTGGTTATGTTGTAACAGCCAAACATAATCATAAAAAATTATGAAAACAAAAATCAGAGTTTAAGCCCAAGAGATCGAGACCTAAATCTGAGAGTTACTAGAATAGAACCGAAATTTTGATCACATAACGAATACACCAAAAAAACTTGGCGAACAAAAGATGGGACTGGAATGAGATCAGAGATCGAGCGGTAACGCTATGGCCTCGCATCCGGGACGGCACGGGTTCGAATTCCGTGCCATCCAGATTTCGGTTTTCCATGGTTTCTCTAAAACATCCCAGGTGAATGCCGGGATGGTTCCTTCAAAAGTCACGGCCAAATTATTTACATTTCTGTACCAAAAAACAGAGAAGCAATGAAAGAATCTGAAAAAGAATAAGGAACCACCCAGAAGATGAAAACACAGGTTGCTGTAAGAGGCTCTTGATGAAGCGATAGAATGTAGACTACATTGGGTAGTTGTAAAACAAGAAAGCGCCAAGTGAAGATGGTATAACAGCGAAGATGAGTAAACTAGGCAGCTCAGGCCACAGACAAATTTATCAAAAAATACTGGGAAACACGAGAAGTACCAGACGATTAGAAACAGTCCACTACATCCACCACAAAAGAAATGAGACAGGAGAGATAACATCAATTACCAAGACATTTCTTTACAACCAGTCTCACACAAAGTGTTCTACAAAGCACTATTAGACAGGATAGAAAAGCAAGCAGGCTAATTACAAGCACGGTTAAGGAAAGACATATCATGTTCAGAACAAATATTCAATCCTCATAATTAGAGCAATTGCTGCAAATATTCTGGTACTCCGACCAAAACTACAACTCAGGGGGAGCGTCCATAAACTACGTGGCTCCATTTTGGCCTCCTTTGAATCCCCCTCCCCAACGTAGCCTGATGTGGCTTCACACATACACACACACGCTCCAGTGTGTGGCACTTAGCTGTTTCTCTAATAATTCCAGAAGACTTTTTGTCTTGTTTTATTCTGAACAGACTATCATCATAATTATTTGTAAGTGAATTTGAGTCTAGGTACGGCATGTCTTATATTTTTCGATCGTAATGCTCCGTCGCCTGGTGGTAGTTCTAATGTTAATATATAGGATATCTAAATTACATAAGGAGATAATGAAATGACGGAAATAAATATCCAAATGCTGTTGTGTGGTTTAGTGTACCTTATTTTAACGGTGATAAATAATATGAATGAAAAGCTATGTGGCTTAGCTCGGACCTCCTCCCCCCTCCCCTCCCACCACACACACACATGTAGTACAGCGTAGCTGTCTACCCATCCCCCTTTTTTATACCGAGCCACGTTGTTTATGGACGGTTCCAAGAGAGTGATGTTGAATGAACAGCGGCAAGCCATCTGCATAGGCATTAAGAAGTTCTGTGAAGAGAAGAAAAATATACTGTACCATAGTTTTACATTACAAGTGGTGTATGAATTGTCAAATTCTAAATTTAAAAAAAAAAAAAAAAAAAAAAAAAAAAAAAATATATGACTCGGTTCCCCTCGAGGGGGTCTATCCTGAACTACTAATTGGAAAGCAAATATATAAATTTAGCAATGTTTACTTTAACCGAAAGGAATAATATTATATTTTGAAGTCAATTATATTTTAGTAGCTGAGCTACTTAGTCAAATTTTGGAGATGTCAGTTCATGGTAGTTATCATTAAAATAGTAATATTAAATAACAATTCAAGCATAGTGACAGGTTTAAATTGCAACCAGTAATCTCGCATTTTCAGACTGTAACATTTAATGACAACAGTAATACCATTTTTGTATGGTATATTCTGTAAATCTTTAGAAGAGAAAAAAGTACATTCAGCCCAGGTAATTCCTATTTCAAGAAAGGAGATTGGAGAAATTCCAGGAATAATCAACCAGCATCTCTAATGAATGTTTGCAGTACAATTCTGGAATATGTTAAATGCTTCAACATTATTAAGTTTCTAGATTAACATGAGTTACTTATGTCGAAAAAACACGATTTCAGAACCGAGCGTGGTGGGTGAACGGTTAATATTCTGGCCTCGTATTCGGGAGGACGCCGATCGAATCCCCGTCCGGGCATCCAGATTTGGGTTTTCCATGGTTTCCACAAATCACTCCAGGTGAATGCCGGGATGCTTCCTTAAAAAGGCCATGGCCGAATTCCTTCCAGTTCCTTGTCCACAGTCCCATCCCGCCTCTAATGACCTTAGCCGTCGACGAGGCGTAAAGCCATAAGTAAAAAAAAAGATAATAATAATAAAAAAATTCAGAAGAACACATACTGTGAAACACAATTAGTTGAAGCAATTTTCAGAAAGCTTTTGACTCTGTACCACACAACCTATCTTTACCCAAGATTCGAGCGTATGGTACAAGTATTTCTTATCAGATTTGTGAATGGATACGAGATTTTCTTTAGGAATACGGGAAAGAAAAAAAATTGAAGCATTTGGAATGTGATGCTACAGAAGAATGCTGAAAATTAAGTGGACAAAGTACGAAATGAACGAGTTTTGAAAATGATGGGTGAGGAAAGAAGTTTGTGGAAGAGTGTTACAGAAAGAAGAGACAGGATGGTAGGTCATATTTTGAGACTTGTTGGATTGGTTAATTTGCTGGTGGAGGGAACAGTCGAAGGTAAGAACTGTAGAGTAAGACAGAGATTAGAATATATGAAGCAGATAATTGAGGATTTGGGTTGTAAGGGGTATGTAGAGATGAAGAGGTTAGAACAGGATAGGAAGGGATGGAAGATTTGATTAAACCAGTCGAAAGACTGACAACAGAAAGGAAAAAGAAAAAGGAAAAAAACCGAGATTTTCTTACTGGTCGGTTGCAAGTCGTTATCGACGGAGAAGCATTTTCTATTCTAGTTGTTTCTTCGGGCGTTCCTCAAGGAAGTGTAATAGGATTCTTCTTTTCTTAATTTTTATAAACGATCTCGTAGACAACTTAAATAAAACATTACGATTATTTGCCTATGATGCTGTTATCTGTAGGGAAGTAAAGTATTCTGACGATTGTTTACAAATTAAGCGCGATCTGAATGTTATTTCGGAATGGTGCTATTAATGGCAACTTACACTAAACTGAAAAAAAAGTGCAAGGCAATGCGAATAACCAACAAAAACAATTCGTTTGTTTACCAGTACAAAGTAAACAGTGCTGTTGTTGACTCGGTTGATTTCCTGAGGTATTTGGGCGTAATAGTACAAACCAACATGAAATGGAACTTGCACATAAGCTCCGTCGTAGGTAAAGCTAAGTCTAGATTATGATCCATTGGTCGTATTTTGAAGAATTATGA
Organism: Vandiemenella viatica; assembly: GCA_031002005.1. Classification (NCBI taxonomy): domain Eukaryota; kingdom Metazoa; phylum Arthropoda; class Insecta; order Orthoptera; family Morabidae; genus Vandiemenella; species Vandiemenella viatica. The sequence goes on along the minus strand of CM061921.1, from coordinate 71,574,603 downwards.
CGCTCATAGAAAGGAAATAGCGTACAAAACTCTCTAGTGTCCATATTTGGATTATTGTTGTTTATTTATCGCAAGGATTTTAAAGAAAGTACAGAGGAGAGCCGCTTGACTTGTGACTGCTTGCTGCAGCCCTTACGAAAGCGTCACAGAACTGATAGATAGATTGGGATGAGATTGTCTGCGTAATTTACTGGCGAATTTGCACAATTCTTCTATTTACGAGTGCATTGTAATACTTCGTCCACCAACCTATTTAGGACGCAATAATAAGATTAGTTTTTTTTTTGTAACTGCTTTACGTCTCTTTTTAACATCGAGGTCTTTTAGAGACGGGAAAGGATGGGTGGCAAGGATGGGGGCAAGGAATGGGAAGGAATTCGGCCATGGCCTTTTGAAGGAAGCATCCCGGCATTTGCCTGGAGTGATTTGGGGAAACCATGGAAAACCCAAATCTGGATGCCCGGACGTGGATTCGAACCTCCGTCCTCCCGAATGCGAGGCGAGAACGCTAACCGTTACACCGCCCCGCTCGGTAATAAGATTAGAGAAATAAGATGCCGTACTGATGCGTATATGTATTATTTCTTTCCTCGGGCTATTCAAGAGTGGAATGCACACAGAGTGTGCGTTTTTTGTTTTTTTTTTACGCCTCGTTGACGTCATGGGAGGCGGGAAAGGGTTGAGGCCAGGAAATGAGAAGGAATTTGGCCATGGTATTTTGAAGGAACGATCCCGCAAGTCGCCTGGAGTGATTTCTGGAAACCATGGAAATCCGAAATCTGAATGGCCGAACGGGGATTCAAACCCGCGTCCGCGAGGCCATAGAGTTACCGCTCACCCACTACACTCGGTGTGAAGCTTAACTGAGCTGTGATTTAAAGTAAACTGTTTGCTGTCATAGTTTATTATCTACAACTACGTCTGCACTGCTTCCCTTCTGCGCAAATCAAACCTTAGTGTGTAGTAAACAGTGTCCGGTAACATTGCACATCGCTTGCAACTTACTCCTGTTATTCTCATCGCACGGTAATCTGTGTAGTGGTGGTATATGTTCCAACATAAACTTGCGCGTAAGTTAGGCCATTCATCATTCCGGCCGCCCACCCAGTCATATAACTACCATACGGTCTGTAACACTCAGAGACCAACATTGTTGCCGTTCACTCAGATGCTACTAATAACACACAGATAGGATGTTTACTCTGTTCTTTTAATTCGATTTTTAAATAACGAAACTTGTAAGAACTAGAGCTCGTCTGATAAAAATTTTAATCAGAAATTCAGTATGAAGGATGGTTTATGTATATATTTCGTATTTAAATATTTAAGGTTTGTTGACGTGGATGTTATTAGGGCTGAAAAGAATAAGAAAAAGGAACAAAAAGAAAAATGGCCTTGGTTTTTTTTTAAGGAAAGATTCCGAAATTCGCTTAGAGTGATTTATAGAAACCATGGAAAACCAAGTCTGTATGCTGAGAGTGTGGATCGAAACCGCATATTCCAAAATTCCATGCCGAACAAATCCACAATACTCCACATGACTCACTGTATTCGATTAAAAATATCACAATATTTCTACATAATTTCCATGGGATTCCTTTAACTATCTAACATACCGTGTCAACCTCTGATGTCTTCATAAAATTTTCAGTCGATTATAACATAAGCTTAGAATGTTTATACCTTTTTATAATCCTGTTCTGGTTCCACTATTATATCCTTGCTGTTTGACTCTCACTATTTACGAACATTATAGTTTCTCACTAAATTCTGTTAATTTATCAGCACAGCGTACATTACACTGTATCGGCTTCCATGGTTGAGGTCTAGCACTTTAAATCAGACCACCCTCGTATGTTTCCGTTCTTCAAGAAGAATTAGTTTCATATTACGACCGAGCGTGGTGGGTAAGCGATAACTCTCGTGCCTCGCATTCGGGAGGACGCGGGTTCAATTAGAAATCCAGATTTAGGTTTCCATGGTGTCTTTAAATTACTCTAAGTGATCGCCGGAATGGTTCCTTCAAATGTCCATTGCCAAATTACTTCCAGTTTCTTGTCCCCAATCCTCTTCCACCTCTAATTACTTCGATGTAGACGAGATGTAAAGCCATAAAAAATTAAAAACTACATCTTACGGAAGGGCAGTATAATACTACATTCCATCACAAACTTTGAAAAACGTGATACTTTGACATGAGCTGTGACAAAATGCGATGCCCTCCTTTTATTTTATTCAATGTCCACAATCAACTCTTCACGATACTTAGTTTACGGAGTATTATTTATATCAGTGCTATGTGCGCTTTATTTAAGTGCTATCATACGGGTTCTAAAATACACAAACAGGAAAAATCAGTATATTGTGCATATTAGATACTATCGAAGTAATATAATTGCCACATATTATAACGCGTATGTAAGGCACACAGAATATTTGTGCATGGTTATATTTATTCAATTAGATCTGATTCTATATGTTCGCTTCTATCCCAAGTGAGAACAATTTGGACCGAGCGCAGTGGGTAAGACGAGATGCTCTGGCCTCGCATTCGGGAGGACGTAGGTTCGAATCCCCGTCCGGTCATTCAGATTTGGGTTTCCCCAAATCACTCCAGGCTGCTTCCTACATAAAGGCCATTGCCAAATTCCCTCTCATTCCTCGACCTCAGTCCTTTCCCTCCTCTCATGACGTAAAACCGTAAACAAAACAAAAAACTGAGTGTATCATTCTTAACAAACCCATAATATTACCAACTACTGCTCTGCTTAATTACATAGAATCCCAACAGTAGACAAAATTTCCAGTGGCAACTATTAACATCATGTGCATTATTATATTTGAAATCAAGTTCCTAATACTTTTATTAAGTGCTAAAGTTCCACAGAGATTCCAAAAAGGGGTCAAATATAGCAGCACTATTTAAGGATATTTTTATCACCTTTCCTCCCTTATTCAGAAGCAGGTAATAGTCTATAAGCTTCCTTCAATTATCAAACGATAAGAAGAAAATTCTTTCATAGAGTGAAATGCGTTCTAAAGCAGAAATTGTTTCAGTTCGAATTTAAAAATGTCTGGTGTATATACAGAACATTTTATATTCTGTGACAGGACATTGAATATAAAAGCTCCACTGAATATTATTGGTCTTTGTACGATTTTTATGGATGATATATATTTATTTCTAGTATTATATCTATGTATGTCAGCACTGGTAATGACTTACTGAGGATTTTCTACTGGAAAATATATGGAGCAGCCACATTTTCATGTCGTAGTAAATACACCTTTATTTCTAAACCGATTTTCGGTGCTAATTTGGCAAATAATACTTAAGGCAGTTAAATACATCTGCGCTAGTGAAACATTTGCCAGAAAGTGATGTCATAAGCAAGTAAGAAGTGAAAACATGCAAAACATATACGTTTATTTTCATGTCAACTATTTTGGCTAATACTCTTAATGGAAAGATTGAAGAATTAAGTATTTCAAGAACTTATCAACGTAACTGAAGTTTATATGCTATTTATTGCTATGTTTTTGCTACCTTAGGTTCCGTTTCTTCAAATTCGCATATTTAACCGACTGAATAGGTGGGTATCAAGAACATCACTCGTTTCTGACACAGTATTTAATTTGTTTGAGAACATTTTTTATTTTTGTTAGAACTTTGAACGTATCACGGATGAAAGACCCTCTGTAGTGACTGCTACAATTAAATGTTGTTTTTCAGAGGTTATACTAAAGCGAGTGAGGCAGAACAATTTGTGCACCAAGAGTTAGTGATCTGTAAAAACAGCTCCGGTACAGCAACAAAAAAAGACTTAGAGCTGCACGATAATTTCCACGTTGGATAGCAAGGTTGGGGAAGCTCCATTTTCTTCTCATCTCAAACTGACAGCGGTACTTGTTCCGACCCTAAATCAACCGTTGAGGTCACTAAGGCGTTGCACTGTGCGGCAGATCCTCATCACTGCGAGATTCTTATCGATGATTTAGGGTGATGATGTCGCACATTCTCTCGTTCCGTGTGCGGCATTGTTTCATAACAGTGTGTGCGTCTCTTCCAGTCCTTATGAAGGCAGTCATTAATTGCGGAGCATTGTCCAATCACATACTATCATCCTTGCTTTGATATATTAATAACCGATGTCTCGGAATTAATTTTGTATGAATAAACAAAGCTCGATACAAGTTACGTTGTTAGAATCTCTGTATCTCCTAGAGTAAACTCAACGAATAGCAATGTATATTTTATATGTCTCGTAAGCCTAAATACGCTTGTTTTTTGAACAATTAATGTAAACCACGAATGTTTTAAAGTAGAATAAAGCTCTATCTGTATTCATGGCACGGAGATCCTAAAGGGTAGTTCCGACACCTGAATGTCGTTTCAATTGGCTGCATAATATACCTTTGTCGTTATCCCTTGCATAAATCGTTAATTCTTAAAGTTACAGAGGACTTACTGTTTTACATCGAAGCTTTTATGCAACAAAATGCCCGGCAGACAGTGATCAAATTCTCTGTTACCATTGCTCAATTTCTACGACGTGGAATTGTGTGGAATCCCCCCCCCTTTTCCACAATTCAGCACTTATAATATATCCGTTATTATATCAATACGCAAATAGTAGCCTATGTTGATATTTATAGTAGATTTAATTTGCAGCAATCAAACAATATTAACTTAGCTTCAGATGAAACTATTTACAAAATCTTCTTAGGGCTGCTTCATAAATATATATTTTTTTTTTTTAAATGACAAAAACTAGACGTGTTAACATGCAAAATTTGCAACTAGTAAATCATCAAAGTGACTAGACGAATTTGGAATTATGGATACAATTATTGTTGAAGATATAACTGAAGTTATTCACGCATGTATATTCTTAAGAACCGAGAGTTATTTAAAAAAAAAAATTAAAATGGAAAGTAAAACACATTCATACAGCTTCTCCAAGTCTGGGCTTCATAGAACAGAAATACGCAGGACTGTTTTCCATTCTTCCATTCGGCATTATTGGCCCATTGGTTATGTATGTATCATATAGTCTAAATGGTCATACTAGTCCAGTTAAGACTAGTGAAGATATAATTCGCTATCCCCTAAAAGCATGTACGCAGCATTTCTTCAGAATTTGTCCTATAAAGAAAGGTACTAGTTTTCCTTCTATAACCAAAACTCCTTTCACGGTTTCTGAATTAACAAGTCCATCTGACAAGTTTAATATTAGTGTTCCCTCAATAAGATCTAGGAGGCGTTAAGTATGGTGCCACATTAATCGCACCAAGTTAACGCTCCGGAGTCGCATTCAAGAGGACGTGGGTTCGAATCCCCATCCGGCCATCTGATTTCGATTACCCAGTGTTTCCTGAAATCACTGCACGTGAATGCCGGTATGATTCCTCTAAAACAGGGGTGTACAACCCAAATTATCTTGCGGGCCACTTCGGAAATGCATCATAAGTCCGCGGGACGCATATAAAATCATATATCCCGATATTAGATTTAGACCCACTATAGACATTTTTTTGGAGTGAAAATTGAAACATAGTGAGTTATTATTATTTTGTATCCTATTATTCTTAGATGTAAACATAGATGATACAACAATAATAATGCTCATAATTTCGACAGATAGTTTTTGAATCTAGGGATGCACGAATAATGTAATTTTTTTAATACATTGGTTATAACTACTTTGGCTATTATAAAATAAATATATTTTGTAAACGTGAGATGAATCTCGTGGGCCGGAAAAATGTTCCAGGCGGGCCGCGGGTTGGCCACCCCTGCTCTAAAAGACCATGGCCGAGTTCCTTGTACCTAGTCGTTTCCCGCCTCTAATGACCTCGACGTCGACAAGGTGTAAATTCAAAACAAAACATTTATCGCATTTCTCAAGACCTGGGTATTATAGCTCACCATCGGGCAAACGTAGTTTTAATTACACATGTTCTCTCTGTGTTGTGCATAATGGGATCATACCATGTAAGATAAAATGTTTACATGAAAATATGTAATGCCCAAACTCTGGCAACATCTCGGTTTAATTAAGGTGTACTAACAGTAACATAGAAACTTTAAATAATGGATCCTTGATGCAAGTAAAGTATACCAACTATATTGTAAAGCTTTATTAAACTTGATTTATAGCAATAATAATGGTTTTTATTCTTTTTTTTTTTTTACCGTGCACTATTACGTACGCCTTTATTTGTTGCTAAAGGTATTAGTTATCTTGTCCTGTTAACAGACAAGAATAATGTTAACGGGATATCACTGAGTGGCAAGTATCGAAAACTGTATGTATTCTACGCAGCCCTTGGTGGAAGTGAAGCTTGGATTTTAGGAATACGGGAAAGAAATAAAAGTGAACGGTTTAAAATGTGATGTTATAGAAGGATGATAGAAATTAAGTAGAAATGAACATTTTCTGGAAATGATGGGCGAGGAAAGATGTTTGTGGAAGTCTCAGAGATTGAAGACAAATGATAGTAGGTCACATTTTAAGAAATGTAGGATTGGTTAATAATTTGTAGTGAGGGAACAGTGGATGGAAAGAACTATGAATGAAGATAAAACTTATAAGGTATGAAATAGATACTCAAAAACGTAGGTTATGTTGGGAATGTCGAGATGAAGAGCGTAGCTCAAGATAAAGACGGAGGATTGCATCAAATCAAACGGAAGAGAAATGACGGGGAAAAAAGAACAGGTACTCAGCGAAATTAATGGAGCAGTTTGGAGGAGGTAGAGATCTGCGTTACTTTCTACCCACTCGACACTAGAATGAAGGTGGTACTGTCATAACCAGGGTACGGTCGCTTTACCATCCCCCGACTACTGAAAGGCTATCAAACAGAGCTGAAGTGTTTGAGGGAAATCCTCCTCAGTTCCGTAAGGATCTGATTCATAGGAAGCTCTAACGACTGAACTATGGGTCGCGCAGATACCACGTACACAGCTTATTCAATAAAAACATTTATTAAATACAACATTGTGTACATTAAACCATCAATATTGAGTGGAAATTGACTGACAAATACAGAACATTTATGATCCATAAAATGGTAAGATGGTAACAAGGCCGAGGAAGCTAAGGCACCCAACATTAGTTTAGCTGATGCCAACTGCAGATGTTAGTCGTCCGGAAATCGGGAGAGGTGATGGACTGTAATTCACAATCAACACATAGTGGAGAAAGGCCCAGGTTAAAACCTATCCTCTCATCAATGCGTTTGGAGTGGTTGCATACGGCACTGTTGATAGAAATTCAACAATAACGTCTAGATGTTAAACTTTAGGCCCGATTGCTGGAAGAGTACGGCTTAACAGACCACACCAGGTAGTAATAGTTCAGTATACTTGTCCTCGCGCATCTTACAGCGTTACCAACCTCTATTACTAGACGCTAAATTCAAATTACAGTCTTGGACCTTGATGTTTGCCCTGCAATCATTAATCGTTCCCTCGTTTCTTTACTTATGGCTTTACGCCTCGTCGACGTCGAGGTCATTAGAGGCGGGATGGGACTGGGGACAAGGAACGGAAAGGAATTCTGCCATGGCCTTTTGAAGGAAGCATCCCGGAGTTTGCCTGGAGTGATTTGGAGAAACCATGGAAAACTCAAATCTGGATACCCAGCGGGAATAATCGTTCCCGTATGTTGCTCCTTCCTCCTGCGACGGGTATCAGATAAAATTTTCTGTTATTCCTGGTTCCTCATAACTTCAATCACTTCTGTTAACAATGGTGTCTTAACCTTCCCATTGTTCCAATAGTAGAGGAGCCAGTTGTCATTCTAGTTGAATTCATCCTTGGGGTACTTATGTAAACGGTTAGCCGCATCTTCCCAGCCACGCCTGTGGTTTTTTCGACGCAGTTGTGCAGTTCGTAGTCTGTATTCACCATCTTCTTTGATTTCAATTTCCTCCTCTCCTTGACCTTTATTTTGTCCGTCAATCCCTACTTATCCAATAACCGAGCGCGGTGGATAAACGGTAACGCCCTGTACTCGCATTCGGGAGAATCTCCATCCGGACATCCAACTTTGGGTTTTGCACGGACTCCTGAAATTATTCCAGGGGAATGCCGGGATGTTTCATTCAAAAGGCCATGGCCGAATCCCTCCCCGTTTCTTATCCTAGTCCTTTTCTGCATCTAATGACTTCGGCCTCAACTAGGCGTAAGGCCATAAGAGAGAAACAAAAACAAAACAAAAAAACTATCCAATACTAAACATTCAGTGGCAAACAGTTCTTTCGGGTGGAAGACTGCATGGCAAAATCTGAATTTGATATTTTACGTATTGTTCGACAGTTGCTACTCTATTTCTGAGAGATTAGCTTTCAGCCACTATCCCAAGTACTTCAACCACTCTTGATTATGTCATGCTGCAGCTGTAATTCTCTGGATACCTCCTTAATAGAGAAGTATTTTTCCATCGCTAATTCCACCTTGACCACCCGGAAATATTGAGTTTATTCACTGGTATTTTTATTGAGTTCACCAAACGCGCCATGTTGTTACAAACGCCAGAGAAACAAATAAATACATATTAATCTACTGCTAGTCACTCTTATTCTTAATCCGGATAAATCCCGCTTTGTACCTTCTGTTTATTTTTAAGTTATTATTTTAATTTGGAGCGGTCTGCTAGCTCAGTAGTTCAGTCGCTTGCTTCCAGAAGTTCGCTGCTTAGGTTCCGAGTTACAATTCCAGTAGTACCATAAATTTTGAGAGCTGTGTTTGATCATATGAGCAACGCCAGGTCGTTCCGTTGTTCGGATTCCACGTTAAACTGTAGGTCCCAGAGGAATGGAACTGGCCGTCCTCTGACACAATGGCTTAGTATGCCTCCTTGGGGAAGATACAACCAACTTCCGGGTTGTGGAGTAAGTTATTAGTAATTTCTTTTAGACAAGTTTATCCCATTTCTCATAGAACAAACATTATCAATCTTATAGTAGAGCAATTGCAGAGTCACACACTGCAATCAGAATAATACGAAAACCAATTTAAAAATTTCGTACTTAAGACATAAACACTTCAGTGTTTTTTTTTTAAATTTCGATGGAGCTTGCGTTCCGGTGGCAATTTCCCTGCAAATTCACTTTTCCCCATTCCTGATCCCGGGTACATTTTTCCTCTACGTTTTTCAACTTTAAATTCTTTCACTGTTTTTGGTCAATTACTGACAATTTTTCCTGATAATTTATTCCAATTCATGACCCAATTTCCTAAGAAAGAAAATCTTCCCACACCCTTATGGCTGAAATCGAGTACCAGCCTGTGGTAACGTTAATCTTTTCCCTTCTATTCAATACTCTTAATTCTTAAACCAATATCTTTCCACGCCTCATCACCAATATACGGCTTGTACACTTCCATGACTCTCTTCCCCTCCCTCCTGTCTTCCAATGAATCCCATTCCAGATTGTGTTCTGCGATAATTTCCAGAGACAAATCTAGCAGCCCTTCTCCCCAACTCCTGTATTTGATACCAAAAATGTGGGCCCATACTACACCATCATATTCAAACAATGATCTGACCAAAGTTTTGTAAACCAATTTCCTTACTTGTATTGTACACCCTGTCATCACTCACTTCAATAAGTGAAGGATCTTGAAAGCTTTTCCTACTACCTGTCCAATGTTTCCTGACCAGTTGAGTTTATTATCAAATGTTATGCCCAGGTAGTTACATTTCAAGTCTTCAACCTGTAATTACATTCCCACCTTTCCCCTTTTCCAGACACTGTGCTTTTGCTATTCATTGTTCAGGAGTGTCAGCTAATAAGTCAGAGCCACACCGAGATATGTTTGTGGTGTTGAGAGTAAGTGCTCCAGTTTTAGCGTGAAAGGTAACAAGTTGTGGCGGAGGAATTGTTTAGTGCTGGCTGAGAGGAAAACAGGTCTGTACCGGAGCACTACCGTCAGCAACGGAAGGTCAAGGTCACTACAACACAAATCACTTTCTCTCCTCTACAGAATAGATCAACTCTGCTATTACCACTGCATCCATATAGTACAGTCTATTTCTTATGACTGGTCGACGATGAGTTAATTGGAAGCGAAAATAGGTGCAATAACGCAGAAAAATAAATTAGCTACAACAGAAAGTACGGGTCAGGGACACAGATGATGTCGGAAATTGGATACTCAAAATCTAAGGTTGTTATTCATACTCAGCAGACAAAACAAGCTACCGGTACGAGTATTACTTACGGATAAAATACACATCCGGTAAAATATATATATATATATATATATTTAATAAAATATTTCCACTTGTGTGTTTCTTTTGCAGAAAGAATTGAAATCTTCCTGCGACACGATTCGTAATATCCTTCAGGGCACGTAAACATGAATAATATCTACGTTTCGATTTTTCGTTAGTCATTTTACCTATCATTTAATTGGGACGATATTTCATGATGAATGAAGTTTCTGTTACATTTGACAAGGGTATAACAACTTGTCTTTCTATCATTCTCGTAATCTATTTTGTCTCGTTAGTAATGGTATTTGTAAACACGAACATCAGTATGAAACGATTTTCATTAAATACCTTACAGCATCGATATCAAGCTCAACTGGGCAGAACTCATTTTACAGGTAGTAGGAAAAGTTTTCAACATCCTGCAATTGTTGGAGAGAGTGATGAGGGGATGTACGAGAGAAGTGGTCGAACCACTGATTGAATATGGTGGTGTAGTATGGGACCCATATTTTTTATATCAGATGCAATAATTGGAGGGGGTGCAAAGAAGGGCTGCTAGGATTTTTCTGGAAATTATCGCAGAACACAAACAGTAAATGATATGATAAAACAGCTGGGTTGGGATTCATTGGAAGACAGGAGGATGGTGAGGAGAGTACAAGGCGTATATTGGTGATGAGGCGTAGAAAGATATTGGTTTAAGAATTAGGAGTAACACATAGAAGGGAAAAGATGACCATGACCACAAACTGGAACTTGAATTCAGGCGCAAGGGTGTGGGAAGATTTGCTTTCTCATGTAAGGGAGTCACTTATTGCAATTACTGCCTCGCGCAGCCTTAAATTAAGGGCTCCAACTTATGAATCCTTATCATGACATACAGAATTCCCGCCAAATACTGCCCGATAGCCTCAGATTATTTCTCCTTCTGATGGACTGGTAAGGGCCCAAGTAACTTGATCTCAGAGAGACCGAAAATATTAAGTGTTCGGTACAGTGATAATGAATTCCGTTTACATGCACAAGTTTCACTATACCCTGTTCACTCCGAACTGATGGCTCAAGGACATGTTTCTCTGGCAGCACTCCTTACCTCACTGCCCCCTCTATTCCAACCTCTCCATGCTGACCGCTCTGTCCTTTTAGGCGGGTGGGAAATTTCCCCTTCGCATGTAGGGGTAAGGGCAGCAGAGTGGGGATAGAGCAGACTGACCTTGAGACGCCTCTGTTAAATGAACGTGCTATAACTGCTACCTTTACAACAGTTGTTCAAAATGGCGTCCCCCAGCGTCAATGCAGGCATGGCATAGTCGCACATACTTCTCTAATATCTCCGTGTCGTTTGAAAAGAGTTGCAGCCAGCGAGAATTCTTCAGTTTCGTACACAAGACTTTTCACATGCCCCCACAAGATGGAATCAAGTGTGGTGAGATCAGGTGAACGTGCTGGCCACGGAACAGGACCTCCTCTGCCTATCCACTATGTCTGATCCAGGTGTTCACGAACCCTCAGTTCAAAGTGAGGTGGTTTTTATCGTGTTGGAACCACATTCGTTACGCAATTTTGAACAACTGTTGTAAATGCAGCAGCTTGTGAATCTTTTGCAGGTAAATGGAATTCATTATTACTGTACCCTAGACTTAGGATTTTCATCCGCTCTGACATCAAGTTATGTGCGCCGTTACTAGCCCATCAATAGAGGGTATTATCTGAGGAGTTTCGCTTGTAACTTTCGATCCGGTAGTTTCCGGACAACTGTTCAAATGGATACTCTTCTCCATCATCCCTGAAGTTTTTTAAGGTCATCACGCAATCAAACTGTATATAATACCCTCCGCAAGCGTATTTATCGATTATTAGCACTTCATATACACACGTCCGGTGGGCTGGAGTGTTAGTCTCTTGACGAGACTAAGTACTTGTCCCTCTTGATGATGACCCCAGCCTGGGATCGAAGCATTTCGATTTGTAACCAAATGACGCAAAGTAATGCTCGTATAAGTCTCACTTTCGATCGAACATGATACACCAACTGGAAACTACGAAACAATAAAATTCACGAGAAATTTGTACAGATCCCACTCTACATTGACATACTTTTTTTTTTTTTTACAACAATCTGTATGTTTGTTTATGACTACAGGATACGAAGATGTATAGAGTGACATATAGTCACAACCCCGTCATTGAAAATAAAATACTGACCTTGGAGAAGCCGATGTTAGGTGTGGGCGCGTGGTGGAGACAAACGTCATGCCTCTTGAACACTGAAACAGAAAATTGGGAATCATTTTTGTGATCAACATATTACGGCTCGGGTTCTGTTCCTCATGTAAATGTACGCTACAAAGTTGTTTTGCCATATCCGATCTCTTAGAATTAAGCGGTCACTTTGGAAGGTGTTAATCCTTCATAACAATTTCTACAGGGATATATTCATACACAGGTGGAAATTAAAAGTGCAACACCCATACGGAGTTGTGATAAATATACCCAAGTATCCCCAAATGAAGAGTATTAAATGATTAAAATCTATAGCTTTATATGTAATAGTATAAGAATTACGGGGCTGTTTTATTATGAAAAATTGCTACGTTTTTTTTAGCGTATAAGAGATAAACAGTGTGATGTAGCATGACACTTTTTTGTCCACAAGTTCTTGTTGACCAAGTATGCCAAGGCGAAGAGTGACGACCGTCTACACCCAAATGTCTAACTGTGGGAGAGGTCGGAGAATTGGTGTGTTTGAAATGGGTGCATCATATCATGAAATTTCCAGAAGGATTGGCCGCAGTGCCATGTAAGTATACAGACTTGTTACACAGTGGATGAAAGAAGGTGCTAGTACTCCTAGAGCCGGTACAGATACATACAAAAGGACAACAGCAGGTGAAGACCTCCAAATTGTGTGGGTGGCTGTTTCTGACAGACGGGTGAGTGCAGGCCAGAACAAAGCAGTGGTTACAGAGAGAGTCACACCCCGGACGATTGTAAACCAATTGCTTTAAGCTAGGTTACATTCTCTGACCCCTATGCAATGTGTTTCATTGACCTGATTTCATTGCCAGCAAAACGCAAATGGACACGTGAATGGCGTACATTTGTGTTTAGAGACGAGTCTCGATTCTGCGTGTGGCAAAATAATAATCGACAATGTACATAAGCGTAATGCAGAAATGGCTTACCCTGCCGTGATTTCAGAACGTCATACAATTCCAGCCACTGGTGTCATGGTTTGGGGGCAATCAGTTTCGATAGCAGGACTGAATTGGTTGTTGTTGAAGGCACAATGACAGCCCACCACTATCTCGACAGGATGCTGCACCCTATTGTGATACCCTTCATGTCCACCATCCAAATCGCATCTTCCAACAGGATGATGCCCGTCCTCATACTTTGACCATGACAACACAAGCCATGCAAGGAGTTATGATCAAAATTTGGAAGGCACGGTCCTAAGATTTGTTCCCAATAGAGCATTTCTGAGATGCCAGGAGTCGACACATTAAATCACATGGTCGAACTGTGCAACTGACTGCACAAGACATGCAGGCGTAGAGAGACATACACAAGGTACCAAGAATGTATATGCGCACTTCATGCTGACAGCTATATCTAAAGTTAGTAAACTTAGCCTGATCCATTTAAATTTGTTATCATTTCTTCCGGGTACGACTGTGGATAGATCTACAAAGTTTCCCAAAACTCCACCATTGCTATCTGGGTGTATCACTTTCAATATCCGCCAGTGTAGTTGTCATCCCCAGTTATTGAATATGGAGACTAACTTTATTGTATGTATAGAGAAGAGTGTTCTTCTGTGACGTGCATGACAGACGAAAGAAATTGGGAGTTGATACCCTGTGCAAATCCTGTCAGACCCACTCTTTTGAAAGCAGATGATAAATTAGTTGATGAGCAATTGGAGTTTTAGTAAAATTGGAGTTCAAGAGAAGATATCTAGGCGTTAAAATTAATATCGGGTGGAAACAAAAATAATTTAAGGCATTTTGTTGATGTTAGATGTAACAAGATGCACAATATTTTAAGGAAATCGGCTAAACATTACCGAGATAGAAGAGGTGAAATTTATAATTCATGCGAGATCCAATTCACAACTACGTTCAGAATCAGACTTGATGTTAAAAAAAAAAAGGTAAAAATATTCCAACAGAAATCAGGAAACTTCAACATCAATATACCAAAACTGTACTCTAATCCATCCCTATGGCTAAAGGGGGAAATTAAAATGTCAGTAAATATATTTACACAAATCAAATGATTTGTCGTGGTTAATCTACAGCCTGTCGCTAGAACATTTCATACGAAATAACGGGAAAAAAGTTATTAGTAGTTGCATAGAACTTTAAAGATAAACCCCATATTTATTTAATTCTCTTCAAGTTCTTATATTTAAAGAAAAATCACAATTTTTATTATTTTTAATCAGTTCTATGGTCGTATTAAATGAATTAATGAACATTAATACCTTCTTATGGCATTACACACAAATGTTTTCATAGATTAATATCATGAGTTCCCCGAAACAGATTTTATAGCTATTGTCAGCATAGTTTCTTCTCTCTCTCTCTCTTTTTTTTTATTTTTTTTAAGGGAAACGAAACAGATTACTATATAATCTTTCATAACTGTATCGTCCTTTTTATTGATAACCAACTAATTTGGCGTGTTTACAACATCTTGAAAACAAAGGATCTGACTTAGAATCTAAGCTATGTGTCATCATGAGACGTCACGTGTTGGCGGAGCACGATATTAAAATCTGTTCCTGATATTAAACTTTTTAAATTGTAATCTAGAATAGCAAAGGGGATACGGAATCGCCTATCCCCGCAATGTTAAATTATGCCTACTCACAAACTGCTGGAGCTAGAGGGATAAAATTTTTACTGTATGTGCATTGATACAAGATATTGTAACAATACTGAAAAACAGTTTTTTGTCAAAGTATTTACTTACAGAGATATTTTATATTTACCATAAAGGAAATTTTTTCAATCACTTTTCACTAGATTATCACCTCTAAATCTTTTGTAAATCAATCATTGTTCCAGTATGTAAAAGACTATGTCATAAATATTTCAGACTTCTAGGTTCACCATTACCTGAGATAATGTTCTTAGAAGAAGTAAAAAGTAAACTTACGGGAAACGGAGAATGATGATTAAAACATTCCTGATCCTTAGTTAATAACCTCTTCAGAGTCTTCACAATTCAAAGTCAAAAAGTCACAGAATAACTTCATGAAAACCAGGGACAAACATTTTCGGACAAATAGTGTATATAGAATCGCTGGAAAGCGGGATATTTGAATTCATGTCACATGAATATAATGCCAAAAAGTTTATGGTCAGCCATGAGAGAAGTGTATAACAAAAGCGCAATACCCGATCTCACAAATCTATAAGAATAAAACAGTTATAATTCTAGTAGAGCCATGTATGATACGTCATTTTAAAGAGGAAACTTGGCGGAATATAATAAACCAATAAAACGAAAATAGATTTTTTTTCACTCAAAATCCGATTCCGTATCCCCTTATTAAACAATTTCTGATGCAGTTTACACAGCTGGAAAGTAAATTAAAATATATATATTTAATTATGATGAAAAGCCTGAATTTTCTGAACACTACAGGCGTATGAAACGTGCGTTTACATAAAAGAGAAACATTTTACATTTCTAGAAAAAACAAAACAGATCATATTTACTGTTTTACTAATAGGCTACCCAGTTTCATTAGCTCAACGAGAAATGGCACCCACTCTAATTTATATCGTTATAAAGTTCAGTTGAGCTAGAATATCTTGAAAGCAACAGAAGTGCGAGGTATATATTTAAACAAACCTAAAATATAATTAATTTACTAATAAAAACAAACACATTATAGTTACGTTTTTGTCCTACTTGTTTCATCGGTTCGCCAGTAGAATTGGCGCATGCCGAAGATTCTAGTGATAAATTGTTTGTGAAACAACCATCTCCATCTATACTAAGATTACGGTTTTAAAAGAGTAAAACAATATTAGCATACCTATGGTGAAAACTGAAGAATTCTTTAACCCTTTAATGTGATTCTTACCTCATAAGTGATATTTTTCCAACTTTTTTTATATTATTTGCTTAACGTCTCTCTAACAGCGAGGTCTTTAGAGACGGGAAAGGATGGGGGGCAAGGAATGGGAAGGAATTCGGCCATGGCCTTTTGAAGGAAACATCCCCGCATTTGCCTGGAGTGATTTGGGAAACCATGAAAAACCCAAATCAGGATGCCCGGACGGGGATTCGAACCGCCGTCCTCCCGAATGCGGGGCCATAACGCTAGCCATTACACCACCACGCTCGGTTTTTCCCAGCTGTCATACACACTACACAATGAGCATATCTGCTTTTTTACTTGCGAAAGATTTCACACAAGTAATTACAGGAAAATCGTAAAAGGGAATAGTTTGATAAGAAACGTTTCATGATGAACGCACAAACTAATTACTGTGAAATGCTGTGTATGAATGTAAATGTGTATCTAGAGTGATGGCGAAGCTGTTCTTGCCGTAGCGCGTTAGGGTCGGTGAACATATCTCTCGTGGGTGGGCGTGAACTCTTATACCGCGCGCTGAAAAGACGGAATAATTAATGCTGTATTGTGTATCAATCTAGTTTTAATAAGGTGCACGTCAGATAAGGCAGTGTACAATTAGTATAATCATACCTGCGTAGGCGATACCATTGACCCGGTTATTATACAAGCAGCTGAGCTAGCCTGTAGATGAGACGCACGATTCACAATGGAAAACTCACCTCCGATGTTCCAAGTCACAAATGTAATGGAACGGAAAATTGTATGAATAAAAACCGTACAGCAAATAACTTTAGAATGTTCATAGCAAATGAAATATATAACTTGAAAAATACAGTTATGAGTAGTCCAGATATTGTGACAAACAATTTACAAATGAGAACTGTATGGAACTTGGTCTCGCTACGCGAATTATTTAAACATAAACTGCATCGCAACTACTTTCTCTTTAAACTATCGATTCACTTGTTAAGTACAGCAGCCGCGTCGATAAGCTGAGTTCCCTAAGGCGCTTAAACAATGACTGGTATTCGACAAAGGGTTAGCTTGTTTGAGACAAGTTGATGAACAATCATCAACCTTTCGTTTCTTGGACAGTATGGTGCATAGTTGCATGGTGCATACCACATTTTATTTTATTGAATCCCAAACAACTTTGCATTTCTTTTGACGACAATAAACACTGCTGACGGTGATTCGTTTGTTTGACTGAGACATTAAACTGTCGGTCACCCCGCTGTCTTTCGGAACAGTAGGCTGACACCAAGTTAGGTCCAATCTCTCGTACAACACCATAAACGTTCAATACAGTAACAGACAGACTCAATGAGAGGAAAGGATCTGGCCAGCATGCATTTTGTAAAATTCCTTTTTCAGCATAGAACAGAACGGTCTGGTGGCTCAGTGGTTAGGGGCATCCATAAATTACGTGAGGTATTTTTCCGGATTTGCGACCCCCTCCCCTTTCTGGTGAGATCTGGTCCGTGAGAACTCTCCCCTCCCTAGAAATCGCCCACGAAACTTTTTTAGACTTTTTTTATAGGTCTCACCCTTCAAAATCCGGATCCACCCCCACTTTTCGACGAAGTACCCCCCTAAATCGTTTTTTTTATTATTATTATTATTTTTTTTGCTGTACAGTCCACAGATTTTTTTCCAAAACCTCACTAGAGATTTCCGTAGATCCCCCCCCCCCTTGATGAGATTTCGCCGGACCCCCCCCCCCTGTTTCACTTCACGTAATTTATGGATGCCCCCTTAAGGCGACTGACTGGAGATCGAAAGGTCCCCGGTTTGACAGTCGCTCGCGGCCAGTCGTCGCACTTCTCCTGCTGTGTTGTGTGGTTAAGTGTCTACGGAATAAATAACAGCAAAGTATAGTGAAATTCAACAGTCATGGAAGTAAATCAATTCGTTCGAAAATCCACGCTAAAATTCTCCTTTGCCTGTGGATATATGCGTCCAAAAGCAAACCAAATAGATGAGTGGTTATATAGTGAATTGGACTGCGAGAAGAATTTTTTTTTTTTTTTTTTTTTTTTGTAACTGCTTTACGTCTCTTTTTAACATCGAGGTCTTTAGAGACGGGAAAGGATGGGGGGCAAGGATGGGGGCAAGGAATGGAATTCGGCCATGGCCTTTTGAAGGAAGCATCCCGGCATTTGCCTGGAGTGATTTGGGGAAACCATGGAAAACCCAAATCTGGATGCCCGGACGGGGATTCGAACCCCCGTCCTCCCGAATGCGAGGCGAGAACGCTAACCGTTACACCACCCGCCTCGGTGCGAGAAGAAAGTGTGCACGGTATCCAGGTGGACTTCCTGGCTAATGTTATATACGTCAAGCTACGAGATGAAGAAGAATGCCTCCAAATTCTGAAGGAAACCAGTGGAGAAAGAAAATTTGTACACGGAAATGACGAGGTAAGCAACGTTTCCATATCACATGCAGGTCTCGGAATAAGACATGTAAAAATACATAATGTTCCCTTTGAAATCAGTACAGATATCATACGAAAAGCTTTGGATAAATTTGGTACAATCATGAGCGTAACCTCTGATAAAAGATATGGTAACAATAGATTCGTTGCAGCGGCGTTAGAACCGTGGAAATAGATCTGAAGTGCCACGTACCATCCTATGTAAACATTGCCGGATTTAAAGCACTCTTTATTTACGACGGTCAGCCACATACATATGTGATGTGTATCTCAAACGAACATCTCAAGGCTGAATGCACCAAAAAGAGACCTGCAGTTACCATCTAAGACCTTGTCCCCTGATACAGCTTTCAGTGGAGAACCCTGAAAAGCATCATATGCTCGCGTGGCAAATAGTAATTCCTCAGTCAATAGAAATATAAATGATGAGCCTACATCAGAACATCAGAATAGAAACAGAGAATCTTTACAATGACGTAGTACCTCAAGAACCACCGAAGGAAAAAGATAAAAACTCCACAACAGAACAAAGAAACAACAAAACTGATAATCTACATTCACTGGAAATGCCATCAATAGAGAAAAAATAAATCATGAAAATGTTAAATAACATCCTGAGACAACGCTATCACCTGAGAAAAAAGAAACTAAGCTTCTGGAAGAACGCAAGCATGAAAACATACCCAACACCAAAAGACCGAGACTTGATAAAGTTGATTCAATAGCGCAAGAATTGGCTGAAAAATCTAGAAAAGGTACCCCCTTATAAATGGAGACAAATTCTGCTGAAGCCCCCCAAAGTGCAAACTCCAATTGGGAAGGCCAAAACTACGAAAATAAGATCAGCGATATTCTTGAAATGGGAAACGTCTGCGGAAACACTAAAATACGTTGCTCGGACGACATCGGTGACATAGAAACAGAGGATAGGCTATATGAGCAAGGTTTTAATTGTTATTAAATTAAACGGAAAAAAACTCAACTGTTTGTTTCAGCCTTGTGTGACAATATTGATCTAAATGGCATATGGTAGTGGAACAACACCCGCTCAGACATACTGCGCGTCCACCTTAAACTTAAATGGAATAAAGAATCAAACTAAAATACAATCTCTCAAACAATACCTATGGGCGGCATCTGTAGATATAGCACTCCTACACGAAGTGGCCTGGGAAGGCGCACTGAATGTCACGGGCTACAACGAACTGAAGAATCCCGGTTTCGACCACGGTCTAGGGACTGCTATTTTAACCAAACAGGGTATTAAAATCAAAGATGTTGAAATTTTAGAAAATGGAAGAGGAATAGCTTGTACATTAGCAGGAACACGTGTAATAAATATTTATGCTCCCTCCGGAAATCAGAATAGAGAAAATAGGAAACACTTTTATAAAACAGAGATATCTCAGCTTCTGATAAACACCTGTGATAGTCTCATACTTGCAGGAAATTTTAATTGCGTTTTATCTCAAAAAGATCAGCACCCTAATTTTAACAAATGCCAGGAACTCGAGTACCTAATAAATAAACTAAGTTTGTCAGACAGTTGGGAAATAAAAAACGGGCAAATCCCCGGGTTTACATTTATAACTGAGAGCACAGCAAGCAGATTAGATAGAATTTATATTTCACCTGACATATCGAGCGAAGTAACATCAGTAGAGATCTGGCTAGTAGCATTTTCGGACCACAGTGCATATCACTGCAAAATAAAATTGCAGCGCCAAGAAATCTTTAGAAACAAAGGACAATGGAAATTGGACACTCCATCTTAAATGAGAAAGAATTGGAACAAATAGTCGATAATACTTGGAATGAATGCAAGAAAAAAAAACAAATACAATACAACTGTCCAAAGGTGGTTACAATGTGCAAAGCCACGCATCAGAAATACATTGATAAACATCGCCAGATGTTTGAAGAAATGGGAAAACAAAACAAAATAATTCCTTTTCGTGGTCCTAAGAGAACTATACACCAACAACATATGTACCATCCAAAATATTAGAAAAATAAAACATACCAAGGCCAGAATAACAAACATCACCAGGAAAAAAACTACTAGGTTACCAAATACGAGCTAAAACTGAATCCTTTCAGCAAGAAGAAATAACTTCAACATTTCACCTCATAAAAGAAAGACATCAAGTAAACAGGTGACGGTGTCAAAAACAGAAGAGGGATGTATTACCAACAAAAAATGAATAGAGATAAAAATAAAAAAGTATCTCTCTGAATTTTTATACTGAAGAGGCAATTAACACTGAAGAAGTCAGCAGTATGTTGCGTCACATAAACCCAGTAATAACAGAACAAGAAAGCGCAATGCTGATTGAAGAAATCTCAGAGGAAGAAATAAAAGACGCAATTCAACGGAGTCCGAGAATGAAATTACCTGGTCTGGTCGGCCTCCCAATAGAATTTTACATATCATATTGGGATATACTAAACCACGAATTTATAAAAATGTATAATAATTCTAGCTATGCACTCAGCTCCAACAGAAATATTAAAAGGATTAGTAGTATTAATCCCGAAAAAAACAGATAGGAAAAATGTTGAAAACTTCAATCCTCTTATTCTTCTCAATTCAGATTATAAAATATACGGAAGAATAATTGCGACTAGACTTGGGGCTGTAGACAAAAACAGATTGGTGAATACTAGACCTGCATTGGTGGAGGTAGAACTACAAAGCAAACGCTAACAAATATTCGCGATGTAACTGCAGTTTCGAAGGCAGCAAACGCGAAAATGGCTATTATATCACTAGATGTTCACAAAGCATTCAATCGCATTAATCATACTTATTTAAAACTTACTATGGAAAGAATGGGTATCAGTCTGCAAATATGCTATTTGATTTACATGCTATTACATCAAGCAACATCACGAATATCTATAAACGGATCTATAACCAATTCAATAAAAATAACCAGATCCATTAGACAAGGATACCCTTTATCCATGTTACTTTATGTGTTTGCAGCTGAACCATATTTAGCGGCACAAAAACAGTGGTGTGTGCGTATGCAGATAGTATCAGTATCATCATAAACAACTTGGAAGCAACACGACGATTAGTAAATTCAAACGCAAAATTGAATTTAGAGAAATCTGCAGTACTAAACATAGGCGCCGGTATAGAACTAAACAACACAACATGGATAAAGCCATGTGACAAAATAAAGATTCTAGGTGTAGAATTTAATAAAGTTCTGCAAAAAGCTTCTGCAGCAAACTGGAGACGTCTATTTGCAGTTATTCGAAACAAACTGCACGATTTCGCCCATAGAGAGCTAAACCCAGTACAGAAAATAGGTTGATAAATACCACAGCGCTCTCAAAAATATGGTACATAGCTCACATATTTCAGATACCTGTGAAAATAGCTAAAAAAATATGGAAATAGAGGGGACAGATACTGAAGATTCAACATAAAATTCTGCAGATGCCGTATGAAAAAGGAGGACTAAAACTAGTTGATATACGTAAGAAATGCACTGCAATCTTCATGAGGAATATGTACAGTCAATGTAGAACAACAGAAACAAACCTTACAAGACCTAATAAATGAACTAGAACCGCACAGCAACAAAGTGCCGGTTGACGTCAATCCATTTCCGCTCTTTCTACATAAAAATAAACAACACAGAACCGGTGCCATCAACAAGGAAACTATACGGCTTGATGAAAAGAGGGATTAAAAGTGAATTAGAACTTACTTATAAAAGAAATGATTGGAAACAAATATGGAAGAATATCCGCAGTCAATATATCAGAAGTAATGCCCGTTCCACGTGGCATAGAGTTGTAAGTAGAAAGATACACACCAGCGAAACACTTTTCTCACTACTTCTCTGTCGTACTCCAATGTGCTTGCGCTTCAACGTGCAATACACAATACAACACCGACTTTTAGGATGCGATGCTCGCGATATATGGAGCTGGACAAACAGCAAGCAGGCAATAATAAATAGAATCACCCCACACAATTTCACACCAGAGGATATACTAATCCCCGACACAACAATATAACCTACTACTAAGAGAAATGCAGTTGCTGGCCATCTACACCCATTATGTTGGCATAAAAGAAAAGAGACGGCCATCGTGGACTATTGGTGCTATTTAACAAATGAATCAGCAAAATAATCAAATCGAAAAAATATAAGGAAAACTTTGCAAGCTTCATGCTTGTCATAATGCCCTACTAAGTACCAACTGTATTTTCAACAACGAGTTGACATAAGAGCAAGATCGACACTTCCACAGCCTGAAGATCAGAAACAAAATATTATTTTCACCTATATCACTATTTGAAGAAGACGAATAGAAGAAGTATTTAGTTTAATCTAGTTTTTAGTACATTTGGTGACCATAGCACTATATAAAAAAGTGGTTAAGGCGTCTGACTGGAGATCGAAAGGTCCCCGGTTCGAATCTCTGTCTCTGGCACAGCTTGCTGTGTAATGTGAAGTGCACCAGAACGCTTCCGTGGTTCGGATTCCACGTTAAACTCTAGGTTCCCTGGACCCAGCAGGATTGCCGGGCTAGGTTAAGGCAGCTACATCAGGGGCGAATGGGCAGCCAATAGAAACCTTGTCACCAGGTCATTACGACCACACGAAATTATTATTATTATAGCATAGAACACCATCTTATCGACGAGAACTTCGATAATTACAATGAGATATTTTGTTAGCCCATTTTTTGCGCTATGGTACAACTTGTAGCGAAATCTCAATTGCTCAACTTCTCCGTCTGACCAAAGTTTTATATCAGTTCACAACGATCAGATTTGCAAATTAGGGCACACGAAAGTTTGGATACATACCATACTACCTCGCTCATGATTTATTTTCGAGTTGGTTTAAACGGAGTGCATTAGTTTTGGACGCACTGTAATTTCTACACATTAAGCTAAATTATGTTGAAACAGTCAGTCTTCACTTAACATCTCCGTTATTTGGGATTACTTCTCGAATAAATTGCTCTATTCTTGGGAACTTCTAAGAAATTGTTATACGAAAAATTTATTCTAAAACCACAGAAGGTGAAAACAATGATACGAAATTATATTTGTTATTAGAATTACGTTTGATATTTTATCATAGCAGTCGAGGAAATATTAAATCAGTTAAAACTAACCGATCCATCATTAGATACTAATGTACTAAACGCGCAATGTCTTTTTTTTATTTATGCACGACAAGAGACCCTGTATACCGAATATCTACTCTAAAATCGCAAAACGTAATTTATATGTTAAAGGAACACTATTATAGGACATTCAACACTCTTGGAATTGTATAGAAAAATGTATTTTATGGGTACAGGTAATTACTGTAAAACACTATTCACAAGAAACGCCGTGTTACGCGTATACGAATCTAGTACAAAACAGAGATTTATACTTCAAAAATTAAGAAGAACAGACTATAAAATTTTTATATTTAAGAGAAATAGCTTTATTAAAACAATTTTGATCAGAAGTCTTACACATCATTACCAGGCACTGGGATACTGGGATGAGGTATCATATTCCTGAAAATAGAACTTCCAGTTCCAACGGAAACCCTTATCATCTATTAATTGTTCTGTAAAATCCCAATTGTTGATTCAATTAAATGGGAGGTTTCTTCTACATTAAAAAAATGGATTTAGTATTCGAATAAATTTGAAAACTTTGCAGGTAACTCGGATACGCCATGCACACTCAACTGGAAAATTTCAAATGGAAGATCTTATGCACCTAAAAGTGTCTGTCATTGTATGAGGATTTCAATAAAGTTTAGCCATGTTAGAGTGAATTTGTGTTTTTTAGGGGATTGTCAAACTATGTTATAGAATCAATTTTATGAATAATTTCAACGCCAATTCAATTAAAATTGTTGTTTTATTTCCCGAACGCGTTTCGATTCATTTGCGAAGCATCTTCAGCGGTTCTGCCTGTGGGTATTTATACGTATAATTACATTTGTTCTATTTTACAATTTAAACATGAAAATTGTAGGTTACAGATTTAAGCTTACTTCCATTTTTCTTTGGTTACATATGCTTATAATTGTACAGCCTTTTAGCATCAGTTATGTTTGTAACTGCAATATATATTACACATATTGGTTGAATTTTTGCGATTATTTGCGTAGCACAGTAATACATTGAGTTCTGATGTCTTACGTTAGTTACTGTACATCGCTGATTAGCAGTTTTGTTTACCGTTTGTCTTCTGTTTTACCCGGTGAGTGGCGCGCTTTTAAATATGTGTTCGTGTTTAGTTTGGTGTATTATTATTATTGGCTGCGTCCTTTCGTGGTGTATGGTTGTGTTTATTATTTGGTTTTGAGTACTGTGTATAGTGTTGGGTCCGTCAGGTTCGTGTATTCGTTTATTATGCTCTTTTCTTCTGCCAGTGATTTGTGGATGTGGCAGTTTTCCTGAAATGTTAGTAGTTGTGGTTTGCTGTTATTAATGGTTAGTATTTGCATGTCTGACTCTATGTTTGTGGGCTGGCGATTATGTTCTAGTGATTATGTTATAGAAGTGCCGTGTTATTCGTACATTATCTGTCTTACATATTTTCCTTTCCGAATCTTGTGTTATACTCACAGATGACTGCAGCAAAGATTCTGAATGCAAAATAAAAACCTTTTCAGCTTGCTGAATAATCGCATAAGCTAAATACAGACACAGGAATTTTGAGAGTTGTGTTTAATCATATGAGCTATGCCAGGACGCTCCGTGGTTCGGATTCCACGTTAAACTGTAGGTCCCAGAGGAAAGGAACTGGCCGTTCTACCTCTGACACAATGGCTTAGTATGCCTCCTTCTGGAGGATCCAACCAACCTTCGGGTTGTGGACTAAGTTTAGTTTAATACATGGTTCATTTCCAAAAATACACAATTTGGCAACTAGGCAATATGTCTGGTTTGTTAGAGTTAATAGTGAAGGGACCGGTATCTGATAATTTAGCGCAAAACAAAATTTGGTTTATTTTTTATTTAGTTAATTTTTTTTGTCTTTATAAAATCGAAAAGCAGACTCAGATGTGAAATACACAAGTACCTACCATACTTTTTTATACGTTATATGGTTTATAATTACAAGATTACATTGCCTGGAAAAAAAATACTGAAAAGCCCTCAGCTACTCATACACAAAGACATTACTCAAGCCAAACACAACGCTTGAAATCAAGGAAACCGCCGTGGCACACAGCAATCAACCTTACACAGTCGTCTTTCAACCTCAACTGGCTGTTGATAACTCGATGGAAGCAGTCATCGGTAGCCAATAAACAACTAGTTTGAAGACTCTTCAGTACGGTTACAAGGATTCGATCGCCCCAGACGGTAATGGGGAATCATCATACGGATTCGAACAGGACAAGGCAGATGTGGTTAATTATTACACAAATGGGGATGAGTCAGTTCTGCCAATTTTGACTGTGGAGTCACCTTTCAGTCAATCCACCACATCGTTTCCGACTGTCCTCTTTAAGTTCTCAAAGAAACTATAATGGACATATACCACGTATCGATCAATGCAATTGCATCGATCAAAGTACTATACCTGAGACCGAGCGTGGTGGGTGAACAGTTAACGTTCTGGCCTCGCATTTCTGGAGGACTCGGGTTTGAATACCAATCCGGGCATCCAGATTTAAGTTTTCCATGGTTTCGCCAAATCACTCCAGGCGAATGCCGAAATGCTTCCTTAAAAAAAAAGCCATGGCCGAAGTCCTTCCCGTTCCCTGTCACCAGTCCCATCCCGCCTATAATGACCTTAGCCGTCGTCGAGGCATAAAGCCATAAGTAAATTTATATATATATATATATATATATATATATATATATACCTGGAGATATAATATTATACGAGCTTGTGATGTACACACTTGTCCACACCTTTTGTATATTTTGTTTAATATCATACAATAAATCATAAAATTCCAGGCGACCAGCCGTCTTCTCCGCAAAGGAACTGATGACATCACTGCATTATTTTTTGCCGAAAATTTTGATCCTGAGGTACACAACAGCGTCCGGAGCGCAAATACCCAAAAAGCGTTTTGGAATAGTATACCTCCAGTGACTAAGCGGACAACAGATGAGCTCGTAAATATACAGATTTGTTTTCTAAAATACCTTCCCAACCCCCCGGAAAAAAGGTTTCCAGATTCAGAGAAGCGTGATGGACGTTTTGAAATTTCAAACGCTGTAGCTTCCTTAAAAAGTCAAAATATTTACATAACTTCTTGTAAGCCACGTCTGTTTAACTTTGGAACTTGACCTGTTGTTAATGACTCTGAAAGCGGTAGCTGCTGCATAGTTCGATTTTAGTCAGTTATTTTTCGTTAGGGAAAATTTATTTCGGTCTTCTGGCTGGGGTCCTGGGCAGCTGCCTAGTTCATTGTATTTAGAAGTTTGCCTGTTGTAGAATCTACTTGAATCATGAGACTTTACCTGTATTTTAAACAACGTGCTTCCCTCCTGTATTTGTACGGTAAGTGACATGAACCTTCTACAGGTATTCTTGTAGCCCCAAAGACCTGGTGACAGTGTTTGAAGCTGTCACGCATTTCACCATTGTCAGGGATTTACGTATTATCTGTAACGCGTATTCAGATTCGGAAATGCGGTTTGCAGTAGTTGATTACCAGGTTAAAGGTTAATAATAATTCCGGGATTCTAAACCAACTAAGATACAACTATTCTCGTTTGCCGGTGGTTTGAAGCATCTTTTTCTGGCTTTACGGCGTGTCCACATCGTGGTCATTATAGCCTGGAGCAGATTGGGTGAAGGAACGGGAAGGAATTCACTTATGGCATTCGCCTGGAGTGATTTCTGGAAACCATGGAAAACCCAAATCTGGATGCCCGGACGGGGATTCGAACCCTCGTCCTTCCGAATACGAGTCCGGGGCGTTAATGCTCACCCATCAGGATTGGTAGGACTCTTAAAAGTAGAGTCCTTCCAACGTTAGATTTCACTTTAGCAACTAGAAACAGTTTCATAGGGCAAGTCTGGCTAAAAGTTATGATGTAAGCATAGTCACGCTTGTTTTGGAGCTACAAACCCTGCATAACTCTGTGGTCTGCCGTGAAGAAATTCTCAGTACGCACATAACTTACAGCAGTGCCTATTGTGAAGTACTAACAGATTGCCACTGAAGGTTGTCCCTATAGTTGGCACACTTCTTTCATACGCATGGTGCTTAAATATGTACTTTACATCTTTTAAAGCATTCAGAAAGCTTACAGAATCTGTTAAACTATCATTTTATAGTGAAAAATATAAAGTTTTATTAACTTAGTGCCTCAGTGCCACTTCAGGTGCCTGCGGTATAAGCAATTGAAATGGTTACTTTCGGCAGTACTAGCTATGTGTTTTGGTTTGACGACACGAATTCTGCAAAAATTTCCTCGTTCTACCTTAAAATCTAGTCGAACAATTACTACCAACAAGGGGGTCACCATTACATTACCTCAGAAGAGTTTCGGAGTTCCTTGATGCCCGTGTCCCAGGTCGTTGGTTTGGCAGTAAAGCCAATTACATCAACAACTCGCTCTTTATATCTAATACCGATGTTCTGTAAACAGTTCCCATTAAAGATTTAGTATAATTTCCACCTTTGCCGTATACGTAGCAAGTGTATAAGTGGCACCTGAAATGGTGAATCAAATTTTACCAGAAATTGATTCCGAATGGGGCACCGGCCAAATTGCTAATGACAGTAATATCGACCCAAAATGACACCGGGGAGAGAAATAACGCCTCAACATAATTTTCAGTTTATAAGAATTATTTTCTGAATGCTGTCAAAACTATAACGAATTGTTTTAAACATCACATCGACTATATTATTTCCAAAAGATTTTGTGTGTGTGTGTGTGTGTGTGTGTGTGTGAACAGACATCTTCCCCCCTTCATTCTTAACGAAAATCGTTAAATGAGATAATAGTTTAAAGATTATGTTCTCATTTTTGGTAGTATCATAAATTAAGAAAAGAATTTCTCGAAATTTATCCCGTAAAAGGAAAACTTATGAACAATAAAGGTCATGCGTATGCGATAGTTCAGAATCAGGCAGTTAGGATTCGCTGGCGTAGATAAGGAGTGGCGGAATTACCCGCTAGATAGCAGCACCGTATAACACAGACACATTGATAAACTGTGTTTTCTGGAGTAAGGAGCTTTTCGGATATTTTGTATCTGTTAGGGAAGAATTTCATCATTTCATCTTTGCTACGTGCCTGTTTTAGTACAAATAAACAATTGATGCAAACGAGCCTGTACTTCTTTCACTTTAAACGCAAACCTCGCTATTCATCATACATCATTCCCGAAATTTTCACACAGTTCACCTATCCATATATAATTTATAGACTCTGCAGGTCAGCATTAGTAAAATGTATTGTGATCTGGTACGTAAAATGATGTATTTTGATACAACATGCAGCATGAGTAGGATACCGGACGAAACAGTGCTGATACGTTGGTTGGGCTGGGATTGTTTGGCGGACAGACGACGTCGCTTTCATTTGAATTTGTTGGAGAATATGCGAAAATCTTTAATTTACGAGTGCTATGAAATACTTCTTCCGCCAACCTATTTAGCTCGCAATGACAGTAGGGATAAGATACGAGAAATGCCGTACTGATGCTTTTACGTATTCTTTTTTTCCTCGTTCTATACGGGATTGGAATGCTTAGCACCCTCTGCCACCCACAATATTTGTGAATTGTAGAGTATAGATGCTGATGTAGATGTAGACCTACATGGAAAATATGAAAAGGCCTTAAAAACCCTGCATCATGTTCGATACTGCAGCAGGATTGCTATTTAAACGCATAACAGAAGGATGATTTTTTGTAAGTGCGCAGGAATTCGGTGAAGCCGTTGTTGAGGGTCGGCTATCTGATTCCATCTGAGCCGGTCCGTTTTTACAATAGGGCGTTAACAAAAATGCTCGGACATAAGTGTTGGCTGTGTGACAGGCAGGCCTAGGGCCAGGGTGTGGTGCACCAGCACAATGGGCAATACACCCCGTGCTGACAACAAGTTATATCCCATCCCACCACGCACTCCGCTCTGCACCTGCATTTCCACGCGAATAACTTTATTCTGCTCATACTCCAAGTATCTCGGAAAAATTCTAATGAATCAGTTTAGTAACTGGCATCCAGGAACTATATCGTCACTATGAATTTCGAAAAAAAAAAAAAAAAAAAAAAAAACGTTTTATGAGTGTGGCTAGCAATAAAGTTCCTTGAATTGCTTACGGATGAAGTTTGTTCAAAGAATATGTGCAATCCTTTCTCTGCTGAGTTGATTCTTATCTGTGGCTAACTCTTCTCGGTTAGAAGTGGCTCCCTTCTGTGTTATAAACACGACTATATAACTCATTTTCTTTTGGAAACAATTCAACACAAAATTTAAATTACTGCAAAGTCTAATAAGGAACTTCTTAAATGTCTTTACACGTAAAATGGATAAAGTAACCCAGTTTGCGAGTTTCTAACCGAGAAATGTGATTCATTGACTGTTCTCAGGCAACGTCAAAGGAGAGCTTTGTAACTTACCAAGCAATAACTTAATACTATCTTCTCCGAAAAGTTCTTGGCAATCTACGAAACGTGAAATAATGCAACCATAACGCTCTACACACAAATATTAACATCCCCAGATATGTTCTAAATTTAATTGTCACTATGGTTAAGTTTTCTAAAAGGGTATTAAGAGTTTAGGAAGTAACTGAAATGCTACTTTAAGGCGATCGGAACACTTTCGCGTTCTTTATTTTCGTAATGAGAGCGTATTGGAGGCAATAATAACAGAATCACCAATACCAGAGCTATTGGGGAAAAGATACTTCTTACGTACACCGAACTTCAGAAAAAGAAGTACGAGATGCAACATAAAAAAGAGCTAGAAATTCTCAGTGATTGATCAGTCTAGATACCTAAGAAACTTTGGCGTAAGTCATATCAGAAATTCCAATCATAACTAGATCTAAGTCAAATCTATTACTATACTCCCTCCTATTCACGTTCTTCGAAACCGTCATAAAGCTTCGTTAGTCATTATCAATATACTTCGTATTTCATGTCTTACATTACTCATACTTACCGACCTGTTAAGCTCAATTAAATTTCGTAATTTCATTTCCATTTCAACTCCCCATTAAACTTGCTACGAAACTATCACTTATTTCTTCTTACTATAAATTGTTTGCTGTCCTAGAAATTTTTTTCCCAATTTACCCGTACGTGTGAATTGCTTTAGTGCTTTCCTCTCCCGTCATTCTTTATTCTGAAAGGTTATCACTGATAACTTGGTCCATAGTTTCACTGTTTACTATTGCTCCCACTTCTAAGCGAATTATAGTAAACAAATACGAGCCACTATGTAAATGTTTTAGATTACCTGGTCTCACATACGCAGACTCGAAATATATTTCCATGTGGAAGTTGTCAAATACGAAGGCAGATTAACAAAGCAGATTAACGAGCTGTTGTGAAGGACGTTCTAATTTAATCTATGCTGTGGATTTATAACTTCATAAAAAATGATCTGCATCTACATTTATACTATGCAATTCACAAAGTTGTGCATGGCAGGGGGTGCTTTGCATCAAAACTAACTTCATGCATTCCAATCCCGAATAGCACGAGGGAAGAAAGAATTCATACAAGCATCAGTATGACACTTGATTTCTTTAATCTTATCTCTCCTGGCATTGCGAGCCAAATAGGGTGGTGGACGAAGTATTTCATCGCACTCATAAATGAAACGAGTTGCTCCCATGTTTGCCAATAAATTTAATCAAAACCTACGTCGTCTGTCTACCAGACAATCCCAGCCCAATCTACATAACAATTCTGTGACGTTACTTCTCTGCTGCAGCACCAATACATGTAGAAGCAACTTCAGCATCATCAATTTTTTTTTTACAAAAGAAAACTACCGTAAATATGTAACACTTAAAAGACGGAATTTTCAGACGTAAGCTTCTGTAAACGGACAATGATTTCGAATATAAACGAGAATGTTTTGAAAACCAATCACATTTCCCAGTGTGAAAACAATCGAGAGAAGAAAGAACACTTTTCATCAAGGAATACGCAAGCTAAATGAATGATCTAGCGAAGATATAGAAAAAAATTCTAAAAATAACTATATATAAATTACTTGTTCTGTGTTAGTTTTTAAATGACTAATAATCAAAATTAGAACGTTTCCTTGGAGATGGTGAACATAACACTAGGGTTCCACAATGCTAAACAAATGTACGCAATACGAAAAAGTGCGAGTAAATGTATTTATTCAAGGCTGAACAAAATGTTTGAAATCGGTTTACTTATTCCGTCCATTGTGTGCGATACCAAGCCATTGGCAATAGACAAATGCATTGTTTGCACCAAACACAGAGTATATTTACAGTTATATCAGCGAAACATGCAATACTGTCAGAACAATACATCAGTAGCCGACACTGTGAACAATACCGCGATACGCATCGATGCAGCAAGTGGAGCTATTATTAAATAATCGACGGCAACACTTCACTACCTTCGGAATTTCTAGTCGGTTACGCTCACAGACGCTCATTTATCTTCACAAACACTTAAACAAGTCAAACAGCTTTTTTACTGCACGAAATGTAATTGTTTAAGCATATACGTAGAACGGCAGCGCGGAAGGCGTAGACGAACATATTTACATAAGCGGAGTTAAAGACTTGATAATGAGGCACACAAATTCAGTCGCACAATCACTTAGCGGTCACAGGAGTTCATTAAAACCCGACGCCTGTCACGTCACCCATCCATCTTACTCGTGTTCGCTTTCTTACTAATTATCTGTGCCAAGTTTCTCTTAATTAACTAATATAACAAGAATAGTTTTACCGGCTATTCAACCATCAACGCTTGCAACAGCGATGCAAGTTCACTCCAGGTTACGTCTTCGTCGAAATAGTGGACAGTGAGCTAGATGATAAAAAGGAAAAAAAAACCTAAATTATACCTTTCCATGATTGACAACGATATCGTTAAACAAGGGGATGCATTAAAAGCGATGTTTCTGAATACAGTAGAATTCCAATTATCCGAATCAATTGGGACCGGACCCCATTCGGATGGTAAAAAATTCGCATAGTTGGATTTTTTCAAAAAAAGGGTCTATTTTAATTAATTACTGTGTGTATGTTGATAGTGGGAGAAAAAAACTGTTTTTAAACGAAAAGAGCTTTTAATTAATTAAAAGAAAAGGCAACACTTTTACATTTTAAACGTACTTACAAGTGCTGTACATTAGTCAGTATGTACGTACCGTACCGTAAATAAAAGTCATTGCTTGCTGAACATCTTGGTCAAATACAGTGAGAAGTTGTATGTGGTCACATTCGGGCTGACGTTCCATCCACTTCAACGCAGTTTCTAGGCCGGCAGATGCTTGACTAGCTTCAACATCGACATTAAGGTCATCTTCTTCCTTGACCCTTTCTTCTCTCACACTTTCAATAAGTTCATCATCATTTAGAATTTCATAGTCAAGGTCTGACGAGTCACACACCACACACTCTCCTATATCTTCAGCACTAACTACTGACCGAGCGTGGTGGTGTAACGGCTAGCGTTCTGGCCTCGCATTCGGGAGGACGGCGGTTCGAATCCCCGTCCGGGCATCCAGATTTGGGTTTTCCATGGTTTCCCCAAATCACTCCAGGTGAATGCCGGGATGCTTCCTTCAAAAGGCCATGGCCGAATTCCTTCCCATTCCTTGCCCCCATCCTTTCCCGTCTCTAAAGACCACGTTGTTAAAAAGGGACGTTAAACAGTTACAAAAAAAAAAAAAAAAAAAAAAAAAACTTCTGAATATCCAGGAATTTTCAAAAGAATATTTCTGAATTCCTCAAGTGACACGTCATCCCCATCTCCTCCTGTCTCTTCCCTTTCCTTTTCTTGAGCTTCTTTCTCATTTTTCTCCTTTATCTTCTCATATTCATTTGGTATGCTTTTCAACTTGTTCCACGCACGTCTTAAAAAAGCGATTCGAATATTCATCGATTCGGATAGTCAGAGTTCGGATAGTTGGAGTTTTACTGTACGTAGAGCTATAATGTAGAAGCTTTATTTATTTCATTTTTATGGCTCGATATACTTGTTCCCTTCGTCACCAAACTCAGCTTAACGTTTCTAGAAGATCGATCGAATCCCCGTCCGGGCATCCAGATTTGAGTTTTCCATGGTTTCTCAAATCACTCCAGGCAAATGCCGGGATGCTTCCTTCAAAAGGCCATGGCCGAATTCCTTCTCATTTCTTGCCCCCCCCCCCCCAATCCTTTCCCGTCTCTAAAGACCTCACTGTTAGAGAGACGTTAAGCAGATAAAAAAAAGAATATCAAAGGACAAATTATGGATTTCGTTTTATACGTGTGTTTATTTCCATTCTATGCATTGTTCCAGGTGCCCACCGAGCGTGGTGGGTGAACGGTAACGCTCTGGCCTCGCATTCGGTTGGACGCGGGTTCGAATCCTCGTTTGGGCATTCAGATTTAGATTTTCCATGGTTTCCCCAAACCACTCTAGGGGAATGTCGGGATGCTTCCTCCTAGAAGGCCATGGGCGAATTCCTTCCCGTTCCTTGTCCTCAATCCTTTCCCGTCTCTAATTACCTTCGACGTTGACGAGGTGTAAATCCATCAGCAATATTAATTAATAAATAAATAATTAACGGTGCCTCTTGACGAGCAAAATGTATGTTGAT
Organism: Vandiemenella viatica; assembly: GCA_031002005.1. NCBI lineage: Eukaryota > Metazoa > Arthropoda > Insecta > Orthoptera > Morabidae > Vandiemenella > Vandiemenella viatica. The sequence goes on along the minus strand of CM061921.1, from coordinate 71,540,058 downwards.
TAAAAAGTTTAAGATAGGCCTACGTCTGCAGTCTGCAATACAGGAGAAGACGAAGTTTGTAGAAAAATGCTTTTAACACCATCGATCTATTATAATTTAGGTATACTGCCTATCTTAAATCAGCTCAAATCGTTTTTGGTAGTAATATATCTGATATTGCTTTTACCGTCCAGTGCAAATCGTTCCTATCGTCTTCTCTGCTTCGTACGGACTAATTAAGGTTCACTGCAAGTTCTCCCTCTGTCTTAGCTTCTCTCTTTGATCAGCAGCGTTTACAATGTAATTTTGCAGAACATTTTCATCTCACTCGTCTCCAATATTCTTTTAGTTTTGGATGTGCCTCTTCGTGTCTTCTACAGCTTTATAAATTCTTGAGTCTACTCAGTCTATATATTTATTGTTCCATATGGCATCAGTTGGAAATGCTACGGTTCTTATCGTTTCCCTCTTTTCTGCCCTAAGTCCGTCTCAACATCGCCATTTACAGATATTTCTGCACCAAGGTATTTATACTTCACTTCCTACTGTAGTATTTTTTCGTTCAAAACTAGTTTGCATTGTGATTTGTTACATATTTGTTACTTTACACAGTGAGACATGCTTCTAAAAAATAAAAAATAGTTCCATCACGAATATACGTACCACGCAAATAAATTTTTCAACCATCGTAGGGGACCAGAAAACGTATTTCACTATGTAAATGGAGACTTTCCCGGCGTATTGATTCAATAAAAGTTTCTCGGGAGTCCAGCCGGATGGTGTCATAAAACGACGACGTTTCGACAACCTGCTCGGTTGGCTTCATCAGGTCTATTTAGATGTTGCTTCTAGGAAATCACAAACAGACTGACTTCGCTGACACTTCCTTCGCTGCATCATCATCATCATTCGTGTCATTTGTCAGGCGGGCTAGGCCCGCCTGACTGGCTGGTTTACCGTATGCCGGTCTTCAGCCTCGGTTATTATTTTGTTTCGGTTGTCAGACTCCGTCGGCAAACACGCACCCAAGACCAGCGGAAAGGCCTGCCCAGTGCCGGTCTGGCGGAAAGGGGACTTAGTCATGTCATGTTATGTTTGTTGTGTTTTGTTTGTTGTGTCGTCTCGCGGTTGAATTTCATTTAGCTGCCTTCGTGTGTTGGTGGGACATTTGGTGTGTTTTTACAGTTTATTATTATTATTGAATTTTGTGCTTGGTGTTGTTATTGTTATGGTGGTTATTAGTTTCTGTGTGTGTAGGGTGCCTTTGTTAGGTGTCTCGTAGTACCTTTAATGTGTAGCCGCCGAAATTCGAATGTCGTGCATGGAGGGTTGCCAGGACGCCCAATCAGCGCGCTGGAAGTGAGGGTATCAGCGTTGCGGACTGCGTATGGAGCCAAAACGGTCACCCATCCAAGCGCTGACCACGCTCACCGTTGCTTAACCGCGCTGATTGGGCGTCCTGGCAACCCTCCATACACGACATTCGAATTTCGGCGGCAGCGAAGGAAGTGTCAGCGAAGTCAGTCTGTTTGTGATTTCCTAGAAGCAACATCTAAATAGACCTGATGAAGACAACCGAGCAGGTTGTCGAAACGTCGTCGTTTTATGACACCATCCGGCTGGACTCCCGAGAAACTTTTATTGAACGTATTTCACTTTTTGGCTGTGGGTTAAATTCGTATGTTAATTGTATATGAAGCAGATCTCCACTACTCTACCGTGTCAGCGAAGTCAGTCTGTTTGTGATTTCCTAGAAGCAACATCTAAATAGACCTGATGAAGACAACCGAGCAGGTTGTCGAAACGTCGTCGTTTTATGACACCATCCGGCTGGACTCCCGAGAAACTTTTATTGAACGTATTTCACTTTTTGGCTGTGGGTTAAATTCGTATGTTAATTGTATATGAAGCAGATCTCCACTACTCTACCGTGTGCTAACAGTGTGCCATACTCAAAAGTTGGTTTGGTAGCAATAAATTTGGTAAATTCTGCATATTTTTCACTCCATTCTTACTTATGACATCTCATCCTATGGATTTCAGAGATAAAATATATTCTATGAATTATTTACGGAATAATACCAAGGACATGGTGTAGAAATCTGTTTGAACAACCAGTTATACGTACAATCGGAGCACAATGCAAGCGTAAACTCTTATGTTGAACACTTCAATGTCAATGCTCACACGCAGATATAATACTAGGAATAATTATAACATTCAAAAGTAATACAAGTGATTGTTGTTTGTTCAGAGGGATAACATTCTGTGCAGGTTCTTATTCACTAACCTAACCCACGGAACCAGCAAAAAGGTTCAAAGCTAGAAATCCAAAAGGAAAATATTTTTGCTTCATATCGCGTCTTCAAAAAATTTCTACCTGAAATCTAGTTACCCCAAAGGACTAATAAAATACTCTCTGCGGTTTAGAAGATTAGTATTTATGAATGCTCATGTGATATACACTGACGTTAAAAAAAGTTATGGGATACCTCCTAATATTATGTGGGACTCATTTTTTCCCGACGAAGTGAAGCAAATCGAAGCAAGTCTCCAGGCTTCTTTCACAGCCGTTTATAACTGAATTGAGGGCGAAATTGACATTTTTCAAATTTTGTTTTTCCTGGCGTTTTTTTTTTTTTATTTGCTTAACGTCTCTCTAACAGTGAGGTCTTTAGAGACGGGAAAAGATTGGGGGCAAGGAATGGGAAGAAATTTGGCCATGGCCTTTTGAAGGAAGCATCCCGGCATTTGCCTAGAGTGATTTGGGAAACCATTGAAAACCCAAATCTGGATGCCCGGACGGGGATTCGAACCGTCGTCCTCCCGAATGGGAGGCCAGAACGCTAGCCGTTACACCACAACCCTCGGTCTGGCTTTTTTTGTCCCTTGAGGATAGAGCTGTCAGTTTCTTATGAAAAGGCATCTGTGTGAGGATTCTTTCCCAGTTAAATGACATAAACAAACTGAAGAACTAGAGTCCGTATGATTATGACATGTATTATGAGGAACTACTCGTATTTCATTGGCCAATCACTGATACAACTCCAAACAGCGACTTTGAAAAGGAGGCCAAAGGTTAAGAAAAATTAAAACACTTTGTGTGAACATAGAGTTAGTCTAATACAGACAATTCAGTCAAACATTCACTATGAAATTAATTACTATTAATTTAATATGTACTTTGACGGATGTATAACAAATAAATGCAGAATTATATCTCCTTAAGATTATTTCTTCCCACTTAATTTCTTTTTTCTTTATTTATTTATATATATATATATAATTTTTTTTTTGTTGAAAGGACGTTTTTTTCAAATTTTCAAACTGCCATCGTTGCTAAAAAAAATTCCTAATAAGGCATCTTGTATATATATATTTTTTTCATTTTTCCGAAAGTTTACTTTTGGTCACGTACGCCAGTTCAAAAAATACCGATTCAACTGTAAAAGTGTTGCCGGCGCATGACGATCTGCATGATCTTTTTATCATAACCCAGACATGTTCGATTCGATTCATACTGGGCTATCTATGTGACAAAATCAGTCCCTGGAACTTCAAACCAATGGTGAATGATTTTGGCCCGCTCACATGGCGAATTGTCCGCCTGGGAAAGTCCAGCGTTTTTTGGAAAATGAACATCTTGACTGGCTCCAAATGGTCTCCAATTAGTATAACATACAAAATTATTTGATCATTTTTATATTTCCAGTCTTTTCTTGATATCTGAAAACATAATTTTAAAAAATTTATAAGTTAAAAAACCATCCTAGCAGTTGCATTAAGAATTTCAGAAAATTATGGAAAACTGTAGAGTGAATTTGAGGATGTATATTTTACTTTGGTCCTCCCTGGAATGAACACATCTTCTTGATATCCGATCAGTAGTAACATCAGAAATCACCTATTCTTCATTTACGAATGCAGTGAAATCTGTCTCTCACCTATGTATTTGAGACGCAGTAATAGTGTAGATAATATTAGCTTTTTTTGTTTATGGCTTTACGCCTCGTCGACGTCGAGGTCATTAGAGGCGAGATGGTACTGGGGACAAGGGACGGGCAGGAACACGGCGATGCAATTTTGAAGGAAGTATCCCGGCATTTGCCTGGAGTGATTTGGGGAAACCATGGAAAACCCAAATCTGGATGCCCGGACGCTGATTATTTGCGAATGAAGTTGGCATACTGATGCCTACACGAATTACTGATTGGAATGTACTGAGTGGAATGTAGACGTAGATAATAAGCTATGCTGTTACTAATGGAGACTAAATTTTAGCAACTCTTAGCAAATGCTTACCACATATGTTCAGTGAAAAATTTTACTTTACCTTAATGTGAATATTGCGGTTACACGAGAAAATTATGAAATTTGAACCACAATTTACTGGCATGACTAAGTGACTACGATTTCAGAACAAACGTGAAGAAATCAAAATCCTATGAAGTCGAAACGAACTTGAGTAACAGTAGCGACGTGTCGTGTCATCGTATCTAAAAGGATGTGAGTGAAGCAGAATTGCTTGAAAAGTTTTTTTTGTAATTGAGGCCATAGTAATTTTTACTGATTGATGGATGATTCTGACAGGCTATTAGTCTGATGACCATATACCACAGGAGCTTAATATACTATGTGTCTATCGAGAAGGACAATGTTTAAATATAGAATCAGAAATACGCGCTATATCCTTTTCCTTGATGCCGGCAGTGGTAGCGCTGGGCTAGCGAGCTGGCTTCACGTTTCAGGGGTCGCCGGTTCGAGTCCGGCTCTGGGCATGGGTGGTTTTACGTAAGTGTTGTGTTTGTCTTGTGTTGTGTTGTCCTTTCACTTGAGATTTTCAATAACGCTACAAGAGTCTAATACAATTGAACAAAATGATAATCCTGGCTGAATGGCTACAAAGCCTAATGCCATTAAAAAAAAAAAAAAAATACTTCCTTGATGAATCGGTTGCTTCCGAGATTTAACTCAAATGCGGCATCTGAGATCGCGAATTGTGCTCAGTATTCTGCAAGCAGGGACTCATCATTACGGTAACTTCTAATTAGTAGGCAACCATCATAGGAGTCGAAATCAATGCAAGACTCGTCCGAAAACACAAGTGACCGGCTATTGTGTGTATCACAAGTCCATTGTGATCTGAAGAGTGGTGAGTCAGCATGGCGAAAATTCATTGCATAGGAATGTGTGCAGTCAGTCCTCCGTAAAACATACACAGAGGATTCCACACTGTGTGTCTTCACATATAGTAGTCACGTTTCATGATTGTAGTTGGAATACCGAGCGTGGTGGATGAACGGCTAACGCTATGGCCTTACATTCAGTAGGACGTGATCTCGAATCCCCGTCCGGGCATCCAGATTAGGGTTTTCAATGGTTTCCCCAGGGTTTCTCCAGGAAAATGCTGGGATGCCTCCTTCCCGTTCCTTGTCTCAAATCCCGTCCCGCCTCTAATGACTTCGACGAAGACGAGGCGTAAAGCCACAAGTAAATAATAATAATAATAATTTGAAAAAAAACAGTAATTTGTATGCGGTTACATTGGGCGCTTAGTCGTCAACGAAGTAGGCCCGTAACGAATCCAGCAGACACTTGTATAACTCGCTGCGCAAGATGCATTACTGGTGGAGCTCTTAAATAGCCTTCTATTTATAAGTCTTAACACGACAGTTGAGTAGGCCTGACACGCATAATCACTTTGCAGTTCTAACTATTAGCATTTCAGAACCTGCTCTGTGGGTTTTCAAGCGATTACCAACCACTTTATGGTGCTGCAGTTTTCATAAACAGTAGTGAATGATAAGTGTTGTAGATGGGTCATAAAACAGGACTTCGGGCGACCGAATGATTTGAAATTAGTGCCTTAAAAATTGGCAGCTGTCTTTTAAAACATTATTAAGTGAAAGAAACATTTCCATGTGGCATAAGTTTTCAGGGAGACAAAATCAGTATGCTACGATTTGCTGATGACATTGTCTTGTTAGCAGAAAGTGCTGAGGATATTGAGAAGTTACTGAATGGCATGAACAAAATACTGAAGGAAGATTTTTGACTGAATATACATCAAAGCAAGACAAAAGTGATGAAATGTAGTGGAATTGATACCAATACCAGTAGATTAAATATAAAAATAAGATCGGATGTAATAGGAGAAGTAAGTGAATTCTGTCACTTGGGAAGCAAAGTTATAACCGGCGGCCGAAGCAGGAACGATGTTAAAAGCAGAATAGCACTAGCAAAAAGAGCCTTCATGAAAAAGATAAATTTTTAGTTTCAAATATTGATCCAGGAATTAGAAAGAACTTTTTAAACTGTATGTGTGGAGCACAGCATTTTATGGTAGCGAGGCATGGACTTTAGGAATACCGGAAAGAAAGAAAATTGAAGCATTTGAAATGTGGCGCTACAGAAGAATGCTGAAAATTAAGTGGACACACAAAGTAAGAAATGAACGAGTTTTGGAAATGATAAGTGAGGAAAGAAGTTTGTGGAAGGACCTTACAGAAAGAAGAGACAGGCTGGTAGGTCATATTTTGAGACATGCTGGATTGGTTAATTTGCTTGTGGAGGGAACAGTCGAAGGTAAGAACTGTAGAGGAAGACAGAGATTAGAATATATGAAGCAGATAATTGAGGACGTGGGTTGTAAGGGATATGTAGAGATGAACAGGTTAGCACAAGATAGGAAGGCATGGAGGATTGCATCAAGCCAGTCGAAAGACTGACGACAGAAAAAAAAAGAAATCCGTATTAACTGAGAGGTCACAGAACAGACTGCTGTTCTCAGTTCGGCGAATCAGGCAAGATTGTACTTTTGTAGTGTTGTTCGCCTTGGATCGGTTTGCTGTTAATAAACTGTGCTACAGGTCAGGTTGAAGATTAATTCAATTTTGGACAGCACTCGTCTATTTCCCCTACCAATTTACTAATAGGACACAGTTATAGCAATATGACACAGAGGCTCAAATATTTCTCCGTGGCGTTGGACATTTGCAAAGGCAGAAATGTTTTACTGTTATGGGAAAATTACACTCCATCATCCTCAGATTTATTAACTGACTTCAGTGTAAAAGCAAATAAAAAAGCAACATAGCACAGATGACGGACAACTTCTCTTTTTAAGTTTTACTTGCGCCGGCCTCGATAGCGTAGGGGCTAGAGCGCAGGCTCCACGTGTCGAAGGTCGTCGGTTCGAGTCCGGCCGCGGGCATGGGTGTTTAAGTATTGTGTCTGAGTATGTCATATCCGTCCTGTGGTGTGTCCAATTAACTGAAAAAAAATCATACTGGAGGTACTGAATGACATACTTACTATCGAGCTGGCTGTGTGGCCTAAGATGCCGAAAGTCATAAAAAAAAAAAAAAATAGTTTTATTCAAAGGTGTCACAAAACGAAAGGAAAAATATAAACATTAGAGCTGTTTAGACCTTTTTTCAATTTATTTGAGACCTCAGAACTTTTTAATCTTATTGTATATACTTTACAGGATAGTTAATATATTTTCTTATCTCCTCCTAGCTCATTTTTATTTTTAAAATACTTGCTGGATACTGGGAGACAATCGCGCCACGAATGAGTGACAGTTTCTGTCGAAATAGTTTTCAAGCTTCAATAACTCGGCTAAAAATGAACAAAGCGCAGCCATCTTGATCTTGTTTTAATGAAGAAATACGAAAGTTTGTACCAGTATTGCTTTAACATTTGTGGTAGCCGGATGACTTGAGCTGTACGTTCAACGAATACCCACGATTTTCGACTTTCTATATTCGATACGTGTTCATAAACTGGATCATATCTGAGAGATTAATTATCCGATCCGCGTTTATTAAAACTCGTTTTGAAGAGGCGTGTATTTCTTACAACCCATGTAGCGCTCCAAGTCTTTATGTTGCAAATTAAAAAAACAAAAAAAAAACGAGGCTGTATATTTTAGAAGTTTGAATATTTCCAGATTTTCTTAAATTTCAGCGATATATGACGGCAAAGACAACAATAATTATAAAAGTCGGGCACGAATGCGTAGAACACAAAATTCTAAAGAAATTGGCTCGAAAAACGCAGGGGCCGAACCCAAAACAAACTGATAGTACTACCACGAATATACACAATGGTCGAATCTGACAAGTCTGGCTCACGTATGGATGTGGATTTCGCCTATTATTATATTTACTTGATTACTTTCTTTAATTCAATTTAACACACACGACTGAAATATTCAAGAATATAACGGTGCAGTGTCAGACACTGCATAAATGAGAATTTTTATTTTAGGTTGTGTCGATTTGTGTTACTTTCTTTGAACATTGTATCTCGTTTCTAACGTATTTAGTAGTCACTATCTCAGACAATTTTAATAGGACTACAAACAATGAAAGTTTTAGAATTAAAATAGTAAAAAGTACTAACAAACATAAAAAAAAGCTTAGTGGAAAAACTTAACAATATGCAGCGTAAGAAAGCAATTTTAGTCAAAAAATTTATCATTTTTTCGACATAAAGGGTGTAAATCAAAGAAACGTGATGCAGGTAAGTGAGATTAAAGCAACGGTAATGTTATTAGTATCGAAAAAATTGTCAGTAAAATTAATAAATGTATCGATTAGGTGAATTAAAACTGTAACATATGAGGGCTTCAAAGCTGAGATATGTAAGCAGATTACACAAAAAATTGTATAATAAAATCTCAGTCGTTGACACTCGATTTGTAATCCATTCTAACATGAGAATAATTGTTCTTATAGTCATAAAATTTTTCAGTGTGACACGAATACAGTAATGAAAATTTAACGTAACGAAATGGTTTCAATATGTAACTATGCTTCTTTCGGTTCTGCTTGATAGACTGCTGAGAATAATTTCAGCGACTTAGCTTCTTCTGATAATGGTACTGAATATGAGGCTGTGTTCTCGGTTTAAGTATTAACCAATTACATACTTACACGCATTACCCTGTCAACGACGTGGAGTGAAGGACTAAATTTCATATCATTAAAATTCTAAATTATGTATCCGCTGTTAATGCTGAAAACGTCGAAGTAATTACCATGAAAATCAAATATTATATTCAAGGACAAGTATCAGGTATTTCCACCCCACACATCGTTTGAGAAACATGTGTCATCGATTTTACCAACAACAATGTGATGGTTTATTTTTATTATTTACTTATTGATTACTATTGCTTCGTATATCCCTGCTGAGGAATGACCGCTGGAATATGGAATATCCCATCCTAAATTTATATTCATAATAAATGAACAATGATCATATTTTAAAAAAGTAATATCTTACAATCGAAAAAAACAAATATTAAACACTAAAATTAGCAACTGAATTGTGTAAAAGGCCTATTAGACACAATTAGTTCTTTGTACATATTCTTGGATAGAGTGGAGTTACTAATAACATAATCTCTCCGCTTTTCTTTAAATACAACCGTTTTACACTTTTACAACGTTTATTGAACAGATGTGTCCCAGAGTAATTAACTCTTCTATTTACATCAGTGTGTCGCACAAATTATTTTCGTTTCTTTTACTGAAATTCTGTACCTGTGAATTTTGTTTAAACAAGTTATTATGTTAAGTTAGATCATATATACCACGACAGGGCCGAATAAAGATAAGAGGATTCCACCCGTTCCGTTAATTCCAGATCCCATTCAGCAACTTCAGTAGGTCACTTGTAAAGTAATGCTGCAAGACTGCAATCTGATGATTATTAGATAAATCAATGTTATTGATAAATACGACTAAAAACCAGCATGATTACCTATCGACATTTCTGAATTTGATTTCAGAGTTTCATGAAAAAAGGAAAACTAAACGTTATTACTACTGTCTGAAGCAATAATTTTTCCCGTTATTCCTTTAGAACCAATGACAAAACCTTTAACGCATTAATGATTTTTGGATGATGCCAACGTCTACGACGGCACGTGGGGTAATGACCATTCGTTTTCAAATAAACATAATAAGAAAAAGTCTAGAGCTCTGTTTTAAGCTCCATGTTTATACTCATATGTTTTAATTATTAAATAACGTAAGATTACATATAGTTTGACAATACTAATTGAAATGACTGCACTTACTTTAACAACATAATATTTGACAGTTTAAAGAAAACATCTGTATCATAATTGTTTTGAAAGAGTATAGGTTTACAAGGCGTACCTTATTAGTGTTCTACTAAACACAATAAACTCATAAATGCCTGTGCAGTCGAATATAGCAAGATATAGTTAACCAGCCAAGAAATTTTCTTCTCTTGGGCATTTCATCAGTTATATTTCATATAGAGAGTGATATAATAAATGTGCAAGAATTTAATTTTAAATAAAACATGGCATTCTGTAAAAATTTATTGAAGTATTTATTGATTTATAATGTACACATTTGGGAATTAAGTATGAAACAAGACGGTAAATAAGAGCCAGGATTTTGGTAGCACATGCGTACTCCTCTTGAAAAATTTTCAATAACGGTTTTGCATAAATGTCGCGGTATTTCGTTGTACAGCATTCAATTTCGGCCTTTATTGCTTTTGGTGGTCGTGGGCTTCATTTCACAATTGAAGAATTTGGTACATTATTCCTGCCAAAAATTGAAAGCGTGACAACCAAACTTTCACCATTTTGATATTAAAGTATAGTAATATGGACGCTTCTTTTTCAATCATAACAGCCAAACTGGTTCGCAATTCAAATCTTGCAGTTTTATTGAAACTTCCTTTATAAATACCAAATATAAGATGAGTGCCACAGAGTACAAGTGTATACAAGATTTTGTTAGCGTCTCTTACAAATGTAAATCCAATTAATCAACCAAAAACATTAAATTTTACGGAAATCAAGTTTCAAATGTATTCTAAACAAAACATAACATAAAAAATTTGAACTTTGTTTAGCATGATAACGTGAAATAACCAATTCATTGACATCAATAAAAAATGATCGATACATGTTTAGAATAAACTCTTCATTGTGATAAAATGTAGCAGATCAATATTGACTACAGATATTTTCCATCATACTTGCAGATGTTTAATTACTTCCCCATAAAAATTGGCTGGACCCAAATGTAGTAAATATCGCAAGTAGTCTTGTGCCTGTTCGTTCTTGGAAGATTTTTTTCTGCCTAAATTTTTTTTGTGATGTACAACTAATGTCGCTCACTTGACGCCAAATCTGGATGATACTAGTAATGACACTAAATTCTCTAGTGTATTGTTTCAAGTTTTGCCTAAGTAGCAGCAGCAATAGGAGGCCGGAAGGACGCAGCAGATACAAGTCTCGTTTCTGATCGATTCCTTGTTAATAATTCTTTGTTCACTTCCGTAATTTGCTTCATTTGCTGCACTAATTTCATAAACAGTTATTCGCGAATCTTTGTGAATAAGATACTGTATTACCTAACTGTCTATTAATATGCTTGTGTAATGTATGAGAATAAGCGACTGTGAAATGTGCTTTGGCTTTGTTGCTTTCTACGCAGAGTGGCTGGGCCACATCTTAGTCTCTATGGAATGTATAATGATAAGTGCACAGAAATGTAGGTACACATACAATGCCAGTACCTGTTATACGTAGTAAAAAATCCTAAAAATGCTGTAAACACATGGCAATATTAGCAGGAATAAGTGTTACATCAGCAAACATTAAACGGCATTGTGATTTGCACCTACTTGGAGACCATCAGACATGTTAAGAACGGATTTCAATCTCCTGCATATATGTTGAAGGGTACACTTCACATATGTCTGTGCAAGCGAATATCTAAAAAACTAGGGCGCATATGGAGAATTGACTACACCAAAGAACAAATAAAATCTATATACTAAGTTATTGCCCTACGTTATTTAATGCCAGCGTGGACTATGAGATATGGTGATAGTTTCATAATATTCTGACCCGGGTTCAAATCCCCCAGTATCAAATACTTTTATTTTCAGAAATTGTCAAACAACGTAAATGAAATAAATAAAATAATAGTAACTATTTCAATTGAAAACAATAAACTTATTTTAAAAAAGTGAAAAAATAATGTAATTATGGAGACTTTCGTGACGTATTATTGCAATCAAGTCTTCAAGGGTGTGCGGCCGATTTGTGTTCTGAAAAGACAATCCGTCGGTAGACCCATGAATTCGTTACAAAAAGAAGAATGTCAGAGGAAAAAATTACGCTGAATTGTAAGTAATATGATTTGTTTTAAATATTACTTCACGCAATAAAAGTATTAAATGAAGGTTAAATAAAATAAAAAAAAGTCATGCTTGACAATTTATGAAGATAAAAATAATTGATACTGCGGGAATTTAAATCCGGGTCAGAAAATTATGAAGCTTACGCCTTACCGCATTGACCACGCTGCCATTTGAAAATATAGGGCAATAATTTAGTATATAGATCACATTTATAATGTTGTGTTTCTTTTCATACGAATATCTCAAAAACTAGGGCGCATTTGGAGAAACGGACATATATGGTGTGTACCCGTAAACATATGTGCAGGAGATCGAAATCCATTTTTAATAGGTCTCCAAGTGAGATGTAAAACATTCTGTGCAGTTTCTTTACGCAATGCCTTACCACAGATTTAAATCTATACTGAAATATTTCAGTTTCTAAACCCATTTTATTATGAGGAAGTATTTTCTTCTTGGATTTTGGTAAATTGAATAAGAAACAGTATAAATAAATTTGTTGTATTTTAGGGGAAGGTGACCAAGTTACTTTACAATAACTGACGTGGTGTATTATTACTGTAGGATATATGCACATACGTAGCAATTATGTGGTGTTATGAGTTACTGGAAAATGTGTCTACTGTTGGAACGTTAAACAACTAATCTGTAATCAATAATTGATAATATTACCGAGTTGTTAAGAGTAATTTATACTGTGATTATTCTCTCAAGGAATCAATGCTAACATGTCCAATCTAATCATAACTATGAACACCTCAACATTACTGTTTTGCAAACGGATGTTCTATTTGTTGCAGACAGATCCGTTGATTATGTATTGGTTTCAGGTGATCGCTAAAATATTAATATCGAACTCCTTGTATGCTATCAATCTGAAAAATTAAATACATTAAAAACAAAAAGAATGTTCAAGATATAATTTTTCTGGTCAAGGCACCCATACTGGAGAACCAAGAGAACATGTTAAGCAAAAATTCGTTTCATTCCCAATGAACGATTAAATTTCCGCTTAATACGCATCACTTTATGTCTTCTTTGTTATTGTAAATGAAGCAGAGAATAAAATCTAACTGGCTGCTTGAAAGCGTTGAGAAGCTGATATGCTGAACCCGCAGAGATATCATCAGCCAACTGTAGTATACTCACCGCACTAAGCACGGTTTTTAGATTTTAGATTCTTTAATTCAGGTTTTACGTCCAGTCACAGATGGGAGAGGGGTATAGTCATCAAACTGAAATCAGGAGTTATCTAGCATTCTCCTGAAGTTATTCCAGAAAACATGGAAAACTCAAGTAACGGTTCTCCCAAATACCGGATCTAAACGTTACTGCTTACCCCCGAGGCTCACTTCGATTTTATGGCGATTTGGTTATTGATGTAGGTGAAAGTTGGTATGAATGACAATTTTCCAGGAACACAAATGATTCACTGATAAAATAACACCGAAAATTTCAGCACAAATCTTTCAGTTAGTTGGCGATATCAGCTTTTCGTATTTTAGCCCTTGTTTAACTGAATGTGGAAAAGATAGACCCTTTCGTAAAAATGGCACGTTTCAATAAGTTTAATGACATTTCTTCAAATTTACATTGATTCTAATTATAATTAATCATTATTTAATTTTAAGGAGCTTATGTATTAAAACAGTTATGGCCAGGTTTAAATTTATTTCTGAATGTAGTTTCTAGCTGCACACCATCCATTTTTTTTTTCTGTATTTTTCAAAAATAAAAAGTATAAAGCAATCAAAACATTTGCATTTTACATCAAAATTTTGTTTTCCCTTGCAATAAGTGCATTTGTAAAGTTATCAGCAGTGTGATTGCTCTAAACTCCTGAACTATATCGTCATGACTGGGCGAATACTGCTCTTCAGCGTCCATGACAGATTCGAAACTAGGAGGTTAGTCATAAATCTGAGAAGCTGGCAAAAAGCAAGATAATGACAAATCTTTTGAAAGCAATGTTGTGAGTAGTGTCGCCAGGTCCAGGTTGTTAAAAATCGGGATATTAGGTAAAAAAATCGGGATTCGGGGATACATATTGGGACAATCCCCAAAAAATAGGTTTTTATGAAGTTCATGTTATTTTTATAATTTACGGAGGGCAGGGGTAATTTCTATAGGAATCTGTCTATCATTTGATAGGAACGTACGAATATTAATACTCACTATTACAATAATAGTCAAACTTATTGACTACGAATAGTAACATAATATTATAGAAATTATTTTCAAATTGAATTTTAAGTATTTATTCTGTTAATAAATATAAAGTATTTTTTTATTAAAACTGTATTTAGTGTTAGATTTCATTGTTTTTATCATAGACACAAGATAGATTTAAGCTGGTTTTAATTCGTATCTCTGCTTTGACATACTGGAGCTCTTAAACCAAATTATATTAGCCTAGGAAAATTTCCTTCATGCGTCTCAGAAAAGTGTTTTATAGCTTGAGCGCGTTTGACGTAGTATGAGAAATGATTATGCAGATTCAGGATGAAATTCCCCAATTGAAATTTACTCATACCCACAGCGTATTTTACACTGTTTTTCATAATGTGTGCAGGACATCCCACTGATATAATTTGATCATCATCATGGTGCAGTAACTGGATAAACTGAATTGCGGCACTTAAGGTTTATATATGCGTTGTCTGCATAGTAACTAGTGAGATATTTACTATCAGTACTGGGATCATTCAGTCGTCTCACTAAATTTTTATACGTGGCTGATGGAGCTTCATAAAACCCAGGTATTTGAATTTGTTGATGGGCTGTAAAATCTTAGCCTACTATCAACAAAACATTTTTTGTACTACCGCGATTGAAGGCGTCTGTAGCAACACCAGAAAATGTATAATTTTGAGGAGTTTAGATCGCTTCTTGAGTAAATGCCGAACCTAAACTATCATGTGCAATCCAACCGGTCTTTGTTCTTCCAAGTGGCAATTTCTCAGCTTTTTAGAATCGTTATAGAAAGTAAGATCGAGTTTTAATTCACAATCGAATGAACTAAATGACAAGATGTGCTTGACCGACTGATATGTCTTTGTCACTTAGGAACGTAACTCTTCTTGACTCTTGGTTGCGCATGTGATCAGGATTAAAAATATTTTCAGCAATGTTGTTAAACTGACACTTCTTTCTTTTTTCTCGTGTTCATTACATTTATGGTATTATACTGTATCATTTTTGCCACCATGTAATACGCTGAACTGTTTTTGGAACAATATGCAGATTAGTTGGGACAGTTGTAGCATTCGCCGTGAATAGCACCACTGGTTTGGTATGAAGTGTTTCAACATGTGACACGCGATTTCATTTTTTGCTACTAGTGATGGGTTTTTATCATTTAGCTAAAAACTCTGGACATTTGCGTCCCGATCGAGGGTTTTTTTTAAGTAATCTTGTGAGAAGTATGTTGTACGTGCTATTCTGAAATTCCCATATAGTTTTGAAGGTAATGTGATAGCTGTACTAAAAAAGAAAGAGCGTATGGCACTGTTGGCTGGGAGACCACAGTTAGACAGCTTTTCTAGTTGCCACACAAGCGCCTCTGTTGTAGCAACCTGAACCTAACCCGGTAGTCCTGCTATGTAAAGAGCACTTACAGTTTACTATTACTATTACTATTACAATTACTCCGCGATTCACTAAAAGTGTTTGGCGGAGGGTGCATTTCACCTATCAGGAAAGGTAATCGTTTGGAAGGGATATACGGGATATGGCAGGTGGCGCCCATGGGCTATTGTGAGGAACCATCCCAGCATTCGCCTGGAGTGATCTAGGGAAACCATGGAAAACCCAGATCAGGATGGCCGGAGTGCTTTATCGAAAGCTACTCCTGTCCGATTTTGTGTTTACTCGCCCGGTAAATCCATTCTATTCCATTCCCTAATCGCTCGTGGAAAAAACCACGGAAGCGTTCTGCGCTACTCAGCTGTAAAAGTGTAAACTGTAGGTGAAGGTTCGGTCAAGGGCCTATGAAAGTCCCCTTCGAGATAGGGTTTCGAATCTAGGACCTTTCCATCTCCCTCAGATGCCTTAACCACTGAGCTACCAGACGACTCCTATTCCAATAATTCACTAACTTTGCGGATATATCTCCTGCATTTTTTGGAAGTGATGTTTTGAATGGTTTTCTGCACCAGCTTTTAAATTTCTGGTGGATATTTCGAAAGTAACGTGAGGTGATTGATAATGCACGGGCCTAGCATAAGGGAGGACACGGGTCAAATCCCGTGCAAACATCCATATTAAGGTTTTCACGGTTTCCTGAAATCACTCTAGGTGAAATATGGGATGATTCCATCAATTTTTTGTTGTTGTTTCATTATGGCTCCACGCATTTTCGACGTTGAGGTCATTAGAGGCGGGAAAGGACTGAGGCAACGAACGTCAAGGAATTCGGCCATGGGCTTTTGAAGGTAATATTCTGACATTCGCCTGGAGTTATTTGGGGAAACCATGGAAAACACAAATCTGGATGGCCGGAAGAGGATTCGAACCCGCGTCCTCTCGAATGCGAGAGTAGAGCGTTACTGCTCACCCACCGCGCTCTGTGATTCCTTCAAAAATCCATGGCCGAATTCCTGTTTTCTGACGGTAATATTTTAAGTGGTGGCATACTGAATAAAGTTTTCCGAAACAACTCGTGTATTTTATTATTAAAATGTTTTAATTAACTCGCTTTGGGCTTTGTCTGTCAGGATGGAATTTTGTAATTGATTTTAAACTAAGTTCTCGACGAGCTAGAGACTTGAAATTTTGACCATAGCTCAGAACTGGATGACAATGCATGAAAATGTGAAAAGTTGTCCGGAAAATCTGAAAGTTCGGGAAAAACTGAAAGTACTATTTTCTGTGGACCGATTTGGCTAATTTTTTTAAATGTTCATAATAGTCCGAATAAGGTTTTTAGTTAATGAAAAACTGGAAAAGTTGACTGGAAAATTTTTAAAATAATGTTGTGAAATGTATGCTGCATGGACTGACTTTTTTTACTCACAGTAGTAACTTCATGAACGAGTTGGGACGAAAGAGGGGGGGAGGGGTTGTATTTCCATAAAACATAACAGTGCATTCTTGATTGAGTCTATAGGATTTTCTCCTCTGGTAATGCGCATTAACATTATCGGGGCTCAGTCTGAAAGAGTCTGCAAAAGTCCCATGGTTCCAATTCCCGCAGCGTTTAAGATTTTTGGATGTCGCTAACCTCTTTTCATCTCTCTAAAAATTAGTCTTGGGAATTGTAATTTCAATAACAAGCCTAAGTAATTCGGATACCATATTTAGTTGTAGTTGTTCTTTACACTATTCTATTACCCCATTAGCCTGTGGGCTCCCGACAGAAGTGGTTTGCGAAGCAAAATGGATTACTATAACTGCCGGACCTTTGGAATTTTTCATGCAGTAATATCGTACGCATTATTATTACCATGGTAGGAAGTCCATTGTCAAATAATTTCAGAAGAACTGTGTAGGATTTGTTCAGTGTTCTACACGCGGTGACTTTCACCATCAAGCAACCGTGGTGAGTGGGTGGTTAACACTCTGGTCTCGCATTCGGGAGGGCGCCGGTTCGAAACCTCATCCCGGCATCCAGATTTGGGTTTTCCATGGTTTACCCTAATCACTCTGAAAGGCCAAGGCCGAATTTCTTCCCGTTTCTCGTCGCCAGTCCCACCCCGCCTCTAATGAACTCGACGTCGACGAAGCGTAAAGCCATAAATAAATAAAAATAATCAAGCCGCTTAGACCTTGTCCTTACCTAATTTAACTAAATATCAATCGATAGTTGTCTGTTTTATAAGTCTACTAGCTGACCCTGTCACGCGTTGCTGTGACTCAGTAGTGATAGTACGTTCGATCAATGTTATTCTAAACTTCCTAGTGTAATGGAAGTTAAGAACTAATGAGGAAATATATCATAACATTTAAAAAATAAAAGAATGAATAAGAAAAAGGAAATGATAATTTTTTCGACACATCTATTGCATGGATGACACCAGGTTAGCAAAGAAGATACTCAAATGTCAACTATAACCTGGATTCAAGAGGTTAAGAAAGATTTGTGAAACGAAATATCAGTGAGCAGTATGAAAAGAGAAACTTTTCGAAAAATTTGTCGTGGTATGAGCATATCGAGAATGTAATGGGAAAATCAAATCGTATGCTCCGATTTCTAGGTTGTAATTTAAATCAATGCACTCAGGAGGTTAAATCGATTGTATACAAGTCACTAGTACGTCCTCACTTAGAGTATTGTTGTTCTGTATGGGGTCCCCATCAAAAGGGGTTAATGGAGGCTTTAGAGAAGGTCCAAAGAAGAGTCGCCCGATTCGTGACAGGTATATATAGTTGGAGGGAAAGCGTAAGTGCTATGTTGAAGGAGTTAGGTTGGGAAGACCTGGAACACCGAAGGCGTTGCTCTCGACGGAAGATAATTGAAAATTTCACGACAGACGTATTTCGGAATGACAGCCAGCAAATATTGCTACCAGCAACATTCAAATCTCGAAATTCCCTACATAGATAACCGAGTGATACGTCGATAAATTAACACACCGCCATCCGTTAGAAACTTATGGAACTTACAAACCATTTTCCTATGACAAACATTTTAATTCGCAATAATCTAGAAAAAAATTATCCTATCTTCTAAGTTGGACAAAATTACATACATTAAGCCAAATTTTATCAAAATTGGTTAAGTAGTTTCGGAGTTTATCCCGGACAAACATCGTGGCGCGAAGTTTTTATATATCTAAAGATATCGTTTTTAAATAAAGAAACACTTCTACCTGCATTGCATACAATTTCCAGTTTCGAAATCTCCAGAAACTTTTGTAACTAATTTTATTTTAATCCGCTATTGAATCAATTTGGGATACATTACATTTATTTATACAGTCCATTCGAGGAATGGTGTCTCAGTCTAAAGTACTTTTCCATATTTCACCAACAGCATAGAAAAACTGTACAAAGTATCTTGAAACATTACACCAGAACAGCTAGCAGTCTGTAAAGCATTAAATCATTCACAGTTACGAGACTGCCTGACATTTTTATTCTTGCAGATTATGACTCAGGTCTTGACAAATCGGAACAAATAAATAACAGCAGTGCAAAGATCATTCTTCTGTGCAGTACTAAGAGGAATATGACTATCGTAAACGCTCAAGGAAAGACTGTTTCTCCGGTGTTGTGCAAGACATAGGTCGAACTCTTTAGCAATCAGTAAACTCAGCGATGGCTAATGACAGCCTCGAACATTACTATCGACGGCAGCTATTATAACACCGCTCCGAAAGAATACCGAAGATGGGTTGGAGGTTCTGTTGATTTTTTTTTTTTACTTAGGGCTTTACGGACCGTCGACGTTGAGGTCATTAAAGCCGGGATTGGATTTAGGGAAAAGAAGAGGGAAGGAAATCGGTCATGATATTTTGAAGAAACTGTCCTGGTGTTTACCTTGCGACATTTCGGAAACAATGTCAAAATTAATATGAGTGGTTCGGGGTTAGAACCCGCGTCCTCCCGAATGTCAGGCCAGTTGGCTAACCGCTCTTCCATGGGCTCATTGTTCTATTCTAGATCACTGAACTACGCAGAGAAAGCACTATAGAAAAGTGCATCCACGTACATAAAAAATACAGAAGTTGCTTAATAATTCCTGTAAAGAAAGTGGTTAATTTTTTTAAAATTTAATTTAATTGCAATGGAGCGCACGCTCCGGTGGCAATTTCACGGCACACCCGTTTTCCCCCTTTCCTGCACCCACCTATATTTGCCCTCTGCAAATTCCAATTTTAAATACTTTATATGTTTTTGGTAAATTATTCATCATTTCTCTTGGTAACTTATTTCAATCCCTGACACCTTTACTTAACAAAGAGAATCTTTCTACACCCTTGTGCCTTCATCGAGTGCCAGCTTGTGGTCGTGGTTATCTTTTCCCTTCCACGCATTACTTTCAATTCTTGCACCAATATTTCTCCTTGCTTCGTCACCAATAAACGCCTTGTACACTCCCATGACCCTATTCACCCTCCTCCTGGCTTCCAATGAATCCCATTGCAGCTCTTTTATCATATCTGTTACTGATTGCGTTCTGCGATAATTTCCAGTCACAAATCCAGCAGCCCTTTTTTTGTACCCTCTCCAACTCCTGTATTTGATACTCACAATATGGATCCCATACTACACCACCATATTCAAGCAATGGTCAGACCAAAGTTTTGTAACCCAATTCCTTTACTTCTCTCGTACATCCCCTCATCACCCTCTCCAACAAGTTAAGGATTTTGAAACTTTTTCCTACTATCTGTCCAATGTGTCTTGCCCAGTTAAGCTTCTTATCAAATGTAATGCCAAGATATTTACATGGTTTACATAATACCCTGACCTAGTACAGTTATGTGAGATTCAGAAGTGGCATAGATGGAATCCTCTCAGCTATGTGAATAAGACGGATAGCAGCACCGACACAAATCCGCTTTATTTTGAATTTAAAAACTAAACGGACCAAATTCATATTGTTTTGTGAACTCTTACAATATGGATTAAATTATCCGCTTAGTGTGGAACACTTTCGTGCTGTGTAAAATGTTTCCATTTACCAAAGTATGGTTTGAGTTGTGTCCGGCAACAAAACAGAATCACAGTTCTGAGTAATCTTGACACTTACTTTTCTCTTTTACTAATGATAAAACTTCAAGGTATGTTAATTTTAGATCTTACCATACTGTGCACTGATCTGTTCTGCTGCTTCGATATTTCACAGCCTTTATATTGTTTATTTTAAATGAACATCATCCACTTTGTTAAGCCTATTTGCTATATCATTTTCTATCTTCCTGTTAGTTAAATTAACTGATATAAAATACACAAAACTTTAATAATAATTAAAAAGAAAACTTTTTCTATGAGACATTTGCGCGGGTTCATCATTGGTATTTACTAAATATATATATATATATATATATATAAAACACGATGAATTTGTTTTGGTTGATTATGCTATTAATTCGTAGATAGACATGGGTAGCGATTGTGTACCACAATTGGTCCTAAGTGAACATTAATGTCACATAACACTCGACTTTCTCCCACGATTGAGCTCCAGGTAAACGAATACGAACAAGGAATTAATTTATTTACATAAGGTAAGGCTAATAACTCAATGGAAACCCTTCCATTAATCAGGTTTAGGGATGAAGTAACTTTTGCTAAACTACGTCAGGGAAACATTGAAAACCCTTCTGGCTATAACCGAATCCACATAAAAGATTTTACTCTTGGTCCAAAGTTCTTCGACCGAGCGGTTGCATGAGTAATGCTCATAAAGTCAGTTTACCTGCAGAAGTAAGTATACGTTCCATTTTCATTCAAAGGCAAATGTTAGAGAAAGGTTGAAAAAAAAAATCTCTTGGTTGCAGATAACATTGTTATAATTTCTGCATATGCAGCCGATAAATAATGTAAGCGTAGCTAAACTGCAGTATTGTAATTTGAGCACGTAACATCAATCCCAAAATATATATTACTTCACTGTAACTAGGTTCAGTCTTACTTAAACTCGATTCCATGTTATTTTTCTGTTTATGATGTCACTGGAATCTAAAAGAAATTTATTAAACCAAATATATAATTTTACATACCGATAAGACTAAAAAAATTGTCATAATTCCGATTATAGCAACTAAACGAAGTGTAATGCTTTTCACTGAAGAAGTTTGTAACTTATTGAATTTGAAAATGTAATTTTTTTATGATAAACAGGATATGGACAATATTGATTCCCTACAATGGTGACATGACAAACCTATTTTGATACGAAAAGTTATTTAACGATGAAATGAAAATAAATGACCGTGCACAAATAGATGAGTTCGAAACTTCACGAAAAACGAAGCGCTTGCCTCTTCGTACTAATATGCAAAACGAAAATAGTTAAAACATTTTTTATGGAATATATGATGTCAACCATGACTTCATATTTTATCTCAAAAATAATAATAATAATAATAATTTCAGTGGTAGGTTTTTGACCTCAAATCATACAGGTTCTCTTAAAGTGCCTTGAAAATGTTAGCTAGCATTTGAACTGGACGCGACGTAATTGTCAGCTTTCAGCCAGATTTCGTTAAATTAGTAATTTTTTTACTGTTAATAGGGAAATGAAATGAAATAGAGCATGAACTTCACCGCGGCATCCGTCTAGATTGAGACCAGGAAACAGTGGAGATCTATATCTGTATCGTGTGTCGGGAATCCAACCAGCGCCTCCTTCAGTATCACATACCGGGATCGGAGTGTACTTTTAGCACAATAATTTCTATAATTCAAAGTTAAATAATTTAACTGTTTGTTCTACCAAAGACTTTACAAGCCAAAATACGTAGGTAGTTATTTGCCGAATTATTGCAATTTGAGGATTGTGCAAAGAGGCATTATTAGAATTGGGTGTAAATTTTAATTTAAAAAAAAAACAATGATTAAAGGAAAATCAGCCTTAACTTAATTCAGTTATATCCAAACATTGGCTGTTGACGCTACTACTGAAAGCGTTTCAAAGTTGTTAACCGACCTCAAGTGATATTCCTTTGCTCAGAGAAACCTCGTAAGATTCCGTCAAACAATAGTCAAATGCAGTGGCGTGAAAAATTATGATATATCTCTTAAGGAGAGTGTGTCTCTTTTTAAAGCTAGTCATCCCTACTTATGTTTCCCGGGGGTTTGAAGTGATTGGCTTGTTGATTCCTCACCATCAGTAACGTCCCATGTTTTCTCCTCCCGTTCATTTCCTAACAATGTGCTTACGTCTTCCATGGATTTTAACGAGCCATATAATCCCAAGAAACCACCAATGCCAGAATACTCACAAGATAGTACATTGTTAATTTAATCATTATTCTTTAATAATTACGCCAATACAACTGCTATTGATATTATTTTATTTGACGAACGCGTTTCGCTTCTCGTCGAGGTATCTTTAGCGTACAATGTTTTTTATTTT
Organism: Vandiemenella viatica; assembly: GCA_031002005.1. Taxonomy (NCBI): domain Eukaryota; kingdom Metazoa; phylum Arthropoda; class Insecta; order Orthoptera; family Morabidae; genus Vandiemenella; species Vandiemenella viatica. Next base: position 71,516,846 of record CM061921.1, on the reverse strand, counting down.
ACATTTCTGTTTAAAAACATTGTGCGCTGAAGATACCTCCACGAGAGGCTAAACGCATCCGGAAAATAAAATAATATCAACAACAGTTGTATTGGCGTAATTATTAAAGAATAATTATTAATTTAACAAGCAACTGTGGAAGAAATGGCCTACAATAATCACATACTATATTGTTTTCTCTTCTAATCTATACTCCACCACAAAAGGCCTCCTCTTTCCTAACAAATTAACACAGCCTTGCCGAAATTCCATATAAATGCCTAACAGCATTACAATAGCAAGGAACACATTGTATTTATGTAGTCTTTCTCATATGTGTTTCAGTTGTTATTCCAAACAAGGTCCCATAATAAATATGATTCTATACACCTAATTTTGTGCTGCTATAATCTATTCGCAAAATTTTGAAACATACTGTACTGATAAATCCAAAAGTTATCACAGTAACGCTCCTTCGTTCTATTGAAATTGTGGGGGAAAATGCGTAAAAAGCAAAATAGTTTTGTTCGAAATATTGGCAGTTTGGTTGACAGGTAGTTGAAACATGCGGCGAGGCAAGTGGCGTGGGAAAACATGGAGCTCATATGTGCGGCCGGGCATCGCGTGAAATTCCTTCGCGTCATAAAGTTCAATTATTTTAAATACATCGCCGCCAGACATATTCAGACCTTCTCATTCCAGAAAAAAGAAAGAAACATTGGGTAACCAGTGCTGTGGGAACTCGCAACGGATGTTGACTGACGTGGAATACTTCTGATTGCTGTTTTGGCCTGTACTGCTAGGGATATAAGAACCGTATAACAAAGCACATAACATGAACCTCCCGATCGAAGTATAAACGTTAGTAAAACAAGAAAAATTAATTCCTCTACGGGCCTGTAATGTATTATATTACCCCATTTTTACATACTGTGTTATACAGGAGTATCGCAGCATTCCAACAGCAATGACTATGATTTTGTTTGACGATGTGACTTAATTTGAAAACATTTTGCTTAGCTTTGCCACTTTTCCATACCAGCTAATCCATGTGAAACTATATAATTCGATAAAATCCCGCAAGAAAAATCATTGTAATTCCTCGCTATCACCCATTAAATCAGTAATTCCATACAAGTTATTTGTTACCTGCGATTTACTTTCTAATAACTGTAGACGCAATTGTAGGTTGGTCAGTTCGTTTCCTAAGAAGCTTAGGATTTAATGTTGACTCCATTATAACTGTCACCGAAGTAAGAAAAATCACACCTAGGTATCATTTCGCTTAGTTGGCGTAAATTACAAAAGATCTTTAATGCTTGCCATGTGGTTTCCGTGGAAGATGCCATGTTCTTATTCGGAACTACCGGAAGAAATCTCTCCTTGGGTGGTCCTCTGTAGCCTCTCACAATGTAGTTAATGTTATTAGGTGTTGCCGTTTGTGAAGATTATAATATTTGAGGTAGGGGGGGTGTGGGTGGTAAATGCAGTGTCTTGTTCGCGTTATGCATGGAAGACACCTCGGGGGCCGCTAACTTTAACAAGCGAACCATCCCTAGGGGGCATACATACTATGCCATAGCGATTCATAGCTAGTTACTAAATCTTTAACATTCGGCAAACAACGGAAGACATTTCTCAAGTTAAAAATTTCGAATGAGAACGGCAGAATTTGCTGAATGAATCGAGATACTGATTTTTTTATTTTTTTTTACCATTTTCTAGTTTTAATTATAAGATCTTGTAGTCGTGTTTCGGCGGTTGTTGATATCCATCCAGTCACAGCACTCCTCCCTCACTGTAACAGTTTGTGCAATCAAACAAGACTTAGAAACACTTGAAAAATAACACTGGTATTCTGAGTGGTAGTACGCGAAAAGTGAAAAAATTAATGAAAATGTTTATAACGTGATGTTCTCTACGACAGTTCAGACATAACGTGAAATAGTCTATGAATCTTGAAAAAAGTAGTGACTCTTCCTTGTATCAGAATAAAAAAAAAATAAAAAATAAAAAAAAAAATGTGATGTTCATTTTCTAACTTTCAAGGTGAAAGCTATTGCGGTTCTTAATTTTGATAATCGTTGAATTATATGGGGTCCGTACCGTTTTGGAATGACCTAATTCATAGAGATTGTGAGGAAGGGTTACATGTTTTGCAATTATCTACTATAACCCCTGTGAAAATGGAGCAGGATTGACCGATTTATTGGAATAGGAAATATCTATAGAAAAAAACTTATCATTTCTTGTGTTAAATGGTATTCAATGAACGATTATTCACACGATTTTATTACTTACATGAAACGAAGCATTTAGGTAACAAGAGTCTGAATGAAAGCGGTAATGCTGAGGGTAGAAAAGTAATACAGACCTATGATGCATCCTACCATGATATGTGTCTGTTAGCATACACCCTTGTACGAGATGATTTGAATAAAACGCTTGTATTTGCAGGAAATGTAACATGGTTCTTGTAGTTTTAAACGCAATTATCTTATCGATATAACCCAAGCTTTTGAGCTTTTCTAGAGACAGATAAAATACTATTGCATTTGGGATCATGCTAAGCTTACCAAGTATCAACACAAAAACTGAAGTCACCGTCTACTGAAAACGTCTTCACTCAAGACCAACATGAAAACGTAAATTTTTGATACGAACCTAGTTTTCTTTAAATTAAAAATGAGAGAAACAATAAATAAAGGAGGATACAAAAAATGTTTTACATTTATGAAAACCAATTTTGAAGCAATGGTTACGGTGTAGAACGGCGCATAAATGAGCAAACGCAATAAAACTTTACTGGTAATAAAACGGAATTGTAAGAATGAATATTATCACGGCATATTTTTCTCAAGATCTCTACCATCCGAAGATGAAGTGGTCGAATCTTTGTGTTAGAAAAGCAGTATTCACCGAAGACTTCTATATAAAAGAGATCTGCTTAAAAACATATTACATTAGAAAACTAAACGAATTCGATTACTCAATTCTGGCATTATATCCATCGATTCAGAAACACGGCGACCAAATCCTTGCCTCCGCATGTCTGAGTGTTTCTATATGTGTGTACATAACTGTCTCTATAGTGCGTTCAGTTAACAGAGGTGGTTCAAGGTCACTCTGAGGAGCGGGGCCAGGGGAACGTGACTTCGAACGGTCATTTCAGTGTGAACAGAGAGTGTAATGTGATGTTCTGTATTGTGTATAACATACTGATAGCCAGTATCGGCCTACACTTCCGAAGGGCACTAACAGGCCACCAGTTTAGGTCACCACCAACAGTTTTGCATAATCTCCCACCAGGCGGACTGTGGGAATGTTTAGGTTTTCATACAGGTGTTTGGTACGCAATATTATGATTAGGTACAACACCGCCTCTTCTATCCTAGTAGCCTGACCACGGATGATAAACATTCCTTCCACCACCAACTAACCCAATGTCAAGCACCTGAATCAGTCAAAGCGTTTTGAATACATCGTCCATGAGATGGGTATACTGCAATTAACATCTAATTAACGTACACTTTCTTAGCTGCCTTAGGATATTACAGTCACGTTTCGGAAGATAATGTAGGCAAATAATTTGGGTAGTGAAGAGCTGCTAAAACAATTTATATATAAAAAGAAGCTAACGATACTTTAATTGTGTTGAAGGTTTTGAATCCCACATCGTTAATAGGAATAGCTAACGACTGAATGAGTAAATGTATAACGTGTTTTTGCACACAATCAACTGGGTAATAAAAATATATTTTTAAATTTTTTATGACACCACGAAATTTTACAACAGATTTCGTTTTGACTTTATCTGTGCAATACAATACTCAATTTAAATTACTTTTTGCCATTAACATTACGGTATAGAACGTGATCAGGGGGAAAGAGGTTTTGCTTACAATCAATTTAACTTTTCTATACAAGGAAATTACCACAGATCACTGCCTTCAGAAATCATATGAAAGTAACGTTAAATTACATCTGTTTTCACCAGTATTTAATATTTAACATCAGTGTAACCACATATATTTAAGTATTCTTCAACACTTGTCATGAATTTTCCCATTTAAAATCATAATATGTTTCTGTTCACTGGAAGAATGCATAACTGGTTTTACAAAGTCTCACAAGCAATTTAAAATGTATCTGAAACTTTTTCAGTTTAGATATGTTTTTAAACTTTTGTATTGGTCTTTCGTTTGGCATCTAAACAAACACTTATAATGGCAAACGCGTTTTGTCTTTATTTAAGATGTCTTCAGTGCCCTAAGTAAACACATACAATAATGTCACTTGATGTTGCGTATTTTTTAAATTGATTAAGTTTTCTTAGATTACTAACTACTTACAGTTTTAGATTATGAATCGATACGTGCAAGCTCGTAGATCCACGTATTGATTCATAATCTAAAACTGTAAATAGCTACTAGTATAAGACAATCAATTTACAAAATATACAAAAGCATTTGCCATAAAAAGCATTTGTTTAGTTACAAAACTGAAAAACCAATAGAAAAAAAATTATCATACCAACTAAGGACGTTAGGCCAAAAACGCCAATATATTTTTAAAATTTGGTACAATTCTGTTTCACGGGATTCACTTCCAAAATTCTATTTCCACAGTTAAATAAAAAACTTTAATCCATACACTAGCTGTAACCATGAATGTGCAGCGAAAGTGCGGTATTAACTCAAAACATCAACCAAGTATCTCAGTTAGTGATCGTGCGTTCCTTGAAACAACTAAGAAGCAACAGCAAGAAGGGAATAACATGTAGGATAGATTCGAGAATAAATATGATTAATAACCACGAGATTTTTCGAAAAATGATAATAAAAAGCCCGTTGGTTTGAATGTAAGAGTTTCATTCTTAAGTAAAGAAAAGATGAATCGATGCAGGATTATAAACGGCTATGAAGAACTGATAAACGGATCAATGAGATTCCGGAAATGTCAGAGAAAAATAATTAAAAATTTAGTGCCCTTGATTCAAAATGAAATGTGCTGTACGGAGGTAAATAAAAGAAACAATGTGTCCTGTGCAAACAGTTACTGAAGAAAGCATTGTATGAAGGCAAGGATATTGTGGGCACAGCAAAAATCAAATAACCACAGAGAAGAATGAAAAACTTTCAGTAAGTCTGCATTGCTGAAATTTAGAAATGGTAAAATAAAAACTGAATGTACCCAATACTGTATCCGGCTCAACGATTTATATGGGTGAATATAGTTGAAAAATAACAGCCCCACCAACAGTTGTGAAAGGATTATCGAACATTTCTGCTTTTAAAAAAATAAACTGCACAAACAGAATATTACGGAATATCCTATCGGTTGGGAAAATCACATGAATCGACAGCTGTTGAATCCTAGTTCTCTATGTTGTTTTAGGCTAGACGGGTCAGATGGCAAACCTGAAGGACAAAGGTGAAAGGTATCCATAGCATTGCGAAGATCCGATTTGCTACAAGAAAATACATAATTGCAACGTACAATCCATCGTTTGCGGGGTCTACAAGGTTAGGAAACGACGAAATAACAGAATATATGAACCGTGGATGTAGAGTGTGCGCGTGCACCAGTGTGTTTGAGGAAGATGTAAGAGATAAGTCGGGAAAGGGAACGAACCGTGCATTCGACTCAGTAATGCTGAATAATTCTGTGTTGCTACAAGTTGAACTACCTCAACGATTCCAAGAATGCTGCTCAGGTGCGTATAATATGCATGTCCATTCTGAAGAAGAAGCTAACGAACAAAAACTCATTTATCATGAGTATAAGTACCACGCAATTTAGAGGAGCTAGTATTGTGTGGTACTACCTATCTTCACAGAATCTGTACAGGGTGATTTTTCATATTGCAACTTAAAGAAACCAAACGTATTTGAATCGTCGTGCGTTAAAATTAAGGAATGTGCCACTGAAAAAACTAATGAAATAGTGAAACAAAAAAAAAAACAAAAAAAAAAAAAACAAAAAAAAACAAAAAAAAACAAAAAAAAACAAAAAACAAAAAAAAACAAAAAAAAGCCCTGTGGGTGAGCGGTAACGCTATAGCCCCCCATTCGGAAGGAAGTTTGTTTGAATCGCCAAACGGCCATGCAGAATTCGGCTTTCAATAGTTTCCAGAAATAATTCCGGGAGAATACCCAGATGGTTCTTTCGAAAGGCCATGGAAAAATTCGTTCAGGTTCCTTGCCCCAAATTCTCTTCCGGATCTAAGGACCTAGACATCGACAAGCGGTAAAACACGATGCAAAAAAATTGAAACTATCTCAATTCGAGACAGAGTGGAGTATAAAACGTAAAGAGAAAAACATCAGATCATCCTTTAAATTGATCTTAAAGCGGATATCATACATTCCAGTCTGACTGACCATCATACACTGTCGCTACGGTAAGCAATAGAAACAATATCAGTTTGAGATATCATCAGACAGCCGGAAAATATATCATCGAATAACAGAAAAAGAAATCAAATTCGAGAAGAGATTAAAAATGTATAAACTGCTCTCGGGTGACTAGCCGAGTCAAGAGTGCGTTGTCACAAGATATTTCGGCGACTTGATTCATTGCCGCCATCTTCTGGTGAAGTTCAAAATGTTAAAAGCTTCATACAAGTTTTGGTTGCGTTATAGGGCGAATAGCTTAGGACTGGATGGCCAGTATTCAATCACCAATGGATTCAAGGATATTTATTTGAATCTGAACGTACGGGATCACCCCAATCCAAGTTCAACCCGCCAACTTCTGGCGAGAGGGGGGGGGGGGGAGAAATTGGCTCCTCAGCACCCTTCTCTAGGGCCGGGGCAAAGAAAGGGAATTTTTAGCTCGACATACGCCCATCATAGGCCCAGAGTCATGATAAATAGAAATACCTGTTCTTGTTGTCATAGTAGAATCGCTCAACAACAGTGAATAAAATACAGTGGTAGAAATTCATTCAGATAAAGTGTCACTTTGTAGCAAAACACATGTAATTTTACTCATATAGTGCCTTAGTACCAAATTCAGTCACCACAAACATCAGCAGCACGCGCGCAAAAAAGAGGCTACTTTCTCTAGTGCACGACCTTACAACTAGATGACTGTGCACCTCACAACAGTTCAGGATTTATTTGATGTCTATTTCTCACGCTGGAGCCAATTACACGGATTCACCGCACTCCAGACCTGTCTGCCTCAATTTTTTTTTATTGGTTTTCATTAAAGGCACTGTTTCGCCTCATCTTTAAATTCTTCTGAACTCAGAAATCGAATCAGTACAACATTTGCAGCAATGGCGTTTGATATGTTGGTTCGATTTTGGGAAGAAACTGGTTACCGGGATGATATATGTACTTTAACAATGGAAGTCATATTTAACGAGAGTAAAAATTTGCTACAAAAAATGATTTAATCTTTGAAAAAAAAAAATCTGTACGCTTTTAAAGTTGCAAAGTCCTATTTGATGCACCTTGTATATTGTTTTACATAACGACTTTAAAAATCGGTTTGTACTTTTTTCATACAACAAATCTGCTGGAAGTATTGTACCATGAAATCGTTGAAGCTGGTGCCAGGACTAATTCACTGTATTAACGAGTTACAGAAATAACTCACAACTTCAGGCATTTTACTGCATTTTAAACCGAGGCAACGCTCGGGATTGGAATTTTGGAGGACGGGGGTTCAAATCCCCGTCCGGCCATTACTGTTTCGTATTTTCGTGGTTTCCCTAAATCACGCCACGTGAATGGTGGGATAATTCCTTAAAATCACCATGACCGAATTCCTTCCCATTCGCTGACCTCCGATCTCTCCCAGTCCGCAATAACACCCACGGGAACAAGCCTGAAGGGAAAAAAAATATACTGTGTCTTCCTTCGGTATTAACGTAAGCAGGAAAACATGGAAATACGATAAAACAAATTGTATTTATGAACATGGTTTTTGAAAAGTTTGATCATCAATCAGTTAAACGAAAGAAAATTATAATTGATTCAAAATTAAAATTATTAAATCAGCAACTAATATTTTAGTTCCTTGGATTACTAAAGGCACGTATTTGTACATCAGATCCAGTAAGTACCTGGAAATTTTTTCAGACCAATGTAAACACACTACACACATGTTTAATACACGAGCGATATCTGTATTAAACGTCTGTGATGAATGAAACGTTCTCCCGAATCTACACGACGATCAGAGATCGATGTTTTAGGTTTGAGTGAACCGTGAATGTGTCCCGCCTCAGCAGTAGTAATAACGTGTGTCAGGAGGAGACCTGCTCTGTTTTTGCTGGTGTCAGCTTGAGAGCGACTTCATCAGCTGTTTTTTGTCTCTGCGATACATCGCGGAGGTGAAATTAAGGCACGTCGTCACCTTCGTCACTTTGTTGCGAACGCGACACATCCTTTCTATCTTAGATTCTTGGTACTCTCGGAGTGACACCCAGAAAACCGTTTCCGTCTGGAACACACCAACATTTAAACACTTTAGGATATGTATACATCTTAACTGAACCACATCCAAAACTTACCACACTTAACCATTTTTTTAAAACCAGAACATGTTTCCTTCAATTATGTTACGATTTCTGTATACTGCACACCATCGTAGGTGACCCCTAGCAGTTATTCTTGAACTGAGGCTACTTTAGCTCTTCGTCTTTTTACTATCATATTCTGGAGAGATGTTAACTGGGCTAGATAACCCTACCTCCTGCGCACGTGATGTTTGTGGTCTAGCTCACTCGAGTTACTGTCTTGTAGAAGTAGACGTTCATCGATGCTATCATCTATATCAGCGCAACTCACAGATAGGCTCTCCTCCTCAAAAGATTTTTCCTTCTGCGTTTAGTTTCTTTGTTTTTTCCCACTTTTGGCCAACCAACCCCGAACACAGATGGCCAACCTGACCCAAACACTATTTTATAACAATGATGGCAGTTGTAACAATTGCCATACTGACAATTAATGACATTCAATGATTCAAATGCAGCCTGTGGTACAGAAAACAAAAAAAAGTTTAGACCGAGTGTAGTGGGTGAACGGTTAACGTTCTGACCTCGCATTAGGCAGAACGCGGGTTCCAATCCCCGTCCTGACATCCAGATTTGTGTTTTCCATGGTTTCCCCAAATCACTCCAGGCGAATGCCGGGATGCTTCCTTCAAAAAGCCATGGCCAAATTCCTCCTCCACATGTCCCCACTCCCATCCCACCTCTAATGACTCGACGTCGACGAGGCGTAAAGCCATCAGTAAAAAAGAAAAGATTATTTGGAAAATTACTTACTGAATGAAATTTACGACAACCATCCCTCCTTCCCACACAAATAGATAACTCACACTGTTGTTTTGTTGGGAAATAGTTGAGGCTATGAAGGTCAGGTGGTCAGCAGGTGGCACTTCCACACACTCAACAGAGAAAACTGAAAGCTGATGGCCAACCAGCCCTAGTCTCCCCTACCCCAAACACTGCATCTAGACGGTATCAACATGCAGTTACCACAACATAGTCTTCAGGGTCCTTTCGTTCAATACTCAAATGCCAACTCTAACTAAACTTTTTAACTCTCTGAATTTGTACATATAGGTACGCTGTAAATATAAATTCTTTTACTTTGACTAAAATACAAAGTCACCCACTAGTGTGGCTGGCGTCACCAGACTGAATCAAGGAGGTACAACGGGACCAGATTCGAGACCTGCACGCGACGTATCGGCCATCTTTTTTAAAAAAAATGGCATTTGGCAACGGAGGCCATACAGCCAGCTCAGTGTAATTATTATAGCTTTCAGTGTATAAGTCGTCATCCAGTATATATATTGTATTTTTCCAACGTATGGACGCCACAGGACGGACAGGACATTCACACAACACTTAAAAATCAATACCCGCGGCCAGATTCGAACCAGCGGCCTTCGGTAAGCGGAGTTAGCGCTCTAGCCCCTACGCTAACAAGGCCGGCGACCTCGGCCATCTTCACTGCGGTTTTTAGGCGGTTTTGCGCAGTCACCGAGGTTAATACTGGGACGGTCCTTACTCTCCGCCTCATAAACTACACATATCATAGAAAACATAAGTTATACGAATCGCAGACAGATGGCAATACTTGAGCGCCCCTCATTGCGCCGAGAACTGACAATTCCTGCTTCAAACCACCCAGTGGAAACATTGGACAAATTTGTAACTTCAAACCATAATGAGAATCAAGACTTTGCGTAATCTGAAAGGGTCTATTCGCAAATAATAATAATAGTAACATAGAATTCAAAGTACTAATCCCCTAAATAAACGTCTCGTTAATTTGGTAGAAGGGTTCTATTTGGATTTTTTTTTTTTCTTTCAGATATCGGTGACAGTACAATAGTAATAATAATAATAATAAAATATTTTAAATTCCTTGGAGAAATCATCCAACCAACAGGCCTTGAGAAAATCTCGCAGCAAAATCGCCTTCAAAAAGTAAAAAAAGTATTAGGGTTAGTGCAAAATCTCTACAACAAAAATCCATTTCGAGACCGACCAAAATTCGACACTACAACACAGTCAAAAACCAACAGTCCTGTATGCAAGTGAAACGTTAACACTTAACAGAAAACATGACCTTGAAGAAATAAAAAAAGTAGAGAGAAAAATCATTAGAAAAATTCTAGGAGCAAGACTCACTAAAGATGGTTACAGAGTACAATCAATCAAAAAGTTTTCAACATTGAAATTGACATCAAGAAAAGGCGAATGAAATTCTTTGATCACCTTAAGAGATTACCAGTTAATCGATTGACAAAGAATATCACTATTTTATGTAACTTCACTTAAAAACCCAACACCTTGGCTGAATGAAATTCGGAAAGATCTTAAAAGCGCAAACATGGGAGCAACAGACATCTGAGAAAGAGACACCTTCAGAAACAAAGTAGACAAATGGCAAGTTATAACTGAGCAACCAAAACAAAAACAATACTGACGAAAACAAGCTTTTTAGCAAAGAATGAAAGCCCGTTGGAACAACAAGCAGAACTCAAAGAAATCTTGATTGGGTCATTTGCTTGACGTCTTCCATTTATTGGGAGAATTCGCCAATAATAATAATAATAACAATAATAATGAACTTATTTGAAGCGGCATCGTGTCTCAGTGGTCAAGGTATCTGACCGGAGATCAAAAGGTCCCAGGTTCGAATCCCTGTCTTGGCGGGGATTATCATAAGCCCTTAACCCAACCTTCATCTCTGGCACAGCTTACTGTGTAATGCAAGGTACGCCAGAACGCTTCCGCGGTTTGGATTCGACGTTAAACTGCACGTACCCTCTACTGCTAACAATCCTAGTAGTAACACGGATGTGTCACATTCGAAGCAAATTCAAGCCAAACAAAGGCTTAACGTGGTCCTAGTTGGCCCGAACGAATATGCATACATGCAATGAATTTATTTGAGCTTTACAACTCCTCGACATGTAGTCATTACAGCCAGAATAGGATTGTAGACAAGTATTAGGGCGCTATTCAGCCAGTACCTTCATTCGTCTAGAGCAGGGGTGGCCAAACCGCGAGATTCAGTACACTTTTACAAAATATACGAGGCGCGTCCAGAAAGTAAGTTCCGTTTGGTAATAAAATGAAATTGTACACAGATACAGAAGAAATTTTTATTGCACAAAATTCTAAAACTCTTAAACTACTTTTCCACATAACTGCCGAAATTTTGCAGGCATTTGTCATAGCGTGGCACCAGGTTTTGTATACCTTCTACATAGAAATCTGCCGCCTGTGTCTTCAACCAGTTGGAAACAGTTTCTTTCAGCTCGTCGTCATTGGTGAAGTAATGACCGTCAAGGAAAGACTTCAGATGTAAGAACAGATGAAAGTCTTGCCAGTTCTTCTGTAACCAAAGGTGGACGCCCACTTCGTTCTTCATCGTGCACATCACTACGCCCGCCATTGAACTGTCGGACCCATCTTCTCACCATCGAATCACTCATCGCATTTGGTCCGTAAACATCGCAAATTTGCCGATAAATTTCACTTGGTTTCACTTTCCTCGCATTCAGAAACCGAATCACAGACCTGATTTCACAGGCGGCGGGATTTTCAATCAACGCCGTCATTTCAAACAAGCACAACAAAGCGTACGTAACTGACAGCGATCTCCAAATGGCGGACGTTCTTCCCCTTGATACACTTCGTCTACAGCACATGTGCGGAACTGCAATCGCAGCGCTGCAGCGGAGATAAATTGAAACGTAACTTACTTTCTGGACGGGCCTCGTATTTATTTTATAATGGGCAAAGTAGTGAAAACCAATGTATTAAAAAAATACATTATTTTTACATCCATATCTTCAAAAATTATCTATCGAAATTATGAGTAGCATTATTATTATATTATCTATGTTTACATGTAAGAATAACAATAATAATAACTCATTATGTTTCAGTTTTTCACTCCAAAAAATTTATAGTGGGTCTAAATCTAATATGGGGATATATGATTTTATATGCGGCCCGCGGAGTTGTAGTGCTTTTCCAAAGCGCTCCGTAAGATCATTTGTGTTGGCCACCCCTGGTCTACAGTTATTCTGGCAAAACGCGGAAAAAAGAAATCCAGATTTCCTAGAAGGTAACTCGGCCCCTCCAGAATACCCATAGCTCTTGTTAGTTGGGGTTACAATTGTAATCAAACTGGGCATTGGTATCATGACAGTATGATTATAAATAATCTATTTTCCACCTCATCTCCGATGTTGAAAAGTAGCAGAAAATGTTCCGGGCGTGCAGTTAGACAAGCTTGTTTGTGCTCCGGTGTTGGAAGAAATTTCCATCATTCGGCTTTTGTCTATTATGGTTGTACAGATGCTGGTGGTGCACATTTCATAATCACCAGATAGTACACGAATGGTCAGGGTTAACCCAAAACCTCTCCACAGTGGCTGAGTACGTGCTATACTATAGAAGACGTTTCGTCAGTTTTTTGGGTACATTAAACTTGGTTGTGTAACACTAACAGTTGATATCAATAACCACAATCACGAAGACAACGGTAAATCGTCCCAGTTAAATTTCGTGTCCAGGGATAACACATCCCATGACAATCGCAGAATATCAGTACACCAAGCGTTGTGTGCCTTTTAACTTTAGATTTTTGCTTTACGCCTAGTCGACGTAGAAGAGGTCATTAGGGGCGGGAAAGGATTAGGGGGGCATGGAATAGGAATTGATTCGGCATTTTGATGAAGCCATTTCAGCATTCGCCTGGAGTGATTTTGGGAAACCATGAAAAACTGAAATCTGATTGGCCGGACGGGGATTCGAAACCGTGACCTCCAGAATGGGAGGCCAGAACGTTACGGCTCACCCACCACACTCGGTATAAATCAGTTAGAGGCTTTTATAATTAATTTATACTCAGCAACTGCTACTGAGGTGAGAGTCCTTTTTTCAATAATTCTGAGAAATAACAGATTCAAAGTCATGTCACATTCCCATTTGTTACGAACTTAGTCAGAGTAAATTCTGATTTACTTACAGCTTTTAACTCCAAGGGAATAGTATATGTTAATACTACTATAAAGACTTACAATCTCTTTAACAAGATTCACATAGACTATGTCACAAAAAAATCATGCTACACTTAGCCACATTAAGCTTCCGTCAATACTTTTTTTCTTATTTTTGCATATTACTCCCGGTATCCACTCTGCAATGAGGGATTGGTTTTGAAATTTTCGTTGTTTGCTGATGCTCTCTTTAATAGGAAGTAAAATTTCGTAGAAGTTTATATGTCCTCCTTTTCAAAAATGGTTGCAGAAAACCGCCCTAAAACAATAATCATAATTTAATTTTTAATTTGAATTTAGTTGAAATGGACCACATGCAACATCCCTACATGCCCACTTCCAGATGTTATTTTTTTTTTTAAAGTACGATTAATCTTGGAATGTAGGCAATTTAATTTAAATTACAATGTGAATTTCGCGCCAGATAAAACAAACGTTTGTCAAATAGGGTTAAGACTGTGCAGATGCACAGAAATAATGTCCTGTCCACTTCGATAGTTCGACACAGTACAGTGACATTTGTTTGACTACTTTGAATGCTGTAGAACATCATCCAAGCGTGTGACAACGCACTAGTATAAAATGTCTTTGACAATAAAACTTTAAACATTCAAAAATTTGCGAAAGTCTTTTAAAAAAACTGCTAGGGCTTGGCATTCGGGAGGATTTAGGTTCAAATCCTCACCCAGCAATCCAGATTCCTGTTTTCCATCGTTCCCAGAAATTTCGGCAGGAGAGAGCCGGGAGGTTCCTCCAGAAGTCCATAGCCGAATTCCTTCCCGTTCTGCTGCACTCCAAATTCTCCCGGCTCTAAAGACATCGACGTCGACAAGCCGTAAAGCCCGAAGCAATAAAATAAAATAAAAGGCATAAGTACGCGTCTATATGTGGAGTAAACATTCAGTGAGCCCCACATTCACTGTCAGAAAACATCGATAGCAAAATTGTTCCTCAGGGAACACATAATCTAATAGGAAGTTGACCCCTGTGCATGATGATAAAAAAAAAAAATTACTTCTGCCATACCAGTGGAAATTATCAGTATACTACTGAGTTAGTTTCACACTTAATGTTATTGACCATTGTAGACATATCAGTCACTTTTTAATCAAAGTTTACGCGTGATTCCTCGAGTAATCACTACTGTGAAATATTTTTCTATCGCTATAATTATCTGTAACTTATTATATTTTATTAACAATAATGTCATTCAGCCGATTAAGCCATTAAGCCAACTGAGGAGAGTTTTTTTTTTTTTAATTTTATTCCAATGTTATTCATTTCAAAACACTTTGTTCCCGTGAAAGTGAAGGATGACACTAGCTGAACACGGCACTTTATCAAAACCACCGATGCTCTTGGCTGAACTCGAACAGGCGTCACTCAGCATGGGAAGATAACCCAACGCTACGGGCGCCGGTAAACGTATATGCGATAACGTAATGGACTACTTCCGCATCACCAAGCCTGGTGGGTGAGCGGTAACGCTCTGGCCTCGCATTCGGGAGGATGTGGGTTCGAATCCCCTTCCGGGCATCCAGATTTGGGGTTTCCATGGTTTCCTCAAACCACACAAAGCAAATGCCGGGATGGTTCCTTCAAAAGGCCATGCTCCCTATCCTTTCCCGCCTCTACAACGCGTATTTTTTTTATCTGCTTAGCGTCTCTCTAACAGCGAGGTCTTTAGAGACGGGAAAGGATGGGGGGCAAGGAATGGGAAGGAATTTGGCCATGGCCTTTTGAAGGAAGCATCCGGCATTTGCCTGGAGTGATTTGGGAAACCATGGAAAACCCAAATCTGGATGCCCGGACGGGGATTCGAACCGCCGTCCTCCAGAATGCGAGGCCAGAACGCTAGCCGTTACACCACCACGCTCGGTACACAACGCATAAGCTGTAAAAAAAATCCGTATCGTTTCCTGATTGCGACAAGGTTGCTCGTTGTTAAACATCGGACCACACTACTGAGATTAGTGCATGTTCTTCCGCTGGCATCAAAGCTATTCTGATTTATCGTTTTAGATGGTTGATCATCAGAATGAGGCTGTATGGCTGATATGACCAAAAGACAATTTTAAAAAAAACTTCCGGTTTTGATACAATTTTAGCTTTACCCTTATCTATGATCGGTTGATGCATTTTTAACATATTTAATTATGTATCTACAACCACTCAGCTTAATGTTGTCAATGTCTATATTTATTAACCACCTGTAAAACAAATATAAAACGAATATAATAAAAGGATTATGAGCCGTCTATTTTCTGGCTGTTAACTGCAGACTTGTAGCTTACCACACAAGGTTTCTGTGGTTATGCGCTGATGCTGTTCGGACGTTGCACAAGTTCAGCACATTTTTCCTCGGTGACATAAGTTTTTATTTATTTTATGATCTGTTCATACCAGACCTGCCCAACTGATTGGCAAGTATCATAGTTAATTAAACGACTTCAGTATACTCATTGGCCTTTCTCAACGTGGAAAATTGCTGGTTTTTTTTTTAATACCATTATATTCCCGCAGCATTCTCTCCATATTGTGCAAATATTTCACGCTACCATCAGTGATTTAATTCAAACAGAACAGTATGCCCGAAAAGTTTTTTTTATTTAAGTCCCATATTCTATAGCCCACATATAACACTACCTCACTAAAAGTCAGGCCATGGTTTCCCCAAATCACTCCAGGCAAAAGCCGGGTTGCTTCCTTCAAAAGGCCATGGCCGAATTCCTTCCCATTCCTTGCCCCCATCCTTGCCCCCCATCCTTTCCCGTCTCTAAAGACCTCGATGTTAAAAAGAGACGTAAAGCAGTTACAAAAAAAAAAAAAAAAAGTCAGGAAAATACATTGAGGAATCATAAGCACAATATGATCTCTACAAACATGATACTATTATCATGTCAGAAAAAGTCGCTACGAAATTACGTATGGCTGTAATTGTATCGTTTGTCTTGTGTATATTAAGATAAAGGAAGGAAGAGGTTGAAATTCATGGACGACCCATCAAGTAGCCGAATGTCCCCATCTGACGGAAGAATTGCCATCAATTGTGTTGTGTGCCATCGTTCCATACTCACTGAGGGAGACCTGGATCTAACACAGGACTTCGGCACGTGATCTGGTGATTAGGAATCGTGCACAACCTACATTCCTACACTGTTCGCCAAGCTCCGTATGGTGAACATTTCTTCCACCACCCCCTTGGCCCAGCTAACTCCGAATGACCTTAGTCCACGGGGCGGGCCCAAATTATCAACCTAATAACAGTAACGAGAAGATAATTGTTACCTCGCAGCCCTTAATCACCGTATATATGATTGATACTCCAAACACGTTGAGGGGATTCGGTGATACGCTGTGGTCCCTGCATGGGTAAGATTTCATGCACTCATATATGCGAATTCCGCACTAATCACCCGCTTTCGTCTAAAAAAAATCGCGGCTCAGAAACAGAAAACAGTACAGGCACTATTACAAGGTTCGCGATGTGCTTTAAGACCAGAGAGGTCTAATTATCTCATCGTCGGTAAGCCGTAAAGGCCTGTAAGTAGTGGATGTGATATGAGTTGAGACAATGTATTCCTGTATGAGGCAGCAACCAACCAGCAATACCACAAATCTTCGCGTAGCGGGTATGACGCTAGAAAGATAGAAAACCAATCAGCGATTTCAGTACGCGAGGTTCATTGCAGCTCGATTCATATGTGACACAGGTAGAACGAAACAATTAGCTATCGCAACAAAGAATTTAAATACTTACAAGCCAAGACGTCACTTTTAATATTTTTGTTGTTAATACCATCCTATCAGGAAATATTCAACAATATTCGTTTATTATTAGTCTTTCATGTTTCTAAGTAACCCCAACAGCCCGCCCTGGCAGTGTAGGGGCTAGGAAGCTGGCTTCGCATTGCAAGGGCCGCCGGTTCGAGTCCGGCCACCGGCATGGATGGTTTTAATTTAGTGTTATTTTCGTCTTGTGCTGTCATCACTGTAGTGTTCACAGTATCAAAATTGAAGTCTGATACAACAGTTGATACATAAACAAATCGGAGCTGGCTAAATCGTCGCAATGATCGAAGGCCATATATAAAAAAAAAAGTAACCCCACCAAACCGCTGGAGAGGGAGTAAAAAAAGGGCTGATAGATTTGCTTCTGGAAATTACCGCAGAATGCAATCAGTAAAAAATATGATAAAAGAGCTGGAATGGGATTCATTGGAAGACAGGAGGAGGGTGAAGAGGGTCATGGGACTGTACAAGTCGTATATCGGTGATAAGGTATGGAAAGGTATTGTTGTAAGAATGAAAATTAATGCATGGAAGGGAAAAGATAACCATGACCACAAGCTGGCACTCGATTTCAGGCACAAAGGTATAGGAAGATTCTCTTTTTAGGGTAAGGGTGTCAGGGATCGGAATAAGTTACCAAGAGAAATGATGAAATGATAATAGTTTTGGTAAAATAATCAATAGGTGCACCATTACCCATCAGTTTTCCTGAATGCAATAAATTAAAAAGTAACAATAAATCCATAAATATGGCTCAGTGCGCTGAGGCGCCGCACACTGGGTACTGACTGCTGTTTTTAGGCGGTTTCCCATAATCATCTAGGTGAATGTTGGTCCCCAATCTCCGCCTCATAAACTACACATTTCAGAAACAAAAAGACACAGTTATCATAAATAACACTTAAGTTACAAGTTTCGCATTTAGATGACAACACAGGCTTTCTTCCTATAGGTTAAGTACGCCGCACCCCCCCCCTTTTATGATTCACACTGGTCACCTGAATTGGCCAGTGTCCTCTTGGCCCTTGCTGGCCGAATCGGAAGAAAAAAAAAAAGAAATTAACGATAGAAACATAAGGGAAGGAGATGCAAGATGGAATTTTTGTGTAAACAGGCAACCAATTTTACCCGACTTAACTAAAAAATATTAATATAGGAACTTTGAGTGTTAAACCGTTCAAATTATACTAAATAAAATATAAAATTAACAGAATAAAGTTGTTTCTTATTAATTAATAACATTCAGTAGGTCTGCTATTTTCCTTCGTCCCACGCCGGGGACAAGTTGATGTGCCGTATGGTGCGAGGTAAGATATAATTTATGGTTTCCAGTTAACCCCACCATATGGACAACCGTGAACCGACTCACAACGTGCCGACTTTTCACAAGCCTGACAGGTGATCCATCCAAGTGAAACTCCGTTTATAGACCATGACAGTCAAGACACTATACATCTTCTGTGTTACTGCAAAGTGTTTTTGCTTTCGATTTTTAACTTTTACAATAAATTATTCTTTTTAATCTTATTTCTTCTGACACAAGATAGTCAGACAAGTAATAATGATACTTAAAAAAACAATTTTTAGTTCCCTGTCTTAATAGTGTCATCATTAAAGCGGTTTTGAATTAAAGCTTTTCAAGAATTATCGAAATATTAGTGGAATTTCGACTTTGAATCAGTTCCCATTTTACTCCTCTACTCCCCATTGCCACCACGAACATATGGGACTTTGCTGTGGGTCAGAACAAACGAAAATATAAGTAAAATGAGGGCATTGTTAAATGGGTATTGGTCCTTGAATTGTGAACTAGAAATAATTAAGTCCACAACCCGAAAGTTCGTTGGAACCTTGTACCGAATGCGTGCTACGTAAGTGTGTAAGAGTTTACACTCCCAGTGCCTTTCTCCAAGAACCTACAATTGAACATGGAATCCGACCACCAGAGCCGAAACTGAAACAAGAAAGTATAGAGTATAGTGTCCGATTCAAAGAGACTGGGATTTGAACTCGACAAAATAGATACTAATTGAACGGAGCGAGTCAGATTGTATGACAACAAAATAATGGACACTCAAAAAAAAAAAATCAATCACAACAATATCGATGTATATAGTGTAACATCATAGTTGTGAATCTATAGTCTACGTCCAGAATACAGTTGCACCCCTAGGTTTTTTTTTTAACTGCTTAACGTCTCCTATAACAACTAGGTCTTTAGAGACGGGAAAGGATGGGGGGGCAAGGAATGGGAAGGAATTCGGCCATGGCCTTTTGAAGGAAGCATCCCGGCATTCACCTGGAGTGATTTGGGGAAACCATGGAAAACCAAAATCTGGATGCCCGGACGGGGATTCGAACCGCCGTCCTCCCGAATGCGAGGCCAGAACGCTAGCCGTTACACCACCACTCTCGGTCACCCCTTGTCAAAGGTATTAGAGGCGGCAAAGGAAAGGGTGCAAGGAAACGGAAAGGAATTCAGCCATGGTCATTTAAAGGAACCATCCCGGTATTCACCTGGAGTGATTTGGGGAAACTATGGGAAACCCAAATCAGGATGGTCGCACGAGGATTCGAACTCGCGTCCTCCAGAATGCGACACCAGAGCGCTATCGCTCACCCACTACGCGCGGTCAAATTGCTACCCGACAAACTTTTAGCTACAAATGAACATCGTTGTCAGTACGTTTCGAATGACATCAGGTACATGAGAAGAAAAATTCACTTGTAGTTCACTGATGTTTTGTGTTATATTTCCTTCTGATGTTCGCTTTACTTTATGTTTACACGTGCTGAAGTCCTAGGTATGTAGAAGTATATCACATTTGTCGAACGTTAAATTCGTGGTCTGTAATTGTTCTCAGTAGTTTGCCAGTACATTTTTTGATTTCCTTGTGTTTGAAATTAAATGTATTCGGCCCTACTTCCACACAAAGGTTAATAGTATTCATGTTAGCAAGTTAGGATATGTTTTACTCCAAGAACAAATTATACGTAAGTAAGCCTACATAAGAACGAAGTTTCTTTCAGCGTAGAGAATTAATAAAATGCTCTCTGGTGAGTAGCCGAGTTAACGAAGTGTTGTCACAAAATACTTCGGTGATCACATACACTGTCGCCATCTTACGGTGAACAACAGAAGATGGTGACAGTGAATTTGATCGCATCGTGTTACCAGAGAGCATTTTATAAACATACACAAGTATATAGCAAAGAACGTAGAATTGTCGGCTATATAGTCTGTTTTAAAATGCTGTCAAATTTTAGAAGGGAAACATTTGTCCTCTTGAGCGTATAGGATCTGTCGTTCCACTTTTAAGGCTCTCATACAGTGAGGGGAACGAGAAGGCAACCTGGATGTAATGTGATGTACGGGACTCCTCGATAAAGCGCTGAAAAATCACCAATAGCGGTCGTCAGGTATAAAGGAATTCCATTAGGGGGCAGAGTGACGCGGTAGCGAGGTGTTTTCACTTTGGTCATACAGGTAAGCACTACACTTACATTTACAACGGTAACGCACTGACCTGGCAATTGGGGGATGCGGATTCGAATCCCCATCTCGCCATCCAGACTTCTGTTTTCCTCGGTTTTCCGAAATGAATGCCAGGATGGTTCCTTCAAAAGTCCATGCCCAAATTCTTTCCCTTTCGTTGCCCGCAGTCCTTTTCGACCTCTAATAACCTAGACGACAACGAGGCGTAAAGCCAAAAACAAAATCATTAAAGCAGCAGGTTTTGGAGTGCTCAAAACCTTTAATCACGACGTATTCCTATGTTCAATTTTTGTGGACAACAAATCTTAGTTAAATTGTCTAGATTTATATGAAAGTTTAGCAAAACTCTCTCATTCTAGAAATATCCTTTGAAAATTGATCGAGGTCGGTTTAAATGAAACTGATAGAGTAAGAGCGATCTTACTTCTTTCTTTAGTTAACTGTCCATCAAATATCAAAACACATGAGAATTCGGCAATCTTCCCTGTATGCAAACAAATATAAGTTTCTTACGAAATGCTGTAACATAGATTAATGAACGAACTATAATAGAAGGCCAATAAATTTTCGGATCAGCCTCGTTAATGTAAATATAAATTTAGCAGATGCGAATAATGCTGGTGAAGCGGGTAATATTCCCCAGATTGAGTTTATGGGCAGAAAAATGTAATCTGTGGATCGTAATAAACGTTATATCGTCACAGAAATTTATATTATGAGTTTCTTTTCTTGTTTGCAATATCATTCTACTATGGAAATACCCTCCAACAAGGTACCACTAGCTGATGAATATCCCGTTGGCCTCGCATTGGGGAGCACACGTTTTCGAATCCCCGTTCAGCGACCCAGATTTGTGTTTTCCATGGTTTCCCTAAATCTCTCCATGCTAATGCCTGGATGGTTCATTGAGAAGGCCATTTCCGAATTTCTTCCCGTTCTTTGTCCCAAGTCCTTTTTGCCTCTAATGAACTCGAAATCGACGAGGCGAAAAGCCAGAAGCAAAAACCCATATAAGAGTTAACGGAAATAAAGTAGCTGGGAGTAATATTGAATAGTAAGAGACACATAGCTAAAAAATTGAGAGGTCAGGTCACTAAAGCAAATAGAAGCTTTTGTGTGTCTTAGGCCGTAAATCTAGTCAAGGTCGAGATCACTATAGTCTGGGGAGAATTGTGAGCAAGCAACAGGAATGAATTCAGCTGCAGCCTTTTGAATGCACCATCCTTGGCATGATTGTGGGAAACAATGGAAAACCAATTGCCTGACCGAGAATCGAACACAAGTTGTCCCAGATACTAGAAGCTAAGCGCTCACTCACCAAGGAAACAGCGTAACTGGGTGCAGTAAACATTCAATACAATACTACAAACGTCTCAGGGAAATAGTAAAACCTAAAATAGACAAAACAGTTGTCAGACACTTACTAGTTTACACATAGGAAATTAGAAAGAATGACGTTAAAAACTCAAAAATAAGTCCAGTTATCGTATTTTAATAAATGCCATGTCTTGTATTTAATATGATTTTCAGTCGGCAGGAGTACAGGAGTCTTGTGGCGAAACTTTAATTTACGAACTTATTAATTTCTCGTATTTGAATAGTAACTATCTTTTTTATGATTCATTTGACATTTATTCTCGTTTTACTTCATTCATAAACATCCGAAGAATTTCAGAGGTCCTTTGCTATCAGTAACTTGATTTACCTCAAAAACGCGAACTAAACTTTTCTATCACTCGCCCGATCTTCTTGCTCTCTTGTTACTATTACTATTATTACTATTACTATTACTCCGCGATTCACTAAAAGTGTGTGGCGGAGGGTGCATTGCACCTATCCGGGAAGGTAATGGTTTGGAAGGGATATACGGGATATGGCAGGAGACGCCCATGGGCTATTGTGAGGAACCATCCCAGCATTCGCATGGAGCGATCTGGGGAAACCATGGAAAACCCAGATCAGGATGGCTGGAGTGTTTATCGAAAGCTACTCCTGTCGGATTTTATGTTTAGTCGCCCGGTAAATCCTTTCTATTCCACTCCCTAATCGCTCGTGGAAAAAATGAGTACAAAAATGAATCGGATCTGGCCCTGATTTCTCTTATCTTATTTTCGCGGTCATTCCGGGATATGAATGTTGCTGGTAGCAATATTTGTTTACTGTCATTCAGAAATACGTCAGTCGAGAATTTTTCAATTAGCTTCTGTCGAGAGCAACGCCTTCGGTGCTCCAGGTCTTCCCAACCTAACTCCTTCAACATCGCACTTACGCTTTCCCTCCAATATATGTACCTGTCACGAATCGGGCGGCTCTTCTTTGGGCCATCTCCAATGCCTCCATTAATCCCTTTTGATGGGGACCCCATACAGAGCAACAATATTCTAAGTGAGGCCGCACTAGTGACTTGTATTCAATCGATTTAACGTCCGGAGTGCATTGTTTTAAATTACGACCTAGAAATCGAAGCATACGATTTGCTTTCCCAATTACATTCTCGATATGTTCATTCCATGACAAATTATTACGAATTGTTACCCCTAGGTATTTAGCGGAATCTACCGTTCTAAGGACAGTGCCATTAATAGTATATTCAAAGCTAAATGGTGTCACCTTTTTACTTACATGCATGACTTGGCACTTTTTAGCGTTTAACTCCAACTGCCAATCTTTACACAACGCAATTATTTTCATAATATCGTCTTGTAACAAAGCGCAGTCGTCCTGGGTTGTGATTTCACGATAAATAATAGCATAACTAATTACCATCTGGTCTCCATAGCTACCGATTTTTCCTCAGAGTAATTATCATTCTTTTGTCTTTTCTCAGAGTAATCTGTTATGGTACACAGTTTCGGAAATGAGTGTAATAAGGAAAGTCGTTAAATGGCAGATAAAGAAATCAAAACATCATAAAAATACGTTCATTAAATAACATAGGATAGTGGCTAAAAGTTAGGATATCAGAATGGATTCAACATAAAGTTTGCAGGAAGGAAAAAAAAATACTGGCTGAAATATGTGGGGATAATCTTGCAAGTTAAAAACAAGAGTTGGAAGTCAGAAAATATAGATGAAAAGGATGTATGTAACTCTTCCTTGTGGTTTTACGCCTCGTCGACGTCGAAGTCGTTAGAGCTGGGAAATGACTGGGGGCAAGGAATGGGAAGGAATTTGGCCATGGACTTTTTGAAAGAAGAATCCTGGCATTCGCATGGAATGATTTCGGGAATCAATGGTAAACCGAAATCTGGATTGCCCAACAGAGATTCGAACCAGAATATCGAAGCCAGAGCTTTACCGCTCACCCACCATGCCCGGTTTCGGTTTTGTGTTTCAGTTTAAGATTATACAGGCATATAACATACAGACAGACAACGGAACAACGACAACACGGCTTCGTTGTTACGGAATCCGAAAAATGGGAAATAATGGCATTTTGTGCTTTTATGAGGCTACTACAGCAGCAGCTGCCAATGCACAGACAACATTATAAGTCATTAATTTTTTCCGCAAAATGTCAGTGGTATTAACTAAACCACAGAGGTGATATGATACGCGAAATCAGGATGTTCATGTCGATAACAGGTAGGCTCGTACGAATGTCGTTATTCATTAGAAAGATCCAGCTGTGGAAGATAAACACATACACAGAATCATTCAACCACTTTCCACTATCCATCTGAAGCACTGACTAGCAACAAAATGCTTTTTTTTTTGTTTGCTTCCCTCTATATGCTTCGTCGACCACGAGGTCATTAGAAGCGAGAAATGACTGGAGGCAAGGAACAGGAAGGAATTCGGACATGACATTTTGAAGGAACTATCCCGACATTTGCCTGAGGGATTTGGGGAAACCATGGGAAATCCAGTCACTGGACGGGGATTCGAACCCACGTCCTCCCGAATGCGGAACATGCGTTACCGCACACTCCCCCACGATTGGTATAAAGACGTTAAAAATATAGAGTACTGAAGACGATCTGAACAGCATTGCAATTCCTTCTGAAAGTCCAAGATGAATGTTACAGAAATTATTGTTACAGTAAGTCTGATAAGTGAAGAGTGTATTCAGATCGGGATTTTTACTTCAGTTGAGTTTCGGTTAAACGTTCATTACTGGTGGATGTGTGCTCTTGGAGTTAGACCGTCTACCAGAAATGTCTCGTGTGTAAACAAACAGATAAATAACGCATTTCACTTTCCTTTTTAGTTCAATTAACCGCATCGACGAAATTTCCAGCCTGCGAGAGCAAACGAGGCGTGAAATGGCGTGTTGTGGCGTGGCTTTTGAACTTGGACACCTTAAGCGTCGATGTAATGCGCCTCAACTTGCGACAGTTTCTTTTTAGCGATACTCGGCTTCTCAAAACGACTTTCGGACGCAAAATAGGTAGGAATTCTATATAATCGCAGTGGTTAACGTCGGCAATAAGGCCACGGACCGGATCCTTAGCAGTTTGAAAAACAATCCGCCAGAAATGAAGAGGCATAGGAATTATAGTGACCGACGGTCTCGAATAGAGCTGTATGAATTTATGCCCAATTACCCATTCCACACTTGAAAGATAAAACATATGATGAACATGTGGAGAATATAGTTCACTCGGCTCGATAAATATAATATTATACTGTCATTACCACACAGCCGAACAGATGGCTCGTTAAACTTTCTAATGCTCATATACGGAGATGAAACGATGTTTGTATCCTGTGCCCTCCATCTTTGCGCATTATCTTCATAAGTGAGACTCTAATTTGAAGCTAAGTGTCGGTGAGCAAAATGTAATAGTGTCGAGGAAATTTTCACCGCTACACTCTTATAATCATTGTGCGGATCTACATTTACGGCCAAGCAAATCGTCGTTATTTGAGTTAAAGGTCATAACTGTCGACATGTATATTCAGAGCTATAAAAAAAAGTAAATGCTATAATACCTCCGAATTTATTGAAATGGCTGGACACCCACGTAGAAAAACACTGCTTTCACAACCATAGCATTTTATACCTCCTTAAGTTTTGTAGGCATCATATTGTCGTTGTGTTTAGCGCAGTTTTAACATCGTCAGTAAAATTTTACTTTTTTCGTTATGTTAGGTTGCTTTTGTAATATATGTACACTGTACAGCCTGAAACGGTACATTCATATTTTCCATTTTTAAACAGCTTTTAGAGTAAAGTAGGTGAATATTGATACGGAATCCCGTACCGTTTTTGAGATTAAAAACTCGACTATACACCAAATCCGCACTTATACTTTATAACCCTTAGAAATGCCTCACTCTTGGTAACCGAGTAATACACAATGTATTCTATCCTTTCCGTAAAGTTTCGACATCAGCCATAGCCGGGGGTACCGGTTAATACAAGTCGTAATGACGAATAACCTTACTACATATCTCGGGAAACTTAATTTGTTTACAGATATTGATAGTCATCAAATTTTAGTGAATGGCCACATTTCTTCGTTTGGGGCTAAATCGCCATCTATAATCAAGGCCAAGCACTTTTCTGAAATGTTAATGAAACCTTATAAGCAATTTGTTTTTGGAAAAAAAAATCTGTCGTATTTCTGTGAAATATCTTACCTCTTGGCTATGAAAGAGCCACAGCAGAATATTGACGTACTTACACACGATAAAAAATCCAGAAAAAAGTGTCCACCCCTCAAGTATATTCGCATCAATTTTTTATGGCACGAACTAAGATGGGTTATCAGGAAAATTTACGAATATGGGAACTTCAAACTATTTGTTGATCTAGGCAAAAGTTCTCTCTTGCGCTGGAGTTTTGGTGTTTAAACCATACTGTCAGACGCATCCTTAAAAAAATGATGAGCGGCGGTACTGCGTAATATTTAATGTAAGCCATACGTTTTGAACCTAAGAGTAAACAGACAACCTGTACAAAAACAAACAAATTTTTGTTTGTGTTTCGTAGGGTTTTCCGCATGGAACCGCGTCAATTTTTTCAAACTGTATGTGAAGCCATCATTCTCTAATTTTCCTGTAGAATTCTGTGCCTGTCCTCTGACGAAAGCCACATAGTTATGGCTGAAACGTTATGATTAAAAAAAATCAACGCGGTTCCATGCGGAAAACGAAAGAAACATTGACGATGACCGCGGTGTCTACGCAATCAAATCTTTGCTTGGTCAGAAGGAAAAACGCTACTGAAACATGGAAGACTTGTGGACCTTCCAATTTTTTAATACACTGTGATTTAATTTGCTGGATGTTTAATTTGTCTTGCTAAACATTTAAATTGTGTAGAGACATGACTTGGGAAACTGTGAAGGAGTGAAGTAAAAACATTTTGATTTTTTTTGTCTTCCTTGATAGTAGCCTACAGGTTACGGTTGTCGACTGATGGTTCGTTAAACTATACATTGCTCATTTGCTAACATAAAAGCAATCCTAATTTCTGTCAACTTTGATATGTTAATTCTTTTAACAAACGTTCAGATTCTAGCAGGCATAGGATCTATTGTTAAATACGGTCTCAAAATCGGAATCAGACAAAAATTGGGAATAGCGCGATGAAAAGTTGAAGCATGGGTTGTCATTAATTATCAAAACATTGCCATGTGAAACTAAATTCATTGTAGAATACAACATACTCTTAATGGTTAGGAATTTATTCTGTCTCTCGTATACTATTTTTAAAAGTATGAAACTTCTCATGTTCCGTTCTATACAATTTTTCAAGCTGTTTGAATAGAACAACCCCTTAATACTGCTCCTGCCAAGCTAATAGCATGGTACTCAGAACAGCACTTTTCACGCACATAATGACTCTAAAACACCTCAGCACAAACTTACGCTATGGTTACTTCACATATGTCTATAGAACATAAAATCCCAATTATAACAGTAACAAAAATAGTTGATGCTCGCGCAGTATACCTCTTTGTGGTGTAGTTGTAGCTGTGACACACTCCTAAGTTAGTATGTCATTACGATCCAAATAAAAAGGTAGGTAAGTCCCTTAAAAAATAGGTAACTATGTCCCATATGTCGAGAGTTACAATGTAGCTTTTATCTTATTTCGAAGCGGCTATTTCACTAAATGGCATTGAGACAGTAAATTTAAAAATGTTGTACAAATTTCTGCGGTCCTAGTCCCGAGGTGAGTGGACTGATTCGAAACGAAGGCCTTGGCTGTCTCAGATACTGGCAGCAGGTGCGTGGGCGTAGCGGCAGTTCCGGGACACGATGACGTCACACAGGATCCGGCAGCCTGTGAAGATGCGCGTGTAAACGGGGCAGTACGCAAATTACACTTTTAACAGGTTTAAAAAAGGAAGCAATTTTTCGTGATTGATTGCTTCGTCAGAACCGCAAGAACAGGGTCAGTAAATAAGATTGCTGTGGAGATGTGCTCCAAGCAACTGAAAAAAAAAAATAGTAACAAACACTAAGCAGAAAGTGATGGCCAGCTTCAACCTTCTGGCCTCGCATTCGGGAGGACGCGGGTTCGAATCCCCGCTCGGGTACCCAGATTTGGGTTTTACATTACTTCCCCAAATCACCCCAGGCGAATGCTGGGATGCTTCCTTCAAAAAGACCATGGTCGAATTCCATCCCGATCCTTGCCCCAATCCCACCCCGCCTCTAATGACATCGCTGTCGACGACGCGTAAAGCCCAAGGAAAAAAAAGCTTCAAAGTGTTTTTATTATTTACTTAGAAACTGTGCGAATTACTGATCAAATTAATACTGTCAGTAAAATTGAAGCAACGTAACCGTATTGCTGTGTTATACAAAAAGCTAGTCCACATCTCAGTCCCTTGCTAATTATTTTTTGCATAGATATTGGGCTCAAGTGTATTTGGGATGGATATTTCTTTCTTAGAAGAAATGGTTAATACTGAATACAGGAATATTCAGATAATGGCTTGTTAAAAAGTAGCTCCTAATTTTTTATGCACTTAACAACCCACATGTTATCAGGATGTAATGACATGAAATTGTTAGACGCAATACAGATAAAGAAAGCTCACCAGAAATTATTTTATGTGGAAGTAAAGTATTTATGGAATTATGATTAGTACCACAACTGTTTTAAGGGGCCTGATTAGTGTTCAACTCTTAAGAAAACACGCAGTTTTCTGATTGCCAGTCTAAAAATTTGGTAAGAACCATGGGAGTTTGTTTGTGTATTTGGTTGCTAAACCGGTAGTGAGTCACCATTAAGGTATAAATATGAAAACAAACTGAAACACATTAGTGGTTATGTCTCTGCTACGTCAGAAAACACATTACAGTATTGTATTAGAATATGGCACTTGACTTCTCCCGATTGCACTCCTATTTTCACATAAAGTCCTGTACATAGATAAACATTTCATTAGTATTAGAGAATACTTTTATTTCAGTAACACATGATTTGTTTGGCTTGTGATGGTTTACTACTTCGTAATTAACAATTTTGTAAACGATATAAAACTATTTCTCTACCACCTGTAGCTTACCCGTAGATTTATTCCATAAAATACTACCCTGGGTGGCATTATCTCTGGATAACATACATTATTTGGTCCAGTGAGGTTAAGCGGAAGGACGGGTGGATGAATTGCAAACAACCAACGAAGTTATTGGAGTAAGGCTTAAAAGGCTGTAATACAAGAAAACCATTTTTTTTATATAACTGCTTTACGTCTCTCAACAGTGAAGTCTTTAGAGACGGGAAAGTATGGGGGCAAGGAATGGGAAGGAATTCGGCCATGGCATTTTTAAGGAAGCATCCCGGCATTTGCCTGGAGTGATTTGGGAAACCATGGAGAACCCAAATCTGGATGCCCGGACGGGGATTCAAACCGCCGTCCTCCCGAATGCGAGGCCAGAACGCTATCCATTACACCACCACGCTCGGTACAAGAAAACCCACGATTTGATTTAGATATCAGAGTGACAGAATTATATTGATGAGCCTGCAGCAACGATTCAGTCCACACTGCATGATGTGTTGCTATAAACAGCAGCAATCTGTCAGCAGATGACAGAAATAAAGATTGCGGTTTCCTTAGCACACAGACTAAAGTGCTTATAGAATCATAGGGTTTTGGCGTGGGCAACGCAGATGATAATACCTCTGTTACCGTGATTGTACAGAAAATTCTAAAAGCAAATAAACTGAAATACCCAGAAACCACATAAACTACCCGCAAGAGTGCGATGAGTCACCGCACAACGGACCGGGGCACGAGTACAGACCCCCGCGTGCGTACCAGCCGTCGTCAAATATCAGGACGGTCCCCAATCGCCTCCTCATATATTACACATTACTCAAACAAATATACACTTAAATAAACTCCTATCGGGCTTTCAGCAACGTAAAAATGTCACACTTGTGGGACGTTTCTCAGCCCTCATTTTCAACCAAATGTTAAACATTGACAAGTGCGACATTTTTACGCGGCTGAAAGCCCAAGAAGAGTTTATTTATATACAATGCCACGAAAAACTTCGATCTCACAAATATACACTTACTAGCTATTACCCGCGGCTTCGTGCGCGTGGTCGTAGAATTTAATTGCCAAAAGTGGATACAGGAAGCTGTTAGTAACGTAAGATTTGTCCCAAACAACACCGAGTCGGTATAATATGACAGGAAAGCCATCACTATATCATTCTACCGTCGAACCTATCTCATGAAGAGAATCAATTTACAAAACAGAAAAACAAACAAAGGTGCGGAGATATAGGGGAGGGCAGGGTTTAACTGAGGGCACCTTTATTTTAACTTCAGTATGAGGATCCGATTCTTGTGTTCTAATAACTTTAGCCGCTCGTGCTCTTCTAGATCTACACCTTAGGCCAGGTTTACGCCCGCAAGGCATGTCAGAAATGAAGACAAACTGGTGCCAGAAACTTTAAAGCAGACAAAAAGTAATAGTACAGTGCAGAGAAAATCGACATCTACACTATAGAATAAGTTTTGTCTCTAAACGAAATTTACTAAAAAATCATATACTAACAGACTGCGTGAGAAACACAGCTTGAGCGTCCGACGTAACATTACAGATTAACACTCGTATCCGCCTGTCTGTCACCATTCGATAAGTTCTCAAAACTTCTTGACTGCAACTGTTATTCATATCGAGAAAAATGACCTGTGTCCTTCCTACAGATACAAAATATTTCCTTGTCACATTCCATCAATAGTGGTATAGCCATTTAGTCGTTAAACGTAACAAAAAGACAGAGACTTACTTCCGCATTTGTAATATTATTAGCGCAGATCACACACACACACACACTGAAGAGAAACAACTGCTGAGTGATCAATATAGAGTCAAAAAGTGTACACCTACAGACAGCACTGTAAGACTGCGTAAGAGTTTCCAAACATTGCACCCCTAAATTTGTGATATCTACTGTTTAACATGGAATCGGAAAATCTGACCGCCTAGGCGCGGCTCATACGATCAAAAACAATTCTTAAAAACCTTTACTTCCATCGGGATTTGAACGGCAGACCACAGTCGAAACATTAGAAAGCAAACACGTTAACCACTGCGCTATCAGCCGGTTATAGAGTAAGGCACTACAGTGTGTTAGATATACTAAGCGTCAGTCTATCGCCATTTCGGAATTTTTCAAAATTACATGACAGTATGTATTATTTGTGCAGAAAAAGTATCTTATTTCCATCCTAATACCAAATCGCATCTCTTTGTCAAATTTCATCATGATAGGATTAGCCGTTTAGCCCAAGAAACGTAATAAACAAATAGACAGACAGATAGACAGAGTTACTTTCGCATTTATAATATTAATATAGATTACACAGTGAACATAGTTATACGTTTCACAGAGAGGTCGCAACACTTAGGTATGAAATGCTTGGCGACAGAAAGGTCATGTAAAACTAAAACCCAAAATTTGTTCATGCTGATTATGAGTAAAACTAATGTTGGGAATATGAGGTGAAGAAGAATTGGTTAAACAAAATGGATAGTAGGATACACGATCAATTATTTACAACATCCGCAAATGCAACAATTTAGATATTTTATCAGTTGTACAAATATGGAGTATTCAAACGCTGCACAAATGAAAAATTATAAAAAACATCTTCGCGACAATGCCTGACATCATACTGACAAATTGAAAATTCATCTAATTTTCTTTTACAGCACGTCAACGACGATGTGATTAGAGTCTGGATAGGACTGGACAATGAATGGGAAGGAAATCCACCTACGTTTTAATTAGGGAAACATCCCGGCATACGGCAGGAGTGATTTCGGAAAACGTAGAACTGAAATATAGACGGAGATCAAACCAGCAGCGTGATGAATGTTAGGTCGGAGCAGGAACCACTCATTCAGCAGGCAGGTTCGTCCACAATTAATAAGTGATTTTACCTGACGCCGAACAGAGCCACTAAATCTACTGAAAAGAAAGTTAAACTCTTATGGGGTTCTGTGGTAATGAACAAACAGCGTTTTAAAAAAATGCTTTCTTTGTTTGTGCCGCTGGAAGTGAATAAACTGAAACAATCTAGCACAAGAGAAAAATTTGCAGAAATGGTAGACTTAGGTCTAAGAATTAACTGTGAAAGGAGCTCAACCGAGGACGAATGGAATGTATTAAAGACCGAAAAATGAAAGCTGGCAAAGAAACATTAGGCTTTAGGGAACAAGCTGCCCGAAAACCTTGGATCACAGAAGAAATTTTGCAGCTGATCGATCAGAGGAGAAGGTACAAAAATGCTCAGGATGAAGCAGGAAAAGAGCAGTACAGGCAATTTAGAAATCAAATAAATAGGAAATGCAGAATAGCAAAAGAAAAATGGCTACAAGAAAAGTGTGAAGAAGTAGAAAAGGAAATGGTTGCAGGAAAAGTAGATGTTGCATATAGAAAGATCAAACAGAATTTTGGAGAAATGAAGAAAAGAGGTATGAACATTAAAGCTGCCGATGGGAAACCTCTTTTAAGGTCAGAAGATAGAGCTAACAGATGGAAGGAATACATTGAGAAACTGTATGTTGGGGACAACTTGAACAATAGTGTATTGGAAAAGGAAGGCGATGTCGACATGGATGACTTAGGAGATCCTGTTTTGAGGACAGAATTTAATAAAGCTCTGA
This sequence comes from Vandiemenella viatica, assembly GCA_031002005.1. Taxonomy (NCBI): domain Eukaryota; kingdom Metazoa; phylum Arthropoda; class Insecta; order Orthoptera; family Morabidae; genus Vandiemenella; species Vandiemenella viatica. The sequence continues at coordinate 71,483,936 of CM061921.1, read as the reverse complement.
ATGACTTGAAAGCAAATAAGGCAGTTGGAATTGATGAGATCCCTGCAGAACTTCTTAAATCTCTAGGAGAGGAAGGAATCGAAAGATTATTCAAGCTGATATCAAAAAGTTATGAAACAGGAGAAATTCCAACTGATTTTAATAAAAATATCATCTTCACACTTCCAAAGAAAGCACAAGCTGACAAATGTGAGAATTATCGCACAATTAGTCTAACATCACATGCTTCAAAATTACTGACCAGAATAATATACCGAAGGATGGAAAGGGTAGTAGAAGAGATAGTAGGTGAAGATCAGTTTGGGTTTAGGAAAAATCGCGGTACAAGGGAAGCAATTCTGTCTTTAAGATTAATACTTGAAGGGCGGATCAAGAAAAACAAAAATACTTTTATGGCATTTGTTGATTTAGAAAAAGCTTTTGATAATGTTAGGTGGGACAAGATGTTCAAAATTTTAAAGAAGTCAGGTCTAAAGTATCGAGATAGAAGAATCCTCTATAAACTATATAAGAATCAAGTGGCTGTAATAAAAGTAGAGAATCACGAGAGACATGCATCAGTTAAAAAGGGTGTGAGACAAGGTTGTAGTCTATCCCCGTTAATATTCAACTTGTATGTAGAAGAAGCAATGAAGAAAGTCAAAGAAAAATTTCATGTGGCATAAGTTTTCAGGGAGAAAAAATCAGTATGCTACGATTTGCTGACGACATTGTCTTATTAGCAGAGAGGGCTGAGGATATTGAGAAGTTATTGAATGGCATGAACAAAATACTGAAGGAAGATTTTGGACTGAATATAAATCAAAGTAAAACAAAAGTGATGAAATGTAGCAGAAATGACACCAATACTAGCAGATTAAATATAAAAATAGGATCTGATGCAATAGGAGAAGTGAGTGAGTTCTGTTACTTGGGAAGCAAAATTACAACCGATGGTCGAAGCAGGAATGATGTTAAAAGCAAAATAGCACTAGCAAAAAGAGCCTTCATGAAAAAGAGAAACCTTTTAGTTTCAAATATTGATCTAGGAATTAGAAAGAACTTCTTAAAACTCTATGTGTGGAGCACAGCACTTTACGGTAGCGAAACATGGACTTTAGGAATACCGGAAAGAAAGAAACTTGAAGCATTTGAAATGTGGTGCTACAGAAGAATGCTGAAAATTAGGTGGACAGACAAAGTAAGAAATGAACGAGTTTTAGAAATGATGGGTGAGAAAAGAAGTTTATGGAAGAAGCTTACAGGAAGAAGAGACAGGCTGGTAGGTCATATTTTGAGACATGCTGGATTGGTGAATTTGTTAGTGGAGGGAACAGTTGAAGGTAAGAACTGTAGAGGTAGACAGAGATTAGAATATATGAAGCAGATAATTGAGGACGTGGATTGTAAGGGGTATGTAGAAATGAAGAGGTTAGCACAGGATAGGAAGGGATGGAGGATTGCATCAAACCAGTCTAAAGACTGACGACAGCAAAAAAAAAAGTTTGTGCCACACGATCAGCACAGTAATCGATTAAATTATTTGCAAATGAATACGTAAATAATTTGGAAAAAAAGTTAAGAAAGAACAGTGTCAAGTTTTGGGCACACCTTAAGTTTGTGCGAAAATTTTTCAAAAAATACCATTTTTTCCTTTCCTAATAATTCAACACTAAAAATGGAGCTCCATAAAAACTACCAAACATCATTGATTCCTGGTTGTATAAAACAATTATGTTTCATTGGTTGTTTTGAACAATTTTTGCTGGTATGACTAAAATTTAATATATATTTTTTTGCTATTGAGTTAACAAACTGATATTTCACATAAAAAAGAGTGGTGAAAGCAGTCTTTACAACAAGTTAATAGTATCACACCTGAGATTTCGACATGATATAAACTAACTTTAAAAAAATTACATGATGTATACTTGTGACTGATATAATCGAGTATATCGAAAGTTCCTTACCTCCGGCCGTAATATCGCATAACAATTGATATACGATTTCCACGAAACATCCCGTTGTAGGGTGCAGCGTTACGAGAATTTGACAGAATTTTATCCAGTCAATGATAAAGGTGGGAACTTGAACTTCTATTTCTTAAAAATTGTTACGCAAGCATAAATAATAAGTTGCTAATATTATTGGAGATACTGACACTAAAAACAAAAGAATTAGATAAAATTGTGAGACGTGATTAGACTAGTCAGAAAAATAGCTAGTTATCACATTATCTCAGTTTGCAAGTGAAGAGTTTTCCTAAGAGTCTTCAGCTATATTTATTGATATTATTTAATTTAATAAACCGATTCACTGCGAAGGACTGGTGAACATTGCGGAGGATGTTTCCAGCATGAGGCTGCATTTATGTCAGGTCTGTAATGATGGAGCCACTTACTGGATACAGGTATCACCATTACATCACCTTGAATCACCGGTAACATCTGCTACTTGCATTCGGTTGGTTTCTAGAACTGATTGTTCTGTTTAGAAATACTCTGTACAACACACCTCTAACAAACTGACTAGCGATACTTATTTTCACATTGTCACTTGACAGCAATTGACATTCTGTATGTCAATTAAGTAGCAAAGCTGAATGACACATTACTTCATCTAGGTTTACCAAACATAATAATACTGGTTCAAAGAAGTATATTATCAGCAAAAATATGATAGACTAGCTAATACCCGCGACTTCGTACGCGTGATTTAGAATTTCGTTGCCAGAACCGAATATAGAAAGCTGTTAGTAACATATGGTTGGTCCAAAACAATACCGAGTCGGCATAAAATGACAGGAAAGCCATCACTAATCATTCTAACGTCTAACCTGTCTCATGAAGAGAATAAATTTCCAACATATTTAAAAACAGAAAAACAAACGAAGTTTCGTCGATGTGGGGGGGGGAGGGGGTATAAATAAGGGCAGCTTTATTTCAGCTTGGGTCTTTTCTTCTTTCTTCAACATGAACATCTGGTTCTTGGGTACTAATAACTATAGCTGCTCATGCTATGCTAGAGTTACACCTTAGGCCAGGTCTACATCCGGAAGGCATACCAGAAAAGAAGACAAGGTAAACTGGCACCAGAAACTTTTAGGTAGACACAAAGTAATAGTAAAGTGCAGAGCAAATCGACATCTTTACTAAATAATACGTTTTGTCTCCAAACGAATTTTACTAACAAATCATACACTAACAGACTGCGCGAGAAGCACAGCTCGAGCAACCGACGTAACATTACAGACTAACACACCCATCCGTCACTCTGTCACCATTAGATAAGTTCTCAAAATTTTGTGATTATAAAAAAATGTCCTGTGTCCTTCCTACAGATACAAAATAATTCCTTGTCAAATTCCATCAATATCGGTATAGCAATTTACTCGTCAAAACGAAACATATGACAGAGACTTAACTTCCGCATTTATAATATTACTAGATCGTACCCGCGACTTCGTACGCGTGGATTAAGAATTTTTTTTTTTTTTTTTTTGCCAGAATTAAATATAGAAAGTTGTTGGTAACGAAGGATTGGTCCCAAACAATATCGAGTCGGAATAATATGACAGGAAAGCTATCACTATATCATTGTACCGTCGAACCTGTCTCTTGAAGAGAATCAATTTCCAACATATTTCTGTCACCATTCGATAAGGTCTCAAAATTTCGTGACTACAACTGTTAATCATACTGGAAAAAATATCCTGTGCCCTTCATACAGATTTCCTTATAAAATTCCATCAAAACGATATAGCCATTTAGTCGTCAAAACGTAACAAAAAGAGAGAGATTTACTTCCGTATTTATAATAATATTACTGTGGTTTACACTCACACACTGACTGCGAACAACACCTGAGGGACCATTATAACGTAAAGAAGTGTACACCTACAACATTGCAAGACTACCTACGATTTGCCTAGCATTGCACCCCCTAACTTTCTAATATCTACAGTTTAACATTCAATTCGAATAACCTACGGCTCAGGCCTGACTCTTACGTTGAAAAACAATTTTTAAAAATCTTAGCCTCCACGGAGATTTGAAGCGGAGACCACGACGTTCGTAAGCTAGCGCTTTAACCACTGAGCTGGCAGTCTAGTACACGGAGCCACGGTACGTTGACGCCCGCATCCAAAGTGTCTGTCTATCGCCGTATTTCGAAGTTATGAGACAACATGTGTTTTTTATACCAACATTTTTTCAAGCAAATGTAGACAGTATTTTTCTCCTTGTTTCAAAGGATAAGTGTGCAAAGTTTCATCGAGATCGGATGAAAACTGTGGATTTGTATGAAGAACAAACAAAGTAACAAACAATCAAACAAACCAACAAACAAACAAACAAACATACATTCATCTTTATATATAAAGATTAGTGCAGATCACACACATTGACTGCGAGGGTAATAAATCATCAGGGATCAATATAACGTAAGGAAGTATACACATACGGCATTGTTAAACCGCCTACGATTGACCACGCATTGGACTCCTACATTTGTAGGATCACAGTACAACATGGAATCCGAACAACCGACCGTCTAGGCGTTGCTCATACGATCAAAAACAATTCTTAAAAATCTTTTCTTCCACTGGGAATCGAACCGGAGACCACGCTCCCAACATCACTAAGCAAGCGCATTAACCAATAAGCTACCAGACCGCTATGTGGATAGGTACTACAAAGACTTTCACATCCTACGCGTCTGTCTATCGCCGTTCAGAAATTTTTCAAAATATATGACAACGTGTATTACTTATACAGAAAAAGGTATGCTATATCCATCCTAATGCCAAATAGCACCACCTTGTCAAATTTCATCACGATCGGATTAGCCGTTTAGCCCAAGAAATGTAACAAACAGACAGACAGAGAGATGGAGAGACAGAGTTACTTTCGCATTTATAATATTAGTATAGATATACTATTATCTTAGTTCTCCGGGTGGAGTCCTGGCAATTTATTAAAACCTAACGTTTCAGCCATCGTGCTGTGGTTTTACTCAGAGGATGGCTGAAATGTTAGGTTTCAATAAATCGATGCGTCTTCAGCCGGCGAACCAAGATAATACGTAAAATGACTGCGGAACTCTACGCAATTATTTAACTCATATACTAATCTGAAACAACTGTTTATATAATTACAAAATAAGATTTTTCAGATACTTTACAGTACCAAATTAAGCGATAGAGAGATGAAACAGATAATACCAACAGTTTATACCATACACGATAAACATTCGTCTATGCAACTTATGTTTTTTTTTGCTGTCGTCAGTCATTCGACTGGTTTGATGCAATCCTCCATCCCTTCCTATCCTGTGCTAACCTCTTCATCTCTACATACCCTCTACAACCCACGTCCTCAATTATCTGCTTCATATATTCTAATCTCTGTCTTCCTCTACAGTTCTTACCTTCCACTGTTCCCTCCACTAACAAATTAACCAATCCAGCATGTCTCAAAATATGACCTACCAGCCTGTCTCTTCTTCCTGTAAGCTTCTTCCATAAACTTCTTTTCTCGCCCATCATTTCCAAAACTCGTTCATTTCTTACTTTGTCTGTCCACTTAATTTGCAGCATTCTTCTGTAGCACCACATTTCAAATCCTTCAAGTTTCTTTCTTTCCGGTATTCCTAAAGTCCATGTTTCGCTACCGTAAAGTGCTGTGCTCCACACATAGAGTTTTAAAAAGTTCTTTCTAATTCCTAGATCAATATGTGAAACTAAAAGGTTTCTCTTTTTCATGAAGGCTCTTTTTGCTAGTGCTATTCTGCTTTTAACATCATTCCTGCTTCGGCCATCGGTTGTAATTTTGCTTCCCAAGTAACAGAACTACTTATGTTTTATACAGAAGTTAAGTGGAGTTAGATTACGTAAAAAAAAAATCCCATACGAAAGTACTGATCATTTTCTCAAAATACAAATCTGTTCAAGTATTCCTGATAACAGTATAAGCTTAAAAGTTTGCAAGGATTTATTTTTGCAACTATTTTTTAATCAGAAATATAAGGAGCGTAAGTACAAAGTAATATTCTCAAATTATGTCGCTCGTTTGCCTAAAGAAACTCAGTACGGATAAAAAAACTATTCCACAACTGCAGAAGACATTTGATCAGTTTTTGTTGAGGTTTACAACCGTTCCGTCTGAAAGTTGAGTTTTCATAAGCGATGTAACCGAATGTCACCATCTTTTGCAAACTGTTTTAATTGCGAAACTTGTATTTTTCAGGAGAAATTTGTGGACCATTACATTAATCGCCTTAATCATTACTCAAACAAAAAAAGAATAAAAACACACCTGAAATTGGCTGCTTGGATGGAGGAGACATACTGATAAATCTGAATTAAAGTAATATTTGGACATATCATCAGACATCCAAATAAAATTGTTGCAACGGAACTTCTTATTGAGGCCAATTCTAAGGCGAGGAAATTCTTATTTTGATGTTAAAATGTTTCAGCACTAGTGTTGCAAACTGAAAAAAAAAAAATGTTTTTTTTTCAGCTTTGTGAAAAAAACATGAAAAAAAACCTAGCACCCGTGTTTTTTTTTCTAAATTTTTTTTTCAGAAAGCAATATATTTGATAAATTATAGTTTTATTTAAGGAACTTCCATTTTACAAGTGTGTTTTAAGTCTTACTGAATCATATAATGTCTCACATAATGATTCATAAGTGTTTCTATATAGGTAACATAATTTTATTCATCCTCTATGTCAGTACCACATTCACTAGTATCAGCACTACCAACACTAGTACGATCGGTGTCCTGTCTCCACTTCTGTCTCCTCTAGATCCATAACTTCAGAAATAGTTAAATTTTCTTTTACTGGTTGTTCTTGTATTGTATGCAAAAGATTTTGAGATTGCAATTTTAAATTGTTAGCAAAGTACACACTGTGCATAAAGACTGTGCCGATAGTTTTGTATTACGGTCTTTTAAGTTTGAATTTAAATCTATTATCATACAAAATAGGAGCTTTACTTCTTTTCAATTGTTTGTTTACACCAACGGTTGCAAGGAAACAATTCATAATTAGGGGCCGTGCACAAACTACATGGGGGGGGGGTAGGTTCCGAGCACGGCCACGTAACTTTCCTTTCGTAACATTTTTCACAGTTAATATGAGGAACTGAACTCACAACAGCATGTGAGTATTTATTTCCCTCAGTTAATTATATCCGTATGTAATATACAATAGTCTGACAAGAGAAAACAGTACAAAATGTCTTCTGGAATCAAAACGGAAGAAAGCTACGTGCTACGTGAGCGGGAGGGGGGGGGGGGCAAAAGCCACGTAGGGCTACGTGGGGGAGGAGGGGGGTTCACAGGAGGCCAAAATGGAGCTATGTGGTTTATGCACGCTCCCTTACTGACAATTTAATGAGTCAGTACCACTATACTCTGAGAGTTAACAAGTATACGAATATAAGGAAAGCCCAATAAGTAATAAAAAGAGGAAAAAACCGTGGATAAATTTTAAATTTCTAATTTTTTTTAAAAGCTCTGTATGTAATTTTGTAGGGCTGGCAGCACTATTTCAAATAGCAAGTATCAATCCAAACAATGGGGAATGGGGATTCCATCTCGCGCAACCTAGTCTCTTCGGGAAATCCCCGTTCATAAAGAAAATTTCAGTCAATTTTGCCAATATTTTCGTAAATTTTTTTCTTACTGAACCAGAAAAATATAGTAGATTTTAAACTAAGATAAGTACTTAGAATAAACTCTAAAACAGTCATTTTAAACGACAACTGCCTTACAAATTTGAGATTTAGTAGTTGTGAAAAAAAACATGTTCCAGAAAAAAACATGTTTTTTTCATTTTTTTTTTCAAGCCAGAAAAAAAACTGTTTTTTTTACAACACTATTCAGCACATTATCGCTTTCAGCACGTCAAATAAATCTGAAATTGTTTTCCATCGGCTTCCAAAATGCCGCCAGGCAAATGAAAAAAAAACATTTCTTTAATGTATTACTTTTTCCTTTAAACTGTATGAAACTTAAATGTTCAGTTCCGTTTCTATAATCTGGTTCAGCTAGTATGCTGCTGAAGCATGGCTTCATAGCTCATTGGCAACTGGTCTAAGATATTCATCTTCCGTTGGCGTATTCACGTTTTACACACACGTAAAACGGTTAATTTCGTTCCTATAGTTGTTAAAATAAGTTTTTGGTAGAATATATAACAGATAAATTTTGACCCCATAAAGAAGTTATCCTACAATTGTGTTCGTACCAAGTGACTTATTTCTAAGAATATCATACAAAAAATTTTGGTTGTTGTGTTTGCTGCAAGAATGGATGTGGTTTTTATGTGAGTTCAAAAAATAATTAAAAAACATTTGATTTTAGCTCCCTATTCCAACATTTCAGTCTCAACGTTGTTCTTAAAATGCAATATCAGTTATCGAGTACGAACATATTTCAGTGTAATTCAAGTGAAAAGAAAATCACATTTAAATTATTTAATCATCTTATTGATTCTACCTGAAAATGGTTATACATATCATATCTGCCGAAAAATCTGATTTATATATCTTTTGTATCATCTGCTAGAAGTAATTGAAAATGGATTTGCGCCCCATTACATCATAAATATTTGGACTTGTGTCTATTGTTTTTAGATCAAATCAGCGACAATTTCAGTAAAAAAAATAGAAGTAGTATACTCAAAATTCAAGCACCACTCTTACTAACACACGTAAGTATTGGTTGTCGTGGAAAAATAAATTTATTTACTTTCGAATTTTACAAAAAAGTTGGCGTGTAATAAACAGCATATTTAATCAAAAACAATAAAACTATAAGACTTCTCCACCAGAATTTTGTACGTAAGACATAACTGAATATTATTCAAGGAACTTTTGCAAACGGCAATTGAAAATTTTAAGATAAATGCTCTTATATTGGAGGGGGGAGGGGGGGGGAGGACATGGAATCTTGTCGTAATCAATATAGACGAGAGAAGATTGGGCGAAGAGACAAGAAACGGGTAGGGGTTCAGCCCTGCCGTTTTTGATCTAACCATGACGAATGATTTTGGGAATTAATGGAAAACCGAAATCGGGATATCTGGACCTTGGATCGAACCAACATCCTCCTGAATTTCAGGCCCGAGCGGCAACCACTCACCCACCCAACTCGCTAGATATTAGAGATTTTCATTTTATTTGTGTGTTTTGTAACTTTAACACTTCACTATTATTATGAGTTATGTGTAGGTGTGTAAAATGTTGGCATGTTATCATCCCTAAGGTCTTTGCTCAGCAGGGATTTTTGAAACAAAAGAATAGAATAAAGGTAAAATGACAGAATCAAACTATTTTTTACTGATTACCACAGCTGATGACGCAGGGTGTATAAAAATGCGTGGAATGTGGTGCAGAGCTAGGTGGTTTAATGCTACGTGTCACTGCCTTCGGATCATTAGCTCTGACTGACTTCTGCCACTTAGTATTTAAAACATTTTTATGCTACTATTCTTTGACAGTGTTTTTTACTCACCCGAGCTGTTGGTTCCAATAATGAATTTCAATACTTAATATGCAGTACGGAGATAGATAGTTCAACCTTATTTATGGTGTCAGAAGGCACAAAGTCGCTTGACTCTCGCCATTCTTATGATGGTTTTCATAGTTTTCCGAACTAAGTTCATGAAAATGCTGAGACTGCTACGTCGTGATTGATTACTTTCTCATTACTTCCTAACGAGCAGAAATAATTGCACGCTTAGTTGCTCCGGTATATACTAATAGTTTTAAAAATGTCACCATGAACTTGTTTGTTGATAAATTCCTCTCTCGAGGAGCCAGTGCCAATGTTGATTTGTGAGAACAATTCAAGATGAAGTAGTCTTACACGCTTTGTTATTTGAAAATATTAATTATTTGCACGGTCAAGGATTTTTTCGAAGCTGTACTAACACCACTTTTCAGCTGCCCAGCAAGAATAACATCAAGTGACTTGACAAAATCCTGGAAGTAACAAACAGTCTTGTGGGCTGTTTGTGACTGCGAATTATCCTGATTTAATTTACAATGTGCGTTGAGTTGCAATTCATTAGCAGCAATATTTCATTTCACTTCAAGACCCTCACCAGAATCTACTAGTACAAACATTGCCACACAATAACGCTAACTTGCGTTGATTCCATTACATAGGATGCTCCTATGGACCCATGTTCTTTTCACAAGATAACTGAGCGAAAAAATCAAAATTGCACAACATATACCTCACAACGTTAAATCCAGTGATATTAGTTCTCTGTTTCTGTGCTATCTCATTTTACGACAAGAAAGTCATCCGGCGTGTCTGAAAGCATCTGTATTTAACCCTCTAGTTTCCACGGATCGAAAGGCCCCCGTTTGAAATCCCGTTTCCGAAGCGGCTATTCAGTTTGATCTCTGCATGTGAAGTACGCTAAGACGGCTCCATGCTTTAAACTCAATGTATAAAAATAGGTACCTTGTCTGAATTAGATGAATACAATAGACGCTGATTTCGCGACCACAATCTGTCAGTTAAGCAAACGAACTATCTTTAGTTGGTGCAAACCAAGGTTGAACTTGAAAGTCATTATCCGAAAATGGGTTCTATCTGGAAGGGTAGTCTTTTAAACTTGTGGCCTCGTCAGGAAAATAAAATCGCATAACATGGCGAAAACTGAGTACAGTTATTTGTAGAAATTGTCCGAAATCCCAACATCTTAGAATTAACATTTACTTTCTTACAGGTGCCTTGCCAGCAGCCGTCTCATGTTTAGACACCCTCGAGAAATCTTTTCATACAGAACGATGTTGATAATAAACAGATCGCAGCTTTCATTTTAACTCACAGGCATGAGCCTAGGACCAGGAAATTGCCGGAAAAATTTCATATTTCTTGATATCGATTCTGCTCTCTAATCAATAAGAGATTTAATTTGACCCCAGATTGTCGGTGCCTTAAGTTTTTTGTCCGTAGTACTAATCTCAACATGACATTGATACTGTGATTGCCAGAAGCGCCCCTTATGGTACTTCTGGTTATTATTTTGGAATTGTATTTACGTCATGTCGAATTCATTAAGGACGATGTTTCCTAAGGAATAGAATGGGATCCGTGGGTAGCAATCGGGGCTGGAATTAGGGAGGACGAATCCAAATTTCGGTTTTACATGGATTTTCAAAATTACTTCAGGCGTATACAATGTCAATTATTTCCAAAAGGCCATGGTCGAATCCCTTTCTGTTGCTTGCCACCCAACCTTTCTCGTCTCTAAAGAACTCGATGTCGAAGAGCCGTAAGGCCCGAAAAAAGACGCTGCCATCTGCCTGCGGCCCATGTAAGCTGCTGTGTTTTTGCTGTTTTCCTTATGTAACGTGCATTTATCGAGTCACATAGACAGGACCATCCCACCAGCATTCGCCAAGATTTTTTTTCTCTTCATTACATTTTTAAAGGCTTTATGTCTTGTAGACGTCGAGGTCATCAGACCCAGAACACAATGGGTGACAAAGAACGGGAAGGTATTCGACCCAAGCTTTTTGAGGGAACCATCCCGGCATTCATTTGTGGTTATTTCTGGAAACAATGGGAATCTGAAACCTGGGTGGGTCATAATGCCAGGCCCGAAACTCAACCGCTCACCCACTGTTAAGCAAATAATCGACAGTGACGTTACTGCAGGTGGAACAAGTCACTGCATTTTTTTCTCCTGTAGTTACACCGGAAAGGTACAAAACTGAAATAACCTCGCAAGCTGACAAACTTTTTTTTAACTTATGATTTTACTCCTCGTCGACGTCGAGGTCATTAGAGGTGGGATGGGACTCGGATCGTGGAAAGGGAAGGAATTCGGCCATGGCCTTTTGAATAAAGCATCCCGGCAGTCAACTGGAGTGATTTGGGGAAACCATGGGAAACACAAATCTGGATGCCCCGACGGGGATTCGATTTTTTTTTTTTTTTTTTTTTTAACAGTTTAACGTCCCTTTTTAACAACGTGGTCTTTAGAGACGGGAAAGGATGGGGGCAAGGAATGGGAAGGAATTCGGCCATGGCCTTTTTGAAGGAAGCATCCCGGCATTCACCTGGAGTGATTTGGGGAAACCATGGAAAACCCAAATCTGGATGCCCGGACGGGGATTCGAACCACCGTCCTCCCGAATGCGAGGCCAGAACGCTATCCGTTACACCACCACGCTCGGTCCGGGGATTCGAACCGGCGTCGTCTCGAATGCGCTACCAGAACGCTAACAGTTCATCCACCACTACCATTCACAAATCTGATTTGATATACCATACGCTCGAATTTTCACTAAAATTCGGTTGTGTGGCAGGGAGTCAATAGCTTTCTGAATATCCAAGAAAATTGCATCAACTTGTGAACCTTCATCAATTCCACAAAAGAGGAAGCCTTTCTAATTTCTTTCAAAGATTTGGTTTGCGCAAGCGTTTAATGACCTGCTGACGGCGTAAGTCATTATGGGAAATCCAAATCTGGATGCCCGGACGGGGATTCGAACCGGTGTCCGAATGCGAGGCCAGAGCACCACATAGTCACAGCACATGGATTCGCAAAACCCAGGTAACTAAGTTGGAGAGCTATTGGAAGCCTGGGTACAAAGCAATCTATGCGATAAGGCTATCTATATTATTACGAATCCCCCCGTAATGTAGATAATTAGTATTGGTGCTGAAAACCTTGAGAGTGTCAATCTCGAGCGACTTAAAACGCAGATTTTCTGATCATGACAAGAAAATTAAACCGACGCTTAACAGTTCATCTCTTGGCGTCTGACCATTAGATGATTCTCTAATATCTGGAAAATTCAACTATATACCACTGTTATTTTCGCCGATAAAACTATATTCGCTATCTGGAAAGATCCTTGAATTATTTTCATCTTCTTAAACAACTGAGAACAATTTCCACCTTTAAGCCCTACAGAAAGATTTAAAAATAGAAGGGGTAGTATAACATTGTAGGGGGCGTTTTGCATACTACTAAATTAAGCTGTTAAATATATGCTAGACATTGAAAAGAGATTTTAACACATGCGTCTCGTTTGACACAATTATTATTTTCATCTTCATACAGGTCCCCTGACCGACAATTTCGAGTCGATGCCATCAAAGTATGTCTTTAACCATGTTCAAAGTCTTTGGTTAAATCATATAATTTCGAACCACAAACAGCAATACTCCAGCAGCAAATGAACTAAAATTTTGTAATCTTGTTGCGCTTATCTGAAATGTACAACGCAAAATTTAATTAAATTACTGGACTTTCAAATAATTCCTCATGAGCCATATGTTTGGCTGTTTAAGTTTAAATGTCAGTCTCATAGAGACAGATTTAAAAATACGCTGTAGTTATTCTCAATTATGCGGCGATTTAAATTCACCACGTTATCTACAAATATTCTGACTCTTCGTAGTCAGAGTGTTGCAAAGATCGTTGATAAATTTTAGAAAAAGCTGGACTTTTATTTTATGTTTATGGTATTCGTGCATGTAATGAAACATCTCGGTATTTGGTTCCAAAACACTTCAGGGATACAATGCTTCATTAAACATGGCCCTGCGCTAGGCCGGACCAAAATCGGGAGCAATGGATTTGCAACATGTTCAGTCCAACACGTCATTTGATTGTAACTTAAGCAAAAGGCTATTACAAGGTATGTTGTTAATTTACTTACGAAAATTATAGAGATAACGTCAACTTCCGACGTTTTATCCATATCCTGTATAACGTCATGTGTGCAAGAAGACTAAAAGGTGTGAAAGTTATTTTTAAAGAAAGAAGTGCAAATATAAAGCCCAGTTAGCTAAAAATATTCTCAGTTTTGCTACCCCTGTAACTCAATTTTACAATATTAAAATTACCGAGCATGGTGGGTGAGCGGTTAACGCTCTGGCCTCGCATTCGGGAGGACGCAGGCTTGAATCCCCGTCCGGGTATCGAGATTTGGGTTTTCCATGGTTTCCTCAAATCAGGTGAATACCGAGATTCTTCCTTCAAAAGGCCATGACTGAATTCCTTCCCGTTCCTTGTCCCCAGTCCCATCCCGCCTCTAATCGCCACGACTTCGACGAGGTGTAAAGCCATAAGTAAAAAATAATAATTAAAACACATACAATAACAGAACAGTTTTCAGAAGCTATGGTCTGGATAAAGGAAACAAGATTTTTTGAAACAATCAGATCTGCATAATTCAAGTTTTATGTGTAGTGCTAGAGAAATAGACAAGGTTTTTTTTTTTTTTACCTATCTCTTACGATACTGAAAACATGATTTAGTGATAATTTTATTTTTTTAAAAATATTCAGAAACAGTAACAAAGTCGTGAATTTACAATAGATGCGGCAAGTGTTTGGCTGACCTCTGAAGCCTAGGGAGCGTCCTCTGCAATCGTGTTGCCAGGGTCGCGTGTTCAAGTCCTGGCTATGGAATAGGCAATTTTAAATAAGTATGGTGGGTCCTCGTCATAAAACCACTATCGCAACACATCACTATCACTATGCTCACTACTACAATCAGACAGCAAAAGCAGAAAAACTGCAGTTTCCACTCAAGAAGATCTGTACGTAATGCAGTTTACTCAGTGTAGTTTGATTTTAAATCAATAGTTGTAATAGGGAAGCATCCACGAACACCCTCTGCAGCTGAATATCTGAAAAACTACGAGATTCCTCTTAGTTCAGACATTACCACAAGTTGTGTCCGCAGAGGTAACTGTTTAGCATTAATGTACGCAATGGATTACTGGAAGAAGTCACCTTTTCTTCAAATCTTCTAGCAATGAATTGAATAGACACTTCTGTTGTGTGTAGAATATCACTGTAGCAGTAAGATTCAGGATGGCACTAATTTCTCTCGTCTACGCAACACAGTACGCTAAAACCACTGAAACATCCTGCATGATGTCGCCTGTGTAGAATCCGTTAGAATGATCATAGGTCTGCGGATACTACACCAAGGCTCGCTCTAATGAAACTGCAGTCATGTTGTTAGGACATAAAAATTATCCTCTTTACATTCAACCTGTATTGCGCGTATTACTATGACATCCCAGCGATTAAGCTTGGTTATCTGCTTCTACAGCCATAATCTGTAATTCATGAAATTTTGACTGACACAGGGATCTTCCGAACAAAACTTATATCTCCTCTGAACATCCCAATTTCTTACGCCTCCAGCAAGGAAATGATACATATAAGCATGAGTTCCTTATTTCATTGATATTATCAGTTCTGCCTTCGCAACGCAAATATGTTGGTAAGAGTACTTCGCTGCTGTCGTAAGTGCATGTGGGTGTTCGTATGTTAATCAATAAATTCAAGATTACAATTCACATTTTGTATCAAGTCTGCGATACTTTTTTATGGCTTTCAGGCCTCGTCGACAAAGAGGTCATTAGAGGCGAGATGGGACTGGGGACCAGGAGCGGGAAGGAATTCAGCCATGAGCATTTGAAGGAAGCATTCGCCTGGAGGGATTTGGTGGAAACCATGGAAAACACAAATCTTGATGCCTGGACGGGGATTCGAACCACCGTCCTCCCGAATGCGATGCCAGAGCTTTAGCCCTCACCCACCACACTCGGTGAGATACTTTCATGTGAGCTGCAGTAAGTTCTCACGAAAGTATTATCTCTGTTTTCTCGTTACTGCAAATCAATCTTCGGGAACGTCCATAAACCACGTAGCTCCATTTGTCCTCCTGTGAACCCCCCTCCCCAACCCCCACGTAGCCCAACGTGGCTTTTGTCTCTACCCTCCGCCACCCTCCCCCCCCCCCTCCACACGTAGCACGTAGCCTTTTTCGCTTTTGATTCTACAAGACATTTTGTACTGTTTTCTCTTGTCAGGCTATCATAGATTACATACGGGGATAATTAAATGGCGGAAATAAATATTCATAAGTTGTTGTGTGTTCTGTATCTAATTTTAACTTTGACAAATAATAGGAACGAAAAGCTACGTGGCCTGGCTCAGAACCCCCCCCCCCCCTCCCACGTAGCCCAGCCTAGCTTACCAGCCAACCCCTCCCCCTCTCCCTAGACCGAGCCACGTAGTTTATTCACACTCCCTTCTGAGATACCTATCCACAAAGGGTAACAATAGTCTATATTCCACATATTGTCCTATTGTTTCAACTGGTTTTACTTACAATATCTGTATGCTTCGTTATCGTTCATTTATATTTTTCCTAAGCATTTCCTTTGCGTGCATTTCATCAGAGGAGAAAATTTTACAGTATCATAATTTATTTGAGATAGGAATTTTTCTGCCAGTATTGGTTGCTACTACTGAAATCGGTCCACTACTTTATGTAAGCTTCAGTTATTGAAGAAAAACAAAAAGATGCCACGTACGTATCGGGCACAAATACCATAAAGTTCCATAACTTCCATATTATGATTATGCCTATATCTTGCTCAAGAATTCATACGAACAATACATAATGCAGTAATAAGGTAGGAATAATATTTGGATGATATCCAACATTTATCAATAAACATATCTAAACAAAGGTGCATGGTGGGTGAGCACTAACGCTGTAGCCTGGCTTCGTGGAGGGCGTGGGTTCACATCCCCGTTCGGCCATCTAGAATTCGACTTTCCGTGCTTACCCGACGTCACTACAGGTGAATTCCGCAATGATTCCTTCAAAAACCCTATGGTCGTATTTTTTCCTGTTCCTTATCGCCAGTCTTATTTCGCCTCTAATGACCTAGACGTCGAAGAAACGTAAAGTCAAAGAAACTTACCATTCCTTGCTCCTAACACCCTCCCAGCTCTAATAACCTTGACGTCGACAAGGCATAACGCCAAAAGAAGGGGAAAAAAGTACATACTGGTAATTACGTTTAACACCCACGAAGATCAACAGTCAATTTGTACCAAACACAAAATGTTTAATTAGTTTTACAGTTTATTACACTTACGTAATTGTATTATAATCTTATCCTAATGGAATGATGATAACTCAGTAAAGAGTCATATGTTACAGATTTTCAATCAAAATTCCTAAATTCATTACTTCTCCTCCACGAGTTTTAAGGCAGGAATGGAGTAAAGAACTGTAGTCGGGATTCGGCACATAATTGCGTAGCGATTTATTACCCTCACGTATGGAAACTCCTGATATGAGTATAGGCATATCATTGAGATTTTATAACATCTCAAGACAATCTACTATAGAATTATCTGGACAACGTGGAGACCTGCAAATCTTAGCAACATGGGTCGGTGGTGTTAGTTGGCTTGCCTACCAAAAGGCGAAGGCATGACATTGTGGCATTTAGCAAGTCGCCGAAGTGTAGAGAACTGAAACTTTTAATAGGGGCTTACTTCCTTCAACATTTGACAGTGATCTAAAGGCGTACACTAATATGACATATTACTTAGTTATAGACGAACTCTCAAAAAGATAACAGAGAGATGAATAGAAAAAAAATTTCATGGGATAAAGAAATACTTTTAAAACTAGGGAAAATCTAAAATATTGACGACGTAGGTCAACTATGCTTCTCTGGTAGATAGTTAGTTCATTCCTGTTCCGATAAAGCATAAAGAGTTTGTTTATCAACGAAGAAATCACGAGATACTAAGAATCCAAAATAATCTATATTGACCTCCTATAACCGGATTACGATATCATTTCAAAATAACTTCTTGGGCCAATTAATAGAGACATAAATAATAAAATACGTCAAATTTATTTAAATTCTTTTCGTGTACTGTCTTTTGTTTCTGTTAAAATTTGCAGCATCAATACGAGTAAATGATATCTGGCTACGCTAATTATTTCCAACAATTTACTCAGCAGTGCAGTTTCATTAGATAAGTTCGGAAGAAATTCACTACCATACATGACATTATGTTCACTGAGATAACAGTTTTTGTTTATGTCCTCGCAAACTGTTAAGATACGTAAGTGTATAAAAGCACTTACTGTGTACATGGTATCCAGTAGCAGATGAATCGGTAGTGCTCGTATTTCGAATGATCGTGATAACACAATGGCCGAATTGTCTCCAAAATTCTGTCTGTTGCTGTGTTTATAGAGCAAGGTAAACACGAGGAATTTAAGAAACCTGGTAATATGAATGATACAGAAGAGGGTTGAAGCCTCTACAGTTGGTGGAGATACAACAAACTTGTAAAAAATCGCTATAAAATTAAATTTATGCTTGTATGCATCCATATGGTCTAGTTATTAGTCGTATAGAAAATCTGGAATAGATTAATTTTTAAAATAAATACCGAAAGGAGCATTAAGTTGGTTAAAGTAACATAAGAAGCCAGAGCTCTGCGAATTTTACAGAAGATTCCGAACAATATATAACCTGTTAGACCCAGCAAGTAAACATAAAGCTAAATTACCATTAACTTTACAATAATTAATTTGACCACAGATATTCTAGCTATACATTCCTGCTCTCATTTTCATTACTTTCCTGTTCTAAGTACCAAACAAATATAACTGTGCCTCAGAAGTTCCTGAATCTCCTACTTCCTATCTTTAAAAACACGATTCTGCGTGCCATTTAACGTCTATTTTTTTTACTGTTTCTAACATGTTGGTAAAAAAATCTCGTCCGGTTGTTGAAACAGTAAAACTAGTGAAGGACTTACACAAAGTATGTCATAACATTCAGTTAATTTGATTCAGATACGAAAAGAAAGTAGTACTGTGACGTTAATTCTTGTTTCAACAGTTTTCTTTGAATTGACGTTTTGTCAGGAAAAGGCAGGACAGAAGGGGAATGCGTGGAAAATCGAAACGATATCAACATATCTTTAAGACCACACGAGGTTAGCTTATTTAACAAGCGTCATTTGTTTTTATTCAGAAAAGTGAAGTATCTGCGTATTTTTTATGTCGGTAAACAGCAGGAAACTGAATTTACAACAATAAACATTCGATCATACCCAAATAACCAAACACAGTACTAGTTCAGACAAGATTGTCTGACAAAATTAACCAAACGGGTAATAATTCATTAGCGAATAATTTACCTATTTTTTAATGAAAATCACATAAAATACCTATTGAAATTTAAAGCACAAGACATTCCAAGTTAAATAACTTTCAGGTAAACCACTGCAGCTAAGAAAAATCACAGTTTCTTAACCTAAATGAGATGTTTCTGATTTCAATTAGGTCTTATCTCTGTCTGTTGCTGTCCCCACGCGCTGCTGAAAATATCTTTAAAAGACAGAAAACACTATGTAAAAAGTAAAATAATCTTTAAATCTTAATCATTGACAGCAAAAAACAAACCTGTTTTGTTTACCACGCACCTAACAGGGAAATATTCATTTTAAATCAGTAAAATGGCTGTTTTGATTGTCAAAAAGTTCTGTTAGATATAAGATGATAGTAAGTCAGTTCATGTATTAGCCAGCATTTCAGTTATAATCGGAATTTTGTATATGTATTCAAAGTTTTAATGTCCGCAACGAACAATATGGAGTGAGCCAGCTATGTATAAATCTAAGTATATATCTTAAATCACGAGAAATACGGCTAGTTGCGTGGACATTTTAGATACCAAAACAAATTTTCAGTGTAGAAACACAACCTCAATCCGAAAAACACAGACGGGCGTATAAAAAGTTGTTAAAACAAGAGCAAACCTAGAATAAACGAAGTCATGAACCTATCTAATCAATCACTTTACACATGACTCGGTGCAGCACATCAATCATTACATGTGACACCCCATCAACACGGACACGCGCAATCAGAGCAAATCACACCAACTAAACATTCTAGCCAACAACAGGAAGAGAGAAACTCTAATTCACAGCAAAACACTAACATACATCAGTTCAACACACTGTGAGAAATATGCAACATTTTTTGGTTACCTTGTCCCACAAGTAATATGGGGCTACGCCAGGATAATACCAAGTATATTTAGCAGACAAAATGTACTTTAAATTATAAGCTGTGTGAAAATGGGAAAAAACAAACTTCCTAAACAACATCAACCCACAAAAAATTGATGATGTTTTTGGAAAAAGTGAAACGAGCAATGATATTTGGATGTAAGGTAAACGTGTGGATAAGGAAACTAAGGAAACTTTTTTCAATTCGGGAACAAACTTAATAATCCTGATTCACACAAAGAAATTAAGCACCCCGCAATCTATTTCGTAACGAACCGTTCTCCTTCTTTTTTTAAAATAATAATAAAACTTCTCTATCATAATCCCTTAAGTAGCACATACCATATGTTCTGGTGTTGTCATCAGAAAAACAATGGTTCGTTGTTCCTAATTGAAACACTTTTCCGCTTTCCTCTCTCACGTTGTCCGTTGATATAATGTGCGATGCGTATCGCTCGCATCAAAGCAAACAGCCGCCTTAATAGTGTCCGAAGAAATCTGATTGAATCCGCAGAGCATAAAACGATTCATATGGCAATTATAATATGAGCTGTATTTTCCGTATCTATATACAAATGCATATCCTGCTCGAATGCTGTTGATGTTAATTACGATAACGAGTGAAGAAGATGAACTTGTTGCATAATATACCAAGTCCCGGAGTCAATGTTCCGTACAAAACTGACCAGATCTCTGATTAACTTATTAATACAAAACTCGTAATTGGAATCGGTATATACTTGGGAAAATGCCGAACTTGAACTGCTTGGTTTTTAATACAAGTACGTAAACTGATATTTGTTAAGTATAAGAGAGTATATCCAGTACTTGAGCTGCGCGTTCTACCGTGAGAGAAATTGATTGTATCCCACTTCTCTCGCTTGTTGCCTTGGCCTCTTGATAGATCTAGGGATTTTAAAAGTCTAAACGACGCAGAGATCCTATCTTCAAGACGGATAGTCAAATAAAGGCAAACTGGTATGAAAATAATGATGTAGCTAACAAGAGATTCACTGCTTAGCTCCGTAGCCAAACAACTGGCGTGTATTTACATTCAACAGAAAAATCTGTTCCATTACCAAAAATGCGTGACTATTAAATCTGCGACATCTGGCTAATTGTTTTTCCATTATTGTAACGTAATAAAAATAAGTATTTTCCTTTTTTGATAGGCATCGCTTACAGTAGAATATCTAACTGCCAAGAAGGTATCTAAATACCAAGAAGAGTCATTTTGTCAGGTACACAGCTAAAAACCAAAAGGTTTTTTATGATTATAGGATGCGAACAGAAATGCTCGTTGAAGGCCTGAGGTGTAAATATTTTGACATAACATTTGATGATAAACTGAACTTGGCAAGACACATTGGGTAGGTGTTAGGGAAATGTTCCAAATTCCCTCATTTACTGGAGAGGGTGATGAAATGCTTGAGAGAAGTTACATCCTTGGGTTACAAAACTTTGGTTTGAATATGGTGGTGTAGTTTGAGACACACATTTTAGTTATAAAATGCAGGAGTCAGATGCATGCAAATGAGAGCAGCTAGCACCCAGTTAGTAACTGATATTATAAAGGAGCTGGATTCGGAGACAGGAGGAGGGTGAAGAGAGTGCTAGGAATGTACAAGGCGTATGTTAGTGATAAGACTTAAAAAGAGAGTGGTTAGAGAATTAGTAGTAGTGCATGGAAAGGAAAAGATGACCATCACCACAAGCTGACTCTCGATTTCATGCATAAGGAAGTGGGAAAATTTTCTTTTATGGGTAAGGGTGTCAGGGATTGGAACAAATTACCAAGGAAAGTGATGAATAACTGAGCAAAGTCACTGAAAGAATTTAAGGTTAAATTCGCAAATGGCTAAAATAGAAGGGTGGAAAAAATAAGAAAAGGGTAACTAGATAACTAGTTGCAACCGGATATAGCTCTCCATCGAAATTCAGTTCAGCAGCTATGGTAATTTATACTAATAATAATGGAGTTAGGGCTGCCAAACGTTTGCAAACGATGTTAGCTATGTACTAATATGTATGGATGTAATCTCTTTGTCGAATGTGTACTTCCGAGACGAAAAGTGGTAACCATAACTGAATTTGTTTACAGGAATCAGTTCCTAAAAATCCCAATCAGAATGGATGCTACGACGATGGCAGGTTATGAACTAGCTATTTTCAAAGAGTTTGTTGGGATCGTGTCTATAATTAACGATTTTCAATTATTTTTTCATTTCCTAATGAAGAGCCTGTACTGACACAGTACATACGTGTGAACTTGTAGCAACCTATGTTTGCCAACGGATTTGCGAGGGTGCAGCTAGATGCAGGCAGGTAGCTGTCGCCCACAGGAATGTGGCAACCCCTCGTATTTCCCCGAATCCGCTGGACAGCTAAGCGGATGGGGTGGGGGACACTCGCTGGGAGGCCACAGAGGTGTGCACATCGTGGCGGTACGTGGCCGGACGTTGGAATATAAGACGCGAGTGAAAGTGTGAGTTCGCGCTTCTGCTGTAAGAGCCTTCCAGTCCGTATCTCCAGGGAGCAGGTTCGACGCCAGACTGCGTCCTAGCTGCTTGAGGGGCCACTTTACGTCTGTGCAGCGTCGACCGTGCGCCCGACAAGAAGCGACACCACGGACCTGACCGCAGCTGTCATCACAAGAAGCCTGCAGCTGCCGTCGCAGGAGAAACCATACGGTATTGTGTGTATTGCGTGCGTCCACTAGCCCAGTAACGACCCTGAGGAATAACAATATATGCCGGACAGTTTATAATAAGAAATCTCATCTCTGAATCACTTTTAATTAATTAATCAATCCATGTACGTGATCCAATAAATATTAATGGATGATTTATAATAAATAGAATGAATAACATATTTTGATGTCGCAATTAGCGTGACACTTCAAGCCTAAAAGCATAACTTACATGACTTCATACGAACAGTTTATAATCAGTTCCTGGAAATAAGAGAAGAATTTTGCAATTTAAAGGTTAGATGTTCGCTTGTATTTTTATGCGCCTCAGTTGGTACTTGCTTTTCTGATGGAGATCTTCACAGTAGCCTTGACATTCTCTATACTGAAGAGTGAACCTAGTAAAACGAGCAGAGGAAACATTCGCTAAAAGCGGAACTTGGAACGAGGAATTCTCATTTCCCGTCTAACCTAAATACTGACTGATGTAGAAACTGGGAAGTAGTTCGATTAGGACACTGTTACAGCTGTTAAGAATTTAAGTTCCAGAAATTAGTTCAAGTTAATACTGGTAACATTTGATTTGGTTTCACCGCCATTTTAACAATTTTTTTAATTACCACCCCCAACATTCGTTCCGCACGACATTGTAAAAGCTCAAAACCACAACCACAAACTGTCATTGGTTTTAATTCAATAAGTAAAAAACTAGCAACTGTTCATTTGCAAAAAACAATTAAATTCTTATAATGTTCTTCAACAATGATTCTGTCACACATAATACCTGATGCTACTATCAGCATATTCTCCATAGTATTAAGGTCTTATAATTTCAATGGATCTTTTTTCTCGTTACTAAAATATACGAAATCAGTGGAAAACCATCAGCCAAGTAATTTTATGCAAATATGTTATGTATTTAGCGTAAATATTTGTTATTATTTTTCTCTAGATTTTGTTTTATGCCTTGTGAAGGTAATTAGAGCCGATAATGGATTGCGGACAAAGAAAAGGAACGAATTTGTGCAAAGGCTTACAACCACGCCCTTGCCTGGAGTGATTTCGAAATATAAATGGTTGGACCGGGAATCGCACCCACACCTTCACGAGTACCACGCCCGAACACATATTCCAGACGAAATGGCTAATAACTAACACAAAATTTTAAGCGTAAATAACTGTTTCTAATCGAAAGTTGCTCCTTAAACGCTCCATAGAACTAATTGAACTAGCTGATGAGCCGGTTACATCTACAGATCCTGAAAGTTGTGAGGAGTATGGAAGAAGTAGAACTATTTGCTTCAGGAACATCGGAGATACTAACAACTGGGTGTTTTGTAACATTTCATCAACTGCGATATAATTAATACCTCACCAATGCAACTGAATTTGTTTGTTATTTATTTTTTTCTCAAAAGCATTTCACTCCATTCTGTGGAGCATCTTGAGTGGTTCTATTTACATTTTTCACTGTTTCACATTTGCTTGTGTTTACACACTACTTATCACGTCAGGAGTTTTTGCGGCTGCCTTTGTGCACTGTAGGTAATTTTTCGTTGCTTTATTTTTGAACGTATCAGTCAGGTTCCGGAAGAAGGAGGATGGAGAGTCTAAACAATGTTTGAGATACGCAATACCTGGCGATATTATAAGAAGTGAAATTCCGCTGAAATTGGGAGATCGTCATCCTCTGCAGACAAATCAAGCATGGTGGGTGAACGGTAATGTTTGGACCTAACATTCAGGACGAAATCCCCGTCCGGCAATCCAAATTTTGGTTTTCCACAAAAGAAAAAAAGTCTACAGCCAGTTAGAACTTTCTAAGGGGACACAGAATAATCTATTGCAGCGGCCGATAACTTTTCTGAAGACTTCGCACCTTGCATTAGATTGACTTCAGACAGTAAAAGAGCGTGGTGAATGAGCGGTAATGCTGTAGCCTCGTATTAGGGATGACGCGGTTTCAAATCCCCGTCCGGGCATCCAGATTTTGGTTTTCCATGGTTTCCCCAAATCACTCCAGGCAAATGCCGGGAGACTTCCTTAAAAAGGCCATGGCCGAATTCCTTCCCATTCCTTGCCCCCATCCTTTCCCGTCTCTAAAGACCTCGCTGTTGAGAGACGTTAAGCAGTTAAAAAAAAAATCCTTTTCGGGGAATTTGTTCAGACTACTGCCTGAATGATTATAAAGTATCCCTGAACTAAAACAGTTCCTTCTTCATATTTCACTGTAGCCTCCAAAAGAATTGTAATGGACTTCACACTTTAAAAGCTTTGAGAGAATAACGGAATGACTGTTGCATAAACGAAAAAGGATTCAGTGCATGTTAATCTCTGTCACTGGTCATTGTGTAACGAGCCGCGCTGTCGCCACGTTACAAGGTGCATTTTTATTATATATGTAATAATATAAGAGTAATTTACATAAATCTTGGGCGACCACCTAAATAGATTTTTGTTGTAATTTTATAAAGTACGCAAGATTCCAAGTGAGGACTGTAATGAAATGATGAACATACAGTGTATCTTGGTAAAGCGAATATTCAAGAATTATTGAGCTATGTAGGCTTGAAGCTAATCTTGGTGTTCCCGAGCCTTGGCGACAAGAAGTCGCGGATTTGGGATTTGCCAGACCACACACTCTGCTCCCTAGGGATAGGCGGTCAACAAGGTTACTCACCGGGCGGGAAATGCCAGAGTCGTCCCCGAACTTAGCCGAATATGTCCTACCTCTGTTCGATACGCTGGCCAAATCACATATCGAGGATATCACGTGACATTAGGTGCCGACCTGAAGATCCAATCAAAATGAGCGTATAACTCAAAACCCTGGGAATTTTTGTTGTATGTGAGCTTCGAGACTACAAATGGGCGGAGCGAGAAGTTTCCTCGTGGACCGAGGAGCGAGAAGCTGGACATTCTAACTTCGATCGCACCAGTCTGAGGTTGACTTGGAAAGTTGACTTCTTTCGCTAACTGCAGCTTGCCTTGCTGGAGCGAGCGTATCACCGCAACACAGCCGGTAATGCGATGATGCGCATTGCCAGACCAGAGATGCCTATAGCCGACTTGTGAGATAATCTCACATATCGTGGGTCCGCTACACTCATCACAGACATCAGACGCAGAACTACAATGGTAATTGATTACGACCAAGCCATGTGATTGTGCATTCCGTGAAACAGAACCCGTAAGCGACTTTGAGAGGATAGGTCCATGTTCTCACTTTGTAATTGTAAAAACCCCTGAGCTAGCGGCATAATTTGCCAGAACTAGTTATTTTCGAATGATATATTGTTCATTCTGGCGCCCATGATTTTCTTTTTAACTGTAAAGTCACAGTATCATGATACCTTTGTCTGAGGTAGTCATAACTTGTATTTTTTATTGTTTCCATTTGTCATTATTTCTTGCATTTTGATTCTGAGATATATTTAAAAGTAAATATACAATTGTTTGCTTGCTCATGACGGCTAATTGTAACTCTGAGCGTTGCTTTTTATGATTTTGCCAATTTGTGTTAATGTTAACGGTAAATTCGCTCAGACTTGTAATCGCCAGTGATAAGAAAATAAATGTCATATTGTGACAATTTTTCCTAAATTCCAACTAACGTCGAGATTCTTGAAAAATTAATAAATTTTCACTCCTTCATAAAAATTAAAAATTAAAAATCCACAATTATTAATCATAAAGGTATGAAAGATAATTGTAACGTGGTTTGCCCACCAAGGCATACACCACAATTGAGACATTTTATACGTAACGTGAAATTGACTGTTTTATAAGGACCAAAGCAATTCTTATTGAGCTTAAATCAAGCAATTAAGATATTTATTACAAGTATTAGCAAGACAAGGATATCGCCACAATCCAGAAATCACTGCGTAAGTAGTAAATACGGCCTTGGAACCAAAACTATGATTTAATAGTCACTCTAAAAATGACATAAAAATTAATTTACATGCGATTATTTCTTAATAAAGTTCTTCTGTTTTTTAATTCTCCACTGCTATGTTTCCAGCAGCTTGCGAATTACATGAGAAAATGTTAATTTTGCAAAATATGAGGGTTTAGTATATTCTCAACATGTTTTCGGCCGCGGAAAATTAATTCCATCTACGGACGTTTGAGTTGTCTGTAAATTCACTGGATCAGGCCCTCTCCTTCAAAATCACAAGGTTCCGGACTCGAACTACCGTCCGGCTAGGAATTTTTAATGGCTTTGCTTACTGGATATGAGCTACGCCAGAAAGCTCCATGATTTGGATTCCACTCTAAACTGTAGGTCTCAGATGGAGGACCTGACCAACATTCGGGTTCTGGGCAAAGTTACGTTATGACAACTCAAATGCGTGACAACAATTCCTCCACAAACTTTCTTTAAGGGCTGTTAAAAATTTCACGTTTGTTTCTTTTGAAATAAGTTTAAAATAAAGTATTGTTCGACGCTTAGATGCTTCTCCACTGTTGCCTGTACGATCGACCAAGCCTACCAGATCGTGTTAACAATCAGGACTTTCTTTTATTAGGGTCTAACCTCAAGTTATAATCTAAGATTGAACGATTCTTGTTAGATATTTATTATATGTAACTTTTTTCTGTACGTAGGGAATTTTATGGAAATTTTTCGAAAAAAATACCGATAAGGAACTTGATACAAGAATCGGATTGGCAATATTTCTATAGCCCACACAAAGTCAGGCAGTTATAGATATCACACGGATATCGTGGTTCCAGTTTGCAACTTAACTCCTCATCAAGCCGGGGGTTAATCCAAGTCCGTCCGCTTTAGCAGAGTATGACTGTCCTGCGTGGCAAAAATCAAGTCATGCGAAGACAGTGGATATTGCGCTCCACAGGACATGCCGGCTTATCACATGGTGCCTCAGACCGCCTGTGGGGAAGGTGGGTATATTGAGTGGCATCTCCACCGGAGACATACGCCTGGAAGTTCCTACCAACACGGCAAGGCTCGGAGTGGAAGAAGCGCGACGATCTCTACATGGTAATACACCGGCGTCATCGAGACTGAAGTCCCGCTCGAGTATCTTACGGACTTCAACGCCACTGAAGCAGTGAAAGAGTATAGGCGAGGGTGAAGAGAGTCGACATAACATCGACTGAATCTAGCCGAAAGAGAGTCTACCACCTGGGTTCTTGCGGCGAGATCGAAACTATGGTACATCTGTTCTAATGGCCACAAATCGGAATGAATGTATCACAATCTAACCTTTGCATTGGCAGAATAACTACCATGTATTTGATACTGTCATCGACCCGAGAAGAAGAAGAATTTGCGAAAAATGGTAAAATTGTTTCATATTAATACAGAAGAGAAACATAGTTCACTTATCGCCGTTCATGAGTTGAACTGTATCGAATGATTAATTGCGATGAAGGATATGCTCTGGTGGTAATTTGCCTAATCATCTAATTACTCATTTCGTTTATTACTATCTTACATGCTTTAAGTGTTAAAATTCTTCCTCCCATTTTGTGTTTGATGAATTTTAAT
This sequence comes from Vandiemenella viatica, assembly GCA_031002005.1. NCBI lineage: Eukaryota > Metazoa > Arthropoda > Insecta > Orthoptera > Morabidae > Vandiemenella > Vandiemenella viatica. The sequence continues at coordinate 71,455,842 of CM061921.1, read as the reverse complement.
TTGCTACTATAGTGCTCAGTTGATTCACCTTCCCGAAGCTGAGCCTGTTGGATGAGCGATATTGGTTGGGGCTGGCATTCGGGTTAGAATCCCCGGCTGGCCATCCAGATTTCAGTTTTCCATGGTTTCCCGAAAACACTCGAAATACCTGGATGGTTCCGTGAAAATGCCATGGCCGAATTCCTTCCAATTTCTTTTCCACCTGTAATAACCACGACATCGACAAGACGTATAGCCCTAACCAATTCTTTTTTTTGAAATACAGCGTATTAAAGTATACTCCACAAACTTCAGAACGAAACTACAGGATATAAAACTGTACAATAAGAGAAACAAATTACTATTTCGAACATACAGAGACTAATAACAAAACGTAGGGATATGGAATACAAGGGAACAGACCTTGACTTTGAAATCTTTCTCAAATTAAAACTGTCCTTTGGTAATATTGGCAGAAGGTCACACATAACTGCCTTTTTGCTAAATAACTTATTGTTCTAATTTTCATTTTAGTATTAACAGTCTATGTCGTGAACAGAAACAGTATTTTGTGGCGTTATGCCTTATCGGCGGCGACGTCGAGGTCATTAAAGGCAGCAATGGATTAGGATAAATGAAAGGGAAAGGTTCACCCATGGCCTTTTTGAATGAACCATCCAGGCGTTCACGAAGAATGATTTAAGGAAACCACAAAAACCGAAATTTGGACGGCCGGAAGGGGTTTTGAACCCGCGTCCTCCTTACTGGGAGGCCAGAGCGTTACCACTCACCCACCACTCTCGGTGACACAAGAGATAAGCGGCTGGTGTATCTGGTAGCACATCACAACTATTACTTTCATCTCTGTCCATCCCGTGATTCTGATTACCATAGGAGTATACAATTTTTCATAGATAATAGAGCACCTATATTTGTTGTATGGCCTAAATTCATCTTCACAATATAGTGCCGTACTTCCGGAGTGCTCCTGATCAGCATCATGGAGACTGGGGCTGGAGAATAATTAAGGTTAAGTGATGCATTTTCCACACCTCAACTATGATAACATTCTACACGACATGTCGTACACTGCTTCATAGATGAGGTATCTTCCTTGGTTGAAAAAAAAATTATATCACCCCAACCACTGCAAAACTATTGTTAATTGTTGTGTAACCAATATTATATTCACACTAAAGAAATCAGAAATGTAAAGTTAAGCTGTTTCTGTCTTGTCTTTTCGCAGTAAAATCATTATTTATCTCTGACATGTCAGTGCAACTAATGGTCGATACATAGTGTGACTTAATTAAGTTAGTTGATAAAATAATAACATACTGAACCGAAAAAAATTCATTCTGGAACTCAGAAGGTGTTATCCAAAAATTTGAGCATTTCAAAAAATTGATGCACGTGACATCGGTGTGATTTATATTTCTGTCATAAAATCATTTTACAATAAAATTTCTTCTGCTAGACTATTCATACGCGACATTGCCAATTAGACTTAACAGAGGGTAAGCAATCAAAACAAATCATGTTTTTCTAAGAGTAAGAAACTAACAACATGTAACGAACATTTTCATCAAAAAAAAATCTACAGGTAAAACAGTTGATGTAGAACAAATTTCAAGAAAAGGTTCATTACTATCATTTTCATCCTGGTTATATTTTCAGCAACCAAGATTGTGGATGCAGCTAAGGTCTTGCATTCTGAAGCATTCCATAAGGTATTTCTTCAACGTTATTTTATTAGTTTATTAGTTTTGCGACTTTTATTTTTCCTAGTTCAATAGCATCTTTTTAAACTAAGATACGTCTGGCTTGTTTAACTAAAACTAACTGGCTTACTAAACTCAGAGTTGTCTACCATTTTTGTGTTTTGTAATGTGAAGTGATAAATGAAATACTGAAACTTCATTGTTCCACAATTTGGTCATATGTTATTTGAGTTTTAGCTCAAACGGTAAACTAAAGACGGGAAAATATGATCAATACAAAATTTTAAACAAATGGCTATGGGACCTTCAAACTGTGATGATTGCATTATCCTTTTAAACTATTTTAAATTCTTTTTCATGATTCACGTAGCCTCTCAATTCATTTTTTTAATTAACTTGTATAAAGTTCACACTTTTATCCAGAATTATCCGTAGCAGAACTTTCATGTAATTGCTTAAACTGTAGTTATAACTGATTTTTAAACTATTTCTGTTTTTATATACGGTAAACAGTGGTAATCTTCAACTTTTACTCGTTCCATGCTCATTAGAATCTCTAGGCTATTAATAAAGATTCATCCTTTATTGATTTACTAACATAGAAGCGATTTCACCATTATGGTAAGATAGTATGTGATTTCTGCAAACAGGCTTCTATTTATAAAAGACTGGAGATTTTCTCAGGCTTCTATTTCTTCATCAAAAACTCCTAACTCCATTTTTTTTTCATGTACTGCTATATTTCGTATTAGAAAAATCGTACCAAGTCTGTTAAGGAAGTAATAACGTTCAGACCCTGGCATACATAATGATGCGGGTCTGATTACTGATTTAGCCATCCAGATTTCGGTTTAATTGTTTTTCCCGAAATCATTCGTGGCGTCTTTCGCTGTTCACAATCCTCTTATTGCTGTAATGACACGTCGTCGTCAACAACTGGGAAACATCAAAGTAAAAAAAATTAGATATTCTGTCTGTGTTAGTACATAAGCTTCGCTGTGAGAACAAAGTATTATTTTCCATTATTATTACAAACAAGCCAACACTAGAGTTGTTGGAAGCTTTAACGCAAACCTATATATCCTGGGATGACTAACGTAGTTTCACTTACAGAATTGAATACTCAAGTAGGCTGTGATTAATGCCTGCAAGATACACATTTCACAAACAAAATAACACAACAAACAGATATACACATTTCCAGGTATTGCAGAAAGAAGGTGACATTCACTTTTCCCAACTCTCCTACCTTCCCTAGACCAATTACGAACCCTTCAATATTGCATTAAGCCTTAACGGAAATAAAGTAAGATGAGTTAGTAGTTCAGATTGTTAGTACCATTCCAAGGACTGAACATAAGAGCAAAAAGAGTCAAACAACTAACTGAAACGTTAGCAATTTCTTGCATAGTATCAATTTTGACCAAAACAATACGGTAACGTAGAGTTTCAGTAGAAAATGAATGACAAAGACATTAAAAGGAAAAATGCTGTCCGAATTATTACATCTGTCAGGACGAAATAAAAAAGAAATTATATTCATGATATATATATATTTAAGCATGAACAAATTTTTACATAGGTACTACCTACCACGTACATTTTAAACAGCAGAACGAACTACCTTGCGAAACTCGTAAACAGCTGTATCTTATCGGTGCAGTTTCACCCTGAGTGGTGCACAGATAAAGAGGCCATCCATGTTTCCGCTATGCCGCCACAGAAGACTTTAGTAAGACATAAAACAACTTTTTGAAGTCACTTAACTATGAAGGATAAATTTAGTTACTATCTAGGAGTTTACTTCGTTACTATGTCTTCAGTTATTTTTTTCTAGGGTACTAGTTTTTGTTCGCAGTTCTACTACATTATTATTGTATTAGTATATCATTAAAGAAATTTATAATATTACTTTGCCGAGTAATTTTTTTTCATTTCACTAGACTTTTTACTGCACTTTTTGCTGTTTTTATACTGTTTTATTTATTCACCTTGACACCGCCCTTAGATACTATTTTTGGTTAAGTAAAAACATCTGTGAATAATCAACGTAAAAATAAAAATTTACCATCCGCCTAAGAATTAAGTTAATGTTTTGTGTCATAAGCGTAGTTAAGGCCAATTTAAGCGTGATTTTTTTGTTTTTACATAGATTATCTACTAAAGACAGTAACATGGTGCAGAAGACATTTATATAGAATACTACCTGTTACCCGCGACATCGTTCGCATGGACATTTTTTTTTTACTTATGGCTTTACGCCTCGTCGATGTCGTGGTCATAAGAGGCGGGGTGGGACTGGGGACAAGGAAAGGGAAAAAATTCGGCCATGACCTTTTGAAGGAAGCATCCGGGAATTCACCTGGAGTGATTTGGGAAAACCATGGGAAACACAAATCTGGATGCCGGGACGGGGATTCGAACCGGCGTCCTCCCGAATGCTAAGCCAGAGCGTTAACCAGTCACCCACCACACTCGGTCCGCGTGAACAGAATTTTATTGCTAGAATTGGATTTAGAAAGATGTAAGTTACGTGAAAGGTATCTCAAAACACAGTCAGAATAATATAAGGGGGAAGCCATTACAATACGATTGAACCTGTCTCATGATCATAACAAATTCGCAACTTGTTTAGAAGTAGTAAAAAACTTTGAGGGGGGGGGGAGGGGTTAACTCTGGGTAACTACATACTACAGTTCCTCCGGCAGGTTTTTGTTTGTAGTTTAAAAATAAGTCACTTTCTGGGGACATCTTATTCCAATACCGTTTTGTGAACAACATTTTGGTTTTATTGTCCTTTGTCTAAGATATATAGCCTATGAGGGTTGGAAACCCGTGAGATGGCAAAATATAACTGCCCACGGGGAATACCTCGGCTACGTTCAGTGTCTATCCATGGGCTTTATGGATAGTCATGTCGAAATTTTTGGCTGGGATTCGAGGAATCAAAACATCATCACCTTCTGCCATTCCAGTCATGATCACAGCTTTTATTACGTTGCGCTCCAGTTGTGTTACTCGTAGACGTGTGGCAATGCACAGACGCGGTGCATCGAGGTTACGCATCACTAGTATGGGAACCCAAATTTTTGTGACAGATGTAATCTGATAAACATTTGATGTACTTTACTTAATAATCAGTGAATACAGAAGTATTCTACAGATGCTCATAGTGTGAACAGTTCGAGCAGGCTGACACCACAAACAAGACAGTAGCAACACAATAAAAAACAAATCAAAATACCACACAAGATCCCACGCAGCTGATGGAACAGAAAAGGGAAAGTGAACATATCAGCAAGTTCCGAGAACAAGCAAAATTTTTTGAGAATTTTAGCGTAAAAATTCGTGAAGATATAGAAAAGCAGATTTTTTTTACACTTTCACTCTTAATTTAGAAGAAGGCACTCCCCATATCTCACAAGAGTAGAACTCTGTGGGATATGTGACATCTATGCTATATAATAAGTTGTGTCTGTACATGAAGTTTATGAACAGATCATACACAAACAGACAGCAAGAGAATATAACATTACAGATAATTACACACTCTATCCGTCTGAATGTCACCGATTGGTTAGTTTTCAAAATATTATGTCAAAATATGTTATTTATACAAAAAAAGTATCCTATATCCTTCATAATCATACATATTATTTCCTTGTCAAATTTCATCAGGATCGGTTTACTAGTTTACCCGTGAAAACGTAACAAACCAAGAGAGAGACAGAGAGAGAGAGAGAGAGAGAGAGAGTGAGAGTTACCTTCACATTCATAATATTAGTGTAGATTTATTCTCGTCATATCTCCCACACATCTCTGTCTGATGTATCTACTACAGTTTAAGCAGAGTGTTCCGTGAAAATGTAAATGTAGTTTTGTAGTGTTACTCCCAAATACTACACAGAATCAACCGTTTCAACAACTGAGCTGTTCACTGTGTACTCGTGAACAAACGGATTCTTTTTGTTAGTTATGCGCATTGCTTTGCACTTTTTGCAGTTTAGTGTATGTTGCCATTTATACCACCATTTCGAAATAACATACAGATCGCACTGAATTTCTAAGCACTTTACTTCCCTGCAGATAACTGCATCATAAGCATACAATCGCATACTGCTATTAACGATATCACCGAGATCGTTTATAAGAATTAAGAAAAGAAGTGGTCCCATTACAGTGCCTTGAGGTACGCCCGGAGTAACATCTAGAATAGAAGATGCAACGAAATTCTCTGACCAGCCAGTTACAAAATCTCGCAACCTTTCACAATTTTTTTCTTTAATTATGGCTTTACGCCTCGTCGACATCGAGGTCATTAGAGGTGGGATGGGACCGGCGACCAGGAACGGGAAGGAATTCGGCTATGGCCTTTTGAATAAAGCATCCCGGCAGTCAACTGGAGTGATTTGGGGAAACCATGGGAAACACAAATCTGGATGCCCCGATGGGGATTCGAACCGGCGTCGTCTCGAATGCGCTGCCAGAACGTTAACCGTTCATCCACCACTACCATTCACAAATCTGATTTGATATACCATACGCTCGAATTTTCACTAAAAGTTAGTTGTGTGGCACGGAGTCAAAAGCTTTCTGAAAATCCAAGAAAATTGCATCAACTTGTGAACCTTCATCAATTCCTTTCATTACGTCATAAGAAAAGAGAGTCAACAGTGTTTCACACTATCTGCTCTTCCGAAATCCGTGTTGGTTCGTTATAAGTAACTCATTTTCATCTAGAAACTTCATAATGTTAGATAGAACATATAACATTGCAAACAGATGTTAACAATATGGGTCGATAATTCCTAGGATCCCTCCTTTGTTGAATCCCTACTTCACCTAGCCTAATAAAAATACGATAAAACTTGTATGCCTAATGAACGACCAAATCAAACTGCGTTTAAAAAGAATAAGTGTTTTTCAAATCATATCCATACTTACTTACTTACTTTCCATGTACAGAAAAACGACCTCAGATTCTCCTCTACCAGAATTCTGCGGCTTTAATCGCCTTGTCATTTTCTGCAATCAGATCTTCGTTCGAGCAGACTGTTCCCGTGATGTTGCATCAGAGCAGGTGTTCATGATCCTGCACCTCCACCCAGTCACATCTGTCATCGTCCTCGTGTCCCCATATCACATACAGATAGAGAAACGTCACTGTTTATAATGTGAAGGAATTAACGTAGTCTTCAAAAAGGTGTACTGCAGACTATTTTGGGTATAAAAATTGTTATTTTCTATAGGGACTTGATATACACAACATGGCTACAAAAGAGGAAGCCTTTCTAATTTCTTTCAAAGATTTGGTTTGCGCAAGCGTTTAATGACCTGCTGACGGCGTAAGTCATTAAAGATGATATGTCCTAAGACGAAATTGAGAACTACTGCAGCATTCGCTTTTATATGACTAAGGAAAATCGAAAACTATATCAGGATCCTCCTTGCGCAAGGAGTGCTAAAATGTATGGGCTGAATACCTATTTAAGTGTACCATACAATTTTTTTTTTTCAATTCGATTTTTACATTTAATGACCAAACTTCTATACAGGTATCATACGACTGGTACAATTTAGGAAGTAATTTTTTTTTTAAATTATCTTGATCACTATTGATACCTAAAGTTTATGCAGAAAAACTACAGCTAAAAATACAGTTGGATTTATTGGGTAGATTCACTTACAAATTCAAACACGTAAGGTTTGCGCTTCAGTTGTAGATCGAATGATGAAAGTTATAAAATTAGAAGCTGCTTTGATTTACAACCGGATCAGAACAGGACCGGCGTCTTTTCGTTTCTTCCGTCTAGTTGAGGTGAGGACGTAGGAGAATTGCATTAGCATAATAGCGTCCCGCTGGCATCAAAACGATACCATCTGTGAGATGGTGCCGATAGCAGGCCACAGTAAATCAACACTCTTCTCTTTACTCCCGTTTCTCTTTTCACGTAAATTTCTGGCCCCCTCGGCACATCAAAAGGCTGCCCGTTATTCCATACAGGTAATTGATTTTATGCGAGCAGCGCAGACGCGGCAAGAATTAGGAAATTTCATGCTTCGTCTGTGCTCACAGATGTGCCGTAATTGAATGATGTTCATCTCGAGATCTATCTAAAGGATTTGCTTCTTTTATTTTTGTTTCACCTTTCTCCCACTATTAGAGTCTAACATTTCAGTAAAATGACAAATTCAGCGAAGGAAACATCACGTTTACGAGGAAGCATAGGCTGCGATAAGACCTGTATGATTGAAAAGAGAAAGAGCGAAGCCCTAAACCAAAAACGGAAATGACGTGATTACAAAAGACACTAAATTCTTCTTAGGACTTCCGCACTCAATCATATGGTCGTAAAATCAGTTTTTTAAATATAATTAAATATAACTGATTGCCTCTTCGTTTTATTTAGCAAACTAGTTTTGGTTCTCTTCCAGAAACATCAAAAAATTAAATTTTATTTAAATTTCTGTTTTTTACATCTAATTCCTACAGCTGCCCTAAAGAAAACGAGACTTGATCTTATAAAGAATGATTAGATTAGATCAAACCTTAAGAGATTCCATTTAAAAGAGACTTAGTTTGAGCATTTAAAAGAATGAAGAGTACAAGACTACCATAAGCTTATTTGGAAGAAAGGATAACGTGCAAAAGACCAGTGGGACGACCAAGAAGATGAATAGACCAGCTGAATGAGGACACAGATAGAAGTGGATGGAACTGTAAATCTATTATGGACAAGGAAACTTATCTAGACAGGTGACAGGTGACAAGTGGAAGACGATCGCCTATAGTCACTAAGACGGAAAACACAGGAAGGCTCGTAAACCACACCCGGGAAACTGGAGATGGTCCCCAACGATAAAGATGATGACATCTGCTTCATAAACTCTATTGCCCCGGGTGCTTTTCTAGCGCGGTCCCTTTATGTTTGTAGTCCATCTTTAAATTGCTGACCTGCTCAATTTGGGTAATTCTGTCTGGCATGCTTTCGATTATTTGTACATCCTTGAGAGTGATTGGTGATTATGAATATTACGCTCATTTTGCAATAATCAATGTGCACAATGTAATAGTGAAGTATGAGTAAAAAGTAATTTTATATTATTATCATAGTTTCAATTCACAAAATTAACTGAAACACAAATACTTCATTTGTATATACATTAAGCAGAAAAACTGTTGATTATGATTCAACACAAAATCCTGGAGATATGTTCCAAAAATAAAATTTACAAAAGATCATTTATAATCTTTATGTGTAAAATTTATCAGCTGCAACTGAGATGTATGCAAAGCTACATTTTGAATTTGGCCTATGGGTTATTCTTCCTTCTCAGATCTCTAGCAGATTATTTTTCTCATATCTGAATTAAATAGTAGTTTCGGGGACTATTAAAGCTTGTAATAAATGTCTATGGAGTAATAATACATGTTAAACGAGTCAAGAAAACAATCGTCAAGATATTAGGAAGCTACAGCAAAAATGATGGAATGAGATAAACATAACATTTAAAACTCCACATGGAAGCTAATGTCGCCGGCTTAGAACAAAATATAAAAAGATAAAAAAAAAAAAATCTGCTAGAGATTGAGTAAATTTAAACTAATTAGTCAGATGTAGCATGGACAGCACTTCGAATAAACAAAAAGAAATATATGAAGAACGCAGAAAGGAATCAACACTTACAAATGTTTAATAATATGTTTCAGCACAAAACGTTTACATTAAACCTTAAAAAGGAAACAGTGGGTTGGATTTATTTAATAATAACCGAAAAATTGAGTTATATCGCCAGAAACTTCGCTCTATTTGATCAAAAGTGGTTGGGCTGGTGAGATACGTGAATTAAAGTAGGCGTATGATAATTAGGAGTAAGCCATTCTCTGTATATTTTTTTTATCCCTCGTTGGCTTGACTGTGGAACCACGTAAAAGATCTTTGTTTCAATTCGTGAATATTACTCCTTTCTCTTTTTAACTAAAATTAGTTGCTCTCAAAGGTATACATGAGTTCGCGTTTTAGAACTGCGGTGACATGAAAAACGCTAAATGAGTTAATTTATTCATTATGAAATATATGCTAAGATATTTGCTAAGATACGCTTTGTATTTTTTTTTATTTTTTTTACTGCTTAACTCTAATAGCGAGGTCTTTAGAGACGGGAAAGGATGGGGGGCAGGGAATGGGAAGGAATTCGGCCATGGCCTTTTGAATGAAGCATCCCGGCATTTGCCTGGAGTGATTTGGGAATCCATGGAAAACCCAAATCTGGATGCCCGGACGGGGATTCGAACCACCGTCCTCGCGAATGCGAGGCCAGAACGCTAACCGTTACACCACCATGCTCGGTGATACGCTTTGTTATCAGTTCCTTATCAAAAGGAAATTACAATTTCAATGATTCAAAGGAACGACAAATTTTGGTAAAAGAAATCATAGAATTTATTCATCAACACGTTTTCCGTCGAATCGAGTTTTCACCTTTTAATTTTTTTCCTTTTGTTACTGAACCTCCCGAAGTTTGTTACACTACAAACTAACATTATTTATATCGTATAACTCTCGCAGGGACAAGAGACAAGAAACGGGAGGGAATTCAGCGATGGCCTTTTTTTAGGAACTACAGTTTCTGGAAATGCCGATGTAATCCTTCATTACAGCAGGCGAAGGTACAGTTAGAGGCAAACCTCGAAAAATGAAGGCACCAAAGAATCAAATTGCCACATACACACTTCACTTGTTCTCCAACTATGTCTCTCAACCTGGTTGATCAAAGCAAAAACAAGTTGTACCAAACTGTTGGCCAATATCAGTAGAGAGAGATCATCATAGAGACAACAAGGCATTTTTTTATACCAGTAACGCTTGAACTTGAAGAAATCACTTTATGGACAATGATAATTGCTGCGTTCTCACAAAACGAGAGGAAAAGAGAAAAAGAAAAATTTATGCAAATAATTTCTCCCAAAACGACCCAAATTTTCATACACAAACTTCCTATTTGAGCTCAAAGTAATTTACACGTCGATTATTTGAAACTAGGTGATACCCGCGACTTCGTACACATGGATTAAGAATTTCTTTGCCAGAATTGAATACAGAAAGTTGTTGGTAACGAAGGATTGGTCAGAAACAACACCGAGTCGTCATAATATGACATGAAAGTCACCACCATATCATTCTACCATCGAACCTGTCTCTTGAAGAGAATCAATTTCCAACATAATTAGAAACAGAAAAACAAACGAAGGTGAGGGGATGTGGGGGTGGGAGGGGTGTTAACTAAGGGCAGCTTTATTTCAGCTTGGTCTTTTAGTCTTTCTTCAGCATGAGCATGCGATTCTTGGGTACTAATAAGTTTAGCTGCTCGTGCTGTGCTAGAGCTACAACGTAGGCCAGTTTACGCCCGCAAGGCATGTCAAAAAAAGAAGGAAAAATAAAGTGGTTCCAGAAATATTTAAGCAGACACAAAATAATAAGACAGAGATTATCGACATCTACACTAAATAATACGTTTTTTCTCTAAACGAAATTTACTAACAAATTATACACTAACATAATGTGCGAGAAGCACAGCATGAGCAAACGACGTAACATTACATATTAACACACACATCCGACACTCTGTCACCATTCGATAAGTTCTCAAAATTTCGTGACAAAATTGTTAATCATACCAAAAAAAAAAATATATATATCCTGTGCCCTCCCTACAGATTTTCTTGACAAATTCCGTCAATATCGGTATAGGCATTTAGTTGTCAAAACGCATTTATAGTATTACTACTACAGATCACATACACACTGACTGCAAATCACCTCTGAGGTAACAATGTAACATAAAAAAAGTGTACACCTACAGCATTGCAAGACTACCTACGATTTGCCTCGCATTGCACCCCTATGTTTGTGATGTCTACAGTTTAACATTCAATCCGAATAACCAACGGCCTCCACGGAGATTTGAACCGGAGGACCACGACCCAAAAATGAATAAGCAAACGCTATAACCATTGAGCTAACTGACCGCAGTACAGAGACCTCCATATGCAACGCGTCTGTCTATCAACGTTCAGTAATATTTCGAAATTATGAGACAACATGTATTATTTATACAGATAATTTTTCAACCATATGTAGACATTATTTTTCTTTTTGTTTCATAGGATATGTGTGTAAAGTTTCATCGAGATCGGATGAAAACTGTGGATTTGTATGAAGAACAAACAAACAAACAAACATACATACATTCATCTTTATATATAAAGATATATAAACCTTACGTCCACTTTATATACAATTGTACATGTACATCAAAATTTTCATGAAAACGCTTGGAATCTATATATTTCAAACAATAAAATTAATAACTTTCTAATCAATATTAAAAAAAACTATAGAAATAATCAATTAGAAAATTTTCGTATAGAAGAATGGAATATAAAACTGAAATAAATTTTAAGAATTAAGATGAATAATCGGGGAAGAGAGGAGCCAAAAACTGTAGAATTGAGTGGAAAAAAGGAGGAAACCAATTTTCCTAGTACACCACCAAGATCCTTTGGAATGACAAACTTTCCAATTATTACATATTTGTTTTAGTGTTATAAATTTTTTTTTTGAAAATTCAAATTACAATTGTTATTCCACCAGTAATACATACGAATATGCAATAAAAAGTTTTGATAATACCCATATTTTTTTTTCCTAGAATGAGATCGGATAACTGATTTTTCGGTTAACGGGTGGTCGGTTAACTGGTAATCTACTGTACATATTTAACATACATGTGTAATTTGTGGTATTTTACCTAGCTCTGCTTAACTGCAAAACTCAATTCAGAGTTATCACTGTTGTCTTCTTCATTATCAAAGGATGATATCTCCGGTAACTGTGTTTGTTGTTCCCGCAAAATAATCTAATTTATCAAAGCAACACAGGGTAGGTTCATATATATCTTCATCTCCTGCTCCAGATCTTTCGATTATCAGTATCTTCTTGAGCACCCCTCGATAGCATGTTCGCATATTTGTCGTATGTTTCTTCATTCGTTCAAATGTGCAGTCCAGTCTCCTTATTTCAAATCAATTTTACTATCCGCTGTTGTGGTAGAATACGAAACATTTCTGACGGTTTTCCATGTACTAGCACAGATTACTATACTGATAATATTTATCAGACTTGTTCGTTCTACGAATGCGATTTCTGAACTGAAGACCTCTCTTTGTTAGTTGAGAATTCTCGTTTATATTTGCTAGCTAGGTAAAACTGTAGATAGCACTTACGTTCTTACATAAGCGGCTTAGGTTAGACTGTCCGCAGCCGGTGAAACTCTTTTGCTACTTCAGAAAGACCGCTGGAAAATATTTCATCAGTCTCTACAAACAAATATAATTTCTGTTGTGAATAATGTACCATCGACGTCTTCTAAACGAGATCGAAATCGTCTCTGGCCTCTCCCACGTATTGAAGTTTGTATTCGTAAGGGAAATCTTCTTGCCAAGGATGTTGTTACGTATGGATATCGAATTTGTGCAATTTCTTCTGAACCATGAAATAATTGGTATCTTAAACAAATACTGAGATACGTGAAATACGTCGCCTGGTTTTGCTGCACAGTTTTAAATACAGTAGTTTGGTGCGTGAGCCAAGGCGCGCTACAGACTGAATGTTTCATTTTATTTTACTCGTTGCGGTGACGAGGCTCGGAATTCTGGAGAGCATTTACGATTGTCCACGGTCCCCGTGGATAACACAAAAAGCCGTGTCACTACTGCCTCATTTCAATCCTCAATTACCAGATGCATTAACAACAAACACATGTTCAAACAAACGGAACTCTTCCTCGAAGAGAGAATTTTCTCAAAAATGCTACATTTATATTTCCTAAGAAATTCTAATAAGAGTAAACACCTCAAGTATTCATGCATCTTTCTCTTAAGTTCTAAATGACGATTAGAAAAACTCCAGGATTTTCTAACCATATACATCGCATTTTTATGATGAAAATAATAGTTGTAAATACCCCAGATCTGCGTCATTGTCATGGAAGAGCCTATAAATAATTTAACACACGTAACGGAATAAAGAAAATTAAATTCTCTAGGAAAAATGGGCTTTTGAAAATCTATTTTCCGAAATAAGTATGACACCACCACAATAGATAAGTTGCATCAGTGGAAATAAATTGAATTCTCAGTGCTATTATGCGCGGTTAACGTTCTGGCCTCGCATTCGGGAGGACGGCGGTTCGAATCACCATCCGGGCATTCAGATTTGGGTTTTCCATGGTTTCCCCAAATCACTCCAGGTGAATGCCGTGATGCTTCCTTCAAAAGGCCATGGATGAATTCCTTCCCATTCCTTGTACACAGTCCTTTCCCGCCTCTAATGAAATCGACGTCACCTACGCGTAAAGCCATAAGCAAAAAAAAAAAACTATTATGCTGAATGATTCTTATAAACACATAATAGTCCGCGTTCACATTAATAATTCATAAAAGGTTGTGCAACATGAATTTTAATTTGTTGTTTTCCTTTATCTTTAACTCACTGTCTTTCTTGATGCCTGAGGGAAAAAGTAAAAATAGTTTATGCTTTATAGCGTTGTTCATAGTAAAGTTACGAAAACTTTCTCTTCAAACTCCAGAGATGTGACCCCATTATCTTACACATAGATCGTTTGGAGTATTATTCTAACCAAAGATAAACTTTAAACCATTGAATTCTTTTAAAATTACGAAAGATCTCTCTACTGTACTTATTACGATCTTCACGAAATTTAGCTCTGATAAAAATATTTATGATCTATGTAGGATAAACGACGAAGAACTGAGTTGGTAAAGATACCACATTCCGAAAAAAAGTTGTGGTTTTTGTTGAGGAGGATTAAGAAAAGTATTTGCGGCGAGAATAAAAAGGAACAATATCCTAAGCGGTCCGGTACGTGGAACAAATAAAGCGAGTTGCGCTTCTTTTTGCGAGACTGTATACAATAGGTGCGAGGAGCGTGGTTATTGTTCGCAAGCACGGCGTCAAAGTGTCGCATGTTTACCACAAAGAGAATCCTGAATAGCTACTCTGCATATTCATTAGGAACTGGATGTGTTTATTTAACAAGTGTTGGTGTGTTATAACTACTGTGCTGTATAGTTACTCCAGTCAGAATGCGGATGTAAGCGAACTCGGCAGAGATGTCGGGAATCACTTGCTTACAGACAATATCGCCAACTAACCATTTCAGGAACGACTGAATCCTGGTCATCCTTAGAAAACGACTGAAGGGAAAGAGAGTGTATTCACGATTAGTAATGTCTATCACACTCCATTCAGATGCTATGATGACAAGATGAATAAACGATGTCTTTTTTTCTAATTAAGTTCACTCTCTCGTCTAGAGATTAACGTAATTTTAGCTATATACTTAGATCGTCTCTGTTCGTGTTTAGTACTTCAAATTCATTATAAATCCTTTAAATTTTGCAGAGTGAGCCTTAAAGTCAAATGCAGTTTGTATTTCAGCCAATTCGGTCACGCAGTAATGACCTGTAACCTTAAAAAATAATTTTTAGTAACCAAAAACTCATTTTTTGTAACTTTTAAACACTGTAAATTGTATTTTTGGTTTTAATCGACCTTATTACTACTTTGTATAATCGTAAATTTGTAACCTGGGAACTATTCTAGACCCATGATCAATCCCCAAAACGGGGTCACGGGCCTACACCTAATTTACCAACATTTGCACCGCTAATACCATTGACAGTACTCTTTGCTACAAATTTTCGGTAAATTTACTACCCCTTCAACCTGTCCTTGACATAAACTGTACTATGCCCCGTTCACCCTCAACTGGCGGATCGAGGTCATCTTCGCCGTGCCCCTACCATCACCTCACCACCCCCTCCCTATGCCTACTCTTCAGAGCAGACCGCTGTATCCATGCATGCGTGTGACAAATCTGTCGGTAGACACTTTTTTCCTCCTTGGCATGTAGGGGGTAAGGGAAGCGGGGTCGGATATAGCAAAGTGACCTTGAGCCGCCTCTGTTAACTGAACCCACTATAACAGAACAAATTGTCTAGTACAGGTGATCCTGCGTTCACTGTAGAAGGTGATAGGGGATGCACCAAGGATGTGGATACAAAAAATTCGTCAGAGTATGATCGTGTAATGCGGGACATATATTGTACGTATCAAACACTGGAGTTAGAGAACAGCTGCTATTTTGCAAGGGAGAATTACCTTGAAACACAACCAGTAACTGCTTTGGTAAAATAGCCAGATTTGGAATTCTTTCGAATTCTGAAGGCGTCTTGAAATAATAAGGCACTGGTTGATGATGAAACCCCGTTGAATATTGGAAGAAGAATCTATTTTTTTTTAACTGCTTAACGTCTCTTAACAACGAGGTCTTTAGAGACGGGAAAGGATGGGGGGCAAGGAATGGGAAGGAATTCGGCCATAACCTTTTGAAGGAAGCATCCCGGCATTTGCCTGGAGTAATTTGGGAAACCATGGAAACCCATAATCTGGATTCCCGGACGGGGATTCGAACCGCCGTCCTCCCGAAAGAAGAATCGGGAGTGGTACTTGGAAGGGAAGAGATGACCATGACAATAAACGAGCATATGATTTCACGAATAAGGGAGTGAGAAAATTTTAATTTACAGGTAAGTCAGGGTCTGGAGAAAATTATTAAGGGAATTTTTTTATGAGACTTATGGGCAGCTTACTGCACTACCGAGGCTTATCAAGGGATGTGCTTAAGAAGTAACCTCAAATCCTGAAAGAATTAATTACTAGTTGAAACAACACGCCAATGCAACTGTTTAGTGCATTTCAACTAGTAATTAATTAAGCAACTGTGGAAACATGGCCTGCAACAACATCGCATTTTTCCCTGAAAGAATTTGTTGTAAAAATGTGTTGGGAAGTGTTGGGAAATTGCTAACGGTGCGTGTGTTCTATAGCAGTTAATTAATAATAATAAATAAAATACAAGTTACCAAACCTACGACACCATTAATTACGTGAGGTGTTTTTCCGGAATTCCCAATTCCCCCCCTTTTTCTGGTGAGATTTAGTGAGATCTGGTTGTACCCCCCCCCCTAAGATGACGTGAGATTTTGACGGTGCCCCCCCCCCTTGCTCATCGACATCGTATTTTTTTTTAGACTTTTTTTTTAGCTCTCACCCCCCTCCCCTAAACTCAACATCCGTGTCATTTGTGGAACTTTTTTTTAGCCCTAATGCCATTCAAGAATTTCAAAAACTATCATGAGATTTCCGTCGACCCCCCCCCTTTTCCAATCACCACACGTATTTAATGGACGCCCCATACACTAGTGCTGTACTAGGGATTGCATTCCTTCTCTCTGATGTGGCTGCTACACAGGGCTGTAATATTCCGACAGTGAAGATTTGAATTATATAGGCCACTCCTTCTGTTCTCGTCACAGTTCGAGACAAAACTGCAGTCTAATATTCGGTTTCTCCGCAATTGTGATGTTTAACTGTTTTCACAGGATTCAGATTCCAGTCATTAACGATGGAGTACTGTCTTTAAATTCTTTGTGATCCGTTTTACTTCTCGTAATTTCGCGTCTATTACTCAGCATGAAATTTGTCGCTGCATTTCGTAGCAGAGAATGATACGGGACTTTGTTTCGGTGTTCTTGGAAATCTTCCAACGGTAAATATTTAAGTTGCGCTGACTGCCTCTTTTTTGGAACAAACATCATCGTGAACAAAACTATGTATCTGACTTCACGCACAGATAGCATAAGGTCAATGAACTAAATATCATGATTATCATAGAGAACTGAACAAGAAATAAAAATGATTTTACCACTTAAAATAAATTACAACAGTTTGCTGATTATAAAATTAGGACATTTTACTTATTTGATTGAATATGAAGTGAACGGCCTTGGTTCAAATCTCAGTAAGGACGACGATTTTTTTTTCCTTCGAGACTGAATGTATGGAATGGATAACGCAAACCAGGGTGAACTGTGAAGTTTATTCCAACACACCTACACTAGTGCCGAAATCTTCGGAGGAAATACGGAGGTATACCTCCCCCAATCCAGTCATTTGGCTCTCTACGGGGTTAAAGTTCACCTACAAACTCATGATTTAGTGAAATGTGGAAGTAACAAAGCTAATTTTTTTTTTATGGTGTCAGGAAACGCAGTTGTCTGACATCTCAAATATAAGGTGTATCAACTGCATTTCCTGCACTACTAGATTTTTCACAGGTGCTGAACTTCATCTGCAGCAAACTTTGCCTTCTTCACTTCAAGTAGGCGACGAAGAACTGCAATTTACAAAAGCTTTAATTTTTAGGTCCCATTAATTCTCTAGGATTAAAAGAGTTAGATTAAGCCACAACAGAGGAGAAATGATCAAAAGATTGAAATTGCATCATTCGGTCATTACGAACAACTATCAAAGAATTTCACGACGTCGTAACATCCCGAGTACAAAAGCAACAAAATTCGAGAACCTCCGTAGTTTGTGGAGTATGTTAAAGGGTCAATATATCAAAATAACTATAACAATTGTTGGAAGTGCTTGGCAGAATCTAGTGGAGAAATTAGATCAGACTGAAAAATGTACAGCCATCTGTTTTGTCATCGTATACCTCCCAATCCCTTTGTAATTATAGTTGATGGTTGCTATTAATTATTTTCTCGTGTTACGTAGTTCATGATACAAAATGTACGGAGAAATCGTTAGTTGAAATAAACAATAAATACTGAAATTTCCACCTGAAGTGATCAGGAAGGTCGTATCGGCTTTATATTGTTTAGAAATGAAAATCTGGTTGGACATCCTGTAAGCAATTTTTTTTATCCCTTCAAGAATCCGTAGAGATGGATGAAAAAGAGCGATAATTTTTAAATTCGTTGGTCACTCTTCTTAGAAAAGTTAATATGTAAAAAGAGGAAATATCGTTGGAAAGAAGTTTTTTAAGTCAGATTTGGAGGGACAGTTGTAGTGCTAATTTACGTGCCACAAGGGCTCAATTGATTGACAACGAAAATGACTTTGTGTTTATCCGCGTGGAGCAACAGTTTGGTGAGGTGTTGAGTCCGTCTCCGCGAGTTCGTTCCGCTAACATGGCCTGTGAAGGGACCGTAATTGGCTTCTCAGATGAAGATAACAGCTCTCTGCGATCTATTCACTGCCTTGAACCACATGGAAATTTAAAGCATTTCTCTGTGTACAATGCACCATATTAGGTAGCGCCAGGTATGTAAGTGTAGCATACTGACTAAGAATTTATTTCACCCGTTGGCTACAAAACTCTAATTCTTAATATTCGGATAGTACAGAAACTTTCACCACAGATGAAACAAAACAAAAAAAACAACAAAAAAATTGATCTTGTCCGTAAGGAGGTTACAAGTCAGGACTAATGATTATAATTTTAATGATATAGTCAGCATGTTACTCTTTTAATACTATTTAGCTCAATGGTTGTCTCGTTACGCAACGATGCTAACCAGTAAGAAAGAGATCTTTTTCAATTTAATATCATTCGTCTAAACTTGAAGCCATAATTTAATTCCGTGCACAGTGAAAACAATTACAATGAAACCTTCAATGAACTGGTTCTAATTCTTGGAATGCATAATGCTTCAGTTCTGTAGAAAAATAGTGGACTCGTTAAACAATCAATTGACTGATGTAACTAAAGTCATGGAAAATAGCGGAAAAATTCCTCATATTTGCCAATTCCTAGTTCCAACCATTATCCGATTTAGTCAGATTTTATACTCTCTAACATATCCTCAGTATCATTGCATTTAATATATTCACGATTCAACCGATAACCACGTTTTAAACTTAAAATAATAATCTAACAATATTTTAGGACGCGGATTACACCAGTGAACTCATTGGTCACTTCGGAGGAGTTTAAAACTCGATGCTAGATAACTCAAAACATTCCAAACATATTATAAAAAAATGTATCCGACAGGAGAAGTAGGTTCATTGACTTTGTTCAATATGAAAATGCCAGAAATATCGATGTAAAAGAAGACGATAAAAACGCGTGAATCTTATTAAAGGCAAATACAATACAATACAATGACACAACGTTATCGTTAAAATAAATCTAAGGCCGGCAAAATTAAAGAAGCATTTAAATTTCTGCTAATCATGTGAAGTTGAGAATGATGTTCGAGTAAAAATATGTCTATTAAACTGGAACTACTAAACAACACTGTTAGTGACACAAGATATATATTGGAAGATTGTGAGCATAAATTATGCTGGAAAAGAAATATGACCTCATCAGAAAACAGATAAAAATTACAACATAAAAATTGTAAAGTGATGGTTCAGCTTTTCCATATCCAGGAATTGAAGTAGCAGAAGTGGGTTGTATAGGATGACGTGATCGTTAATAACCTCTATACATAAATTGTATATTAGTGTTTGGTACAAGATTTGAAGAGAAGAGATATCGATAAGTTGCTTAAAGAGCCATTTTTAACTGAAAATAATAAATTATAGAAATAAAAAATATATATATAAATTGTTTCTAACTAAAGATATTGCACATACACCTCAACAAACAATCTGAAATCACTGAAAATTTAGAGTGATAAAATGGTTAAAATATTTTTTGAAAATATAAAACTAGATTGAAAGATTATGTATGACCTTATGAGGGAAGTATTTATTTCTTTTGTAGTTAAATAATCTCTTGTTTTGTATCACAATGTTAATAGTGTATTTCAGTATTAATAATACATAACTAGACAACAACTGTCTAAGTATAACTGTGTAAGTATAACCTTGAGAAAATTGTCAGACAACGAATTATTTATTTTTCTCATAACTTTGAAAATTCATAACTCTGAATATTCTATATAAAGAATTAGATAAAATCAACTGTAATATGGAACCGATGAAAAATATTTAATGAATGAGAGAGTATACTATCAATGAGGATGAATGTATATGAAAAAAAATATGTTTTAAATGTCTTTTCATTCCATGGACCGAGCGTGGTGGGTGAACGGTTAACGTTCTGGCTTCGCATTCGGAGGACGCGGGTTCGAATCCCCGTCCGGGCATCCAGATTTGGGTTTTTCGTGGTTTCCCAAAATCACTCCAGGTGAATGCCGGGATGCTTCCTTCAAAAGACCATGGCCGAATTCCTTCCCGTTCCTTGTCGCCAATCCCATCCCGCCTCTAATGACCTCGACGCCGACGAGGCGTAAAGCCATAAATAAATAAAAAATTCCATGAATTAATTATTATGGTACGAAAAGGGATCTGTATGCAGTAAATATTACATTATAGCCAACAGATCTTTGTAGATAATCTATTATAGTTATTCCTGGCCGTTTCCTATGAATGTTTAGGAACATCATTATGGTTGATAATTAGCACTTTTACAAATGAACTCCATACTTACGTGAAAAGTCACACAATAAGTATTATCGTATTTAAACTGTTATTTATTAAATTTTCATTTGGTTCCACAAAACACAAGATCTATAGACTACCTCTTTCCGCACTGATACTTAATGGTAGGAACAAGGAACATCGTTGTGCGGTCGATTGAAAATACCTATTGGATATTTCTGTTATTTACGGAAAAGATAACTGTTTCGCTTAGTTGTGAATCTCACCTAAATGGTAAGCAGAAACAGCACCTCCAGTGCTACGCATTAGCAGCTGAACACTCGTATTATCACTTCAATCACGTAACACAATGCACCTAATTAATACCTAATTGGCTTACACGTTTGAAGGCTACATGCTCAGATGAATATCATTTTATACGGCGCTAGAGGGGGTAAATTAGTTAATGCTATACTATTCAATGAAGGCACACGCTGGTAACCAACTAGGAGCTCTATGTGTTACCAGCTAAAAGCTGAAACAAGAAGAGAACCGACACGGATCACTGAATTTTACTGTTCACTCCTGTCGAATGTTAAGTCAAATAGGTTGGTTATTCACCCTAGAAGAAAAATTATTTAATACCAAAATTTCTCACCAATGTGTACTGCAACGCACTGGTGTTTAAGTCCTCCACTTTTTTACTGGCTTGGCTAAAACTAGTAAAAGTTAAAGGTCTTATTTCCCTGTGATCTGACTTGCCTTTTTCAAGTCAAGTCTGCACGTTGTCCCACACACTCCCACAGTAGCAAACCGAGAAAGTGTGTTTCACATAAAACCATTTTGATATTGCGTTGGAAAATTACTGAAGTACGCACTCCACGCGACTCTGAACAATAGTTTTTTTTCTTTTTTTGTAATGGCTTTACGCCTCGTCGACGTCGAGATCATTAGAGGCGGGAAAGGACTGGGGCAAGGAAAGGAAAGGAATTTGGTCATGGTCTTTTGCAGGAAGCATCCCGGCATTCATCTGGAGTGATTTGGGGAAACCATAGAAAACCCAAATCTGGATGCCCTGACGGAGATTCCAACCCACGTACTCCTGAATGCGAGGCCAGAGCGTTACCGCTCACCCACCACGCTTGGCAAAGGGTTATATGCCATATCTTTAGTTACATTTGTTCATAATAAAGCACAGTTTGGAATTTTTCGTCGTTGTTTTATGACTTAAAACAAGGCTCAAATTCATATTGTTTTCTGTCCCTACAGACAGGAATTACTTTCAGCTTAATAATATGGTAGTGAAATATTTCGGCTCTAGGACGTTGGGTTTTTAAATCCGCGAGGGTATCAAGGAAAGGAAGGGGGTGAAGGAATGAACAGGTAGGAAGTCGGTCATGGTCTTTTGAAGGAACCACCGTAACATTCATATTCGGTGATTTGGGAAACCATGGAAAGTTGAAATCTGGGTGGCAGTATAGGAAATCGAAGCAGAATGCCAGGCCCTTGCATTAAACGTTCAGCCACCAGGATAGCCGAATTACAATGGCTCCTTGCATTACTATTGACTCAATAACGTTTAATCGTGAATGTACACAAATGCCTCGGTAAATATCTTTATTGTTTACTTCAGTATTTTTAAAATCATAATCAACAAACAATGACAAAAACACTTACTAAAATGCCATGGCTGAATTCCTTCCAGTTCCTTGCCTCCAGTCCTTTCCCGCCTCTAATGACCTTGGTGAGATGTAAGGCCATAAGCTAAGAACAGGCTAATGCAATTCTCTGCATCACTCTCAAAAACGCAAACATTCCTTAAAAAACGGGGTATAGTACCGAAAAAATTCTCTTTTGTGTGTATGAAAATATAAAAGAATTCCCATTTTTATCTTCATAGACATTTTTCACAATAAATTCTGTGCCTTTTTTTGTCAGATTTAAACACTTTCGCTGTATAGAACCTCTTTAAAATGTTTTTTTTTTGTGTTTTTTTTTTTTTTACTTGTGACTTTACGCCTCGTCGACGTCGAAATAATTAAAGGCGGGATGGGACTGGGGACAAGGAACGGGAAGGAAATCGGCCATGGCCTTTAAAAGGAAGCATCCCGGAATTCGCCTGGAGTAATTTTGGGAAACCATCGAAAACCCAAATCTGAATGCCCGGACGGGGATTCGAACCGGCGTCCTCCGGAATGCGAGGTCAGAACGTTAACCGCTCACCCACAACGCTCTTTTTGTAAAATGTTAAGGCCTACATTCAAACCGGGAGGATCCCACTAGAATTTCAGTATAACAGGGATTGTTTTAGCAAGAAATTTCACTTAATCGCTTAACACAACCACACCAAAAAACCCTTTTTAGTTTTAAAAGTGTGTTAAAAGCTAGAATAAGTTATCGGAGTGTAATGGAAGTTTTTATTTTTGTTGCAGGGAAGTGTAACAGTGGCCAGAAGCTTAATTCTTCCGCTGCTGACCTCAAAGAACGTTTAGTGGGAAAAAAATGTGAAACGAAAACAAATCGACGGTGCTAACAATGGAAAAACTTGCATCGTCAACGGCATGGCACCGCAATTAGTGTGGCCTGTGTTCTTGGCTTGATGTCTTAACAGCCAGAGGATTGGTTCGAGTCGAGTGAACTCCACGCATAAAGTCAACTCCAATTCCAATTTCCACCATTAACTGCTTCGAGTGTGAATGCATTACTCTCTACGACCCTATGCATCGCTACAGTGTGATAACAGTCAGGTGTTTGGGACATAAGAGATGCTTATTATTAATGCTGATGTAGGTGGCTTTACGTCTTGTCCACGTCGAGATCATTAGAGGCGAGAATGTACTGGGGGCTACGATCGGGAAGAATTTCGGCCATGCCCTTTTGAAGGAACCATCCCGCCCTTAGCCTGGAGTGATTTGGGGAAACCACGGATGGCCGGACGGGGATTTGAAACCGCGTCCTTCCGAATGCGAGGCCAGAGCATTACTGCTCACCCACCACGCTCGGTAATTTTAATGTAAGTTATTTACTTGGTTCCTATTTGAGTAAAAGAAACCACTCGGCGATGTATCCATAATAGCTATAATATCTGATATAGAAACAAGTAAATTGGTATATTATGCATATTACGATTCCATTCCCACCTATGGCGTTTGTTTTGGAAAAATTCTTCACATGCACAGAATGTATTTAAGATGCATAAAAGAAAAAAATGCCGTAAGGAATAATTGTGGAATATGTCCACAGATATCGTGCAGAAATCTAGATATATTTATAGTACCAGTAAAACATACATTTACTCCCTACAGTCTTTTGTAGTAAAAAATTCTGAAAACTTTAGTCTCTATGCTGATATAGATAGCCATATCACAAGGAATAAACACAAATCTCACAAAGAATACAAGTCATTGTTAACTGTGAAATGTTATTCACGCAAATCTGACATCTGAAAGAGACTTTGCTTTAGAACTCATTTTACACTGTGAGAGAATTTTAGTTTTGGAATCTGGTAACTGGTAAATGAAAAGTACCGAGAATATAATGCAATGCATGCTATGAGGTTTGGAATGTGAAGATGGCAAAGCTGTTCTCAATCTCGTACTCATATGTAGTGTAAGAGTTTTTTTAATTATGCACACATGTAACACTCAACAAGATTATATGGAAACTGAATTCAAATATAGTAACTAACATCGGATGTTACTTTTTTTTTGCTTATGGCTTTACACCTCGTCGTTGTCGAGGTCATTAGAGGCGGGAAAGGATGGGGAGGCAAGGAACGGGAAGAAATTAGGCAATAGCTTTTTGAAGGAAGCATCCCGGCATTCACCTAGAGTGCTTTGGGGAAACCATGGAAACCCCAAATCTGGATGCTCGGATGGGGATTCGAAACCATATCCTCCCGAACGAGAGGCCACAGCGTTACCGTTCATCTACCACGTTCGGTGGATGTTACGTATTAATATTGCCACTGGTAAATTTGAGTACTTTTGGAATGCTAAGTAACTAACGTGTAATGATTAGTTAGCTATATTACTGGTATTTTAAGAATGATATGTCCTGTACCACATCCCCGATCCTGTACTCACATTACATCAACTGAACGTATTCAATATAATACATGTAATCTATGACTTTCTTCCAACACCATGCAGATTTACTGAAGAAATCTGCTGCTTTGGAGTCAGTAAAACATCAAAGAACACTACACTTTTGAAAGGAGTTTTCTTCTCAAGATTCTTGGGTAGGAAGAAAAACGTGTAGAAATCGTTTTTTCCTTATGGCTTTAAGCCTCGTCGACATCGAGGTAATTAGAGAGAAGAAAAGAGTGGGGGACAAGGAACGAGAAGGAATTCGGCTATGGCCTTTTTCAAGGAAGCATCCCGACATTCATCTGGAGTGATATGGGGAAACCATGGAAAACCTAACTATGGATGCCCGGACGTGGATTCGAGAATGCGAGGCCAAAGCGTTAACCACTTCCCCACCACGCACGGTAGAAATCAAATAAGCACAAATAGTGATCTTTTGATTTCTATTGTTTCCGCTTAAAGCATGCAGTATTTATGCGTATACTTCTATACATTCGTGGAATAAAAACTTAAAATTTTATCACAGCGGCCAATTCTCGGTTGACTGACGTTGATAATCGTGGATTTAAGACTAGATACTTTGCCTGGAAGTGGCTGCTTTGAAACAACAAACCGTATTTTGACAGTGTTATTCCCATCGATATATCTCACCCCTTAATGGCTCAAATACTGGGAGTCACTGCATTTAATTCTCTGTCAACCTCAAACAGGAATGCGTCAACTTTTCACATCTGCAAAACGTATTCAAAAAGTGTAACATTTGTTACTCTAAACAATAAAAAAAACTTTCGGCATTATAGTGTTGGTAAATCAAAACAAACGCTAATAATTTTTTCATAAACCTAATATTTCGGTGTTGTTGAAATGATCTAAATCACGAAATTATAGCTAAAGGTAAATAAACTTATTATTACAGTTAATAATTAGTAATTCATCGATATTATTACAGTTTTAGTTTCTTCAAATCAGAATACTTGATGAAAAGCCTAACTGCTTTGTAGATAAACGGTTCACGGTTAAAATCCCTGTCCCGTTCAGAATTTTTAGTGTTGCTTGAGCTAATCTTTATCCCTGGCAAGAATTTTCTTTAATCGTGAGAAATACGATAGAATGGTTATTGATTCGAAAATCGCGTAAAGCTATGGGTCTCGGTGAGCCGTAACGCTTTGGGTTCGCATTCGGGAGGACGCAGGTTCGAATCCCCGTTCCGCCATCCTGATTTCGCTTTTTCATAGTATCCCGTAATCACTCTAGGCGCACGTCGTGATGGTTCCTTCAAAAAGACAGGGCTCAAATCCTTCCTTACCCATAGTCCTTTCTCGCCTCTAATCACCTAACCGTCAACGAGGCTTAAAGCAATAAAAAAAAAACATTGTAAATCTGTTTAACCCTGTGCAATCAGGGAGGTAATAATGTTAGGTGGCCGTTTCATAAGCAGATTATGTGGTAAAATTAAATATCACTTTGCCGTTGAAGTAGCTATATCTACATATGTATTCTGCAATTCACAAAATTGTGGGTGACAGAGGGTTCTTTGCGCCAAAACTAATCTCTGCTCCAGGCATTCCAATCCCGAATAGCACGAGGGGAGAAAGAACTCATATAAGCTTCAGAGCGTCATCTTATTTCTCTAATCTTATATCTCCTGTCATTCAGACCCAAATATGTTTGGTGATGAAGTGTTCCATCGCACTCATAAAAGAAAGTGGGTGTACGTATGTTTGCCGCAACAATAACACAATACAATTGATTTCATTATGTAAGGTACATGATAAAAGCGATAGCCTTTTCATCTCAACATACCCCTTACAACCCACAGCCTTAATTATCTCCTTCATATTTTCTAATCGCTGTCTTTTTCTGCAGATATTACCTTCGACTGTTCGCTCCACTAACAAGTTAACTAATCATGCGTCTCAAAATATTACCTACCATCCTGTTTCTTCTTTCTGTAAGACACTTCTATCCTCACCCATCATTTCCAAAACTAGTTCGTTACGTACTTTATCCGTCCAATTAGTGTTCATCGTCCTTCTATAGAACCACATTTCAAATGCTTCAATTTTCCTTCTTTCTGCTATTCCTATGGTCCATGCTTCGCTGCCATAAAGTGCCGTGCTCCACACATAGAGTTTTAAAAAGTTCTTTCTAATTCCTAGATCAATATTTGAAACCAGAAGATTTCGCTTTATCATGAAAGCACTTTTCGCCAGTGCGGTTCTGCTTTTAACATCATTCCTTCTTTGGCCATCGGTTGTAATTTTACTTCCTAAGTAGCAAAATTCACTAACTTCTTCTATCACATCCGACCCTATTTTTATATTTAATCTGCTATTATTGGTATCATTTTTACTACATTTTATCACTTTTGTCTTGCTTTGGTTTCTATTTCGTATTATTCTGAAAGATAGGAAAGCTGTGTCGATAATTGTCAGGAATTAGAATCGAAATGATGGCGACCAACCTTCACTTAATATTTAAAATTTCAATTAAGACAATGTAAAATAACTGAACTGAAGTATTTACTTTCTAGAAATATTGTTTTCAGTTGCGCAACAAGTTCTGGTTGAATGTGGGAGGTTGAGTGAATTATTACAATAACATAAACATCACTGATTACGGTTTTTAGGTAATTTCAAGTAATCATCACCACGAATGTTTGAATAGATTCAGATTTTTACTTTTCAAGTACTAAAATGTATATCCCCCATTACCACCTCACTCCATTGGCCGTTAATGACCTTCACTATCAGCAAGATTAAAAATAAATGATGCTAGTGTCACGGATACTGAGCTACAGCAACCAACAACGCAGTTTCATCAATGATCAGTGCAGTCGTTACAGTGAGTTTATCCTTCAAGCCACTCTGTTTCTTGACCGGTTTCGGGATCATAGTTCAACACGATGTTTCAATTGTTACAGCTTTCTTCAACTCCCACAACTTGCAAAACTCGTTTGTGACATAGGCTTGGGAATTATCTGATTTCATCACCTCAACTTCTCCATATTAAAAGTCTCTTCACGGAATGTTCCATGTCGAGTACTGCTTTACAAGTCGTTCAGTGGCTGTTCGGAATCTTGTCGCGGTAATCGTGTCGTAAATATTGCTCGCATTGGCCCGGTGAATTATTTAATCTCGCTGATGGTAAATTCATCTCCTGCTGATTTCTTCGGATCACCTAATCCATTTTCATTTCAGAAAAATAACGGTGGGTCTTAACATTTTTTTAATGAGACTTTTTCACAACATATTTATTATTCGAGTAATAAAATTTTGTAACAAATGATACATATGATTACTTATAGCAAAAATTACCTGTTGAGGTATCAAGTTCGTTACGATTTCTCTCTTGGTTACTTTAAGAAAACCATAAATTCCAGGAAGATCGCTATGGTATGTAAGTTCAGTATGGTCACATAAATGTAGAATCGTGTACTCAACTTCCGGTTGAGCTCTAGTCTTGTGTTTGCATGTATTATTGTCACTACAGGCCTTGTTAAAACGGATTGTCGATTAATTGTTTTGTCTGCGGATGTTCGGCGACTTCGTCGAAAATTAAGGGCTTCAGTTTTCACATTTCCCCATAGACAAGGATCTGCAAAAATAGTGGATGATACGCTCCTTTGTTATATTGAAGTTTTGCTTAGATTATTGCAAACATACTTTCGATCAGCTGTGGTTTGTTTAGCTTTTTTTACTACGTTCTGTGACACAATTAACCATTAAAAATACTTTGGTGGGCAATTTTTTAAGTAAACGGTGGCAAAAATGTGGTACAGTTAAGATTTTCCTCGGTTCTTGAACAATTCATAATATGAATAACATTTTACAGGAAATTCGAAAAATCGGCAGTTTAAACCCCAAACGATTCGCAACATGGACCGATATTTTAGACTCAACAAAAGGAATAAAAAAAAACAATTTTGAAAACTTATTTATAGGGGTGGCATACAACTCGTTAAACCCAACTTCCGGAAAATGGTACACAGCCTCAGGAGAACAAGCTCAGCTTCAAACAATGTTTAATAGATTTCCGGGAGTTTTTCTCCCTTACATAACCTGTAAATACAACGTAAAAACTCTGCTATAAAACAGCGATGACACACTTTGACCTGAAATAAGACATTTATAGGTTTTAAAAATATTTCAAGTGATTCAACAACCGAGAAGTGTAACGCCGGTGAGAGGTCCATATTAAACAGTACTTTCAAGGCTTAATTGTCTTCAATCTTGTGAATTCCTACATACTAATCAATTCTTACTTAGTGCACTTTAACAGATCACGTATTCCGTTCTTAAAAAGTATGTTCATCAGCTCTTTCAGCATTAAATTCTTGTATACACACAAAACCAAATGCAAAGTGCTCTACCAGGAGTGAAAAATACCATATGGTGGCGCTGCAGATGGCGAAAAGATAAACTAATAACCTGAAAAGGTCATAAGAGGAATGTGAAGATGGAGGGCAAGGAAGGTATGTGGTTCGGCAGTGGCATTATGAAGGAACAATTCTGGCATTCACGTGGAGTGAAATCGCGAAACCATGGAATAGTTAAATCCGGATGGCCGGGAAGCGTCATTCGGTATGCCAGGCGCGAGTGTTAAATTCCAAGCTGGACCAGCTTTAATGGTATCCTGACAGCGTATTCTTTGGCGTCCTGGTCTTCCTTTGCCTCTGAAACATGGCGTAGGGTACAACATCGAAGTAGTGTAAAGCTATTTGCGAATAAGATCTGGTGAGGTAAAGACATTTACTTTGCAATAAAAGCCTGGATTGTCGTCTTCCCGATCACTACCTATGGATGCGAAAGTTCGACAACTGAGAAACCTGGGCAGCGAATTTTTATCGACTATAGACGGAGATTCTAAAGACAAACTACGAAACGTGGAATTGCACGAAACTTTGGTGATCATTTGCTAAATACTAGTTCTCGGTATCGACTGTCAAAGAAAATACGGAAATTCAGTAAAATGGAGCGTATCACCCTCGTGTTCCACCTGAAATGACCGAAGTCACTTCAATCTCGTTGCGCGGCGCAACATCACGAACTTCTTTTTCAGTAAATCTTTTTGTTCCACCAACTAAAGAAAGACGAGTAACGGCTATGTCGATGCAATCGCATAATGAGATAGTCGCTTTCGTATCTTTTTATATTATCTTGTTTCTGCAAAGAGATATCACAATTTCAGCATTATACATTACATTGGTGACTGCTTTCCTGTATCTAAAGCATTCGATGTCCATAAACTGGACATATACATATTCACAGCATAGATTCTGAGCTTTATTTGGTTTTATTTCTGCATTGTTACCAAATTTTACCGATAACGGTACTGTGGGTGAGCTAATTGTTTCTGTAGAAGAATTTCGACTATTCTGCAATGTACACAATTCTTTTAAAAAAATTATGCACATTTGTGTTTATAATATATATATTATAACATAAATGAGGACCGAACTCCCTCAATTCCTGAAAGTGTGCATCCGTTCATTAGGAATTGAATATCTCAATTTAATGTTATCGTTAAGATGACAATGACAAAACGAATGTCTGAATTTGTTGAATTTTTTAATTCAAAGCACAGATCGGTTTCCACTGTTGCGGTAAAATTTGGTTATAACGTTTTTTTCTCATTTCTTCTTGACTAATAAATATCCTGCATTATCCTTCGTGTTTCATTTTCCGGATAACACTTTCGCTACAATCTGAAAAATATTGAGTCACTTAAGTCACTGCTACGAACCGAAAAAAATAGTAAACTCCTTTTTTCTCCTTTTCTTACCAGAAACATATCTACATACTGATAGTTTCAAATATCACATAGCTATGTTCTCACAATTATTGTAAGTGGATAATAATTTTACCAAGTACAAAAGATTCTGAGTCGCTTTACGCATGTCGTATTCTGTTAATTTATATGAATACAACGGATAATGAATCATTTGCTTTATGGATTAACATTTTCAGCACACACAAACTTCGTAATGTCGACATAATGATTTCTTTCCAGACCGACAATTATTTTCCTATGGCGTAGTCCCATATCATCGAACTCACTTTGATAAATTGGGACTGTATCATTAAATAAAAATTATCTATCTAGAAACAAGATATTATGCCATACTTGACTCAATATCCATTTAGCTGTAGTGCTGCTTTCTGTTGTATGTAAACAAATAAATCTATTATTCCAGAAAAATTAGATTCATTGTGCACTACGATCCTCTGTAGTGCATACTCCAGCCGATTATCCAATAACCATACAGCGAAAACCAAAAAATACACCCATAAAGAAAATTCCTTGCTCAGTTGTGGTGATAGCACCGTATAAATCGCCACATTCTTGACACTTGGATTAACAAAACGAAAAAACCGCTGTGGAGGCAGCAGTCGAGAGAGACTCAAGGCCGAGGGAAAGTGCTTTAACTAAGAGCTCTGCTTATCGCTCACTCGACTCACCTGGGAGCCCGTCTTGATACCACTCTGACGAACAAAAGAGGCACCAAGCAGACGTAAGTCAATCGTCCTGCGGGGGTGGTCCAAATCGGCTCGTCGATGGACCAGGAAAACGAAAAATGAATATAATTCTTTAGTCCACTGCAGAATGTTGTCCTGAATGCCAACATCTTCGAAACAAGGTGGTGAAAGTAGATTAGTTGTAGGTTTAATTCCAAGAGCAATTTAAATTCATACAGAATAATTGAGGAGGAGGAAAGTTTCCGTCCACCGGAGTCCAAAACTTTATTAGCTGATCGAAAGGTTTTCAATAGGCAAGTACCTGCGCAAGTAAATCCAGTAGAATTTTTTAACCAATATGTGATTACAGAGGAGACTTGGGCCCATTGCTTTACAGCAGAGTTAAAAAGAACATTTACTACAGAAGAAGAAACCATAGAGTTTCCTCCAAAGATGGCCAAAGTTGTGAAGATGTCTAATTTTTTGGGATTCTGAGGGTGTAGTGCATCTAGAGTTCCTGAAAAGTGCTTAAGCTATAATGGGAACATACGATGGTAATCTTGTAAAGCAGCTTTGAACAGCTATAAATGAAAACAGAAGTGGCAAACCGAGCGTAGTGGGTGAAGGCCTCGCATTCGGGAGGACGCCGGTTCGAATCCCCGTCCGGACATCCAGATTTGGGTTTTCCATGGTTTCCCAAAATTACTCGATGGCCGAATTCCTTCCCATTCCTCATCCCCAGTTCCATCCCGCCTCTAACGACCTAGACGTCGATGAGGCGTAAAGCCATAAGTAAAAAAAAAAAAAAGAAGAAGTGGCAAGTTGCTAAAAACGGTGCTGTATCATCGGAACAATGCTCCCAACCACAAATTACTCATTGCCATGGTTGCAATTCAAGACTGTCGTTTTCATTTGGCCAAGCAAAGCCCGTATTCATAAGATCTGGACCCCTGAGTCTTCTACCTGCTTTCAAACATCAAAAAGCTTCTACTAGTCACTGAAGTAGAAGAGGAAAGGGACAGTCTTACTGTATTAATAGTCAGTTAACATATGGCACGTGTCTCTCCACCTTTCACCATATTACAGAATGTGTCCAACATAACTCATTGACATTATATTTACGGTTTTATCTGACACGTTTTTTATCGCTTTCAACTCGAATCTGGTGCGGTTTTGTCGGCACTAATCTAACTTCGGCCTTAGCATATTTACAGGAGCCATCTGATAGTATAAAGGACGTTGACTATAAAGCCATTTGGCTATTTGCTGTGGGGGGTGGGGGAGGGGGAAATAGTAGTGTGTGGGAAACAACTGGCGACATCTACCCACATTTCCTCGACACCACCCACCCTCTGCAGGTATCTGGACGTCTGGTGCAGAGTGTTGTAAAAATGATCAGGCACGCCGGAGGGTATAGTCCTCCCTCCACCTATAAAGAAATCAGCACCGAGGCAATGGACCTCAGTACTTCAATTTCTCTGTAACAGCTAATACCCACACTTGTCACAAGACTGTAACCTGGACGATCTTACTTATCTAATACCATCGAACAATAGTTGGGAGTGGACATTAACAAATTATAATCAATATTTTTAAATACTTTTTCTAAAATTAGTTTCCAAATTTGAGTTCATTTTATTCACAGATGATTA
Organism: Vandiemenella viatica; assembly: GCA_031002005.1. Classification (NCBI taxonomy): domain Eukaryota; kingdom Metazoa; phylum Arthropoda; class Insecta; order Orthoptera; family Morabidae; genus Vandiemenella; species Vandiemenella viatica. The sequence goes on along the minus strand of CM061921.1, from coordinate 71,422,571 downwards.
TAGCAATATACCTGAGGACCTTATGCATTCTCGATTAGGCTGTGAGTTCAATAGTATTCAGCTTTAAAATCAAACATTTTCGTTGCAAATTATTTTCGCATTCTTTCAGCATCATTCGTGTAAGTAATGGGTCCAGATGAAATAAACCAGGGTATGGATAAAGTGATCCCTGGCTGAAACGAACCAAAACTAAGAATAATTTCTGTAAGTACCAATAATCAAGAAGAAATGTTTTTTACAAGCTGCTCATTGGAACATTCTATACGATTGGTTCGGCATGTTGCAGATTCGTTGTTCGAAAGGTTATGGTAGCTACATGCTCCATACAGCGTAAGTAGCCCACTATCAAACCTGTTGCGCCGAGGTCGTCACTTGTTGACACAACAGCCAACCAGCCGCCGAGTCCGTCAACCACCTCTAACGTCCTATCAAGCTCGGCGTGGCGTCTGGTGCGTCTACCGTCTCAGAATAGGGTGGTGCATTCTATCATCTAATTGGCAACTAAACGATAACATACAGTTTATGCAGGTCACTTCTGGCTTCACAGCATGGAGTATCATGGGATTTCAAACGTTGCCAGTTGAACAACTATCGTAGAGCTTCGCAGCTGACTCACCTAGGCGTTTTGTTCTAGAGGAAGACTTGATGATTCCCCACGACAAATACGACTACCTAGAGGCCTGTCGCTATGACTAGGCCACGAAGGTGCCCATGGTTCTACCTCACACAAGGTGACTGAATACGATACTCCACGTTATATCTTTCGACCAGTAACCATGAATTAAAAACTACAACTCTCTCAATACAAGTTTGCGCCGTTCCACGACTTTTAATTTATACAGACACATTTACAATTTGATGAAGAATTAATTTTCAAGTAACCAATGGAGGAAATTATTAAAAACCGTGATATGAAATTGCGCAAATCCTTGGTGGCTGCCGCGGTGCCCGCAAACACGCAGCCTCAACAATTTTGAAGTGTATTTTAAAGACGTACTGGCCCTTGAAAGCCAAAATTGGGATACTTTTTAGCAATCTTGCGTATGTTTCAATGTGCATTGTCGACCTATCCAAACTGAGTATGAACCGTGCTTCCTGCAAGCAGTAAAAACATTTCGACAGTAGTGAAGAAGGTGCTGGATCGCATTGGGTGACGCACATTAAGGACAATAGGGGAGCAGTTATTTACTTCGACTGTTCTGGTGAATTACCACCGTTAGAATTAGAACGGAAGTTTGCACGGAAGCGAATATTGTATACGTATAAAAGAAATTTGACACCCACGTATGTGGAGATTTGTGCTTAAAGTTTTTGTGTGAAAATGTTCCGTATCAGTCTTGTACGAACCTAGGTCAAAGTAAAACGCTCGTCCAGTAACAGTTCAGTCTTGAGCTTTGATTATTTTCCATCCATAGATCTGTCTCACTGCATATTAGCAGACTTTAAAACATACAACTTGATTACAAACATAGACGAGTCATTAAACGAAGAGAATAAGGAAATAAAAAAGGAAAAATATTTCAATGTGTATTAATATCTCTGTGATGGCAATTACCACCACCAAAAGTTAAGAACATTCAACGCTTCTCCAAGGATGACTGAAAGTTTATAGTGTTCAGTTCTAATGTGTGAAACAGTACAATGGCCAGATGGTACGGTGCATTACCCAGAGCTGTTTGGAACGTGCCCGACACATTCGTCTGAAACAGAAGGAGAAATCTGCTGTGTGTTCTACTATGTTTAGAGAAATTCCAAACAAATTTCTAAACTGAAATATTTGTTTCCCTTTTTATAACTAACGATTAATAAAAATGCGAAACAAAATGTTACAATTTCGACAACTGCGCTACATAGTACATACTACTGCTTTAAAGATCTAAATATATATTCGTATATATAATTTGCTTATGTTTTTACGCCTCGTGGACGTCGGGGTCATTAGAGCCGGGTAAGGACTGGAGGAAAGGAACGGGAAGAAATTCGGTCATGGCCTATTGAAGGAAGCATCCCGGCATTCGCCTGGAGTGATCTGGGGAAACCATAGAAAACCCAAATCTGGATGCCCGAACGAACCCGCGTCCATCCGAATGCGAGGCCAGAGCTTTACAGTTCATCCACCACGCTCGGTAAAATATCTTAAACATAATATGCCCAAACAAAAATTATTTTTCAACAGCACACTTTTCTTTGGCGTTCATCGAAGATGCCAGAAGGAATGTTAATGTTTCAGCTACAGATCCTAGTAATTAGTCAACAGATCACGGTTAAATTTGTTCGCATTCCCATACGAGCGAAATAAAGGACAAAGCGTGGTGGGTGGGAGGTAACGTTCTGGCCTCGCATTCCGGAGGTCGCAGGTTCGAATCTCCGTCCGGCAATCCTAATTTCTGTTTCCCGAAATCACTCCGGGTGAGTGCCGGGATGGTTCCCTCAAAAGTTCATGACCAAATTACCTCCCTCCTCTAATGACCTCGACGTTTTTTTTTTTTTTTAACTGCTTAACGTCTCTTAACAGCGAGGTCTTTAGAGACGGGAAAGGATGGGGGGCAAGGAATGGGAAGGAATTCGGCCATGGCTTTTTGAAGGAAGCATCCTGGCATTTGCCTGGAGTGATTTGGGAAACCATGGAAAACCCAAATCTGGATGCCCGGACGGGGATTCGAACCGCCGTCCTCCCGAGTGCGAGGCCAGAACGTTAACCGTTACACCACCACGCTCGGTACCGCCGTGCTACCACTATCTGGCCATTTGCATCTTCCTATCCCATGGCTGTTGGCACTTCAGCGTATATTCAGACACAGGGTTGAATATCTCATCATTGTTGGGTTCGTTGGTTGTCTGATACATAGGTGGACTGAAACTGGTTTTCATGAGTTAAACACAACACAACTAAACAAATTTCAATATCAAAAAATAATAAACATTGTAAATTATCAAGACAGGACTTAAAAAATAAAATGTCCAGTGTCCTGACACTACTGATCCCAAATTACTCATCGTTGAACATCACCTTAAAATCTGAAAATTGTGATTGAACTACTCCAACAAAAATTAGTAATGCACAAAATTTCTCCGAGGACATAGCATGTTCGACTAGTCAAAACGTAGTCAAAACATGAAAATGCATAACAAAAGGTCATTCTAAACCAATAGTCACATAATTCGTTGTAGAAGTAGTATGTTTCAGATAATAAGTCACAAATAAATTGAAATTTCATCTCAGAATATCATCATTTCCACTAATACTTTTATCCATTACGGAAATATGTTTCTCTTTCAAACACCACATCACTACTTAAGACCCAGAGGTGAGACAGACTAGGTTAAAAACATCCTCATTCTGGCAAGGAAACATAAGAAACGCACAAGGAGTCCACGTTCACGTCGTATCAGCCATGGGTTTAAGGCAGTTTTCAGCAGTCGCAAAGCCAAATACTGGCCTGTTCTCAGCTTTCCGGATCAAAAACTACATAAAAATAATAACCAAAAATTTTACAAGTCCTTTTTTAAAAAAAAATAATAATAATTAAAAAGGGCATTTGGTACTATTAGCCATACAGACAGCAACATTCTTCTGTATCTATTACCTCAGCAAGTCGTTTCATGGACAGTATTATTTCTCTTCATAGTTATAATAACACACAACGATCACAGCACTTAACTAAACCATCAGTTTCCGTGTTCAGACTCGAACCGAGTAAATTATGCTCTGCCCAGAGTGAAATATTCTCGACCTCGCCCATAGCTGAGATGCTGATTATTCCAAAATGATAAGTAAATTTACAAAATGTCTCGGAGAGAGCAGCGAGCGTGGTGGGTGAGCGGTAACGCTCTGGCCTCGCATTCTGGACGACGCAGGCTCAAATCCTCGTCCGGCAGTTCAGATTTGGGTTTTCATGGTTTATTCAAATCACTCCAGGCGAATGCTGGAACAGTTCCTTCAAAAATGCCATGTCCGAATTCCTTCCCGTTCCTTGCCCCCAGTCTTTCCCGCCACTAATGACCTCGACGTCTATGAGGCGTAGAGCCAGAAGTAAAAAAAATAAAATCAGAGAGTGTGTTCCATGTTTTGCAGTTTACCGCTACCATAATAGTCTATGGCCGAGGCCTAAAACTTTTCAGACAGGATAATAATGTAGAATCAGAACTAAGGAGTGCTAATAGTCCAGAGAAAAAGGTAAGATTAGTGACCTGAAATTATTCTAGCGAATACTGGAACTCTTAACCCAAAATTTCTCGATTATCAGAATCGTATCACGGGTAGTGCAGTGATAAAAACCATCATACAGTAATTCATATTACCATACAATTAATACATGTCAGGACACTGAACCAGTCGACAAAAAATTTTTTAATGCTAGAATATCAGCGGCACACATTGGCGTCTATACGTTCTACTACGCAATTATACCATTTCTTTTTTAGTTTCTATCATCAGTCGATGGAATCATCACGTTTCCACATATTGTTGTTTTTACAGTGTCAAGAATATGTCTTGTCTCTTTCAGACATACCGAAAAACTTTTGCTCTACAGGTTATGATTGTTATATCTTAACAAAATGTTATAACAGTCAGTGAAAAATATATAACACCAGCAACAAAAGACAATCTGAAACATTTCTCGAGAAAAAATATGTTTAGTATTAGTAAAGTCATCAGAGAGAGAAGATTAAGATGGTACGGTCATGTCATGAGAAGAGCTGATGCAGAACCAATCAAGATATCTTGGGGGATGCCTGTGGAGAAAGAGATCCAGATGGAGACGAAGGAAAAGGGTGAGTCAAAAAGGACTTTAAAACTCTCGAATGATGTAGAAATTTTGTTTAGATAACTGACAGAATCGGTAGATGTGTCATTTTGTAGCAAACAACCTCAAGTTTGATTAATATAATGCATCAGTACACCATTCCGCCAGCGTAGTGAACAGTTAAAATGGCTACTTTCACTGGTGCTGAACGTGCTCGCTGTGTATTGGATATGCTTGAAAACTTTTTAATTCCCAAGAGCGATGAATATGACTATGATGGGATGGTATACTATCAGCAAGATGGTGCACCACCTCATACCCTCCAACTTCCGTGAGGGAATGACGTTTCTTCTTTTAAAAAACCTCATTCCCTCCCGGAAGTCCGAGGTTTCCTCGATAATCGCTTCCCAGATTGGTGGATTGTCCGTGAAGGGCCAATCACACGGCCACCTCGCACCTCAGACTTCACATCACTGGATTTCGTTCTCTGGGGTTTCAGTAAAGATCTACGCTGCAAGTTACGCCCGATTTGTTGCAACTAGTGTGGGAAGAAATATATTACCGGTAGAATGTTTACGAATGGCAAGTGGTAGTCACATCGAGCCAAAATGTCACTTAACGCTTTTATATGAAACTTGACGTTGTTTGATACACAATGACACATCTACCGATTCTGTAAGTTATCAGACTCAGGGCCGGTACTAGGAATTTCGGGCCCCGGGGTAAAATGGGCGACCTTTTTTTTTTTTTAGCTCTACAAACTGGCCGGGCGGACAATGGGCGGATTCTTGGCTTCGAGGCTTTAACCGGTGATCGGGGCCCCCCATCAGCTGACGGGCCCGGGTACATTTGACCCGCTTAGCCCCCTAACGCGGGCCCTGAGTTATCTCAATAAATTTCTGTATCATTCCAAAGTTGTAAAGTTCTCGTGAACAAAGGGCTGCAAGGAAACACGGTAAACTGGAACTCATCAAGGTAACCCAACCCTAATGTTGGTAAAAGGTGATGGAATAGTAGAAAAATGCTTTAGTATTAAAACATTGATTCGGTAACGCAGTTCTTAGGTAACTTCTTTATAAAACTGACGGTTGCTGATTTGAGCCTCGATGGGACTTGTGGTTTTCATGCGGGCACTTTGTCTGAGTGTCACCTTCTAATAACGTGCGTCGCCCTACACCTCACCACTAACTTGTTGATACCAGTGAGGTGCACTAACTCCTGGTAGGAGTATTGGGAAGGAAACGAAAAAGGGTTCAACGTTGCCTTGTGATTTTGGTAGATCAGCTGCAGTGAGCAAGAAGGAAAGGGAATGTGTGGTCATCAGGAGGCTGCGGCAGGTAAAAGTGAATTCAGGTGCAGTGGTGTAACTATGCCTCTGAGGCCCGTGGCAAATTCATCGGATGGGACCCTCATTCTGTGTGCGGGATCCCAGCGATGTGAGGGGGGGGGGGGGGAGGATGGTGCAAACTGGTGCGAACCTGTGCACCCATTTACCACAGTGGCAATTGGCGCTGTATGATTGAAGGGGGTGGGCCCTATCGGCCTCTGGCCGGGGGCCTCCTCCGGCTGGGACCCCACGGCTTTTTACCCGTCCTGCCACCCTATTGTTTCGCCACTATTCACATGTCTGTTTAGCGGACAAGGCAGCAGTCGTGATGAGTGGTATTAGAATATGGCATGCGTCAATTAAAAGAACTTGTACCAACTGCAGACCGTTAACCAGTGGTCGGTGGTTCAAAGAACGAATCAGTTAAAAAAATTGTCGGACAAATAGTATTATCATTTGTATGTAAAATCTCTCATCATATTACCTCACAAAAATATGTATTATTGATAATTAGCTTGAAACGAAGAACCTGAATCCATCGTTAAAATTCCACTTAACACCGTAGGCCCAGCCAGCCACCACAGAGGCAGAATGCGCGATAACTTAAAATTCAGACATCGATCTTTGACTAGTTGATAATTTTTATATTCCTATAAAATAGTTAATAGTAAGGTTTTGAACTGTAAAGTATTTGGATTTTAGCAAGATCATAATGGTCTGGTGGCTAAGTTGTTAAGGCGTCTGACTGGAGATGGAAAAGTCCCCGGTTCGATCTCTTGTTTCGGTGTGGTGCTCTTCCTTCAACTCTGGCACAGCTAGATGTGTAATGTGAAGTACGCCAGAACGCTTCCGTGGTCCGGATTCGACGTTAAATTGTAGGTCCCCAGTACCTGGTAGGATTACCGGGTTAGACTAGGCGGCTACGATAGTGGCGTACTGCGCAGCTGATAAGAAATCCTGTTACCAGGTCATTACAACCACACGAATTTACTTTAGAGCAAGAAGAGAATTTTTTAGAAAATACTTAGTAATGACTGTTCTTCTGCAATACGGAAAATGACAAAATCTTAATGTAAATAATCATTACTTTCTAAGCATTATCGAAGTATTTTCTTCGGCCATACAAATTCTTTTATATTTTAAAATAAACCTTACACATAACGGAGTAAATGCAGTGTCTGCCAGTGAGTGGTGTATAAAACATAGTAAACTGAAGATACAGATACAGGATGTACCAAAAGTGACTTTGAACATTTGAAAGCACGTTGTTATTCATTCGGATAATTTAGCGAATCTGTTGAATAGGCATTTTGTTGCAAAACATACCAAAGTTTAGTTACCAAGTGCCATAATATTTAATTCATTCACTTGAAGCACCTTTTACTGGCGCGAAACGTGCTCGCTGCGTGTTTTGGTTTCACAACATGAAGTCTGTGACAACACTTCATCGTAGTTTTCGTACTGAGTATGATAAGTATCCTGCTGCCAGCCTACAATTTACTTTTTGCATCAGAAGGGTTGAGAACTACGGCAGAAGTGACGGTGGCTTTGTTCGATCGTCTTTGCCTAGAACTGTTACTACGACGTAAAACTCGAGATTTTTGTTACAAAATCACTCCGTAAACAATTCTGTGAGTTGTATGAATACATTTTCATAGGATTTCACACAAGTAAAGTCATTTTTGAAGAACGCTTCCCTTAGGGTACGTTTACACTGGAACCAAGTTCGGCCGATATTTCACTCTGCCGAATACGACCAATAGCAGCCAAACAAACAAAAGTACGTAACAATATGGATTCTGGTGGAAGTGGTTACACTATGACTGACCTACTTGGCCGAACTCCGTCAGACTCTGCCGACTTCTTCCATCGACCAAACAATATTGTTTTATTCGGCCGAACGCGCCTGATTCGCATCACTATGCATTCATATTTAGCCACATGGCCACATCTAAATGAAGTCTCCGATACATACGTTTCACCGGCCCAATAGTAAAAATTTATTTTTACCAATGAACACTTATTATGACTTGTTTTGATATTTCATATATATATATCACACCTCATAACTTTTTTATTTCAGTTGACAACAGAACAGATTATATTGGTGATTTATATACACAGATGTAATTTTATATGAAATATAAAAAAAACATATAAATCAAATGAATGATAATCATTCAGAACAGATGTGAACTGTGTCCCTACGAAAATCTTTGGGGAAATACAAACGTATTTGGTGTCAGAACAGTGAATTTTGTTTAGAACAAATCATGTGCATCTCTATTAAATAAAATTTACATAGACACCTACTGCAATGTAATAGCCAGCCTTTCATCTGGAGAAATACATTTCCTCAATTTTGAATGATTTCCTACAACCAGTCGGATTCCTTCCTAAATATAAAAAAAAGTCTCCGGCTTCATTCTGAAGTATTCCCCACCTTTAACGTTTTAACGTGATATTGTTCAAAAATTGCGGTAAACGTGAGTTAGGGGTCACAGCTAGGGTTGCCAACTGTACTACATTATAGAGTATTGTTCTTTATTTTCATTATACGTACTTTAACATCTACGAAAGTAATAAAGTACGTTAAAATGCCATTTTTTTACCTGAATCATGATATCGCCTCACTGTTTGATCTTTTATGTAGAAAAATAGTATCCAAACGCATTCTTAACCAACTATTATTAATAGACTTTGCCACACTATACTGCGTTTTTGAACGCAATCACAATAGTGAATCACTTCACACTTGACGTGTTTGCTTTGGTTGAGTTACTTCTGACCCAGTTGATATTTTTCTTTAGTAAAGAATATCATTATATATTTTAATAAATACATGCTGTATAAATAAATGCTGTATAATAATTTCATGTAGCCTCATAGATGTAGTCACAGCTTTCCTGGTCGGCTAAGCAATACAGCACTGGTTTTTTTTTATTATTTTATTTTTTACTTATGGCTTTACGCCTCGTCGACATCGAGGTCATTAGAGGCGGGGTGGCGTTGGGGACAAGGAACGGGAAGCAATTTGGCCATGGCCTTTTGAAGGAAGCTTCCTGGCATTCGCCTGGAGTGATTTGGGGAAACCATGGAAAATCCAAATCTGGATGCTCGGACGGGGATTCGAACCGGCGTCCTCTCGAATGCGAGGCCAGAACGTAAACCGTTCACTCACCACGCTCGATGGGTACAGCTGTGTAGTAGCCACTTAAATGACTGCGGTGTAGGATGGCACGCGATGTCGTTTGAAATAACTTCAATCGAGTGATCGACAGTGATAAGAAAAGACGGCCGTAGTCCAGAACAGTGTAACCACTTCAGTCGGTAGAGTGAAAACTCGTCCGAACTTAGTTTCAGTGTAAACGTACCGTACGCTTAGTGATATGAGAACACACTGCACTATTAACAGTGGTCGTGTAGACCGTAACTGATGAGTATAGTGTTTAAATACGAATAGGGTGACTTGAATTAATTCCGGTTGTAGCCCCAGAAGTTAACTAAGTGACAATAAATCTATCATTACCTGCAACCTCCTGAGATATAATATCGGCCTCTAGAAAGAGACGCAATAAAAGTCTTCACGGGTGTACCGCCGGATTGTGTTGTGAAAACAAGATATTTCGACGATTAGTTTCGCCGTTTTCCTCAGATGCGAAAACATCTGTCGACCAGCCGGCCTGTACAAATGTCTCCACATTTGAGGAAGGCGACAGAGCTAGTCTTCGAAATATCTCGTTTTCACAACACAATCCGGCGGTACACCCGTGAAGACTTCATTCCAATCATACGCCTGGAAAGTCTCCGTTCTTACTTCGAAGAAAGAGATATTTTCACAGCTTTCTATGTTCATCATTGTCTTCAACAACTGTAATATCATATTTTTAGTAAAAAAGGTATAAAATTACGCCATAATGATTAAGGTGGGTAGAACTTTAGAGTGTTTCTTTATGTCTTCTAACTATGTGAACTCTGTGGTAATGTATGATGGCTGATCAAACATTAACGAGACTTCTGCAACAGTTACAGATTGCTTAGACGCTCGGTAATGTGGCAACAACTTGTAAGCTAATAGGTAAGTGCTTTGGCATGCTAACTGCTTCACGCTTGATTCTACAATCATTTATTTACTTATTATCTCGATGAGTGAACGTAAGGTTGCTGTGTCTATTGCGCAACTGATAATTATTATGTTTCTAGTACATGAAGGTGTTAAATCAGTAGAAATTATGCAAATTGCGTGTACAGTTCGGAAATAATACGCTTTCGAAGCTTCAAGTTTACAAGTGGCACACGATTTACCTTGAAGATAGGGCAGCAACTTCTAACTTCAACCACGCGAATCTTCCGAGAACGAGCAACACACCGCAGACAACTTTACAAAATACAAGCCATAGGTTGTAAAGATACATGAATAACTATTTGTGAAATTAGTCCAACAGCTTAAGTTAGTGAAACGAACAACCATTAAAAACCAGTAACCTTAACGCAACATCACTTAAGAATATGTGTGAAGAATTTTCTTCTTTACCACCTTTTCACCGAGAGTGGTGGGTGATTGGTTAACGCTCTGGCCTCGCATTCGGGAGGACGGTGGTTCGTCCCCGTCGGGGCATCCAGATTTATGTTTTCCATAGTTTACCCCAACCACTCCAGGCAAATGCCGGGATGCTTCCTTCAAAATGCCATGGCCGAATTCCTTCCCGTTCCTTGTCCCAGACCTGTCCCACCTCTAATGACCACGACGTCGACGAGGCGTAAAGCCATATGTAAAAAAACAAACACCTTTTCCCATCTCATCTTTGACGTTGTCAAATCTGGAGCAATAGTTTTACAGCCGCATAACCTTGCTGACGCCAAGTATTTTATACTTGCAGCAAGGTGGTACCAAGTACAACGGGGGAAGTGAAGTGTTGTCATCTGTCTGTGAAACCTGTAACTATGATCAGTGTGTGATAAGTGTATTTTTTTGTTTGTAAAATGTGTAGTTTACGAGACGGATATTGGGAAACGTTCCGGTATTCGCCTAGATTGCTGCGGAAAATCGCCTAAAATCACAGTCAAGACGACCGGTACGTGTTATCCTGGGCTCGTGCCAGGTCCGTTGTACCTCCCAGATCCAATGTGTGGCGCCTCAACGCACTGAGCCACGCTATCGGGTAAGTCTCGTTGTTATTTTATCAACCCTCCTATTGTGTACCTACAACACGTATCTAATAACACGTGAGCACCATAGGTCTTTACGGTTCAACGACATCGAGGTCATAAGAATCGGGAGAAAATGGAGGACAAGGAATGGGAAGGAATTTAACCGTGACATTTTGAAAAAACCATCCCAGCATTCGCATGGAGTAATTTACGGAAACCATCGAAAACCAAAACCTGGATGACAAGTCCTGGAATCGAGCATGTGGTCTCCTGAATGTCGGGCTATCCGCTCATCCCACTGTAAACTAAATGACCACTACCCTGAGGAAAAGAACTGAATCAGTGCCCTTATAATGTCCGCGTGTGAAGTATTACTGCAGCACTTTAATGTGCTCGGCCAAATTGCCAGTTATCTACAATAACTGATGAAATCCTCTAAATTTTTGTCCAGTACTTCCAGCTTTACTACTGCTTTATCCATATCAGCGGTGGTTTTAAGTGGAGTTGCAAGTTTATTTGTAGAAAAAATGTATCATTGTCAATTACTCAGTAAAGTTAGGCTGTACATATAAAATCATTTTATACAAATTGTTAAAGATTTATTATTGTTATATTATACCTTATACTTGGCTTTGAAGTTTCTGATCTCATCCTAGAAAGTGTTTTCTGACGCTACAGACAAATTCTCTGTAGTCAAGCTATCAATTGTCAAGTTATTTATGGGTCCGTACAGTAGAATTTATCCAATAAAAATGCATTGGGACTCTATCTACGTAAATTCTGAAACAAGTGATGTTTCAGCCAATGTAATCAATTCTTTATCTGTGAACCTATGATTTTTAAAACTATTCGTGTCCTGACATGCTTCAATTGCTTCTCTAATGACGTTGTATCAGAAATTGCTAGTACGGTTTATGAGTTCGGTTATCTCAAACCTTACATTGTACTCCAGCATCAACCTATGTTCAACCATAGACTATTATTCTGAACATCTGAAGAGAAGATATCTTTTGTGTTCTATGGAGCTTCTCTCAGCTATTCAAATGTACATATAATGAAACAGGTACTGAACACTCAAGCAGTTTGTATCTCGGCATCAGAAGGAGACCGTATGATTATGTCAGTTAAATCGTAATTTGTCTAAAAATAATTACGGGTCTAGTGTACTCAGAGCATTTTATTGAGAATTACCGCCCTGAAATATCTCCATTCATTTATTAAAATTTATATTGATTGTATGAAATCATATATTGCGATCAAACATATGGCAGTGAGTTCTGACACTATCACCAAATAGTAGCGTATCTTATTCTGATGACACTGAATACATGTGTAGTTGTTCTAAATCATAGTACGACGTTTTTGCATCTTTTATATCAAACGGACAACTCGGTTTTAAATATAACTTTTGCCTATCGTAATTATAGTGCGAAATTTTCCTCTGGTAGCTTTGTCGATCATCAGCCGGCTTAGGAAATTTTTTTATATATTCGTTTAATTTATTGTATTCGTTACACATCTCATTTATTTTAATTTTTTTTTTCCTCCTTGGACGGATCGGCCCCAGAGTACCACGAAAAACTGGCCACGTGTTACTCAGGCGCCCAGTGTGAAATCATGAGGGTGCGAGAGAACATGTGCCATATCCGTGTTTTAGAACCGAATTTTTGAGATCCGGAGCACTTATCCTGTTGGAGGAATGTATGTGCTTACATCTGTCTGCAAAACTTGTACCTTGTATTCCATATGATAAGTGTATTTTTTGTTTGTCCTGGTAGCGCAGGCACGTGCCAAAGGGCGCAGGTTCGAGTCTGGCCGTGGGCATGGGTGCTTAAGAGTTGTGTATGAAAGTGTCCTGTCTATCCTGTAGTGTCCCTGTGTCCATACTTATTAGCAACAATGGACTGGAGAAACTGATACACTCCGTGACTCTCCAGCAGCCCGCCTCTCAGCTGAAGGCTAGGAGGAATGATATTGCAAAAAAAAAAAAAAAAAAAAAAAAAAAAAAAAAAAAAAAAAAAAATACTTTTTGTTTGCCAAATTGTGTATTTTATGAGGCAGATATTGGGGACTGTCCCAGAATTCGGTTGTAACTCCCAAATCCAGCGTGGTGGCGCCTTAATACGTGTAATCATACAGGGGGTAGTGGTTATAATATAAAATAAAAAATATTTAAGCTGATTTTTAATATTTACTTGGTTAGCTCCTACCAGTTTACAGCTATATCGGGATGAGGATTGTAGAAAATCTAAACACCATTACTGCTACTCCGACAATATTACTGTGCATATATCAACGGAATTTAGTCCCAACAAATTTGAAAGTTTTTGGAAATAGTATGATACAGCTCCTTTTCTAAGACCACTTCTGCCTATTTGTCCTAAGATTAAGTTCATATTATTTTGCCATGAAAACGTTATACATACGTATACGGATAATGGAAACTAAGAAACTGTCGTTGGATACTAAAAATAAGATAGTAAAGGGAAAGATGACCCATCACTTAACACATATCAAGACAGGAGGGCGAGATGAACACGTAAAAAACACAAAAACAAAACAAATTGCACAATATTTCGGTGAGAAACCTTATTCATGTGAGAGGTGGGACATATGGCGGGGGGAAAAATGTGATCACAACCCAACCCGCCACATGAATGAAACAAAGGCGGAAACACGGGGTGCGGGTGAAAGTGCCGGGGGTGGGGGTATAAGGTTAGAAGTGGAGCAAGATAATCTTTGCGGCACCTGTTTAGAAATTATTATTGAAAACTTTATTAAAAAATTATATATATAAAAAAATTACCATATTATTTTGATTTGGAGCAGTTATAAGGGTAAATAAATGAACGCAGAAATATATACAATTTAAAAAATATATATTTTCTTTTAGCTGTTTTATCTGCTAAATACAACAGTGTCTGAAAATTTCTCGGCCTGACAGTAGTAAGCTATTCTGAGTCGAATTACAAACAGATGTTTATGGAAACTATTATTTCTTGGTAGAACGTGATGATTAACAAATTTTCACCTTTATTATTGTCCTCTAGGTTTAAACCGAGAACTTTTCGGGGCAGTATTAACTGTCTGTAGTTTCCTGCTCACAGGTGCATCGCGAATCGAAATCTCACTAAAATTTTGTCCTTTGCAAAACAAAATAATTCTTAATCGACAGGAGTGTTTCTTTACGGCGAATAAAGGAACTTTCAGAGAGTCAGAAGATATTACCAAGGTTTATCACACGACCTTTTCCAAACAATGGAAACATCGTGGCTAATAGAGAATGAAGGAATTTTATCATAGAACGCGTGTTCGTTGCAAGTTTATCCGCATTTGTGACTACAGTTTATTGTTTGGTTCAGAATGAGGCTAACAACACAATTTCGTGGAAAAAATGTAATTAAGTCGCACCAAATAAAGTGAGATTGAATAGCTTTTTATGGCCGCGCCGGGTATCCGTGGTTGATCTCTGATGATATCACAAGATGCTTTGGATTCATAACGACAAATTCACTTTCTGTAACAATTATTCTCGCATTCGATATAAGATTCAAGACTGGATATATATAAAAAATAAAACTGATAAATAACGTAAACGCTGTATTATTAGCTGAAGTGAGAATAAACACTCTGATTTCAAAAATGAATTTTATCACACTAAATATCAATGAAGAACGCCAATGCAACTGTTTTATATGGTTTAATGAGTTTCGCCTGTCATCGAGGCATCATCAATTTCAACACAGATTCGTCGCTGATGAGAAGCGAAACGCGTACAGCATCAAACCGCGTAAAACAGTTACATTGGCTTTCTTTATTAACATTTAATTTACTAAACAAGTGCGTAGAAATGGCCTACTGCAACATAGCAATTTTGTCACAGTTTATCTGCAGTCATTTAAATTTTTGAAGATTCCAAGATAAGTATGCTCAGTTCTTTTACATCTAATTCCTGCACGTATCATTTTGTTTCCTTTTCTTTTTACTTATGGCTTTACGCCTCGTCGACGTCGCGGTCATTAGAGGCGGAATGGGACTGGGGACACGGAACGGGAAGGAGTTCGGCAATAGCCTTTTTAAAGGAAGCATACCGGCATTCTCATGGAGTGATTTGGGGAAACCATGGAAAACCCAAATCTGGATGCCCGGACAGGGATCCGAATAGGTGTCCTCCTGAATGCAAGGCCAGGGTGCTAACCGCTCACCCACCACGCTCGGTCTGCACGTCTCAATAACTGGCATGTTAAGCAGATCAATCACTTCAATTATGAATAACCGAGATCCAGATGAGATTTCACTTTAGTCAGATTCCAACTAAGGTTGCTACGATGCTTATGGCTTTACGCCTCGTCGACGTCAAGGTCGTTAGAGGCGTGAAATGGTGTGGACAAGGAACGGGGAGGAATTCTACCATGGCCTTTTGAAGGAAAGCATTTCGGCAGTCGCCTGCAGTGATTTGGGGAAAGTATTGAAAACCCAAATCTGGATGCCCGGACGGGGATTCGAACACACGTCCTCCCGAATGCGAGGCCAGAGCGTTACCGCTCGCCCATCATGCTCCGTGGTTGCTACGAAGCCTTAAACTCGTTTAAACCAATTAAATTTTGAAAATTGTTCCGTAATTTCTTTATATTATATTACAAAAAGTAATATCTTCTGTGAGTTATTACGTGGGACAATGAGTAATATTAGAATCCTTCGGTTTAGAAATACATATTCGAGCCTGTTCGTATTACGGTGACGAAATGCTGACTGGAATTAGTTAATAGATAATAATTCAAGTGGTCAAATTTCATGGGAAAAAAAAAGTTTAGCCAAGCGTTCAGATTTATAACTGCGAGAACTCCGTTGAAAATAATTAAAGGTTTAAATTATTTAAAAAAATGTTTCGGCGTATTTTAAATCATTTTTTAACATCGTGATGATACAGACATTATTTATAGCAATCGTTTACAACGTTAAACTGAAGAAATGATAGAGTTCTACCGGAAAGATTTCCATGACGCAAAAAGTATTGTGACGAAAACTATCTATGTAAAATAGCCAGCTAGCAAGCGAGGTAATTGACCCCTACGTCGACATTATTGCTGTGAAGTGCGGGCCTCATGTAGCGCTCGTTAGGAAAGTACATTAGGAAGAGAGGTTGAAAGCGGATTTTTTTAGTAGGGCAGCAACGTAATGTTATCCATCTTCGCCTCGAGGGGATGGCTTAATTGTCTAGCAAATAATCTCTCTCTTACACCAACCACACCTCCGTACTTTCTAACTTGACAAATTACTGAAGCCGTCTCCCACAGCCTCTTCTTAAAACGTCATCAATCATGTAATGTATAGAAAGACGGCTCTAAAAAGGCGCCCAAACAAAACTAATGTGTACAAAAGTTTATGACAGGATTCCTTTGTAATATTCGTCCAGACGGAGCTGTAGAGTGCGGTGGTAAAGACAGAGAAAAAAGCGGAGCACTCTTCACACTTCACATAGTGTACGTCAACCACGTATTCCAGCTGCTCTGATTCAGCAAGATTCTCTTTCAGAGTGTACTGGGTGAATGAAACACATGTGGGAGTGCTGGAGGGCAGCAACGACAAAAATTCAGCTCAGTGTATCCTGCGCTGAAGAATGATTTCCAAATTGTTACCCAGCTCATCTCCAACACGATTCATTTCCGATCGAAACTCCATGGCCTGGGATGATCATTCCAAAGCGAAATTACGGAATGTATGGTGATCGTGAAATAACTGTACTTTGCTTTCAGAAACTTCACCTTCAGGTACCACAGTTGTATCTGAGAATTACAAGTAATACCTCAAGAGAAACCGAGCAGAACACTGCACAAGAATGCTTTCTAACATAAGGGAAATGCAGCTTTTTGAGATTTTATGATTTCTCCATGTCTCCTCTTGAATCAATCTGTACAGACTTTATACGACATATACCCCGTCATTCTCTTCTATGGGTAGAAATCGCTCGAACATCAACACCACCAACCATTGCTTAATCGCATCATTTCAGCCTAATATGTTTATAAATAGGCCACTATGCAGTGTGGTGTCAACTAATATAATTATGAATCTACAGTGGATTATAATCATCATTATTACACTTTACGACGTTAATTGAAGTTGGCATAGCATAAGAAAAAATAACATTTAACACACACCATCGAATAAAATTATGAATCAATGCCTTATTTTCTACCCCAATATTTATATTTTCCCAAAAAATTATTTTTATGCCCCCTTATATTCATAGTTACTTAGAAAAGGAATATGTTGCTTTGTCTCCACGAAATACCTCTAAAGACTGAGATTCAGGCATAATGTAAGGTTCAGTGTGTGGTTACACCGAAAGTCTCATTTTGATATCAACATTTCTTTTAAAAAAAATATGTTTCAAAGTTTTATTACGATGATCATCAAAATGGACGTTTCTCAACCTTTATCAACCCGAGGACCAGTATATTATCAAAAACAGTGCTACGGAGCACTAACTTATCTGGGACTAACTTTTTAGCTACGTTTATGTTATTAATAACCGGGACACATTTTATTGTACCATTATCACATGCTAAATCTAAAAGCATTTTTTGAATTCCTAAGGAAACTGCAAGTGAACTATTGAGAGTTAATTACATACTGGCAAGAATCTTAATATTTAGTAACCAATTTATTAATGATGTTACTGTAATCTGGATGCTGCATTATACCAGCGACTAGGACCTGACATACTTCATTTTTGTTTACTTCACCACTCTTATACACAGACGGAAAAAAAAAATCCCAACACCAAGAAAAAATTATTGTAGAGTAATGAAATTTGGACAATGCATTTGTCAAGTTAACATGTTTAATTGATTAAATTTTCAAGATCACAGGTTAATTTAAGCTCAAGAAAATGCATTTCAAATGTGAAATACTGTTAAATTAATAGCCGGTGTAACCTCCAGAATTTTGAATGCAAGCCTGCAAACGTGAATGCATTGTGTCATACAGGTTTCGAATGTCACTTTGTGGTATGGAGTTCCATGCTTGTTGTACTTGTGCTGTCAATACTGGGACGGTCAGTGCTGGCTGTGGATGATGCTGGAGTTGTCGTCCAATGATATCCCATACGTGTTCAATTGGAGACAGATCTGGTGATCTCGCAGGCCAAGGTAACATGTCGACACTCTGTAGAGCACGTTGCGAGACAACAGCGGTATGAGGGCGAGCGTTATCCTGTTGAAAAACTCCCCCTTGAATGCTGTTCATGAATGGCAGCACTACAGGTTGAATTACCAGACTGACGTACAAATTTGCAGTCAGTGTGTTTGGTATAACCACAAGAGTGCTCCTGCTGTCATAGGAAATTGCTCCCCAGACCATGACTCCAGGTGTAGGTCCAGTGTGTCTAGGCCGCAGAAAGTTTGGTTGCAGGCGTTCCCCTGGCCTCCTTCTGACCAACACTGGAGATCTGTTGTGTTTTCTGATGAAAGCAGGTTCTGCCTTGGTGCCAGTGATGGCCGAGTGTTGGTCAGAAGGAGGCCAGGGGAACGCCTGCAACCAAACTGTCTGCGGCCTAGACACACTGGACCTACACCTGGAGTCATGGTCTGGGGAGCAATTTCCTATGACAGCAGGAGCACTCTTGTGGTTATACCAAACACACTGACTGCAAATTTGTACGTCAGTCTGGTAATTCAACCTGTAGTGCTGCCATTCATGAACAGCATTCAAGGGGGAGTTTTTCAACAGGATAACGCTCGCCCTCATACCGCTGTTGTCTCGCAACGTGCTCTACAGAGTGTCGACATGTTACCTTGGCCTGCGAGATCACCAGATCTGTCTCCAATTGAACACGTATGGGATATCATTGGACGACAACTCCAGCATCATCCACAGCCAGCACTGACCGTCCCAGTATTGACAGCACAAGTACAACAAGCATGGAACTCCATACCACAAAGTGACATTCGAAACCTGTATGACACAATGCATTCACGTTTGCAGGCTTGCATTCAAAATTCTGGAGGTTACACCGGCTATTAATTTAACAGTATTTCACATTTGAAATGCATTTTCTTGAGCTTAAATTAACCTGTGATCTTGAAAATTTAATCAATTAAACATGTTAACTTGACAAATGCATTGTCCAAATTTCATTACTCTACAATAATTTTTTCTTGGTGTTGGGATTTTTTTTTCCGTCTGTGTATTACCAACCACGGTCCCTCATACCTACTACAAGACCCTCATAAAACCATAATTAATTTAAATCATAAACAAACGGCTTTCTTCTTGATACCAACTGGATATGTGTAGACTACACTGATCAGCCATAACATTATGACAACCTAACTAATAGCCGGTATGTCCGCCTTTGTCACCGATATCAGCGGTGACGCGTCTTGGCATGGGAGCAATGAGTCCTTGGTAGGTCGTTGGAGGGAGTTGACACCACATCTGCACACACAAGTCACCCTAATTCCTGTTAATTCTGGGAAAGGGGGGGGGGCGATGATCTCTGGCGCCTTGTTCAATAACATCCCAGATGTGATCGATCGGGATCAGATCTGGCGAGTTGGAAGGCCAGCATATCAATTAAAACTCGCCACTGTGTTCCTCGAACCACTCCATCACACTCCTGGCCTTGTGACATGGCGCATTATCTTGCTGAAAAATGCCACTGCCGTTGGGAAACATGGTCGTCATGAAAGGGTGTACGTGGTCTGCAACCAGTGTACGATTCTTATTGGCCGTCATGGTGCCTTGCACGAGCTCCACTGGACGCATGAATACCACGTGAATGTTCCCCAGAGCATAATTGAACTGCCGCCAACATGTCTCCTTCCCGCATTACAGGTGTTAAAAAGCTGATCCCCTGGAAAACGGCGGATTCGCACCCTCCCATCGGCACGATGAAGAAGGTATCGGGATTCATCAGACCATACAACGCTCTGCCACTGCGCAAACGTCCAGTGATAGTTTGCGTCGTCATGGTGTTAACATTGGCACATGCATGGGTCGTCGGCTGCAGAGGCACATCGTTGGGAGTGTTCAGTGCACTGTGTGTTCAGACACACTCGTACTCTGTCCAGCATTTAAGTCTGATGTTAGTTCCGCCAGTTTGCCGCCTGTCCTGTTTTACCAGTCTGCCCAGCCTACGACATCTGACATGAGTGTTGGCCGCCCAACCCCTCGACGTTTGGACATGGTTTCACCTTGGTTTCGCCACTTGCTGAATACACTCACCACACCACTCCTCGAACACCCGACAAGTCGTCCAGTTTTTGAAATGCGTTTTGCCGAGCCTCCGGGCCATCACAATCTGCCATCATCGGTCAAAATCAGATAACCCTCCACCTTCCCCATTCTAAACACAGGAAGCACGCTCGCTGATACTAAATGCACCGTGCGTGTGTTCGACTAGCAGTGATTCCTCGTTAGGTGACGCTGCTATCGCCTGGGTGGGTTTATATCGATTAAAGGTAGGTAGTCATAATGATCTGGATAATCAGTGTATGCTACCGTACCCTCATACTGGAAATGTCAGATTTTTGCCTGACCGTTGAAATATTCGTGTCCTTTAAAATCGTTGGACTTAATAGCTTATACTCGCTTACAGTCTTTACGAATACGTTATCTAAATTTTTATTATCCTTCCTTCGGACCACAGGTTGTCTAACACTGATCCAAATATCAGTGAAGCAACAGAAAGCTCAACAGGACAACAGCACAGTGACTGACTAGCACGTCATATTAAGAAACGCGTTTGGTATGAAACATTCAGTGGTGAGGTATGCAGAAAGAAGCGTGACTCATGAAATAATTTTGCAGCATAATGTTATAAGGTAACTGCTCTCACTAGAATGAACGTGCAGAATAATAAAGAAAGCGACAGCACACGGTGTCAGGATAGTTGAAATAACAGGATAGTTTATAGAAATCTGGTTTTCTCAAATTCCATTCTATTCGTAGAATTTATTTTAAATTAAAAAATTGACAAGACGCTGATTACGCATTTGCCGACACATCCTTCAACCGCAACAACAATGACATTCAGAAATTAGTTAGTTGCGCCTGTGAATCATTCCATATAAATTTATAGTCTTCTGTGCAACTTAAAATTGCATGTTTATTACACGTAATTATGGGAGATATTAATGAAATGTCTGCTTGATGCGTGGAGTGGTAGACATTGAATACTTTGCGAACACTTTATTGTGCGGCCTAAGAATTCGATTCTTGACCGCTCAACAAGAAACTGATGTTAAAACATGAGACGTAATTGAGGTTCTGGCCGTAGAAGACCAACTCACATTGCTGTTTTAAATCGCTGCTCTGTTGGTTGCGCTTGCATTGTGAGAAGCGTTGACTTACCTTGAGAACTATCACAGTTTCGAATCGAACTTTAGGGAAAAATTAGTTTCAGTTAAGCGTTGTGTCGGTTGTGTATTGCCCTTACAGTGTTTCTGACATAATTATCACATGGAAGAATAATTCACACTAATGAAATTGTGGTTAAATCGCTAGGAGATGGCAGGGTGGCTGAAACGCTGGACGCCGTAGAGTGCCTTTACACCGCCTGGAATTCACTGTCAATGTTATTACATAGACGTGTATACTACGATTAAGAGAAGTGTCAGAGTTTAGTGTCCGCCGAACCTATCCTTTCCTCTTTATATTCAAATCCGTAACCGCGTGATAATAGATTACATTTATGGCTAGGCGATTATCTGCGCAGTGAGCCACTAGTGTGGCTCAGTGCGTTGAGGCGCCGAACACTGGATCGGGGACGAACAACGGACCGGGCACGAGCCCAGATACCCGCGTACCGGCCTTCCTGACTGCGATTTCAAGGTGGTTTTCAGCAAGCATCAAGGCGAATGCCCAATCTCTCATAAACTAAACATTTTATACAAAAAAAAAACAAAATAAAAAACAAATAAAAAACAAAAACAAAAACAAAACAAAAAACACTTATCGCAACTTGAACATACTTACACATTTCACAGACGGATGGCCATATCTTACTTCCCCCGTTAGTAGTTAGTACGGCCTGGCAGAAGGTATAAAATGCTTGGCATCAACACGGGCCGTAAAACAATAGCTGAATACCATAAAACTCGTCGAAGGAAGCCCACCACAAAACATTGGGAAAAGAATGGTGAAGAAGGGGATGAAATGGTCACTAGTTTCAGGACAGGACTGAGGGAACCAAAATCGGCCAAAGTCTTTACTTAGAAACCATCTTGGCATCCGGCTCGACTGATTTCAGAAAACATGAAGAACACAAGAACATAATGGCTGTATCGGATGAACTCCGAAACTCCGGGCCCGAACGCTAACGCTCATTCAACAGGCTCGGTTTTTAATCTACAGTTAACTACTAGCTTAGTGATTAAGGTGCTTGCTTTCAAAAGTTCGTGGTCCGGTCCCGGGTGGAACTAGGAGTTTTCAAGAGTTGTGTTTGATCATCTGGCTTACGCCAGGATTTTCCGTAGTTCGAATTCCACGTTAAACTGCAGGCCCTAGAGGAAAGGAACTGGCCGTCCTACCTCTTAGTATACGTTCTTCTGGAGGATGTAACCAATCTTCCGGTTGTAGATTAAGTAAGGCGTTTTTAAGAAAAAATGTTAGAAGGTGGTCAGGATACAACTGAAAATAAATTTCAGTATTTATGGTTGAATTACTGTTTATTCTTTACTGTTTTCAGAGTACTGTTAAACACTCGACAGCTTCATAAATAACAGTTGAAGACGCAACTTCCCTGAATTTATTGATTGCTTCATTTTAATATTCAGCAATAACTAGCGTCTGAGATGTTATAAATATTTGGTGACATTTTTTGGCTTGGCGCTTGAACTATTTATGTCCCAGTGGTATAGTAAATTTCCACTACCCACTACATGGTTTCAAGATAGTAAATGTTGCGATTCACATCGTTTAACCGCGTGATTGTGTACCAGTGACCGAGTTAAATCCCAAAGTTCTGCCCAACGCGTGAAGATACTGACGATACGACTCATTCACATGAAGAGATTTCAAAAATCTTTTGAAATTCGAAATCAGGACAACCGCACCGGGAATCGAACTCGCATCCTCTCGAATTCTAGGTCCAAAAATTGACTTTCACCCACCAGGCTCGGTCACTCAAACAAATCAAAATTCGCTTCCAACTTGATGGCTAGCATATACTACAATACAGTTTTTTTTATTGTTTATCTTTTTTACTATAAAATTTTGGACCATCCTACCAGTGGTCTTGATGTTCACGAAAAACAGTGTAAAACCTGTAATCAGGTTGGCCGGTACACAGATTGTTGCGTCTGGATTTCCCCGCGCCCAGGACGCGTGTCCAAGTGGAGGTTTTTTCCTTATTGAAATGCTTAATGTGCTCCTCAGTGAACGGAAAATTAAAAAGATCGAGACATGAGTGATGAGATGCAGCCTGCCAGTCAGTTATCCAATTACCACAGTTGCAATCCTTGATATTACTCTGACAACGTGAATATACACGTCATCACAAGTAATTGCCGAGCACTTTTCGGTACTTACGAAACGCATCATTCGACAACTTCATCAAAAATCTTGTACGCGGATGTTTTAAATTTTAGTTACCCGTTTAGTTCCATTTGAACGAAAAATTCTTTTGGCTTGCTTGGAACCTAAAAGTTATATGATGCAAACATTCAATTAATATATTTTTTTAAAAGTTATTTTCTCAGTTATTTACAGAACTGTGTTTAGTGAAGTACAGGATTTTCGATGATTCGCCAAATTCAGCTTGCGAGTCTGTACTTCGGACAGGTTTACCGAGCGTGGTTTGTGAACGGTAACGTTCTGGCCTCGCATTCGGGAGGACACAGGTTTGAATCCCCTTCCGGGCATCTAGATTTGGGTTTTCCATGGTATCCCCAAATCACTCCAGGCAAATAACGGGATGCTTCCTTCAAAAATCCATGGCCGAATTCCTTCCCATTCCTTGTCCCCAGTCCCATGCCGCCTCTAATTACCTCGACGTCGACGAGGCGTAAAGCCATAAGTAAAAATAAAAATCCCACAGGTTTGAATCAAATACAATTTGATACATGTAGAATTTCATAACAGAAAGATACTGCTTGGTACTCGTATACCCATAAGACTCGTTCTCGAGTTGTTTTCACGAAATGTCAATAGCATTTTAGATAACGAACTGATCTGTAGATACCTGAATATAATATCGTTACCGCAACGGAGCTAAAGACACGTACGGAATGCCTTCTTTTTGTCTCTGATCTTTAATGGTATTTATCCTATTAAATCCATACAGACATGTTTTATGTTTTGCAGTTACATTATCACGAAGTGTATATTTACCACTTCAAGTGTTCATTACTACCAAATTGAAAGACAAGACAACACAAAACGCACAGAACATTCAATTAAAATCATCCATGCCCGCGGCCGGACCACACCACGAAACTCCGGGACAAGCGTACGAAATACATTCTTCATAGACTAATCACTCCTTAGTGAATGTCATAATTGATTCAGCTGTGAAAATAACAAGGATTTATTTTGTACCAGCAACTTTGACCTCAGTTTAAGGTGGTTATTTTAAATTAGACAGTACAGATAACAATTACAGGATTTACGGTCACAATATCACTTCTTTCATAGTATATATTATTCAGAAAGACTTGCTTTATGAGTTAAATAATTAATACCCTGCGTACTAACAACATTTGCTAGGACACTGGTAAGTACGATACTATTTAAATAAATAAGTTTCGTATGCCATTATTGGCCCTGAAACCTCCAAGGGTTGATGAGTGTCTAAGTGACAGTGTCAATTGCAACACAATCCGCCTCTGCCGTGTAACATAGCGATAATCCTAAAAGATGCGAGTAATGGAGACATACAGATCTAAAAGGAAATCGAAACACAGAGCGTCCTATAGCAAAGCAAAGCTCGTCCAGAGATTAAAATCGATATAAGAACGCGTATACATATCTATCGAAATCGAGAAGGGACCTTTCCAACCCGTCTGGTTCATTAACTACTGATCCGTCATACAGGAATAATCACTGCTGTAAGCTTTCTTCCCTGTAATTATTTTATAACGAGTGGCGTGGTAGTGCTGTGCTAAGACGTCTGGCTTGGTAATTGAAGGTCCTCGGTTCAAATGCTGGTCTGGCCTCGAATTTTTATGGGCACTTAACCTGTCCTTCACATATGGCACAGACTGCTTTGTGATGTGACGTACGCAGGTCCCGATACCACCTTACACTGTTGGTACAGCCATAATGTACGACAACTCCGTCATCAGGTCTCACTTGGTTAATGAAGTTCCCAATTAGTGGTACGCGTACCGCTAGGGTTATGTGAGGTTGCTTCAAAGAGATACGTGAAGTAATCTCTCAGCTAATAATTGAAAAAATAAACAATTATGTGAACATTACAATCGCAAAAATATATCTTACGACAAACTGCGTATGTGTGTGTTATATTACTGTAATACTGTGGTTGTGGCGAAGCATTTGACTGTGATGAACGCATTTGTTTATTTATAATTTCAGCTATAACTTGTACGCTAGTTTGAGCTCTTTCTTGAAGTGACACTCGGAAAAAACTTATTGGAAACCACTGGGTTAATGTATACTGAGCACAACACTCAATTAAAACAACCCATGCAGAGGCCAGAATCGAACCAGCGACCCTAATAAGGTAAGGTAATCATAGCATCAGTATTGACCATAGACGTAATTAACCAAACCCAGACCCGGGTACCTACTATTACTATTACTATGATTATTACTATGCGAATCACTAGAAGTGGGAGGCGGTGGGTGCATTGCACTCAGTAAGACCACCACCATGTAGGGTTACTACAAAAGAATCATTCACTTTCAAAACCCGATTTATTCCAAAGTATTATACTTACAAATATGATTGATACATGAAAATAACCACAAAATATCCAAGTTTTATGCTCACTTTACAAATGTTCTAGGTGTACCCCCTTGGTCACACGACACACGTTCAGTCGGTAGTTCAATTCAATCCACACATTTTGTAGCGTGATCACGTCAATGTTCATCAATGCATCACTGATCCGTTTCTTCAGCTCTTCTATCGTTTTTGGCAGTGGGGATACGTAAACAATGTCCTTAATGTGTCCCCAAAGGAAGAAGTCACACGGCGTTAGATCCAGCGACCTGGGAGGCCAGGGTAAGAAAATGAGGTCATCATCACCAACACGGCCAATCTAGCGATGAGGGAGTTCATGGTTCAAGTAAGCACGAACATCGAGGTTCCAATGAGGGGTGTACAAACTTGAATATTTTGTGGTTATTTTCATGTATCAATCATATTTGTAAGTATAGTACCGAGGCTGGTGGGTGAGCAGTTAACGTTCTGGCCTCGCATTCTGGAGGACACGGGTTCGAATCCCCGTCCGGGCATCCAGATTTGGGTTTTCCATGGTTTCCCCAAATCACTCCAGGCGAATGCCGGGATGCTTCCTTCAAAAAGGCCATAGCCAAATTCCTTCCCGTTCCTTGTCCCCAGTCCCATCCCCCCTCTAACCACCTTAGCCGTCAACGAGGCATAAAGCAATTTAAAAAATCTAAGTATAATACCTTTGAATATATCGGGTTTTGATAGTGAATCATTCTTTTGTATTAATCCTGTATTTCGCTTGTACAGTATTCTGGCAGCATTTATTTGAATATGTAGGCATCGAAATAAATGATTTTGAAGTTTGCAGGGCTAGGCAGAGTCAAGTATCCTACCAGTCGCGCTATTAATGCTTTCAATAGGAGCTAAAGTTTTTGCGGAAGTTCATTACACCGCGTTTTTATAGTTTTCCAATGGGGGAAAATAACAATCTGATCACTGCAGTGTCTTTGGCATATACTATCCTGTATCACTTTGTCATTTTTTTACTTTGATTTCTACACAACATTCTCTTTAAAGGCCTGCAACAGGCAAGTCTAAGACGTCCTACTTAGGGCATCTCGGCGTTTCATAAGTCGAACCCGCCGTAATTCAAATTAATATTTCGCCAATTTCTTAAAGCGATTTGAAATGCTGTTTCTGATGGCCAAAATAAATAGAAACCTTCCTGAGAAAAAGTGATGATTATTGTCGTTGATGGAACAACTTATTAGCGAAGAAACTTATAACTTTCTTCCTTAATTGGAAAATTACCATATGAATATCAAACAAGCTAAATTGTTTGTACCATATGGTCAAATGTGAAAATAAAACGCTTTCATATTATTTTTAATTTTAATTGACTTTTCTAGTGATTTTGTGCATATTCTTAACATGAGTCCGATTTCGGCTACATTTTTCTTAAAGACTATTTTTTTGCAAATTTTTACAAAAAAGATGAATTGGTGGCTATTCAAATATTTACTAACTTGTGTCATGCAGGATAATTGAAAACATACGAAAAAAAACTTATTCCATTAACATTAAAGTAACTTTAACTCAAATCAAAGACAAGAGAGGTAAAAGCAAAAAAACAAATAATGAGGATTCGACTATGGGTCCTATTCTCTATTAATTACAGTTTCTTAAACTTTTCTTGGCAGTTATCTAAGGGAATGTTTGGAGCGTTCCCAATTTCTCTCTCAAAAACACTCATATTTCTGTTATACTCCCGTAACAAGTGTTATGACAGCCCGTACATGCTAAGCAATACTATATCAACAGCTGATCAAAAGCTTGATTAAGCAATTAAACTCCCTGGAAGTCTTCTATAGATCAATAGTTTTTGCTAAATTTCCTGAAAGGATTGAGTCGTACCTTATCACCTTAAGAACACACGAACAGATACAACACAATTAGAGTCGGGTGTAGGGCCAAATGACGCTCTAACACTTTTATTTATTTCTCTAAAAGAAAAAATACCTACCGCCGTGGACTGGGTAAACACTGACTTTTTTCTTTCTGCTCCGCTGCTCTCCGTGAGCTGTCGCCGAGTCATGCCGTCTTCAAGCGCTAAACACTCCCATCCAGACGCCTAGGTTTCGGTACTACATGGTTTTCCGCAGTATACTCAAAGAAATGCTGCATTGGTTTATTCCAAGGGTGACCAACCCGCGGCCCGCGGGTCGCATGCGGCCCACCTTGAACATTTTCCCGACCCGCGAGATTCATCACACTATTACAAAATATTTTTTATATTTCATTTTTAGTGTTATGCATTTCTTTACAATATGCGTTTAGTATCATTATTATATTATCTATGTTTACATTTAAAAATAATAGTAAACACAATAATAATAACTCATTATGTTTCAATTTTTCACTCCAAAAGAAAGTCTATGTCTAATATGTGGATATTTAATTACATATGTGGCCCGCGGAGTTATGATGCATTTCCAAAATGGCCCGGAGGTTCATTTGGGTTGGCCACCCCTGCTTTAATAAAATACCGCAAGAGGAGTATCAGTTTTTGCCACTACCCAGAAGTGGGAATCTATCCGACATTTGGTTCGTCGATTATGTGTCGTCAACGCTGAACCTCGCCTTACGTTTTAAACCCAAATTCTCAGTTTATCCTGGTTGGGTTCAGTTGACATTCAACTGTATTAAAGCCCTTTTCTGGACTTGTACGAACTAGGACGATTAAAAATTCATTTTCACTGTAACACTATATCTTTTATTATTTTGAGAGTCTTCCTTCCATTTCCACATTACTACATGTTACTGTCCGAAAATGAGATTGCTAGTCGCATCAGCAGGATCAATTTTAAATTCGTGCCCTAAAATGGGATTCGATCACGCGTTCTCCCGAATGCATAAATTCATGAACGAGATAATACTGGACGACCGAGCGTGGTGGGTTAACGCTCTGGCCTCGCATTCGGGAGGACGCCGGTTCGAATCCCCGTCCGGGCATCCAGATTTGGGTTTTCCGTGGTTTACTCAAATCACTCCAGGCGAATGCCAGGATGCTTCCTTTAAAAAGGCCATGGCCGATTTCCTTCTCATTCCTTGTGCGTAGTCCGATCCCGCGTCTAATTACCTCGACGTCGATAAGGCGTAAAACCATAAGTAAAAAAAAAAAATGTACGCTGTAGCAGAACTCCAAAGCGAGGCGAATAGGAAATTCGCGAGAAAACACGTAATAATCAAAGGCCATGATGATCCATGACAATAAGATATTGTGGAAATGACACCGTATTATCTCAAATGCAGCGGTTACTAGAATATATTTGATGTTGATTATTACATTTTCAAAATTAGTATGGGATCTATCCAGGCTACAATCTTATGATGATGGTAGTACCTAATGATGGACTGAAGCCTATTTTTGGTTTACCTGTAATTAGCTTTTGGCCCAGCAATTAACTAATGTCACAAGCCTCCGACAAGACAAGTTGCATCACGCGGAATTCAATAAATTCTCGGCATTTACAATCTGCACCACACGAAGATGTATTCGCAGCAGCAGTAACCTAAATTTGAATTTATTACCGCATGCTCTGGGTCTCCAGATCACTGTCCGGCGAGGGAATTTCGTCAACTTTTCAACATTTATTCCCATCAACGCTCAAATTTATTTTCGTAACATTAGTAACTTTAAAGGGCGACGTTGGATACTTGGTAGATACCTCGTTGGAGGTAATAATTCTAGTTTCTACAGCTAAAGTCTCTGGTTACTCCAGCTGGGTTCAATTGGCATTTAAGTCCTTTGTCAACATAGAATTTCGGATGAAGAATCCAATGTGGTGAAAGTTTCGTTAAAGTGGATCACATCGTTGGAAAGAATTATTTCCACAGTTAATGCCGAATTAAAATTGCTACTTTAGCAAATTTAAAATTATTATCATGTTAGAATCAGCAGATCAAAGGAGCAGTTTGAGAAAGACTTCTTACTGAACTTGTTGACAGGATTTTTTACCATCAAACAAGTAAAATCAACGTGGGCAGCGAAAGTTGACGTCGCATCATCGACGAAACAAAAAGAAATCTAGATTCACATTTCCGCTTCAAGACAAAAAACTTCCAGATTACTACATCATTATATCAAGCTTTAATTTAAGTCCCCAGAGGAGCCGGCATACGGTCAGTAATACTAACAGTAGTAAATACTTTCAATATTTCTGGTATTTACAGCATTCCCCTCGTGAATATAATTTTTAGTATTGCGAAACATGTTCTACAAGATGCACTTTGACCGCGAGAGTTCAGTAGGTGTGATGCTGGAACGTGTTGCACTCAAAGCCTGTAGGCAACGTGGCATGTAATCAAAGAGAGCCTCGATATTCTGCTGTGGAATACACTGCCACCCAGTTTGTAAGCATGTCCTTTAAGCACAGTAGGAGGACCAGAACGAACAAGTTTCCGACCGACCATATCGCAGACATGTTCGATGGGCGACGTGTCAGGCGAATGTGCAGGCCAGGGAAGCAGTGGTACCCGTCGCTCTTCGAAGAAGGCTTGCACATTCCTTGCCACGTGTGGTGAGGCATTGTGCTGCTGAAATATGGAATGTGGCACTGCCTGCAGAAGGGTCAGTCCCTCGGGCACTAAAATCTCCCTGATGTAGCAGTTGTTATTCAGATTGACCTCAATACTTAGGAGGGGACATCGCATGTTATAGCCAATGTCACCTCAAATAATCACACTTGGGGTTTGTCCGCTATTCCGTTCAATAATGCAGTC
Organism: Vandiemenella viatica; assembly: GCA_031002005.1. NCBI lineage: Eukaryota > Metazoa > Arthropoda > Insecta > Orthoptera > Morabidae > Vandiemenella > Vandiemenella viatica. The sequence continues at coordinate 71,391,700 of CM061921.1, read as the reverse complement.
TGCCCGATTGCTTTCACCACGGTGGCGTATAACACATGTGCAGCAATCATTGTAGGAGAAGTTGAAGCAGAATTCATGTGAAAACATTAGATTTTGCCAATCAGCACGTCATTGATGGCATTCAGGTGCCAGTTGCGTTGGTGGTTTCTAGTCAATGGAAGCCGACGCAATGGAATCCAAACCTCAGTAGACCGCGTCAAACCGTCGACACCGACACGTCCACACACGCTGCAGTGCTCCAGCGTCGATGTAACAGTGTGGACGAAACTGTCGGTTATTGCCATGCGAACAAGATGGCGGTGATTCCGCGATGTGGTCACATTATGTGGTCCAGTATCCGCTTGTCTGTGTACTAGGGTTGTCGCGGATCTCCACATCCGCATCCGCAAGTGCGGAAGTTTCGCATAGAATTGGACATCCGCATCCGCATCCGCAAATTTTAAAGCGGATGTATAGCGGATGTGTGTGTTTTTTTTTCTGGTTCTAACCCTCGTATTCGTCCACGCCCGTAGAGAGATTTATATATAGCCTATTGTTTTCTTTTTATATAAATTCGGCATATCGTCGCTCAGCTAAAACCACCAAGCTTTTATTACTATTTTTACGGCCCTGTTATAAGAATAACAATGACTTGGGCGGTATTGTTAGCTAAGCGACGGAACTTGTATGTAAAGGTGGGTTCCCACGATCCCCGTTAATAGAGGCGAGACGAGACGGGACGAAGTGTAGGGACGACCGCGGGCCGCAGGTATGCCTCCAGTCCTCGCCACCACAACCTCACCACGTTGCCTAGTGTCGTTTGGGCTACCATCCAACATGCCACGTGAAGGAGAAGGAGAAAACGCTGTTGTTTCTGCAGCCGCTTTTGTATTATTCAGTGCGTACTGTTTACTGAACAAAGATAAAAAGAAGAAGAAAAGACGTTGGTGGGTGTCGTCATTTAATAAGAGCCGGTCGAGGTAAGTTATTTTCCATATAATTTAAACAGATAGTTAATTTATTCCATTAATTTTACAAATTAACATGTTTTACAAAAATTTCAGATACAATGGATCGGATATGTTAAGTGATTTTGTTAAAGAACCGAGTCAGAAATTTGAAAATTTCTGTAGAATGTCTATAGAAGACTACGAATTTCTTCTAAATAAAATTGGCATTCACATTACAAAAAAAGATACAAACATGAGAAAATGTATTCCTGTTCAAGAACGGCTTGCAATTGCTCTGAGATTTCTGGCAACAGGAGACAGCTACCATAGCCTTTCTTATCTTTTTAAAGTATCTGTCCAAACCGTTTCAAGGAGTGTTACTGATGTTTGCAGAGCGTTGTCACAGGAATTATCACAAGAAATAAAAGTAAGCAGTATCTATTGTAGAAAGTATTTATTACCAAGAAATATTAACTTATTAATCATAATTAAGATAAACAATAATTAGGTCATTAAATTGAATCACTTAAGCATATTTCTAACTTCCAATTCGTAAAATTGTTTCAACTGGTTTTTTTGTTGGTTTTTTTAAGTTATTGATGTGGTTTTTTTTAACTAGTAGTAGAGAAATAGATGGTTTCAACTAGGTGACTGTTGTGAATTATTACAGCTTTTCGTGTCTGATGATGGTTGTGGGGAAAGGGATGAATCGAAATCTGGTGTCTGTTGTGAATGATTAGAGTTTTCCATGTTTGATGATGGTTTTGAGGAAGGAGATGAATGGAAACTTGGTAACTGTTGTGAATAGTTGAAATGTTGCGTGTATTGTAATGGTTCTGGAGAAGCAGATTGATGGTGGGAATTATAATTAAAGGGCTATGATTGTGAATAGAAACTTGGCAACTGCTGTGAATAATTAAAATGTTGCATGTGTTGCAATGGTTGTGGAAAAGCAGATTGATTGTGGGAACTATGAATAAAAGGCTGTGGCTGATATATTTGTGTTTCGTTTTTCAACTGATAAACTAATCTATCAATTTCAAGCATTGCAATTTCTCGTACTTTCTCTTGCAATCCTCTCAGTTTTTTGCACAATAAATCTGTATACAAGGCACAATCATCTCGCTCTGGCTTTTGGCTCATTTGCTTAAAATAATTGAAGGCTTCATCCATTTTTTTTCGATATCTTCTCTTTTTGAACGTTTTGGAAGATGTTTAGGTTCTTTAAACGATTGTTCATATCCTCCAGCCTCTTCTTGTTTCTTTTCATCGTTTCCAACATCGTTTTCCTTATCATCTTCTTCGGTAACTTCTTTATCTTCAGGGCCCTAAAAAAAATTAAAATTAGCTTCTTGCTTTACTTTGTATACTCAATTACCTAATTTGTTTGTTTCAGTTGCATCGAACTACATCTGAGTGGTTAAAAATAGAAAAAAGATTTCAGCAGAATTTGGAATTTTCCTCATTGCCTTGGAGCACTGGACGGCAAACATATTTTAATGCAAAGTCCTATCCATAGTGGGTCCGAGTTCATCAATTATCATAGCACTTTCAGCATTGTGCTTCTAGCTCTAGTAGACGCAGACTACAATTTTATTTTTGTGGATTGTGGGTGTCAAGGAAGAATAAGTGATGGGAGCGTGTACAGAAATACAGAATTATACAAAAAAATTTGTGGCAATGAACTAAATTTTCCTCCAGCTGAATGCTTGCCAATGAAAGAAACGCCACTGCCATATATTTTTGTAGCAGACAGCGCATTTGCTCTAACTCAAAATATGATGAAACCATATCCTGGAACTCACAATAAAGGATCAAAAGAGCGCGTGTTTAATTATCGGCTTTCACGAGCTCGACGAATAGTTGAGAACGTTTTCGGTATTATGTCTGCTGTTTTTAGAGTCCTCAGAAAACCTATGCTAATACAACCAGACAGTGTGACTGACGTTGTTATGACATGTGCTTTACTACACAACTTCTTAAGACGCTCTAAAAAGTCAAGATCAGTGTACACTCCCGTTGGTTCCTTTGATGCAGATAAAGAAGTTGGCGTCGTGCAATCTGGTTCATGGCGTAGTGACCAAGAAGGAATTACTTCATTACAACCGCTGAGAAATGTACCAAGGAAACCTCCGCTTTCTGCCAAGGTTGTAAGAGACCATTTTGCTGAATTCTTCCAAACGGATGGTGCAGTTGCATGGCAAAATAATTATTAAGACTAGAAATGTAATTTTGTTTTAGAAAATAATAGCTGAAATATGTATTAATGCTAAATATGAATAAATTAGCCATGGTACCCGGCGTCGCTCGGGAATGGTGAACGGATAATTAATTGCCTTTCACTGATTTATAACAGATTTACAATGAAAATAACGTTGCTGGAAATGAATTTAACTGTCAGACATTGATAACAATATTGGAAACCATAAAAAGAATAGAATCCTATTAAATTGTTTCAGAAGTATTGTTAACAGAATTATGTAATGTTGACTTACGCTGCTGTGATACAGTGTACAATCTGGCTTTAAAATATATCAATTTCTGGCTAACAGCTAATTTTGGCAAAAAATTAATATATGTGCTAACACCAATAAAATATCTCTCAAATTCAATAACTTTTTTAAAACAGTTGGCACTATCCTTCAATATCGAAATAAATACTGTTAGACTCATAAAAAAATTACTTCATAGCTACACGAGTAGTATTCATTGAGAAATGTAAGTGAAAACAGAAAGAAATGGGTACTGAGGATCAATTTGGATATTTCTAACTTGATTGTTCCTTGGAGCATATTGAGTACTAAATCACGTGTAAGTTGCTACACATAATCTAGAATCATGCTGTGACACACAGAGGCTTCAAAAACTTCAAACGTTAAATCGCACAGAAACTTTAAAAATTTATCACGTTTAAACCCTCCAAACAAGCAAACTTTAAATATATATAAGATGTACTTACCTCGGAATTCTTCGTTTGTTTCGGAATATATACAGCATCCAGAAATGTCGACATGGTATTAAAAAACGGCCAATCAAGCTTATAAATATCTCCTGCACCACTGCCCGTCTTCATGGAGTCTTTAACTCTACTACGTAGCTTCCTATAAGTCGACATTAAGTTAATCCTTTTCTTCTTTAATTCTTTAATCGGGATGTTACCATCCTTTAATTTACTTTGAATTCTAGTCCACGCATCGTATAAATCGTTTCTGTTTTTATGCTCTGCGGTATTGGTGTTCCATATAGCTGGTTCGTCTTCGTATGCACTCAAAAACTCGAAAATCATTTCATTTGACCACTCCATATTTATCACGCACAAGTCGACAACACAAAAGTACGGACCGAAACGAACTGAAGTGACACATTCACTGGCACTGAGCACTTTACAGCAGCAGAAGGGGAGCGCACCGCTGCTGTAAACCAGTGGCAACATCGCATCGCTACACGCGCCTGTGATCTATACCGACTCGAAGTGGGTAGCTCTGTCTCGTCTCTGCTAGCAGAGGCGGCCCTGTTCCCATGGCGTCCCGTCCCGTCCCGTCTCGTCTCGCCTCCGTTTACCTGGGATCGTGGGAACAGGCCTTAACAAAGAGGTGATTTGTTGTGCGTTTGCGGTGGAGCTACCTTCTAAGGTGACCGACTAAAAGGGCTCAGGTGAAATTTGCACTCAAGGGTCGCCCTCCTGGAAGGATGGTCTATAATCCTCTACCTTCCTGGAAGGACGGAGTCGCCGGAAGAAACGTACAGTCAAGCCCTGATGGCTTCTAAGGCTTTTGAAGCAACACAATTGTCGAATACTGATCTGACAGGTTGAAAAATTGTCAATCTGTCATGTAAATACAGAAGAAATTGTATCTCTTTACTATTTTTAGTTCTGAGTATTGTAAAATATCGTCCGAACACCGCCTTCGTAAGCCAGTAATTAAGATCCAGCACAAAGAGTTAAATTCACTAAAGCTTCTTTATTCTCTGTCTTACCACAGAAAATAAAATCTTATCTACTAAAGCCTACAGACTAAAATCCAGACATAAAGAGTTTTTACTTAAGTACCCATTTTACTCCGTGAAAGAATTTTCTTATTAGGATTTAGTAATTAAAGATGACTGACAAAATGGTGTATGGGAAACTATGGAAAACCCAAATCTCGGTATGGAAATCATTACTAAATGAATATAACAATGAAAATCGGCTCCCGCTAACTGAGGATCCTCTATTGTGGTGGAAAATGAATACTAAATTTGAAGCATTTGCACATATAGTGCGTGCTTATCTGTCGCCTCCTCCCGGTTCTGTACCAAGGGAACAACTTTTTAGTGGAGCAAGTTTAATTTATGATCCACTCAGGAATCGATTATAAGGAGACAAAGCAGCAAAATTATTGTTTATTAAATATAATTTGCCACTTTTAGGCTTTAACTATTAGATTAGTGTAGCTTCTCTGCTAAGTAAACATTATTATCTCAGTTAGTTTTGCCTGTGCTTTTTAAATATTTATTGCCAGAAATAAATAGTTTTCTAATTGCTCTAATTGACATAGCAATGATTTTATTATGGTTTACTTAACTTACTAATGGATTTAATTTGATTCTATAAAGAAGTTTGTAGTTTCTAAAATGTTCTGTTCCAAATCTAAGGGCAGACTTATTACTTCTTATCAAGAGAAGACTTTTTGTATATTTTAAGCTTATTTTCAATAAAATATTAAATAATAACTAATATAAAAATTGCACCTCCACTTCCGCAAAACATCCGCTTCCGCAAAACATCCGCATCCGCGGATGTCAGCCACTGGACATCCGCATCCGCATCCGCATCCGCAAAGATCACATCCGCAACAACCCTAGTGTGTACGTCCCTCTCAACTCCACTGATCCACACACACGTCACTGTCGTAGCAGCGTGCTCTGGATGAGCCGCAGTTTCACGGTACGACGAACACGTTCCTGGAGATCAATCTTTCTGCCACGTTCGAAATCACTCGCATGCTGGTATTGTGATCTTTGACATCGACGAGGCATGCCGACAGTTGTTTACACGTTTTCACTTCGTTTGATGGTTCTGAACCTACTGAGCGTGGCGTAACATTGACCTGTCCAATCACACGCTACTAGGCCTAAGTGCGCGCCATCTCTCAGCAATCTTAATCACTTATGATTGTTCCACTGCTTCACACTTCCTCCGATTTTTGAGTGATTCAAAGCATTCATTTTGGGTGTTCCAATTTTCGAAGGCTGTATTGAGTTTTATGTTGCTATACCGCAGTATTTATTGTTAATGGCTCCCACTCGATCGTAACTTCGGAACCTCCCAACTTTTTTGTGTAAGATGGTCCCAATTTGCTGCGTATTGGAAAATTATTACATTCTTGTTTTTATTCAAAAACTTATGAAGGTACTGTCAATTGGATCGTGCCTTCTATAGTTAGCTGACAAATCAGGATAGCAGGTCGAATGAATTATTGATTATTTACCATCCATACAGCAAGGAGATTATAATACCATCTGGCTCCTAGATACTGTCCGTTTATTAAGTGTTATCTACGTAGCACCATTTTGAGGTGAACTAACTTTGTGTAATTGGGTTTCTATCTACCGCAGGTTTGTATTGAATTAGAATCAACAGTGACAGATGTACTGATCCACTCTACCCTATATTTTTCCCTGCCCCAAACAGTAAAAAGTAATTACCTTTGGAGAAAAATAAAAAGTGGAAGGAGACATTTTTTGACAGTAAGAAGCCTGAATAAAAGACGATATTTACACATCAACGTTTATACGGAGAAGTCTCAATCAGACAGGAACAGCAGGAGAATATGTTGCCAGTGTCAGTACATTTGGGAATATTCCGACCTTGTAGATCGTTGTCTTGGTGCAAATTCAACGCGGTTCGGAGAAAATAGCTTTATTTTGCTCGAGGATGAAAGAGAATGTCCTCAATGTAATGAATACCGAAAAAAACATCAATATTTGCTAATTGTTTCCATCTGAATATATTTATGTTGATCAATTCGATGGACTACAGCCGTTCAAATCATTCAACCATTTCAAGCCGAACAAAAATTGGACACTACTCTCACTAACTTGTAGCCCAGAAAGGTATTCTGTCATTGCCTTTTAAAAGAATCATACTGACACTCGCCTGTGGAAATTTAGGGAAATCATGGAAAAACGAAGTCTGGATGGCTAGACAGGGAATAGAACCCACTAGACCCGAGAAATGCGTCATCACAATTTCTTCCATTCGAACCAGCGAACTCCATATCGAGTGCAAGGCTTTGGCGACCTCTTTTTTTTTTTTTTTTTTTTTTTTTTTTTTTTTTTTTTTTTTTTTTTTTTTTTACTTATGGCTTTACGCCATGTTGACGTCGATGTTCTTAGAGGCGGGATGGGACAGGATACAAGGAACAGAAAGGAATTCGGCCATGGTTTTTTGAAGGAAACATCCCGGTATTCACCTGTAGTGATTTGGGGAAACCATGAAAACCCAAATCTGTATGACCAGACGGGGATTCGAACCGGCGTCCTCCCGAATACGAGACCAGAGCGTTAACCACTCACCCACCACGCTCGGTGTAGCGACCTCTGCAACGAGGCAGGAGTCATATATATTATATGAAAAAGACTTGTAATGAACAATTTTCTGAACTACAAGCGTAATCATTAGATACCTCAGTTGCATTACTTCATAAATAATGTCTAAATACATAATTATATACTATAAGGCACAAATAACTACTCAACCGAATTGTTTGAAATTTCGCTGGTAGGTTCAACATCATAAAACATGCCAAACATTCAGTTGTCAGTCTTGATTACACCTTTCATACAATGCTTTGCAGCAGTATAAAAACGATCGGAGGCGAGCGATCCCCGTTTAAACTGAGCGATAGAGTATGCTTCAAATAAGCACTTGCAAAAAATTAGAGCAGTAGTAGTTCCACATATGGTTAACATATAAGTCATGCCACTGCTAGGTAGTTCAGAAGAGATACAAGAATGAATTCAGTCTCCAAAATAGACGCAGCGGAACCGTCGGAAAAAGTCCAATAATTTGGCAAAGGATATATGGATAATTGACCTACGAGGTACTGCGTTCAGGCAAATAGTTAAAACGATAAGAAGAAACTATTTCATTTTCAGACTATCAACGATACAGCTGGGTGAAGGATGTAAAAACTATGGTAGCATAAGTTTAAAATCACATGCTTTAAGAATACTTAGTAGGGTAGTACAGGATGAAGTGAAACAGTAAGAGATTAGATGATTATTAATCAAAGTTTGGGGAGAACATGAATATAAAAGAAGCACTTTTGCGAATAGTAAAGAAGGATCGATAAACTGGGATCTTCATATTCGCGTTTGTGGTTTGTAAGAAATTTTTGACAAGTGAGACACGTGGTTCGTAAACTTTGCAGAAGTTACATGTAAAATACAATTAAATGGGAATAGTTTATAAGCTACATAAGAATCAGTGGGCATAATGAAAGATAAGCATCGTTTCAAAGTGTTGAGTTTACCATTACTGACATTATATTATTATATGTTGCGGAAGAAAAGAAGAAAGTAAAAGTATTGGCTGGAATTTTTCACCTCTAGTAAAAATTTTCTTTGATAAGGTGAAAAAGCTATGACGCTCCTTAGGGCGGATTCTATGTTAAATGTAGGTCCCCTTTAACTGGTAAGATTACTAGTTTACGTGACTACAACTGAGGAGCATTGCACAGCCAGTAGGAAACCTCTATTACTAAGTCATTAATGCCATACGAAATTATTATTTAAAAAAATTCATATGACATACACATTTAAAGAGAAACAATCAGTATGGTGCGATTTGCTGACGATATAAGTTCTATTTGCAAGTAAGGTGTTAAGCAAATACTGAATGCTGTTTTTTAGCTAAATACACAAAAGTTCATGAAGGATGGCAGCAATAACGGCAAACAATGTAGACCATAAGCAAATAAGTGTAAGTTGAAGTAGACGTGAGAAATTCTTTCAGAAAGTAAAATTTAAGCCAGTGGGCGAAAAAAATGATGATTTAATAATCAAACATTGATCTGGGCATCAAGAACTGTATGTATGGATATTAGGCTCTTTATGAAGGTAAAGCTACGACTTTGTGACTATCAGGAACCTAATGCCAGTGAGGAAAGCTGAACGTCATTCTATTTAGACAACATGATTGCTTAATTTATCGGCAGAAGGAACAGTTACGGGTAAGAATGTAAAATAAAGACTGATATTTATACGAAGCACGGAACTAAGAATTTAAGTTGTAAAATGTATGTGCATATAAGAGGTTCAGAATAGGTGTAAGTTTGCATCAAACGAGTCGAAAGACTAAATCCTTCAGTAGCTTAACGATCGATTTAATGTGCTCAACGGCTTAAGACAATATGTTTATGCAGAGTATAGTATTGAACAGTATACCACCAGAAGAGAACAACAGCAATATGAAAGGATGTAGTATTCAACCATTCACTAAAAAAAACCGATCGTAAGAATTTGTTGATGGTTATATATTAAACTACGAGATTGCAAAACGACTCAAGGAGTCGATGTAGCTCAGCAGGGAAGCTACTCAATCATCATGACGTAGACAGGGTTCGTTTCCAGCTTTCTGTGATGTTTTCATTCTTCAAAATTCTTAAAACATTCTAAGAAGTAATAGTTATTTACAAAATGTATTAATTACATTTAAAAAAATTTCTATCCGGGATCTGTATCGATTTCCTGGGTGATCGAATGATCTGCATCTATTTCCACGTTCTTCTCTCACTCATTACAAATTCAGAAAAAAAAAATTACAGTCACAAAAATGTCCAATTTGTCATTACTGAACCAAACCTACACTCTGCATTCAAAATCCAACTATACCATGCGAAAGTAAAAGCATCAAATACAAAGAATTTGTTACGCTAAATGGGATCATGTCGTATTGTTAGGCCAAATGGAGGCGTGTCGTCGTTTTGGTTTCCCTTCGTCAATTCAGATCTATCGATTTCTCGTAAAAAAAAACAGTAGTGTCGACAGGTAAGGGTGAAGTTGTATAGTATTGATGTTCCAATAAAATAAAGTCACCACACTGTTGGTTTACCCTCGTAAAGCCCAAGTCGAAAAACAAAAATCGTATCCCGTTGTGTTTGTCTCCGCCAACGCTGTGATATCGTGCATATATTGAATTTCATCGATATGTGCGAACTGAGTGTTATCGGGAACGCAAGAAAGTCACCGCGGTGACTCCAACTTCATTAACTCTGTGGGTTTCAGTTAAAGCCGGTTCAGTTAACAGAGGCGGCTCAAGGTCGGTCTGCTCTATCCCCACCCCTCTGTCCTTACCCCAGCATGCGAAGGAAAAATTTACCACTAGCTTAATTGGACACAGCGTTCGGCTCGGGGAGGTAGGAAGGGAGGGGGTAGTGAAGTGAGGAGCGGGGCCTGGGGAACATGACCTTGAGCCCGCCAGTCCACAGTGAACAGAGTATAGTCACTATGTACGGTTGTGTTATCCGATACATACTTAAAGAATGTCAAATGACAGGTGTGCAGGTTTTGTCTCAAGAGAGATCGAGTGGCACAATAATTAATTTATGTGCATTTAGCTGATAAGGTCTTTAGAATTTCGGAAAATAATCAAAAAATTTGGCAAGCCAATGTTCGTAGACATCGCCGTCTACATTCGCCTTCCCTCCTGTAAGACATCACGTATACACCAGTATTCTTTCCGCTTAAGGCTCTGCGGTATCTCTGAATTCAACATGAATGAATCTGCTAAGTGATACTAAGGGTATCGATTTTGAATCGAATCTTTTGGCCATCTCACTCGACATTCTGAAATAGTAAAAGTTTTCCCATTAATGTCCACAAAGTAATGGTACATGTTTATTATTCCACTCGATTTCACTTCAGACGTAAACTAGAAAATGTAATTTATGTAATACTGATACAATTCGCAATGCAAGAGTTCCGCGTCTGAAACCCTTCCCAATACATTCCCAGGTATACCGTCCACTAGTAACTTCTCCACAGGCTCCGTCCTTCCAGTCCCATAGTCCTGTACTACATAGTTTGATGTTAAATAATCTACAAGACCTCTACTAAGCTAATTTACTTGTTTCGCCCCTTAAATGTCTATTCACTTAAGGGGATACGTAATCGCCAATCCCCGCGATGTTAAATTATGCCTACTATAGGGAACATTTTCTCACAAACTGCTGGAAATAGATAAATAAATTTTTTTTACTGTATGTGCATTGGTATGTTGTAACAATACTGAAACAACAGTTTTTTGTCAAAATATTTGCTTACAGAGATATTATTATATTACTAAAGTAAATTTTTTCCTTCACTTTTAACTTGATCATTATCTCTAAATCAACTAATTAAAAAATCATTGTTTCAGTATGTAAAAGAAACCAATGTGACTATGTCATAAAAATTTCAGACTTCTAGGTTCACCAGAACTTGAGATAATGTTCCTAGAAGAAGTAAAAAGTAAACTTACGGGAAACGGAGAAAGAAGAATAAAACATTCCTAATCCATAGTTAATATCCCCTTCACAGTCTTCATACTCATCTTCAAGTCAACTTTTGGCAACCCTCTGCAACTGTCTTGCTTTTTTCACTAATGTCTTATATTGTCTCCATGCCTTGGTCTGTGCCGATCTAGTGGGATATTTGAATTCATGTCACATGAATATACTGCCAAAAAGTTTATGGTCAGCCATGAGAGAAGTGTATAACAAAAGCACGATACCCGATCTCACAAATCTATAAAAATAAAATAGTTATAATTCTAGTAGAGCCATGTATGATACGTCATTTTAAAGAGGAAACTTGGCTGAATATAATAAGCCAATAAAACGAAAATCGATTTTTTTCGCCCAAAATCCGATTCCGTATCCCCTTAAAAAATAGCAGGCCTATTTTGGTTGATACGCGCTTCATTTGAAGTGTGAACAGACGACACCGCGAAGAGAACTTCCAAGTTAAGAGAAGTATAATCATTAGGAATCCGGATGGTTGTGCCGTGGTTCGTGTTTGCGAATGTGTTATGCTTGTGTTGGGAAGTCTCCTGGTACGTTACATGGCATTACACCACTCTTCGTTTCGTTACCATTTGTTTTTTATGTGAAACATCCATTGCTGCACCTTGGAAGTAATACCGACTCGTATGCCGTGACGGCAAACGGCAAATGGCATAACGCTCTCTTATGACGTCATCCCCGCTCTCCGTCACTGCGCTCTAGTCCCATTAACATTGTCTGAAGTACTTAAAGATTTTAAATCAGTGACAGTATTATTGGGTTTAAATGTGAGTAAGACTGACGATCAAAAGGCCAAGAAGAAACAAAAAATTAAAGTTCAGGCTGCAGTAATATGTTTAATATGCGTGCACAACTTTTGCTTTATAAAACACAGTCCACCGATTCAAACCAAAGGTTGCTAAACCATCTATTAATATATTATTACCATTCTATTTTATTGGTTCATTTGAGGTTAGAAATGTGAATACTGATGCCAACACAAGCGGTTTATTTTCTACGCATTCCTACACAAAACGCGGGATATATACATGACGCTCTCTTATGCCGTCATTTTTAGCAGGAGATTTTAGTGTTTATATTGCAACAAACGATTCAGTCCCTTTGACAACATTCCTTGAAAAAAAATTTGTTTTGAAAATCAATAATAAGCCAACTGAACAACACACATGGAACAACAATCGATGCTCATTTTCAAGATACCAGGATAATATCACGTCTAATACTTTTGATATATACTTCAGCTACCATAGGCCAATCATTTCTTTAATACCATCTAACACACCTTCAAAAGTTACTATTACAGAAATCACAGACGATACAACAAATGATATTCCATAACTGCATATTATACATACATTAATATATATATATTAAAATATTTATTTGTCTTGCATTTATATTCTGCATATAATATTATAGTAATAAGACTATTAAGAAAAAGATATTTATTGTAGTAACGAAATTGTACGCTTTTATATTTTACTCCATATTTATTTATTGGTTTTGTTTAATTGAAAATTCTTTCAATTACCATATAAAATATATATATACCCTGTATATATACACATTGTGGTGATAGCCGTAAAATTTTGAACTGCCATAAGATAATGTGTACATGGGATTGATAATTTTTTTTTTTTTTGGGAGGAGACATAATTTTCATTTGACCAATAGCGTCGGCTTCCTGGTTTCGACGATATTGCTTGTTTTTCCTCAACTTATACAGCTATAACATTGTCATCCTACTGAAACAAAGATTTTCATCGATCATCCCAAAACGCAAATTCTAACTTGTATTATATCTAACGATATAGGCACCGGTTTTTCACAGTGTGAGGTTTTTTTTTTTAACCCAGGGGCAGTATTTCGTGTTGGACCTCAGGCTAAGAAAATTTTTGCTAAGAAGCGTTGTTTACCGGCCTGACTGCTTTGGGTAGAGATTGGTGCTGACCGCTGCAATTTAGACGGCAAGACAGAAAGTGCATAATGTAAGCATCGGTACACCAACCTTTTAGCAAGGACAACGAAGATTAATCGCATTATTAAAACCCTCGTTCCGAAAAGAAAAAGAAAAGAAAAAACTTACCATGGACCCAGCCAACCCCCAGTTTTAGGAAATTGTGACCAGTTGCGAATCTTCTGGCATTCGTGGTATCGTTCGGGAAGATGTTAGAAACCAGAGCGTTTTATTGTAAAGTTATACAGTGTCGATATAACGTTACTAGGATGGAGCAAGCAGGAGGAGAGGACTTTGCAAGCGACGGGAAAGACTGCTTGTGTCTGTGGAGGTCCCACCGCTGCAAACCGAAGTTTCCTGCGAACCAATCGCAACCTGCCACAGGTCAACCCGGCTACAGGGGAGTTGCAGTCATCTTGGAACGAGAGATAACCGTCAGATGTCCGCGGACACAACTATGTATCGGAGTTGAAGCGGAATAAACACTGCAATACGGTAATCCAGCGTTATACAGATTTTCTAACGACATCCTAACTGAGTTAAAAAAAAGCTTTTTGAATTAATTAATAACTTTTATAATTTAGCAAACCCATTCAGTGTGAAATATCTAAAGTTCATTCATTAATAAATGTTTGTAAACCCTTATTACCTTATCATATATTATCTAGATTAAGAGTTCCCAAACTGGAAGGCTAGGGGTGCAATGTAACTTCGCCACCAGTGTGGCTCTACAACGTGGCAAGTACTATATCTCCTTCACCGCCTCTTGGAGATGAAAAACCTGTATTCTAATAGCACACACTTATAGGATGTGTCATTGGTAGTACTGAGAAATGGGCATTTACCTCTTTAATAATAAAATTGTGGTGGGGAGGGGACGTGAGTACTTTTCTTTTGACGGAAGAGGGGCGTGGTAAGAAAAACCATAGGAACGCCTAATCCAGGTAGATAAGCCACTTGCATTTGGCACAGTTATAAATTGTGATCAAGGTGAAAGATCTTTTAGCAGTATGGCGCCCAACAACTTATTGTCAAAAGGTACCATCTAACCAGAACAAGTCATTACTTCTATCTTTATAGAGATTTAAATGTAATTTCACGCACTGCTAGTATTATCGTTTCCACGGCTACCTGTAATTAAATATCTTTCAGAGATACATGAACGTTACGAATTGTTTCCATTCAATAAAGCTGTTTGGTATGCAAGCCTCGATTATATTTTTGACGTTATTGCAGTGTTCGTGATTTCAACCTAAATTGTATTTTTATGCAGTGTTTGAAATGCTGTTTGTTACAATGACGTAATAAGCGTATCATTTTATCAGAATTGTTAGGATAAAGCCTTCCTGCACCCACAGCTTAAACATTCACACAATGATTTAGCAAAGGCGGCACACGAACTATTAACACTTCAACATCGAGTGCTCTTAATCTCACAGGAGTGGGTTATATAGTATTCGAGTATTAACGTACTGTGGATTCCTCGCAGTAGATTCGGTAGAGCAACTACCAACTAAACGACAGAGGTCTAAAACCTAAGGAAACTGATTTTTTTTCGGCAATGTTGTTGAGGATTATCTGCAGTCCTACTCTGTCCGCTGTAATTTGGACTAAACTAGTCGTGGAAAGTTGCGCTGAATAGACCGCCTACTCAACAGTGAGAAAATATTCAAAGGAAACAACGGAACTCCACCTCAACCAATCCGAACCTACGAACCACAATAAACAATATGGAGAAGACGTTCACCTTCTTGTTAAAAAAAACGCGATCCTGAGCTGCCATATGCGAACATGTTTAGGTAGAACGTGCCTCAGAGAACTGTAGACAGTGTGACGTAGCCGTCTACTCACTCTCGAACTCCTACGACCGGTCTTCTCTACGCGGGCAGCTGTGCCCCCTGGAGCTTCCCCAGGCTCGGTGGTCTAACGAAGACTCGGCGGACAAACGAAGGCTCAGCGATCAAACGAAAGCTCGCTGGACATTCGAACGCTCGGCAATGCAGAAATAGCGCATAGTTTCTTCCTCGCCTAAACCGTGTAACAAGGATGGTACAATATAGATAACTGTACCAGATTTTACAGCAGGGACATTCTCATATCTGTAGTACTTTAATAACTTCTACCAATATTTTGCGTAAGTTATGTCAGTTGAATGGTCGTAGACATGAAGTGTAACGTGTATGTGTTTGATAAACATATGTAACGGAAGTATTACAAACCATGAGATCAAAACATAGTGACAAAAACCATAACATAAATAGGTTATCTGAAGGTGCTGACATACATAAAGTATACCCTGAATCCACATTTAGTGCATTATGATTTTTAAGGAAGCTTCAAATTTATGAGACATCTTGTAAGGATTTGTACCTATTAATGCATGATATTGAGCTCACTTTAATGCCATAACTATGGTTCCGATCTTTATGACCATAAATATAGAGAAATATGGAGGCAAATATGACCTTAAAAATGGGTAAATATGACCTAAAAATGACAAAATATGACCAATCATTTAAATTTACTATACATGACAACATACTCAATTACACGTGATTTATTTTATCTAGTAGTGTTGTTTTCATGTAGGCAGTATAAATTGCTTTCGTGCACTCATTTGCAGAATAGAACTCTTTCATCTGTACTAAAATACTCCTCTCTAAATTCCCTTACGTAACTTCGCACTTTCAGAAAATTTTACTTTCGGCAAGGCGGTAGGTCTACTCACTGATCCGCTGTAGACTTAATGATTACTGAGGATTTTTACTGAGATATTGATTGGCGAGGATCGACACAGGCATGCTTATGCTGCATTGCGAGATTAAAAGACGGGCGAGCATTACGTTTAAAGAGTGACAATAATGTATAACATTAGTTCTTGACTGGTGATTTCTGACCAAAGTGAAAATTAGTTTTATTTTTCCCCATCTGTATAGCAGAAATACAGTTCTGTGAATAATTAACTTAATTCCTTCTCATCTATATCTAGTGAATTCCCGGTACAGTTAAGAAACTACTAGATTTTTCCTCAAAATATCACTATATGACCATAAATATTATCTAAATATGACCAAAACAGGGAAAATGGTCTGAATTTAATATGCTATATTAAATACATTTAAATACAATCAGAAACGTTGAATCAGTGTTTAATTCAGCATTTCCCGACCCCGGCAGCGTAGGGGTAGCGTGCTTGCTTCGCGTTGCAGGGGTCACCGGTTCGAGTCCGGCCGAGGGCATGGGTGGTTTTAATTAAGTGTTGTGTTCGTCTTGTGTCGTCCCTACAAAAGAGAGAAAACAATCACACTTGGATGAAATCTATACACTGTAAAAACGAAAAAAAAAACACATTGAGCTGGCTAAATAGCTAACATGGCCGACTCAAAAAGAAGGCAGGAAAAAAATATGACCTGTCCTAAAGATCCGAACCCTACTCATAACTGGTATCACTCTCATACGTGACTGTAAATAACCAAAAGATCATTCCTATGTTCAGGGGAAAAAACTGTTTCACTTTTATCAAATTCTGGAACATCGCCACAGAAATGTCGAAATGTAGTGAAATCTGCCGATATTTACTTTTTCATTAACATAGAGTTTTGTCAGGTCTCTTAGTATCTCAATTTTCCAAAAGCAAACGTATACAGTCTTATAGAATGATATAATGGCACGTAGAAAATAACAACAAGAAGACATATACTCTCCACTCTTTTTTAATTTTTCAGTTACTTCAGTCTTCGATTTTGCGATTTTGCGATTTTGCGATGCAGTTCGTGGCTGTTCCGGTTGTACTGAATGAGTAATAGCGTGGCTTCGTCCCCACGCAGCACGCAAATAACAGACCGAGCCTACTGCCAGGCTCGAGCTTATGTCCAGGCTCGGTCCTCTGTCCTGTATTTCCGGCATTTGGCCGGCAGAGGTCACGCTGGTAGCGACAAACCGCGCTAGCCTAGACAGCGTTTGCACGACTCTACCAGACATTATTAATCTAGGCCATATTTCCGCAGTTGTTGAACAATAATTTTATAAATAATTCCGTCCGTGAACTTTGTTTTTATTTGATTCCCCAGACGCGTTTCGCCCTTGTGATGTAGGGAATCTTCAGTGGCTGTAAATGTTTTTACATGTGTTGTTACAATAATTATCTACAGTACAACAGTTTATATATATATATATATATATATATATATATATATATATATATATACTGTACTCACAGATATAGTGGCATTCCTTACATGCCGGTCTGGAACAGCACTTCAACACTGTCACATCACTATTCATGGCAATTCCTTTTGAGCTTTATATCACTACATCTACAACAAAGGTGCAGCATAAAAAACAACTAATGATATAATACTCAAAAGAAATTGCAATGAATAGTGATGTGAAAGTGTGTGAAGTGCTGTTCCAGACCGGCTTGTAAGGAATACCACTATATCTGTGAGTACGGTGTGTACATATGTGTATATATATATATATATTTTACTGCAGATAAATATTGTAACAACACATGTAAAAATACTTTACAGTCACTGAAGATGCCCTACACCACAAGCGCGAAACGCGTCTGGGGAATCAAATAAAAACAAAATTCACCAAAACAGTTGTTTTTGACGGAATTATTTATAAAATTATCTAGCAGATATACTACACCATCATGAAATTTGGGATAACAGTAACAATAAATGATTACATTAATTCGTAGTAGCTGAATTCATGAACCAAAAACCAATCCATTTTTAAAACACTACGGCTACTAATTACTTTGTAAACGTAAGTAAAACCATGCTTGTAGATATTAATTTCATTAGAAAACTGACGTATCATAAATTAGTAAGAGGTGAATATCTGTACCTTGCTGGAAATAGTTGGCTTTGCGGACGTAGACGCAGACCAGAGCCATCAGCTGCAGCTGGGACAGTCGTTGTCTCGTCGAAGGCGGAAGCGGAAGTAGGTCGCGGAGGTTCGCGATCTCCGCGTTGATCAGGTCGCGACGTAGTTTGGACGCGCCCTTCGTCGACTTGCTCGCGTCGAACCTGCAACAACAATGAAACCTTACACCTCCTTCCTTATTACGGAAACAATGAGTAATAGCTTGTTTAAATCAGTCGTTAATGCGACAGAAGGACTAGGCACTAGGGTTTCAGTCCCCGACGAAACCCAGCATTTTTTTTTTATTTTTTTTTAAGTGAAAACTTCTGTAGTCACGATGTTTGGACGGGGTAATATTTGTGAGTTCGCGACTTCCCGTCACCGACATTTTATGACCTGTTGCGCGTATGATATGCGTATTGGACGCTTTTTGGATGGGTAAAATCTCGATTTCGCGTCACCAACATGCTAATCTTAAAAGAATATCTGTAGCTATAAGTATGATGTGTTGTGCTTCGACAGCAGTGAAAGTATAAATTATTCTTGTATCTTATACAGGGTGTTACAAAAAGGTACGGCCATACTTTCAGGAAACATTCCTCACACACAAACAAAGAAAATATGTTAGGTGGACATGTGTCCGGAAACGCTTACTTTCCATGTTAGAGCTCATTTTATTACTTCTCTTCAAATCACATTAAACATGGAATGGAAACACACAGCAACAGAACGTACCAGCGTGACTTCAAACACTTTGTTACAAGAAATGTTCAAAATGTCCTCCGTTAGCGAGGATACATGCATCCACCCTCCGTCGCATGGAAACCCTGATGCGCTGATGCAGCCCTGGAGAATGGCGTACTGTATCACAGCCGTCCACAATACGAGTACGAAGACTAACGAAACTAAAATGAGCTCTAACATGGAAAGTAAGCGTTTCCGGACACATGTCCACATAACATATTTTCTTTGTTTGTGTGTGAGGAATGTTTCCTGAAAGTTTGGCCGTACCTTTTTGTAACACCCTGTATATAAAAATGATTTTTATTTTTTTTACCAATGTTTTTTATTAAAACACACAGTTCTTATCCAATTTTTATGGAACTTTGCTTACGTAAACTTTAAAACATATAAAGAAACATTGTATATGTTTTATTTACAAAAAATAAAATAAAAAATAAAAAAAACCTTCTACTCCTTTTCCCCTCACCTTAATTTCTGTCAACGTTGTTCATACAAACCATCAGTTTTTATCCGATTTTGATAATATTTTGTGTAATAGGGTTGTTTGCAATAAAATTCACTTAAAATACTATTTTGTGATGGTATGGTTGGATTTATTAATGAGGACCATATTTTGATTATTAATTCATTCCTGTGTTGGTCATGAGTTGTTGATACTGCTGAGTTCAGTCAATGATACCGAGCGTAGTGATTGAACGGTAGCGCACTGGTCTCGCATTCGGGAGGACGCGGGTTCGAATCCCCGTCCGGGCTTTCATATTTAGGATTTCCATGGTTTCCCCAAATCACTCCAGGCAAATGCCGGGATGGTTCCTTCAACAACTCATGGCCGCATTCCTTTGTGTTTCTTGCACCAAATCCTTTCCCGTCTCTAATGACCTCGACATTGACGAGGCGAAAAGCCATAAAAAAGGGCGAAAGATTATTCATACACATTGAAGGAAAGAGAAATACAATTGCTACTGACTGAAGTTTCCAGATTAATTTTTCGCTGTTTTTTCTTTAAAAAAATAATTGGGAGCAAATTGACATAGCGTATACCGAAAAACACCCCAACGTTCCCATGGGAGTAATCACAGTGATTTACAAAATTCCAACTCCTGTATGGGTTGAGGAGAAAGTTTCAGAATGCCTGGACCAAATGTCACAGCCCTCCTACCAGAAAGGGTTTGACTTAAGTAAGCGATTATGTTGGAGGTGAGTGTTTTTTGTTTGCGAAGTCGTTTAGGCGTAAATAATATTTTCCTATAGTTTGAGACACGCGATGCATAGCGTGTGAGGTCGGATTGCCCTCTCTGCTGACCTTAGTTGTTGGATTGCCCCTCTGTAGGCACAATTTGACCATGAACTGTGACCCCTTACTACACAGCTCAGCGAGTTAGTTCCCCTAGCATTTCTCTCAGACAGGAAACCATCGGCTTTGAAGTTTCTTCTGTAAATGTTACTGGCACTGGTGGTTTTCATATGGCTGTATCTTCTTTCTTATTAGGACGGTAAGTGACGACAATCAGTGTTGTCAACACTACGCTGTTATGCTTGCACATTTCAACGGTTCTGCATCAACAACGCAAACTTTCTTCGTATATCCTTAACATTCACATTAACTTATTCAGATGCTGAATGATGTGTTGGTTCCATGGGCAAACTGCATTACGGCGGGTGTAAGTTTCCTGGTTTAAACCCCGCTTTTTGCTAGACATTTAAACTAAACTTTTGGTTCGGCACAGCATTAGTTACTCTGTGGTTCGGTGTCCATGTAAATTCGCTGGGTGAAATAGACACAAAAAAGACGAATTGAGTGGCAATTTGATAATAACTTTTAATCTTATTTTTAGTGGCATTAGGTCCGTGCGAATCTTTAGCACGCTCAGAATGTTTTTCTGTATCACCTACAACTGTATTTAGAAACAGATTTTGCCGTGATGCAAGAGCGCTCCGTCCTCTTATCGATTACTTAAACTAGCTTCAGTTATTTACAAACCTATGGTACGAATAATACGATAAATCAACAGGAATATTTTTTTTTGTCCAACTAAAATTTACATCATATTAAATCTTCTCTGAGAATCGATAAATTTGTTATGACTAAACGTGGCGAACGAGTGGTAACGCTCTGGCCTCGCATTCGTGATAATGCGGGTTCAAATCCCCGTACAGCCGTTTATATTTCTGTTTTACATGGTTGCATGAAATCGCTCCAAGCGATTGACAGAATGGTTGCGATTTCCTGTCCTTTAATCGCCTAGAGTCTTTTCCCGCTCCTAATGACCTCAACGTCGACGGGGTGTAAAGCAATAGAAAAAAATTATGCGTATTACCTTGCACTTCTTGCTATTTAATTTAAGCCTAATGTATCGCACCGTGTTGAAATCACGTCCGCATCAAGTTGAAGCTCTAAGCAATCAAAAGAACAATTTACTTCTCTACAGTCAGATGGACAATCCTAAACAACTGTTAATATGTTCTCGAAGAATAGGAGTTTTCTTTTGTATAAACCTCGTTGACATCGAGGTCATTAGAGGCGAAAAAGAACCGGGGGAAGGAAGGAACGGGAAGGAGATCGGCCATGGAATTTTTGAAGAAAGGATCCCTGCATTCACCTGGAGTGATTTCTGCAAACCGAAATCTGGAAGGCCGGACAGGGATTCGAACCCGCGTCCTCCCGAATGTGAGGCCAGAGCGTTATCGCCTACCCACCACGCTCGGTCTGAATGCTGTAGAGGAACTAAATGCAGTATGCTAGTTGCTAATCAGTATCTGTTACAAACTTTCAGAACATTACATTAAAATGACGTATTAATTACATAACAAGTTGTGGAAATAAATAGTTTCCAGTCTAAAACTTTTGTTAAGTATCGTATTACCTATACAACACTTGTAAATCTCTTCCAAGCACATCAGTTCTGTAAAAAATGAATGTTCTTATATAGTGGGATTCAGACAACAGCAACAACGCGTAGTATGTTATGCGGGACGGCAAGCAAGTCACGTTTCAGGAATCCCATGTCCGAAGAAGCATGGTTTGGGTGCTGTAGGTTATCGACGTTTGAGAAATTTCGGATATGGCGATGGGTGTGCTTTCGATGTTTGGGGAAGAATGCTAGCAAGTAAATTTAAAAAAAAAAAGATTTCAGATCGGTGATCCGGAGATTCAGGCACATGTTTGAGTTCAGTATTTCAGTCGCTGCGTGGGTTCGTGCGATATGGTCCTCCTCTGATGTTAAACTTGGTATTCAACTCGAAGGTTGGTTGGACGCCCCCTAGCCCGGTAATCCTACCGGATAAAGGGGATCTACAGTTTAACGTGGAATCCGAACCACGGAAGCGTTTTCGCGTACTTCATATTACACATCAAGCTTTGCTAGAGGTGAAGGTCGGGTTAAGGGTCTTTGAAAATCCCCGCCATGACAAGGATTTGAAACGGGGTCCTTCCGATCTCCAATCAGGCACCTTAACCACTGAATCACCACACCGCTACTTTTTATACCCCTCCATGGAAAAAGAGATAAATTCTGTAAGATTTCGTAATGAAAAAATCTTGACATCTCCAACACCGGAACGGTACCGCAAAACATATTAAGCATTGTCGGTGTAGTTTTGAATCACCTTGTATGTCGAATGATTCCACTCGAACAATTAATGGAAACTTATGCATTCCAAAGTATAACTACCATAGCTGATATAATCAGTTTTGAAAACCGTGTAAGCCTTTAAATGTCATCAAGAACGATTTATTTTAAGAGATTAAGGGAAGTGTTTCCATCTGCCTGCTGACCGTATAATCTTTTTTGTTTCTCACACGGGAAGTTTGTACTTTCCTTAAAAATAACGGAAAGCAAGAAACAATTGGAACACCCCCAAGTGACACATAACTTCAAACATTGTTACAAAACAAACGTTGTTGTGATAACCCATATATACCTGCTTATTTTAAATCCTAAGTAAGTTTATAATAGGAATAAACTTTTTTTCTCATGTCATCAGTCTGTCAACTAGTTATCCTTGCATTTCTTCCTGTGTTGGGCTTACCTGTTATTCTCAGCATACCCTTTACAAACTACATTTTCAAATTTGATATATTGCAATTTTTGTTTTACTCTGCAGGTCTCCCCTCCGACTGTTCCCTCCACTAACAAATCAATCGAACCTCAACGACTGAAAATGAGACCAACCAACCTGTCTCTTCTTTCTCTAAGAAACTACCACACTCTTCCCTCCTGACCTATCACTTCCAAAAACAGTTAGTTTCGTACTATATATATGTCCACTTAATTTCAACATCCTTCTTTAGCACAAAATTTTAAATGCTTTAATTTTATTTTGTTCTGCAAAGCATTCTTTGCAATACACGATGTGCTCTATACAAACAGTTTTACAGAGTGCTTTCTGATTTTTAGGTAAATGTTTGAAACAAAAACAGTTATCTTTTTGAAGAAGGCTTATTTTTTACAGTGCATTTCTACTTTATATATTCTTGCTTAGGCCATTAGTACTAACTCCACTTCCAAAATAACAAAATTCCATTTTTTTGTATTATATTTGATCTCATTTTTTTACTTAATGTATTATTATAATTTCTGCTACATTCCACGAATTTTGTTTTCATTTGGCTTGTAAAACGCAAAGGCAGCGGGTTTCTCACAGCTTTCAAGCCGTATTCCCGTAGGATTACCGGAGGTAGAGCTCCGTATTCCTGTTTCCTGACCGTAGGCACTGGAGTGGGCGTGCCGTGGTCGGCGACACGGTCCGGCCCTTTTTCTTTACCTTCTCGCCGAGTTTCGTCCACGGTACTTATTTGATAGCAGGCTGAGTGGGCCTGGGGAACCGTTCCAGGCGTTTAGCTTCGAGAAAAAATCCTCGGCTTCGTCGGGGATAGAACCCCCGTAGTCAGAGCTACGCGGCCGCAACATTTAGTTTGTACTTAGGCCAAATTTTTCTGCCATGATTTTGTTCACGCCGTTTAGTTATTTCTTAATATCGCCACTATGTCTGCTAAAAGGACATGTCATCAGTAAATCACAACATACCAACTGTTTCTCCTTATCACTGAGCGTGGTGGGTGGAAGGTTAACGCTCTGGCCTCGCATTCGGGAGGACGCCTGTTCGAATCTCCGTCCGGGAATCCAGATTTGGGTTTCCCATGGTTTCCCCAAATCACTCGAGGTGAATGCCGGGATGCTTCCTTCAATATACCATCGCCGAATTCCTTCCCGTTCGTGGTCCCCAGTCCCATCCCGCCTCTAATGACCTCGACGTCGACGAGGCGTAAAATAAAAACAAATTGAACCCTTATCACAACTACTAATTATTCTTCCACTACCTTGGATGCTGCGTCTGTGTTGTCGTTGAAGGAGAAAGTTCTTCTAATCTAGATGTTACATCGGGTGTACCTCAAGGAAGTGTAATAGGACCACTTCTTTTCTTAATTTTTATAAACGATCTCGGAGACAAAGTGAAAAGCCTTTTTAGATTGTTTGCTGATGATGCGGTTATTTATAGGGAAGTAAGAAATTTGGCCGATTGCTTAGAAATTCATCGCGATCTGGATGTTATTTTGGCTTGGTGCGCTGAGTGGCAACTTACTCTAAATTGTAAAAAGTGCAAGACAATGAGCATAACTAACAAAAAGAATCCAGTTGTTCAGAAATATGAGTTAAACAATTCAGTTATTGATATGGTCGATTCTATGAAATATTTGGGAGTAACAGTACAAAGGAACATGAAATGGGACATACACATTAATTCGTTAGTAGGTAGAGCAAATTCTAGGCTGCGATTCATAGGTCGAATCTTGAAAAATTGTAATGAACAATCAAAGGAGATAGCGTACAAATCTCTTGTGCGTCCACATTGGGATTATTGTTGTGCCATTTGGGACCCGTTTCGTAAGGGGTTGATCGAAAGTATAGAGAAAGTACAGAGAAGAGCCGCTCGACTCGTGACCGCTTGCTACAGTCCTTATGAAAGCGTCACAGAACTGATTAGTAGACTAGGTTGGGAGTCTCTGGTAGATAGACGACACACGTTTCGTTTAAACTTATTGGTAAACATGCGTACTCCCACTTTCACTTTTTGAGTGTAGTGAAATACTTCTTCAACCAACCTATTTGAGTCGAAAGGACAGGAAAGATAAAATTAGAGAAATAAGGTGCCGGGCTGATTCTTATATGAATTCTTTTTTCCCTCGTACCATTAGGGATTGGAATGCACAGCAAAGAGATTAGCTTTGGTGCTGAGCACCCTCTGCCACCCACAATTTTGTGAATTGCAGAGTATATATGCAGATGTGTGTAAGTTTAACTTGAGAGAAGTTAGTGTAGCTTAATACAAGGTAATCGCCCCAATGATTTGATTTTCTCCAGTTACGAAGTTTCTTCAGCCGACTTCACCGGTGGTTGACTTGAATGTGATCCGAGGCTTGATTTCGAACGGTGGTTGAAGGTGACCATGGGGATGCTGGTATCAGACTTCGCCCAGCAGATGGCAGTGGGATCGGAAGGAGCGCTGATATCGGGGCCACTTCCGGCAGTGCACGGCATGCGCGACTGATGCGGGGTAATGACGGGTTGCTGGGCTAAAATCAGCAAGGAAGCCAGCGTAATAAGTTAATAACACGCTTCATTCGGTCGCAGGCACAATTAGCCAGCTGGGTCGGCGCTTCTAATGACAGACTGGCCTGCGCATTCCGACGGTAACGCACGAAGAGAGCGACACTAGGGAAAACGCCGAAAATGTCCCTGCACACCCTCTATATTCAACGTCATACAACACAAATTATGTTCGCATTTTCTTCGTAATTTTTCTAGACACGGAGCCCTAATAAAGATGGACGTAGCCTATAACGACAAATGCAACTTTTCACATTTAGCTCGTATCTAGGAATACTGAATTAGTTACTCAGGACTTTACAACTTTTAGTCGTATAAGTTACAGAATTGCTTAACGTGCAATTTTGAGGCATGCACCTTACATCTTAGGGATCGTCAATAAACCACTTGGCTCAATCTACGGGGAGGAGTTTTGTAGAAATCTACACTGGGATGTGTGTGGGGAGGGGGAGGGGGGAGGGGGAGAGCAGGGGTGCCGAGCCAAGTCACGTAGCTTCCATTCCTATTATTTGTCACAGTTAAAATAGTTATAAGATTATTTAACCGAGACGCACATTTAGCTCGTATCTAGGCATATTGAACTGGTTACAGAGGTCTTTACAACTTTTAATCGTATAAGTTACAGAACTGCGTAAAGTGTCATTTTGAGGCATGCTCCTTACGTCTTAGGGAATGTCCACAAACTACGTGAATTGGTCTAGGGGCGGGGGGAAGGGGTTGGGAAGGAAGCTACGCTGGGCTATTTAGGAAGGGGGGGTGGGGGTCCGAGCCAGGCCACGTAGCTTTTCATTCATATTATTTGTCATAGTTAAAATAATGTACAGAACACACAGCAGCATATGAATATTATTTTCTTCATTTAATTATCCCCATTTGTCATTTACGATAGTCTAATACGAGAACACAGTATAAAATTTCTTCTGCAATTAATAGGGAAAAAAGCCACGTGCCAGGCGGGGGAGAGGATTTGAGGCAAAAGCCTCGTTAGGCTACGTGCGTGGACCGTGGAGAGAAGGGGAGGAGGGGTTCACAGGAGGCAAAATGGAACTACGTAGTTTGTGGACACTTCCTTAGTCACACAGTGCCCCAGTAACAAATTCATTCACTCGGCAGTATGCAATGTTGAAACTGTTTCTTTCACTGGTGGTTGATTCCTAGACACGACCAATGCGATAACAGCTTCCATCCAATGGATTTTTTCATGGGATTTCATTGTTAACAGAGCATCACCTGAAGATTCAGAAGTAATGTCTGATATGCTGGATGGAGCTTGTCAATGAAAGTGATATCCCATGGGATCTCTGAAGCATCACCAACAAAGAAAAGTGACACTCTGATGTAATATTTTAGGTGTTTTTCTATAGAATCTTTGAGTTATGTAGATATGTGTATATATGTGCTTTCAAACTTGTAAAGTTATTTTTGAAGCACTTCATACATCTTTAAACTGTTGGTGATAAAATAGCAGTAAACTAGGATTATAGGTAATCTAAAATTTCCAAAATGGAGGAAAACGTAAGACTTGAGAAGAAATCTAAAATTACAAAAATCTCTAGTGACAATTATAAAGTGATCATGTTGAAGGGAAGTTATTATTAAAAACAATACCGAAACAGAACATATGTCGCAATCCTTGTTTTAAGAGTTATAATTATTACTATTGTGAATTCGGTATACGATACAGTCAAATCTTAATTAAGTTTATTTCGTTTTGTCAAAATTACAAAACTTTATTTGAAGAACATAAATAAATAATCTTAAAACAGAAATGGGGAAACAAGAGTATAAAAAGTAGACTAAATAAGAATTTTCAGACTACGGCTTGGCAAAAGCCGAATTCATTCCTTATGACAGACGAGTTTTAAAGCACTGTTAAAAAATGCAATAAACTAGTGATTGAAATTTCATGCAAATTTTTTCTGGCAAACTGTGAGTGTGAAATTTTACAAACTTTTATGATATTTCCCGTACAAACGTACGTGTTTCTTAAAATATTTTTTGTATTTGTTTAACGATACACTAGACAATAGTCGGATAATTTTCAGATCACTTCGTGCACTGGAGCAATTATTAGAGACGAACTCTGAAAATCGCGTTAGTTAAACCTAGATACAAAATATTATTTATGATCACATGAGAATGTTAATGAATTGTGACTTCAAGATACGTACGCTCATGACCGAACGGCGATAAAATAAATCCAATTATTACGTATTTTTTTACTTATTATTATTAAGGTCATTAGAGGCGGGATGGGACTGGGGACAAGAAACGGGAATGAATTCGGCCATGGCCTTTTTGAAGGAAGCATCCCGGCATTCGCCTGGAGTGATTTGGGGAAACCATGGAAAACCCAAATCTGGATGCTCGGACGGGGTTTCAAACCCGCGTCCTCCGGAATGCGAGGTCAGAACGTTAACCGTTCACCCACCTCGCTCGGTCAATTATTACTGAACCCTCATGGTCTCGCAGACTACTCCTGTTCGGGGTTGGAATTTCTTCGAGCAGTTTACCCGTCCTTCACCTATTGCTTTGTATACGTGAAATGCACTCCGGTCAGTGGTTTCGACACGATGCTAAATTGAGTTGTTCAGTTATGACATAGGCATAAAGCATGACAACTTGAAACTCTATGATCCCGTCATTATGACAAGTTTACATTACCCGAAAACTGGATTCTTCTAGCTTTACGCCTTTTAGATTTTGGAAATGAAACGGGAAGCCTGAAAAACCGATAGCTGGATGACCTGACGGGGATTCGAAACTACGTCCTGCAGAATGAAAGGCAAGATATTTGTGAGAGAAAAACAGCACCCACTATAACCCAGTATCAATACTCGAAATTCTGTGTTAGTCTTTTTTTTTTTTTGTAACTGCTTTACGTCTCTTTTTAACATCGAGGTCTTTAGAGACGGGAAAGGATGGGGGGCAAGGATGGGGGCAAGGAATGGGAAGGAATTCGGCCATGGCCTTTTGAAGGAAGCATCCCGGCATTTGCCTGGAGTGATTTGGGGAAACCATGGAAAACCCAAATCTGGATGCCCGGACGGGGATTCGAACCGCCGTCCTCCCGAATGCGAGGCGAGAACGCCTGTGTTAGTCGGTGAACTATTGTTCGATTTATTATTTTCAAGAAAATTAGGTTATACTGCTTTTTTTGTTGCTTATGGCTTTACGCCTTATCGACGTCAAGGTCATTAGAGGCGGGAAAGGATTGGGGGAAGGAACGGGAAAGAATTAAGTCATGGCCTTTTAAAGAAGCATCCCGGCATTGGCCTGGAGTTATTTGGGGAAATCATAGAAAGCCCAAATCTGGATGCGCGGACGAAGATTCGAACCCTTGTCCTCTCGAATGCGAGGCCAGAGCTTTACCGCTCACCCACCACGCTTAATGTTATTCTTCTTTTTCTTCGATTCTCAGTATGTAGGCCGGATTGCAATATTTTCGCATGCGATGTTGCTGGCTTCTTCTTTATTCCCTTATTTTTATTTTGAAAATTCGACATTATTGTGACGAAATTAATTATAATTTGTTCTGTGCTCCAAATCTAACATCCGCTAACATTCCTAATCACCAATTTTGCACTATTCTGTGAAAATAGTAATGCTGTTTTCAAAAATATTCAGATTCTGTATCCAGGACAAAGAAAACTCTGGTCTTTAAGGGGGAGGAGGACGTATACCTATTTACGGCTCGTCAATATAATTACATAATTGTGAGAAGAAAGGAATCAATTTGGCCGTGACTTATTGCAGGAATTATTCTCTTTGACAGATTCCTGGATGGCCAAACGGTGATGGAACCAGCATCGACTCGAATGCCAGTCCCGAACATTAATGGCGTACCCCCCCCCCCCCCCCCCATCCCATTTGTTTCCCTTAATAGGAACTACACGTCACTGGGTAATACTTTAATGCATGTAACTTTTAATCTAACAGAGTGACTCTATGTTAGAGAGATACTCTAACCTATTCAGCTACGCTTTTCTTTTTCAGATCTTAGGTTAAAACAAATTAGCTGTCACCTATTTTCTGGAGAGAAAGAATTGCCAACCAAATGAAACCGGTAATAGGCTTCAGAATGTTTATGGAGGCACCTCAATGGACATTAAAACTGTTTGGAATTACAGTGCCAATGACTTGGATCGATATAAATCGTCTTTAACCGGTTGATCAGAAACTAAAACACAGAACGTTTCGAAACTCGATTTAATACTTGTCACCAAGTGTAGTAGGTGAGCGATTACGTTCAAAATTCGCTTTCGATTCCAAAACTATCCACGTTGATTTCTGTTTTTTATAGATTAGCGAAATTACTCAAAGCAATTTTCGGGATAGTTACGCCCTTAAGGACACTGCTCACTTCCTTCGCGTTGAATGTCAAAAATAATATCGTGACTACGGTGAGCCCGTTCTTAGTGAGATTTACAGTCTGGGGTTACAAGCAGAAAAACAGAATACCCAAACTGGGTTTTTTACTTATAAGGGAGGTACATACAATATATGTTTCTAAGTATGTTCAACATTAGTTTTGGGCACAGAAGACAGAAATTGAGCTATGTAACTTTTTCTGGGTTTTCTTATTCGTCTAGTGCAGCTAATAAATGAAAAACTTTGTTATGGCATATGCGTTTCGGTTTATTAGACCTTCATCAGTGCCATAAAACAAGTTATGTACAAGTTTTGATGTTTAGCATAATGTTTATCTAAATGAAATGCATATGCTATAACAAAGTTTTTCATTTATTCGCTGCACTAGACGGATAAGAAAACCTAGCATTAGTATAGCAGCTAAAGATTAAAGGCCTAAGTATTCAAAATGGAAAAAAATATGTAACTTTTTTTTTGATCTGGTCGTAACCAAAATTTTAACGGATCACTACGAATGAACTCAAGGATATCGATCACAACTATATTACTGTAGCATACAACGACACACATAGTGTGATTTCGAGAAAGCAGAATTTGTGTTCTCATACAGCGATGCGTATCCAACGACACAGACGTCGAAGCACCTCGTTCGGTAAATTACCTTTTAAAGGTCATTATAAACAAAAAAAAGAGAGACTAAGCCATGTGAATCCATGACATATGCCATTAGTAGAAGAGAAGAGAAAATCAGCTCCGCTGATGCTGTTATAAATAATTACGATTACGGGTCGTAGTCAACGAGCGTTGCGTTCTCTCTTCCTTTTGTGTTTCGACCCGAAGCGCTTCCATAATCGTCCATGGAATATCTGATTACGCGCCGGCTGGGGAGCTGGATGTAGCGTCCGCAGTAATTTATTTGCAATTTAAGGCGCATTCTCATTTCACACGTGTGCTTCTTACAGTTTGCACTGCTTACTACTTCCGTTACTACTCATTACAACGCTCCGTACTTCGCGTTATTTACGACCTGTGTCAGAGGCCTAGGTTTCTGGGTATTATCTCGATGTCGGATGGCACAGACTTCAAAATATAGAAATAACCTCCTTTGTGCGCACAACTAAACTCCTACGAGGCTGTAAAACTGAGCTGTACAGTTCACAGTACAGTGAGAAGTTGTATAATATGCTTTGTGGCAACATGGGATATCAGAATCCTTTTAGTGTTTATATAACATTTTATTTCTTTCATCTTAAAACCTGTGCTTACAATAGTTGAAGATTGGCAGCTATGCAAGAAGGTGATTAACAGAGGACTGTCTCTACCAATATGGCCACATTTACTAACGAGTTATAAGAACTTCTAGTCGTAATTTCATGAAATTTCCAGCCATTTCAGTCAGTTCCCTGCCTACAGCATTACATGTGAGGACCACAAGAATTTCATGCAATACATCGTTTTAATCATCTCTGCATTCCTTCATATATCACTCTACTAAAGACATTTACGTTACTGACATTAAATGCTGATATCACTTTTATTTATTGTATTGTCATACTAAAGTGTTTAATTGCTTTGAGAATGGGTGTTGATATCTGTACACATCTTAAACAACAATTTGGCATATCTTCACCATTTCGTAGTAAAAGTGGCTGTTAAACCACTACCCCATCATACTTATCTCCCTCTAATCCACCAATATTGCTGCGTGAATGCGAAACTTATCAGTAAGTCTGGTTTCCTTGTATTCAGTGCACAGTTAAATATTTTTTGAGAGCGTATTCAGAGAGGGTTCATCAGTGTTAGTTTTCTCAGGTTGACCGTGTTTTGCGAATTGATACAATAAACATAATTATGTAAATGGAGACTTTCCCGGCGTATTGATTCAATAAAAGTTTCTCGGGAGTCCAGCCGGATGGTGTCATAAAACGACGACGTTTCGACAACCTGCTCGGTTATCTTCATCAGGCAGATAACCGAGCAGGTTGTCGAAACGTCGTCGTTTTATGACACCATCCGGCTGGACTCCCGAGAAATTTTTATTGAATAAACATAGTTGTCAGTAGTGAAACAATATTAACAATAAGGTGCTACTTTAGTAGTGATAGAAATGTATCTGTCGTGTGCATGAACGGTATTTTTTAGCCGCTAAAAAAAAGTTTAAACCAAATATTCAGCAAAGTGTAAACAAAAATAACCTAGAGTTTATAAATGTGAACAAACTTCATGCAATATTTTATGTCAGAATGAAATCATCTTAAATTATTTGATTGTTATTTTCGGTAATTCACACAAAAATATTATTTGAAAAGCCTTTACAGTATTGCCCATGAGAAAATACAGCATTCGACAAGTATAGTCCAGCTGTTCGAAGCTTTTATCATTGAGACATATTGATAGTGATTGCAAAGTTAACTTTCAGTGGAAACTCCTGCTTACCACCAGGCTGTACAACAAAGCGGCTGTTGTGCTCGGCAGGTTGCGTGTCGTCCGCGGGGTTGATTCAGTGAGGAAAACTGTGTCCCGCCAAATGTGAACACAATTTTTAACTTAAATTTTAAACAAAAAATGTGTTTTAGTGTAAACTGAGAAAAGTCGGCAAAAAAGATTCTATCCAAGGGTAACTTATTCATCGCTGTAAGCTTTGCTTTAGCTAAGAACAGATATACAATATAGGCTCATGTATTTTCAAGTTTTAATTTTTTCAGTCTAGTTCAATAGAAAACAATTCACATCCATCAAGAAATTGTAAGTTTTAATTCAACAAACAATTATTGTAATAGGACAGATTTTATTTATTGTTTTGTTGTCAATGCGGAATTTAACGAAAATTACACATCTGATTCTTACAAAATGATACTGCAACCCGTCCTTCTATGTTAATTCTTGGAAAAAAATGATTGAAAACGAGTTTACATTTTAAACGCGCATATTCACGTGAACCGTTAAAAATAATTAATAAATGATCGTACGTTCATACGGCTTTGAAAAATACCAGAAATCATTTCGCATGGTATAATGGCTTTCAATTATCCAACATTAGATAACGTGTAGAAGCTATTCGGATATGGTTGATGCAGATCGTTTAACAGTAGTCTGTTTATAACAATCCATACATTTTATTATATGCTAAACATAACGGTTTAACACTACAAAATAAGGAAATTTACAACAGAGATTTGAATTATTAAATCCGGAAGACAATGTTGAGGAAGAAATTTGGCAATTGTATCCACATTCGCCTGGAGTGTTTTTCGGAAAACCATGAAAAATCTAAAATATGATGGCCGAACAAGGGATCGAACCCGTGTCTACCAAAATGTCGAGCTCTGACGTTAACCGATCACTCACAGAACACTATTTGAACTTGCGCACCAGTAAATTATTACGATTTGAAAGAAATCGGCGTCTGTACTAATTCGAAATTAATCTGTTAAATGTTACTTTTAATATTCGGCTCCCTGATCATAAACCGGAAAATGAAAAACATGTGTACGAAACTGTTTGATATCTTTCTTTTGTGTTTTATTGTCATATTGTAAATTCCTGCACATGGGTGAGAAAAACTATTTTCTAGATCATGGTTATTGTTTTGAAAGTTTGTCGATGGTTACACGATTTTTCATCGCAAACAAGATGCCACTATTGACAAATAAATATCATTAGAATTTAGTATCAAAGTATGATTTATCACCATCGAGAACTACTTCTTAGATATTTTCAAACGATCTTGGTAAAAGATCGACATGCATGAGTCTGTTTAGTATATTAAATATTGACAGTGAAGGAATGTCTTAGCACATTTAAATCTTAAACGAATGGACTGAAAAGTTATCTTAGTCTATCACAGATGTCGATGCTATTAGCGAACCATCAAAGATGAAATTTCACGAAAATTTGGCGATAACCATACTAACCAACAAGTTTAGCTAACGTACAACGGTCTATAAATAGCAAAATAGAGTAATCCAGATTACCGTCAACAATCGAAGCCGAGAACGATTCAAAATTTTAACAGAATGGGTAATTTAGTATTTATCATTACCTTCCTTCATTACAGCACATAATCACATAACTGACATTGTGGAAAAGTATGACGAAAGGACTTTTTAAATGGTATCTGTGCTTGTAGGAAGATTATGTCTCTACGTGGACCATATTTTTTACTAATTGAGTTGGTATCGACTAGTTACAGATCTCTAAATTTAAGGCAAGTTTCTTTTTTAAAAGAAATTGCTTGTTCTGGCATCACACAAAAATTGCTTAATAGATACATAAAATTATCTCCTGCTTCCATTCGCGTAAAAATTTAACTTTCTTTGGGACTCCGTGTAAAGCTTCGTTCCTCATTACTTAATAAATGTTGCAGAGGTATTCACAGTATGAAAGTTTAAGATCTGACTTAAAATCCAAGGTATTGTCGAGTCACTTCAGGCAATTAAAATCGCTTCATACCACTAAACATAATTTGATGTCATTTTAAAACTACTCAATGGATTTTGATGGGGTTTCACTGTTATAAAGTTTAGAATTGGTCTTAAAATATCTGGCATATGTCATCACGCTACCACGCAGAGAAGAAAATTAAAATCTGATGGAAACATTAACAAAGAAATTCATATTAAATTTTGTGTAAATAACAATAAACGCCAAATATATTTACATTGCCACCAAAAACAAAGAAATTACAATTACTTTTTACTTAGTTTCATTAGTTCATTAACAGAGGGCGGCTGAATGTAATTTATATTGCAGAAGATTGAAATTTCCAAAAATGAGTCTCAAGTAGGTATTTAAATAAATCTAAAATATATTTACATTTCTAGCAAAAACACACAGATCATATTCAGTTATTTATTTATACTTAGTTTCACTGGTTCACCAGTAAACATGGTCTAAGTGGATGAGTTCATGGACAAAATTTATTATTTTAAAATACTGATGGCTTTGAATAGTTCAGGAAGTTAATGCTAAAAGAAATTAATCCAAAGAATGGAGATGTAGTTTGTAACAGAACAACCCAAAAAAAATGTTAAAAATGTTTTTATGGTTACGGCTTTACGCCTCGCCGATGTTGAGGTCATTAGATGCAGGAAAGGACTGGGGGCAAGGAACAGGAAAGAATTCAGCCATGGTCTTTTTGAACACACCATTCGCCTAGAGTGATTTGGAGAAACCAAAAAAAAAAAACTAAATCTGGATGACCGGACGGTATTCGAAGCTGGGTCCTCCCAAATACGAGACAGAGCGTTATTGCTCAAACACCACGCTCAAGACCACTTATGTGTGGAGATAGGCGAAATCAAATAAATGAAGTCTCTCCTAAATTTTCACATCACTGTTCAGTGTATAAAGCTTGGAGGATATGTCACAGAGTTAATTGGCGCAGTACCAATGCAGACGCAGAAACAAATTAGAAGGTTTTTGCGCAGTATCATGCAGGGACATTGGCCGTGGTGGGGGATCTTCTTATGGGCCGCTACAAGCTTTTTGTTGCGTTCGCTCGCCCGGGGCAGAAGGTTCAAATATCAATAAGCGGTTTATCCGTGTTCACGTTGTCTGAAAGTGCACTTAGCCGGCACATTCGAGCTTTTATTTATAAGTGTCCATTTGTCAAACGAACGATTGAGTAGCCCATCCATCCCTGTCCGTATGCTACTGTTGTTTGTAACCTGTTTCTTGTCGACTGTGCTTCTTGAATGCTAGTATTAATCGCCATACTTTATCAAACAACTAGTTCGGAAAAACAGCGTGGCTCTGAATTACATCTTCATTTGTCGTGAGTCTCTAGCTACACCCAACACATCACATTCCTGCTGTGCAAATGAAATCGAGCGAGATATGACCGCGTTAGGTTACTGCTGTGAGCTTGATTCATCTTTACATCGTATATAGAATGCTAAGACACCTCAGTTCATTTGTCATTTCGGTGAAAACAGATTCGTGTTATATGTTTCGACATGTGTCAAAGAGATGGCCAGTTATTAATTGTCTGCAATTCATCTGAAGTCTACAGCAAATATTTATAATACCGAGTTACTAACTTGATATCACCATTTCTGTTGAATTTATGAATGTACAAAAAAAAAAGCAAATATAATAAGTCTGATACTGGATAACGATGAAGGCCACCTACAGCAGAGAAAAAATTGAAGTACTTTGATTCATTTTGTCGTTTATTTGCAGCTCAAGTTTCTTTACGTTTTTGTTTTGATCTATGGAGCATCGACGTTTGGGTTGTTATGGGCCTTTCAGTAAGCGTAGATAAAGTACAATTACATTTACTCATCATCATCAACCAGTTGTATAATTAAATGACATGGCCTCTTAGAGCCATGAGTTGAGGTAGAACTAGAGCAGTCTTCTCCAGGTCAAACGATTTTGAGCGATCCTCTGCCAGTTAACACCAACGTCCTTGTCCCATCGGTTTGGTGGTCTTCCTCTATCTCTTGAATTCATATGTAAAACAAAAAAATATACCTATATGACCTTAACGATTTGGTAATAGTTTTTATGTACCGCATATTCCACCTGTGTCACCTGTGCCTGATCTTCACAGCATTCTCACGAAGAAGGAAATGTTTTTCTAGAGGCTAAGGTCAGTTCAAGAATACATAAAAAGTTCAGTATGGCATAACAGGGCGAAATCCCTAAGGTTTATTCAGTCACCAAAGTGGCAAAAGCTAATTGGCTACGCATTCCACGCCCGTCTTGGTCACCCAACATAATACAACAATCTCAATTGATAAAAAAAAGACCTATATTTTTACGAGGTATCCGAACAGCGTAACATTCTAGCGTTCTTCCAATGATCACAGCCAAAAATGTTGGACAATTCCGGGATTCAATCCATGTTATACAATCAAGCAGAATGACCACCCAGCCAACAGACCGTTCGTACACGAAGCTTAGTGTCTGCTGGCGGCCACTGATTGTGACATTATTACGAAGTTATCAACATCTTGAAACACCGATAGCAAACGTGCATTTGTTGGGATGCTCGAAAGGCAAGGAAGTTTGTAAACTGGAAAGTTTGCGAGAATGATTTTATTTCAAATTATTTCTCGTAATAATTTCACGCATACGTCTTTAAGGAATTACATTTAACAATATTATTGCCTGACAAGACAAAAAATATAATATTTCTACTGTATCAGCAAACTTTACTCTCACGGAGTCCGGTGAATGAGCAGTCAATATTCGGGCAACGCATTCGGGAACACGCTGGTTCGATCACCGGTCTGGACATCGGATTTTGGTTTTCCGTGGTTTCCCGAAACCACTGCAGGATAATGCTGAGACGGTTCCATCAAATTTTCATGTCCCGCAATCCACTCGCGATTCAAACACCCCGACGTGGAAGAGCAGAATGAGAAATAGTTTTAAAAAGTATTTACTCGTGGTATGGAACACATTTTAAGTCGTACGTTTTATGCTGTGATCCACTGCTTATTGGTGCGCCATAGAGAATCTACTGAATATTTTCTCTGCCCTTAAAAATTAGAGCAAAATAGATTCGCATAGTTTTGAGGTCAGCGTAGCTTAGTTGGAACGTCACCCAATTTGGGTTTTCCATGGTTTTCCAAAATTACCACTCCAAGCCAATGCCGGAAAGGTTCCATCAAAAGGCTGTGGCCAAATTTTTTCCCGTTCCTTACCCTCATTCCTTTCCCGCCTCTAACGACTTCGACGTTGACGAGGCGTAAAACCAGAAGCAAAAAAAAAAAAAAAAAAATAACATTAGATTGTTTGACCAGCCATCCATATTTCGCGTACCCGTCCGTTGAAGGCAATCTTATCCCAACTCTAACCATCCCGCCGGCAACAAGCTACAAATCCTCATTTAAAAAAAATTGAGAATGATATAATTATGATAAGTGTGAATAAAGCGTCGTAAGCTAATTTCTTATGTTCAATCTTTTCTAACTGTGCTTCAACTCCATGTATTGGCACAGTCAGTTCGATTGACTTAATACCAGCCTTTCTGATCTTTTATAACGGACTTATAAGTGGTCAGATGGATGAGCAATAGCGTTTGAATCTCACATCTAAGCAGTCGCTGCTTCATGTCCAACTTACAAATGTTTGGTTTTATTTTTAATGCATACACCTTCAGTGATTCTTCATATATAAGCAACGGTTTTGAAATTCGTATTTTTTTTAAAGAGGTTACACGTACGTGGGAGTAAATCTGTGATTAAATATTACACATGTAGACCGGTCTAATGTAAGAATTTTTAAACTAAATTAACCTACCTCATATAAAGAAACAACGTCACTAAATCCTAAAGAGCAGATACTACAAAAACAAAAGGTGTAGGTCGGTGGTGTATGCTCAGGCGATGTCATCACAGTAAGTATTTAGATAGTTATTGAAAATAAGCAACGAGCAATTTTCGTATTTCCAAACCAATTGAGCAAGGATACAGTTCAGTGTAAAGCTGGTATGAAATGCCTTACAACCTAAATATGTCAGTTACAAATGAAATGTTAGAAAAGTGTAGATAATAGAATACTTTCATTTTTCACCGAGCGTGGTGGCGTTCTGGCCTCGCATTCGGGAGGACGGCGGTCCGAATCCCCGTCCGGGCATCCAGATTTGGGTTTTCCATGGTTTCCCAAATCACTCCAGGCAAATGCCGGGATGCTTCTTTCAAAAGGCCATGGCCGTATTCCTTCCCATTCCTTGCCCCCCATCCTTTCCTGTCTCTAAAGACCTTGCTGTTAAGAAACGTTAAGCAGTTAAAAAAAAAAAAAAAACTTTCATTTTTCAAAACTCACCATGTGATTATTATAATTACACACATTTGTTTTTGGGGCTGTAGAAATATTAAATAAAAACGAAACTAGTTTGTCATAAAATCTGCATTTAGAATAGTACGAAGAAATATAGCAATAGATTACGTAGCAAACGAGAAGGTATTACCTAAAACGTTGTTAATGCATACAAGAGTAATTCATTTTAGTATATTTACAGTGTTACTGGCACAAATTTTATGAGAAGCAATATAAATCTATTCGTTTCTAACCTTACATTAGCACATTTTTTCAATTAAATGACACCATACTTTTTTCATCGGCAAAGCTTATTTATCTGATATATTACATTGAAGATATTATCTCCATTTTATTGAAGTTATTGCTCCTTTAGTTCTATGCAATGTTAAATGCAATACGTCACATTGTATATAAAATGTGAGTCTGATTCCAGCAGGCAAGTTTTCTTTACGCCTTAGTATACTTGTATACCAGATGTCTTGATAGCAAAAACAACAAAAAATTACTTGGCCCCTATCCTTCAATATCAGCTGCAACACAAAATTGCTTATTTCTCTTCTCCTCACTACACATCCATTCCGATCAACTCCACCCTACTTTTTTTTTTTTTTTACTTATGGCTCGTCGATATCGAGGTCATTAGAGACTGGTTGGGATTGGGGCAAGGAACTGGTAGGAATTCGACCATTGCTTTTAGAAGGAAGCATCCCGGCATTCACCTGGAGTGATTTGGAGAAACCATGGAAAACTCAAATCTGTATGCCCGGACGGGGATTCGAACCCACGTCCTCCCGAATGCGAATCCAGAGCGTTACCGCTCACGCACCACGCTCGGTCCCATCCTACTATTATTTCATCCTGTCATTACTTGTGAACTATGCTTATAAACAGTTTGAATACTTCTGACGCAATAATTAATAGGTGAAATATTTCAGCGTTTGGTGCTTTCAGCAATGGATTCTGCTCCAAGTAGGTCGTTATCTTGAATCGGAATTAGTAATTTCCTTTGTTACCGTTTCACTCGTTGATGATCTTAACCTATCTGAATATTTATCTATTGCTGGTTGACATTAATTTTGTTACCTTGTCTGTTATTAGTAAGTTAAGCATTTATAAAGTGATACTTTCTCCAACTATAATTTCAGTGTAATCGTGACGGTTATATCGATATATAATTTTTTTAAAACGGGAAAGATCAAATATTCAACTCTATTTTTTATCCAGGGGTGTAATACAAGCCAACCAATCGGGTTATTCTAAAATTATAAAGCAATTTGGTATGTCAATCATTTTTAATTGCATGGGAGCGTCCATAAACTACGTAGCTCCATTTTGGTCTCTTCTAAACCCCCCTCCCGCTTACGTAGCCCAACGTGGCGTTTGCTTCTACACCCCCTCCTTCCCCGCGCGTGGCACATAGCTTTTTCCCTATTGAATCCAGAGGACATTTTGTACTGTTTTCTCCAGTCAGACTATTGCAATTACATACGGATATAATTAAATGACGAAAATAAGTATTCACATGCTGTCGTGTGTTTTTTACCTCATTTTAACTGTGACAAATAATATGAATGTGAAGCTTCGTGGCCTGGCTCAGAACTCTCCCCCCTCCCCACGTAGCCCAACGTAGCATTCCAGCCAAACCCTCCTTCACCTCCCCTCCTAGACCAAGCCACGTAGTTTGTAGACGCTCCCTATGACGTTACTGAGCGTCCCTTGGCTCAGGTCATTCTAGCGCTATCGTAATGACAGGTTAAAAGTTTCGAGATCCTACGTTTGAACGAATTTTCACCATTCCGCACTTGGCTTACAGGGTAGCAGAGTGATAACACTTACGAACACTTCCATAAAGCAGAAGAACACGATAAACTATCACAGTTGACACTTTAGCGGGAGGTCGTGTATATGTGTGTGTGTGTTTGCGAAGGGGGGGGTAACACCATCCTTATCAACAGCCTATGTTCGAACACGGGTATGGCGCCGTACTATTTTAGACGAATAAATGACGGAGCTGACGAACTATTGCCACTGTATCACGGTCATCCAACCTGTTGGTGAAACTTTAAGTGTCACAATCTGTCCGTGAACAGTTTTGTATGTTTAGTGTCAATTTGTTTGTTTGAAATGTACAGTGTTTGAGGCGGAGTTTGGGAATCATCCCAGCTTTCCCCAGCACGATTACGAAAGTTAGACAGAGCGTGGTTGGTTTTTGAGCGGTTAACGCTCTGGCCTCGCATTCGGGAGGATGGCGGTTCGAATCCCCGTCCGGACATCCAGATTCCCCAAATCACTACTTGCGAATGTCCAGATGCTTCCTTCAAAAGGCCGTGGCCGAATTCGTTACCGTTCCGTGTCCCCAGTGCCATCCCGCCTATAATGACCTCGACGTCGACGAGGCGCAAAGGCATAAGTTAAAAAAAAAAACGAAAGTTAGGCCCGTTTTATCTACACTGAACTTTGATACTTACAGCCATTGCACGGGGGTATAACATGCTAACAGAAGTCAATGTACCAGTAATGAGTCTGAGGTAACATAATGCCACATTTGTCATGGTACACGGCAAACATATTAATAATGTTATCTGGAGCGTTTAAAAATGTGTGTAATTAAAAAAGATAATAAATGACTTCTAACATCTGCATTCAAATACACAAACAGGAACGGAATACGACATTCTATAAGATTATGTCAGTACACAAGCAAGATTTATGTATCTACAAAACAAGCATTAATCAAAACAAAGGCAATGGATTGCGTCTGGTATCAGATTATTGATGCTTGATGAAAAGAAAGACTGGATGACAGAAAATCGCCATTCTTCGCTTCCCTCGTCAACTGATCATAACTTTTGCATCCTACTTGCTTTAAAATTTGTTTCAGCTACGATAAACGTAGATTATCCTTGGCTTTTCTCCCGTTGGCATGCCACTCTTTAATTGTTTGTATCAGACCCTGATGTCTTAAGAGATGCCAAAAAGTTGCACACTTTTTTTTCGTAATGTGATCTTTCAAAAAACTCCTCATTTGTTATTCTATCCTTCAGTTTTACTATCATTATGATTCTCTGGCACCAAATCTCAACTAAATTTAGTCTCTTCTGTTATGCAGATTATATCATTAACGTGAAATAATAAAGAAGTGATAATAGAACCTTATACCAAACAAAATTTAACCTAATCAAGTAAGGAATAATTTTGTTTGTGTAAAAGAAAAGATCGAAATGTATTCATACCAAACGTAGATAAATATAAACACAAAGCCGGCAAATGCACAGCGTAATTTATATAATTGTAAACTGTAAAGGCTGGACTGGAGGATTCCGTTACTGTTGTGGTTGTTAGCCGCTTCCTTGGTATTTGAGCACACTTTCACTATGGCCCCTGACCTCCAGATCATCAGTTTTGCTCTTTTATACTGCAGGCTAACCAGGACGCCCCGAGCTAGAAGCTGCTCAGCTGAATGATAAATGTGTAGTTTACGGTTGCAATAAAGGTATCACAGATTTTATTAACTACGTCACCAACTATCGTGAATTTCACACAAGTCACGTCCACTGTAATAGAAGCGACGCCGACGTGATCTGGAGACGTACGAGTATCTGTAAGAATTAAGCCTCAGAGTTCCGTGTGAGACTGCTTACAATTCAACAAAATAATTACCGCGTGTATGATAGCGGAGATAGGTTGGATGCTGGGCGATCCAGTAGGAATGCTTAGTGCTGGGGTAAGGGAGCGTCTGGGGAGGGGAGAGGGGTTGGCTGGAAAGCTACGCTGGGGTACGTGGGGGTGAGGGGGGAAGGGGGAGGTTACGAGCCAGGCCACGTAGCTTTCCATTCATATTATTTATCACAGAGCACACAACAGCATGTGAATATTTATTTCCGTCATTTAATTATCTCCGTATGTAATTTACGATAGTAAACAAGAGAAAACAGTACAAACTGTCTTCTGAAATCAGTAGAGGGAAAAGCTTCATGCTACGTTGGGGGGTAGAGGCAAAAGCCACTAGGGGGGGGGGGGGGGAGGGAGGGTTCACAGGAGGCCAAAATGGAGCGCGTGGTTTATGGACGCTCCCTAAAGGTTAGTTCTAGGCCAGTTTTGATGCTATCGAGAAATTTAAAAACATTATATTTTGCGCGAAATTGATGAACATCGCTATTTGAAAACACATCGCCACAACCTGCAAATAAACACAATAAGCAACAGTCATTTAAACAGAAATAATATTTGAATTTTGCAACTAATAAAGAAACGACGAACAAACACTAAAGTATATCAATTAGACAGTAATCATTTAAGCGTGCGAGAAAACAATATTATTAAATTTTTTACAAAATAAAAGGTGAAACCATCAGAAATATGCAAAACAATGTTTTTTAAAGTTTTTTGAGGAAATTATGAAATACAGAAGCGTCTGTAATTGAAGTTCGTATTTCAGACTTAAAAGAGAACGATCCGGTAATATACAGTGCTATTTAGACAAGAAAACATCGACGACAGAAATAACCTGAAGGATTACGAACATACCAAGGAAGATGGTGGCGTTGATTTGAAAATGAGGAGGCCTATATTGAATGCTAATAGTATCTAAATTACTTTTTTGATGTTGGCTTGAATTAATAACAAATTATAGCTATCCTACTCATATAAGAATCATTATCGTTATCTACGAACGAGAACAAAAACTTTTTCAGACAACCGTCGTACTATGGATGGTTAAATAATAATAAATTAAACATGTGAAAAATCAAACAAACATTTGGCCTT
The DNA here is from genome assembly GCA_031002005.1 of Vandiemenella viatica. Classification (NCBI taxonomy): domain Eukaryota; kingdom Metazoa; phylum Arthropoda; class Insecta; order Orthoptera; family Morabidae; genus Vandiemenella; species Vandiemenella viatica. The sequence goes on along the minus strand of CM061921.1, from coordinate 71,348,127 downwards.
CACCGAATGACTACCGAGATAAAGGTATTTAAATATTTTCAAGTGATAAATTTCCCGCAATTAGTGCCAAATCTTTAGAAAAATCTGCACTTAAAAATTCAGTCTATCATTCTACTAATTGCATATTAGACAATAGAATCCAATTTCATATTGGGCTCAAATATGGAGGTTGGTTTGCTTAGTGGCAAGAGAACAGCCAATGATAAAGTGTTCTGGAACATGATCACCATCATTGTCTACTGAAAACAAGGTATAAGTGGATTATAGGCGAAAGGTTTTCCTTTCTGCCATGTTTCTATGAGAATTCAAAAATTCTTTTGAGCTGAAGTTATAGCTTTTGATAAATTTGTAAAAAGGTTATCAACCTTTCAGGTTCTGATAACTGTTTATTTGTAACTGTTCATACTTCCTGACAATGTTTTCTGGCACTGCCACTAACACTTCCACACTACTGACGGCTGTATTACTAGCGAGAGATTAAAACGTTCGATCGTGTGTTGCCCAGTAAGTTCGTGTGGTGATTGCCAAACTGTCCCAGCCTAGCCACTACATTAAGCCTGTGACACCGTCATAAGCCAGTTACAAAACGCGCAAGTGGCGCAACCTCTGAATCACTCCCTCACATTCGGTGTTCGCCAATACTCACTTCTGTTTCCGGCAATCAGTTACCCAAATCCTTCCCAACAGTGCGATTAAGTCTGGGTTATAATCACCTGGTTATAGAGGAGCTGAGATCTTAACAAGTTCTCTGTCAAATCGTTTAGCTGTTTTAAATTTGTTCTCTCGTAATTAACCGTGAGTTTGTCGCTACAGCTGACGATCCTTTATTAGTATTAAGAGGAGAAAATAACAAGAAACGACTTTAGAAACCGACTGCTAGACCAGCAGATTGGTTGGTAAGTAAAGGATACCTTTAAAAAAAAAAAAAAAAAAAAAAAAAAGCAGAGTATTTCCAAGTCGTCCAAGACAGGAAATGGTTGCCATACCGTCTTCCATCTGTACTACAGCAAAAATTTGCAAAACACGGTAACGCGTCTTCCAACGTCTTTGTATTATTATAGGACAAGGCAAGAATATCTCTGGGTATCTTTGCGACTATTTATTTGTATGGTTTAATTCACCTGGCTGTTATATACGTAAGTAACTATATTGTTTCCGACGTTTCAAATGTTGATAATGGCATTTATTTCAATAGACAATATCAAATTTACTTCGCCTGTCTATCAGACGATTTAAATAAGCCCGAACATCATGCTTTGAGCAATGATGAAATGTTCAGTTAATTTGACACGATTTCCCAAGGAATGGAGTCCTCAACACAACCTCAGTCTGTAAGTAGATGAATGATAATTATATCTATACCTAATCTGAATGTAAAGATCTTCGAGGCATTTTGGATAGTAGATACACTGTACTTCTACTATAGTATATCCTACGTTTTTTTTTTTTTTTTTTTACGTTTGGCGAATAAAGAAAATTAACTTTGTCTGATGTCTCTTGTTATCTTATACATGATTGTCCTCAAGGCCTACACTTACCCAGTTTCACTTCGTACATTTTTAAGGTATTTTTGACACATCCAGTGTTTGGACATGCCCGTAAAACATAAGTAAATGAATGGTCATTTCATTCTGCAGTCTGCCAGCTTTCCTTCTGGCCAATCAAGCCTCAGTCTTTCTTCATTATGTTCCATGACCCACAACCACAGGTCAAAACTGGGATATAATAAGTCTGGTAGATTTTTAATTTGCAATCTAGCGTATTATTATTATTCTCTGTAAAATTTCCTCCTATTTGTAAGTTCTTAATCAATGAAGTCGTTGGCTGATGGCATACTTTTCGAGTAAGGATAGTAGCCTTAAAATATTTGCATATGAAATACGCCATACACTGTTAGCAATCCGATTTAACTTTCATGTAATTTCAATTTTTGTGCTTAAAAATTCAGCTCACATATGTCTATGAGATAAAGAATCCCGAAGGTGGATCAGACAGTGATCTTAGGCATAGAAAGTGTTATAGTATTGCAGTAATGCCAAAGATCTGCATCGAAAAAGGCTGGATAGTAATCAGATAAAATATAAGAAATGGAAGTTTGTGGAAAGTTTTTGTCATAGTGCGTGACGTCCCAAATATCAGGAACAGATTCGCAGACCTAAGACGTTACTTCAATGTGAAGTTACTGGATAAAACGGAGTCTTCAGTTGATATATTGTCAAGTGATATCATCTTGCAAAGCAACTCCGCTTATTTTGTGACTTGAGGAAGCAGGCTGTTGATGTTCAGTTTATTCTTTCTTGTGAAGAATATACACTACAGAGCAAAACTGTAGTAGGTGAAGCATTCAATTATGTGGGTTACCGCATTTGTGTTTTTCTTGCGGTTCTTCTAAAACAAACAATAAAACTGAGTATGCTATTTAGTCCTTCATTCACCGAAGTTAGTATTTTTTGCGTCAGATCATGTTCTAATTGTGATATATTCTCAGGTATTATTCGGAGATCATTAAAAGTGTAAGTACGTCAATTTTCGCGTTACTTCCACTAATTCTCACACAATTAAGGCAAAGGATTAATGCAATGCTCAATATCATTGATGCCAGTAGGCGTTTCAATTTGCCTGAAAATAAACAACATGGCTAAGTTGGTATAAGAGGAGCAATCGTAAAGTGGGAAAACGTCGTGTTCTTACAGATAATTGAGATGGCCAACCGTGTCAAGTGCATCAGAAATAAAGTACCGCTTCGCACAAACTGAGTTGGATTACAGGTGACGTTGATAAGTTAAAAGTACGTCATTTCTGTCGAACGTCTTGCCGGTCACTTGGCAAGCGGTAGTTCGTGAGTTATAAATCTACCTCAGCAAGATACGTCATCGTAACATTTTCACTAAAATATTTTTCTATTTTGCTTCGTCCTCGATCATAAAACATAACTGTACAACATGAGAACGTATTGCATAATATGTACTTTTTTAGCTCTACGATAATTTCTTACTGTCGTTTGTGGAATTTTCTCTTTCTCAGAAAAGTGGCACTAAACTGTTAACGAAAGTTGGGAGTAACCATTTTGTATTATGTTTATTTCATCACGCCGGGCTGGACTGGATAGCCGGGTTTCTATCCCGTACGAAACCAAGGATTTTCTTTTTAATCTGAAAGTTCGGAACTCACGTCGAAGCCTATTTAGCATGCTGTTATAACCAGCCCATCAGTACTATCGAGGTATAAAGATGTATTTCCGATCTCTACTTCCGAAAACGTCCTTCCTGGTAAAGGTGAATTCCTTACCGTAATTTTAAAATGAGTATTTAAAACATTCTTATTGTCAAAGTTACACATATCCTTGATTTGTTGTTCTGCATGAATAATTAACCTGTAAAATATGTATGACTAACTCGTATGACTTCCCTAAAAAGTCTTGAATTTTCGAGTTTTTCGCCTAGTAGCTAGCTTGATTATCACGGCAATGGCTTAGTGGAAAGAGTTATAATTTTGTACTCAGAAGCCCTTGCCTCAATAATGGTTTTTGTATAAGGTTTGTCTAATATGTTATCGATCTAACTGTGCAATCATAAATTATAATCAAAAAACAATTTTAATTTTACAACAAAAAATCAACTAGTATCAATATGACTACCGATATAGCAACGTCATTACGACATTCCGGAAGGTCTGCAGAATACATTTTCACCGCTGCAATGGGTTGTCCACCCCCTGAAAGGCACTGATCAGCAAGAATGTTTAAATCCCACCTTCAGCGTTCCACCCATCGTGGTAAGCAATCGTCCATAAACCACGTGGCTTGGTCTAGGATTTGGGGGCGGGGGGGGTAGAAAGCTACGTTGTGCTACGTGGGGGGGGGGGGGGGGAGTTCCGAGCTAAACCACGTAGCGTTTCTTTCATGTTATTAGTCACAGTTAAAATAAGCTACAGAAGACACAATAGCATGTGAATATTTATATCCGTCATTTAAAAACCTCCGTATGTAATTTACGATAGTCTGACAAGAGAAAATAGTACAAAATGTCTTTTGGAATCAATAGGGAAAAAGCTACGTGCCATATGGGGGGGGGGGGGTACACAAGCAAAAGCCACATCAAGCTACGTGAAGGGCGGGGGGGGGGGGGTTCGTTCGCAGGAGGCCAAAATGGAGCTACGTGGTTTATGGACGTTCCTAACGAGCTCCAAGCGGTTTTCCGTCAGCTAAGAAAGCGCTGGAATGTTTCCAATTCTTGCCTCAGGAATAGCATATTACACATTGGCGCAAAGTTTACAAGGAACGCAAAGGAATTACAACACTTCTATCCCTGGCTTACTACGCGTCATCACGACTTAAACCCACGTTGTTGACAGGGAGTAAAGCTAAAAAAAAAAAAAAAAAAAAACATGCATTGACTTTTGCGATTGATTGAGTGATTATCTTTGCTAATTGTAAGACAGTGGGGAAGTAACACGGAAAAAAAAGGTTCGACACTTCTGATAGGTGGTATTCTAATTCGGTGTCAAGAAATGAGGCCGCACATTCTGTTCCCATAAGATAATAAATTCCAGGATGTATAACTGAAACTGCCCAGCTTCTGGTATATTAAGATATACAGCCGATTGATAGGCCCATATTTCCCCCTGGCTTAAATCCAAATGATACGCTTGTAACGCTGCGAGAGAAGTGTTTCATGTTGAAAACGAGATTCTTGAAGCTACTTTACGGGATCAGTGTAATAAACTATCGTAAGTGGTGTCGGAAACAAGTGCAGCTTTGATCGTGAGCATATCGTTATTATTAAGTCGGATAGCGTGTCGGCATTCACACTGTAATTACTCCGTCATTTTCTATTCGAACCTAGTGTCGTGTAATCTCTGACGGGTGTTCTCAATAGAACCGACGTACAGCGTCAATATGTCTTGTACAGTACATATCGTGGTCAAAACTTTATCGCTAGCTGCGCTGTAACGATCCATCGTTTCTTGCAGACTGTCATACAATTCATTACGTTTATCGCTAGGAACGAGCAAAAAAACATTTGTTCTTTATTAAATTCGCCTATTAGAACTTATTACCTTTGAAAACATCAAACACGGACGTGGTGGATGACCCATTAACGTTCTGGCCTCGCATTCGGGAGGACGCCGGTTCGAATCTCAGTCCGGGCATCCAGATTTGGGTTTTCCATGGTTTCTCAAATCACTCCAGGAGAATGCCGGGATGCTTCTTTCAAAAAGGCCATGGTCGAATTCCTTCCCTTTCCTTGTCCCCAATCCCCTTCCGCCTGTAATGACCTCGACGTCAACGTGGCGTAAAGTTATAAGTTAAAAAAAAATCATACGCCTTTAACTACAAGTGATATGCTGGCTCAGATATTAGTTCTCGACGTCAACGTGGCGTAAAGTTATAAGTTAAAAAAAAATCATACGCCTTTAACTACAAGTGATATGCTGGCTCAGATATTAGTTCTCGAGGGATCAAAAGGCTGAGGTTCAAATACCGTTTCAGCCAGGATTTTGAAATGATGTTAATGTCTTCTTATCTCTCTCGCCGCTTTATTTTTGATTCTGAAGTAACCTAGGACAGTTCCGTGATAGGGACTTCCTTAATGCTGAAGGTCCCCTTTATTCGATAGGGTTACAAGTTTTGGTTACGTAGTCAAACAGTGATGAAATGCATGGCTAATTGATATTCTGTTACTTAAGATGTCCCTCATTCTCGATTTTCCAGGCAATAATGCTATACTCATTATTACTAATGTTCATCCGCCTTAATAAATACGAGCATCGATATTCTAAAAATAATTAAAACAAGAAGGCTGTCAAAGGATTTGAAATACACTGCAGCAAACCGAACGTTGTGGGTGAGCGGTAACGCTCTGGCCTCGCTTTCGGGAGGACTCCGGTTCGAATCCCAGTTCGGGCATCCAGATTTGGATTTTTCATAGTTTCCATAAATCACTCCAGGCAAATGCTGTTAGGCTTCCTTCTAAAGGCTATAGCCGAATTCCTTCGCGTTCCTTATCCCCAATCCCATCCCGCCTCTAATGGCCTCGACGAGGCGTAAAGCCATAAGTTAAAAAAAAAATTTAAATACGAAATTTGATGTAAACAGTAGAGCCTCAATTAAAAAGAAGAAGTTGGAAAGACAAGAAGACCGGAAAATAGCTACTGTTGGACGACGTAGTAAAAAATATTGTCTTGAGTCAGATTCTCTGCGTGTTTAAATTTTTCATCGGCTGTGGAACATTAGAAATTATTTAAATTACTTCTCTATGACGCGCAGACAATTGCAGATGTTCCTTCACGCGTTTCATTTTATTAATAGGTAATGTGATTTAGCATTTTCGGTAGTAAATCTAGTCATCGTTTTGTATCCTTGCTCTCTCAATCAACACACGTATTTCTTATACAGTTTTATCTCAGTGTGTAATAAGGACGATTCAGACCAACTGGACTCGAAACGATTACCCTCGGCACGTATGGCCAGCGTGCTAGCCCCTACGTTGCCGGAGACGGAACATAATTATTATATTGTAAATTTTTTAGATAATAATTTTTAAAAAATTTCTGGCTGCCGCGTAGCTCAGTTGTTATATATAGTGAGTGACAACGAATTGTACAACAACCATACACATATGTTTGATATCAAGGATCTTTTTTCGGTCAAATGAATACAGGGTAGCAAGGTGACTGACGAAACCTCTTGCTTTCTAGTGCCGGCTCTTAAATGGAAAAAACGGCGCTCTACCTCTGCAAGCTTACCCATTTAGAGGACAATCTTACATATGCTACCCTGTACGAAAAGTTCTATGCATTTTACCTGGATCTGGATACAAATTGTTTTAAGTCATGATTACAATTAAATTTAAAAAATGTCTCAGGAAACGTGAAACTCTACGATTCGTAGTCTGGCGCTTTCATCGCCTTCTATCATCGAGGCCGAAACCCTTTCAGCCAGTGAAGTGCATTAAATCGACCAACGACCAGCAAGCAGAGCTCTAAGCTTTTAAGCGAAACCTTGAGCTGTATTAGTCACTGTTTCCATTTAATGCATTAACACCATGTGAAGCTATCGCTTTTATACTAAGCTTTCACAATGGACTGAAATCTTGGTCGGTCGAATATCATAGAATAAGCACTAAAACAACCGCTTCAGATAGTAAGCATTATATTCAAAAGTAAATATATCACTATAAAATTTGGAATGTATTTCAAAAGTGTTAAAAATGCGTACTGATTCTTCTGTAAATGTCAGATTATCACATTACATTCTTTAACTGGAATATCAAAATAAAACAAAATAATAATTCCAGTCTCTCACATCTCCCAGAAAGTTTCATCTTATAACTTGATTTTAATTTTATCACATGAGAGAGAGTGAAGTTGTAAGTTGTCTCACTGATACAGAATTTTAAAACAAAATAATAATAGGTAATCTACGAGCAGTAAACAAAATTTTTCAGAGTCGTTTCCTGCACTAACAATTTGTGGGACGCTTATATACTTCACAGAGTAATTTAAATGAAAATTGTCAGTAAGTGATTATTTGGTTTGGGGGTTGGCAGGCTGCAGAGCTATATATCTAGATTTACGCAGCTGAAAGACACCCTAAAATGTTGAAATCTACAAATCGGTGCATATTAAATTCAGTTATTAGCTTCTCTAGTTTCTTATTGAAGATATAACAGAGTATCTACTGTAAAGTTAGAAAAACTACATCATCGGCGCAGTACATGTAGAAAATGAGATAGCTTTATAGCCGAGATTTCAATGTTGAACTGTGCATTACCAGCAAGATTATTAGTATGTCAGGAGCCTTGTAGTTCTCTAGTAAAAAACAACGACATATTTCCTCATCTACTGTCACTAAGCGATAATTTTGGCATCTCAGATAAACTTGCGACATCTATTAGTAAGATGTTTTTTTCTAATTGAGTAAAAAAAGGACGCGTTTTATCGTTTTTAACGCCAAAAGTACAATGCGGTACACATTTATGACAGTAAAACTTACTTCCATTCCAAACATTTTGTATCAACTTGCCCATATACCCGATATTATCTACAAGTGTAGGGTGCGCATTAAAGAGACACCACGCTGGACGGGTTGCGGTTTCCCGTGATCACCTAAGCAAATGCTGACACGATACCCGATTTACGCTTCATAAATTACACATTTCACAAACAAATATACACTTATTACAGACAACACAAATTACACGTTTCATATGGCAACATTTCAGCTACTCCATTTGGATAATGCTTAAAGGAGAGGCGGAAGACGCCAGCAATTAAATTCTGCCGCCAGGTGGCCGAACCTCCCTAATTTGCTGTATCCCAGCCACAGCACAAAAAAAAAAAATCTCGGTTATTGGGATCCTGAGATAGCACACTTCTCGTTGCCAGTGTCTTTATGGCTTTCCTGTACTAGGGGAGAAAAGCGAGAGTCACCAGGTATTTGATTCTCGCTAGTTTGTAATAATGTTTCGCTTTAAATGTTGTGATTGGGTACAGACGATTAAGGAAAACTATCCGAAATCTGTAAAATGTTGGTCAGTGCGACGGAGACAGCATTTCAACATTCCCACCACCCTAAGTGCACGGTGATAGCCAAAGCTGCAGAATGTGTCAATTAAGCGACATTTTACTTACAAAAAGCTAAAGGTTTTCCTCAAATGTCCGTTGAGGAGATGGAAAAATGATAAAATTCATCGAAAAAGCTAGTGGGTACTGTTCTTCATCAGCATGAAGTATCTGCAAACTTATGTAAGAGATATTTAAAACGACTGCCTTATATAACAAAGAAAACTGGTGCCTTGAAATTCAATGGACACGCAACATACAAAAAATGAAGCAAAATGATCAAAAACAGGAAACTAAAAATAAAAGTATGAACAGGTTTTCTACATAGAGAACTAATGCATTCATCATCGAGGAACTATGTATCTCCTAACGCATATCCTACCATTTTATAGAAAAAATCCATCATTTCTTGATTTTTGTTTACTTATGACTTTACGCCTCGTCGACGTCGAGGTGATTAGAGGCGTGATTGGACTGAGGAAAAGAAACGGAAAAGAATTCGGCCATGGCCTTTTTAAAGGAAGCATCCCGGCATTCGCCTGGAGTGATTTGGGGAAACCATAGAAAACCCAAATCTGGATGCCTGGACGGGGATTCGAACAGGCGTCCTCCCGAATGCGAGACCAGAACGTTAACCGCTCACCCACCACGCTCGGTCATTTCTTGAAGAAAATCTGGAAAATCCATCATAGTTGGGAAGGATCTGGGCAGAATAACATAAGGAAGTGCAGTGAATATGTAAATGGATGAAAAAAGATCACCGAAACACTTTCTCAGCTGGTCGTAAGGAACCAGAAAACTGTTAGACGTCTACGCTTAGTCACTGATGCTACGACGTACTGGGAAATCCAGCGGAGACATATACTCAGGAATGAGTGAAATCACTCGAGACAGTAATCTGAATATTATTACGAGACACACCACGCCGGCAATTAGTCACTCTAAGGGCGGAGGGCATTACTCTGGGATTAGTCTTAGACACGTAGTGGCAGACTTAGTAGGACATATATAATTGAGTGCTCCAACCCAAACAGTATAACAGAATGTTTAAGGTCCAGACTTGGGTCTCGGTGGTTTTATACTGGGTTGTTACGTGACGTGTTTGCTATGTTGGAAGGAAAAAATTAAAAAAACATTCAATCGTTATTCGAACTAAAACCGGAAAACCTCTCTGCACACTCTAAACATCTAAAGATCATTAAAATAATGAACTAAAATATTCCTACGATTTTTGTTGATTAGTTAGGTAAGCGTTAAGTAGACTTAAGACCCCATCTCGGAGAATCATTATGTAGTAAACCCCGCAATAGTAGGGCAATAACACTGAATTATTACCTGGCTCGAATCACTGTGGCTTTGGTCGGCAGGGTAGAAGAGATGATGGTGCTTGACTCCTATTCACCGGATTGTGTACCAAAATCTGGATTAAATCCAAAATACCTCTGCAGAGTATAGGAAATGAGGGTGTACAACACTGTATAAGGTGATTCGTGCGTTGGATGGGGACTTTGAACCTAGCAGCTCCCTCGGTGTCTTTCGGAATAGTTGGCCTAAATGAGTCAGAATCTGTTTTTACCCTCTACCTTCTTTCATTCTTTATTCAACAACACAATGACACTTAAGTACACTTTGATACTGAGGAAAGAAATATGAAACCATACGAGGTTACTATCGAGGGGTGACACTTTCCATACTAACAGTCTTCTCAAGGACCAGAGTAAGACAAAATATTAGTTATAGAACTGATCGTTATTAATCGCCTCACCATACGGCAAAAGTTCATAACTTGACAAGTCGTTTCTGTACTAACCCATTGTAGTGCTGTTCTGTATTTTTTTATTATTATTTAATCTATGAATTTTTGTACTAACAGCTAGAGCGTAGCTGTAGGAAGTCAGTTGAAAGAGATAATTAGTTTCGATGCATTAATGTATCAACAAGATATTTCAAGAATTCACGATTTCGTTAAGTATCCTCTCTCGCTTGTTTCTGGTGTAGCCTGTATTAAAGGCAACTGCAAGAGCCCTGTCTATAGCAAAATTAAAAATAATAAGTGCCTTAATAGGTTTTTAACAACAGGCGCCTACACAATTATCATATTTGCATTGATATCTAAGACTACATTTTGTGTCTTAGAAACTTAATAAAGTCAAAAATTTGGACTGCAGATCAAAAATTTATGCGCAACTGTAGCAGGCAGGATCTATACGAACCAGAATGTTTCTTCTGATTGGCTCATACCTGTGCTATTTATCATCGCTGTAAAAGGCACATTATTTTAACATTTTCAACCTCAAGTTTTTTTTACGCTCAATTTGGTAAGTCTTTAACCACTAGTAAATCAACGTGCATGGTTGATTACCAAAACGATTTCGCCTTAAAAATTAATAAATATACGAGAGGCGTTAACTTCCAAACTAATATGTTACTCATTCATAACGTAATATGAAAAAATGATAATTAAACACTGTCAGTCTTGAATATACTTTCTCTTATTTTCAATGGACTAGAACCATTTTCCCATTAACATATCGCATTCCTCCAGGAAATAGTTTTTAGCTGCTGCTGACGTTTTAATACGTCTAGAAAGCGATTCCTACTTAACGCGTTAGCTTATATCCGTTATTAAGAAAGCCATTTCCATATACATGGAATATTTGTGCAGTATTTAAGCAAAAAATAATAAAATATCATGTTCATAACTCACTATGTTTTCACTGCAGCTGTTTACAGTTGAATTTGATGTGACATTAGAGAAAAGGTCAAATCAGTGATATGGGACTGCGTCATTGCTGACGTAACCATGATCAAACCATGAACCACATACCGCAACGTACGCTGTGCCTATCTTTGTAAATAGAATGGTAAGTTCTGGACCAAAATAATTTGAAGAAAGTTGTTATAGAATATTTTTAAGTGTAAACAGTCTTTGAAATCAGCATTAATGGTCATTTATATAGCTCAACGTATTTTACTCTACTTTACGTAGAAGAAAGAATTTCGTGTGTTTACACGCTGTCAAACATTCCATTCTCATGACAACGTAAATCTCTTCCCTGACCTTCTTCTCACTCCAAACATCTACTGGTCACAGAACTTGCGGGTACACCTGTACAGGTATAAACCAATAGCGGCCAACGGTCGTGTACCTGCTTCGCTGGTAATTACAATGTACTCTGTCCCGTACACTGCCTCGCACAAATCATCCCGTATCGATGGCCCGCTCCCATTCCTTCGATCCATCACGTCGCGTGCCGTTGTACATGAGCCCCAACAAAGACCTCTGAATTCCTTAACAGCATGCCTCTAGACACAAACATGTATTTGGCCCAACTACACGGACGTATGGAATACTTGTGAATGGATACGTTTTTTTCCCAGTGGACGGTTGCGGCATGCCATTCCACACATCCCAGCGATTTATATATTAACATCAGCAAGGATACGAGGCACTGCAGCTTAGGCATTTCTGGACTAAACGTCTTATAAATATCTTCGCGGGGAAGCAAAAAACATAGACCATTAAAAGTTATATCAACACATTTAAATGCAAAGAAAATAGAAATATACAGTCTGCGAACAAAACAGGATCGCAAAAATAGAACCTTACTGTCCAAACAACAAAAATTGAGCTGTCAAGTAACCAAAGTTTTCTTGAACAACAAAAATCAGTATGAATAAAAGCAAACATTCGACACGAAAGTGTTCCTACGCAGCAAGAAATCTAGCTTTATACAAAAAATGGAAAACTAGAATTAGAAAAAAGGCTGATTTTTTTTTATAAATCGATCAAGAGAAAAACGAAGAAGTAATAAAGCTTTATATTTGGAGATTGTAAAACTTGGAGATACTACAAAAAAGAAGGATTCCCTTTTACGGGCACGTGGAACAAATGAATCCTGAAAGCCTAGCAAAAAGTAATTTGACTATTTTTATTAAATAGTGACAGCATAAATGCCTCTTAAGAAACAGGAAATATTAAACATTGTCGTATTATAAAAAATATCGGAAAGTTAGTGGGTTTCCAAGAGAAAGTGAAGAAACAAAATCCCAACACAAGCATTAATAAAGGGTGCTATTACTCAAAATATCGAATTTAGTGAACTAATAGCTATCAATGGTACACAAAAATTTGGACATTACTCGGCCATTCTCACTACAGAATCAACAATTTTCACTAATAGAGTAATATATTTCCACAGACAGATGGCAACACTTTCTAATGCCAGCAGGGCGTCAGTATAAAACGATGCAACAATAACGCAAAAATAACCTCACACTAAATACTACAGCACGGTTCTGAACCTTTTCGCATGGGATTAACCGATAGTATGAGGAACTTTCAAGGTATAGCTACTTCATCTTCAACCTTAAGCCAGTTAAACAAACAGTTATTATGAAACATTATAGCCAGTACAGTTAACAGAGGCGTCTCAAGGTCAGTCTGCTCTATCCCCACTCCGCTGCCCTTATCGCTACAAGCCAAGGGGAAAGAATGCCCACTGACAAATTTTCCTCCCGGATAGCTGGGCACAGTGGCTTGCACGGAGGGGTAGGCAACGGGAGGTGGTGAGGTGAGGAGGGGGCGAGGGGAATATGACCTTGAACCGCTAGTTGAACGTGCACGGCGTATAGGACACTGATGATTCATTATTTCATGATTATTTTCTGAAGGACAACTGCATCATTGGACGTAGAAATAAGCAACAAACATAAGCCCAGGTAAAGCCTAAATACAGTGGCGTTATCCTTCAATAGATTTTGGAGAAAAAACTGTCATTCCTATTCTAGCATCAATAAACATAAATGTAATCCAGTAACATCAAAGTTATTACACTATTTCGATTGAAAAACAGCATTTTTCCACCATCAAAAACATAAGTCATTATTTTGTACATTTGTTATTTAAATCACATCTGTGGAAAGAATATGGCTGTCGCTATCTGCCTGAAAACATTTGTTCTGTCGATGCACACTGGAAGCCAACTTAAAACCGTAATCACATTGGGTAGGAACCGATTCCAACACCGATGTATACACGAAGAATTGATATATTCTGCATGTCTTTAGTGAGTATTGCTGTTTCTACTCACTCGAGCCAGCTTGTTGAGAGGTAACACTGTGGCACTATCTTCGGGAGACGTCGGGTTCGATTCCCATCCGGCCATGCTGATTAAAGTTTTCCATGATTTCCCGAAATTACACTAGCCACAATGGTTCTTCCATAAAGGCCATGTCAAACTTCCTTTCCGTTACTTGACTACAAATACTTCCCGGTTTTAATATTACCGCTCTCAGAAGTGAGAGTTTTTTTAGTGTAGCACTAAAAACTTGTCCAGTAGATTTCGTAATTCTTCGACAACTTCGTGGTGTTATTTTTATGATCATAATTCCTCAGAGATTCCTTCACTTAGCAAACTTTGGGGAGTAATGTTGCTCTGTCTCTTCTCCTTTACAATTACTTAAATTGTATCTTTAATACTACGCGATAAAAGCAACATGGAATCAGAACCACAAATCACTTCCGGCGTATTTCATCTAAACCAATTATCCTTTACGTTATCAGAGGTAGAGTTGATGATAAAACTATGTAGCAAAATTCTAATATTTCTTGTTCGTTTAAGGTTTAAGAAAAATAATGGAATTCTTTACCAAATAGATTGTTTTTACTTATGGCTTAACGCCTCGTCGACGTCGAGATCATTAGAGGCGGAATGGGATTCGGGTCTAGGAACGGGAAGAAATTCCATCCCGGCATTCGCCTGGAGTGATTTGGGAAACCATGGAAAACCCAAATCTGGGTGCTCGGACAGGGATTCGAACCCGCGTCCTACCGAATGCGAGGCCAGAACGCTAACCGTTCAGCCACCAAGCTCGGTACCAAGTAGAAGTAAGGACAGTTGTCAACTAGTTTTGAGAACCATCCAGTTACAAGTCTAACGCAACCAGAAACTACCTGTATTATCCGGGTGGAGCCACGTCGATTTATTAAAACCTAACATTTCTGCCATCGTGCTGTGGCTTTCAAGAGAGGACATAGCATGATTACCGAACCCGGAGAACCAGATAATACATACAGTGACCGCAGAAGCTTTCGTAATTAACGGAAATTACCTATACGGTTGAAAATGTCTGCTTCTGTCCTGCACATGGTGAGACCTTCATCCCAACCAGGTGGGTCATAAAACCATACCGACTACATAATTAATTCCCGTTGACGTGTCCGTTTGATCAATGGGAGAAGCGCACTTCGGGTCTCGTCAGGAAGCAGTAATTCGCCACCATGAAAAAGTAATCAGCTTAAGGAATTTGCGGAGGATCTTGGTCCTGGTCCGTGTTAGGAAAGAACAACAACGTAGGTATATTTATGAGTTGTCGTCAAGCCGTTTCAGAGTAACACATTTCTTTTATAGCAAGTTTTCGTTGTAATTGCCATGGCTGCATTAGCTGTTCTACAAGTCTTTTCGAAAGTTTTTCATTCTATTGCTAATTACTTCAATCACTTAGCTCTAAGTAATACTGATACCACTTTTCTCAGCGTTAATCTCACAGACATTCAGTGCAACTAATTGGAAGGTGTTTTGCCGAGATGAACTCGGGTATATGGCGTCGCCACAAGTATGATATACTTTCTGCTAACACATGTGGCAAAAACCAGGAGCCCTGTGTTCTGATCTGCCTACAACTCATAATCACGTACGTACACTAGGAAATAGTGAAATACTGAAGATCAAGGAATCTATTGTCTAGTACAGCTTTTTCGAAAACACTGACAATCATATAATAATTATTTTCATTTCTATGTTTAATTTATCCGATAAAATTGTGATATCTACACTAATATTATAAATGCGATAGTTACTTTGTCAGCACTGTCTGATGAAATTTGACCAGGAAATACTACGTATTATTAGGAAGGACATAGGATACTTTTTTCAGATAAATAACATATATTGTAATGAAATTTTGAAAACTAACAGACAAGCGGATAGCATGTACATGTTGCAAATTGGATCTCTTCATGAGACAGATTTAATGGTGATGGCTTCCCCGTCAGTTTAGCCGACTCCCTGCCTTTTGGGACAACTTTTACGTGGCTTACGTGGCTATACCCAATTCCGGTAGAAAAATTCCGCGCGTACGAAGTCGCAGATAAAAGCTAGTACTTGTATGTATTAGCGTATTTGTATAAGCTTTTAGAAAATTAATGCTCTTTAAATCGATACTGGACATGCGTGTGATATCTGAGAGTTCTGCAGCCTTAGGAACTAAAGGGTGAGGGTTAGGAGGTCGCTGGTTCGAATACAGCTTAGTGCTTGCTTGGTATTAATTGAGTGCAGCGTTCGTCTTGTGTTGTCATTACCACTAAGAAAATGATCGATGATGATACATGTACACAGTTGAAGAAACATAAACACTGTTGAGATGGCTGTAGGGCTGACGTTGCAAAATTCAAATGTTATTCAGACGCGGTGTCATTGCGTTCTACGATCACAGTTAGTGGCGACTTTATGTCTTTAAATTTGCTGCAGTTATGAGTAATACTCCCTTGTTAATAGCAACGACCGAAACAGTTGGCCATTGCAGTTCCAAATCTGTAGTGCGGGAACTGGAAGGAATTCGGCCAAAGGCTTTCGAAGGAACCATTCCGGTATTCGCCTGGGATGATCTGGGGAAACCATAGAAAACCTCTGGACGGGAATTCAAACTCGCGTTCTCCTGAATTCGATGCCAGAGCGTTACCGCACTTTTTAAGATGTCTCCTGTAGGGCGAAACTCGTATGGGAACAAAGTAACATCAACATCAACAGTTGTTTCCAGGCGGAATTTTGATTTATAATAAAAAAATGGAGATCATCAATCGGCGTTCGTTTCGCGAAGATCGTGTGAACAGTTCAGTGCCGTAATGAACTGAACTTTGAACATATTACGAGACGGCGCTGCGGCGAATTTCTCACGTTTCCAACACCTCTCATCTCACTCATAGAGCGGTCTGATGACTCAGTGGTCTACAACAAGATTCGAAATATATCTGCCACAAATAACAAAGAAATATACACTATTTTGATGAATAATAGGTACCATAGAAATATAGAACGAAAAAACCCAACAGCTAACTGGAAGAAAATATGGAAGAATGTCCAAAACGAAAACTTACAAACACAAGTAAGAGCCACATGTTATAGAGTAATCAACCACTGTATAACAAAAAATAGTCGTCTATACACGATTCATCTCGCTGACTCTCCCAACTGTGTTAAATGCAACCAACAGGATACGATAGAACACAGAATAACTGGCTGCATGGTAGTGGACGAGGTGGAAACTAGGAGTGCTCAACAGAACCTCCGACACAGCATTCAAAATTAAAGGCATAATAACACCTTAATTCAGCTCTTACCCCAAACAAAAAAACAATGCAACACGCTGGCTCTTAGCAAACTATGTCCATTACATAATATACAACAATGAAACAGCCAATCTACAAGAATACTGGTACTACCTAACAACATAAAACAAAAAAGCTATGTTTTATCGATATTACAAATAAAATTATGCTAACTACCTGAATAACATAATGAAATTTTAAGAAGAAGGGGGAAAAAAAAAGAGGTTTAGGCGTTGGACTGCTAATCCAATGTGTTCAGCATGCGTGGGTTCGAATCCCATACTCGTCGAGAAAGTGTTTTGAATAACAAATGGTCTTTGCATTCACCACTTGCTGTACGTATCCGGTGTCACGTATACTTGGTATCAATAGTTTGGATGACGCAAGGAGTTAGATTACAGATGTAACGATTATCCGCAATCTTGTAAATAGAAATTCCTCTGAAAAAAATCTCTAAGAAGCTCATATTCATCCTGTTTTATGCTTCAATATTTCTGAAATTCCTACTGATAACTAGCCAAAAAAAGAAAGTCGGTAGAGCAATAGACTTTTAACCTAAGGGTCCAGGGTTCAAGTCCCCGTTCGGGCGGCTATTTTGCATGCATTAATTCCTATACGGAAAACGACAAATTTATTGAATACTTAAGAATGTAAAATAATCCGCGCCCTTAAAAAGAAAAAAAAAGTGGTTAAGGTGTCTGACTGGAGATCGGAAGGTCCCCGGTTCGAATCCTTGCCTCAGCAGGGATTTTCATGAGCACTTAATCCGGCCTTCACCTCTGCCACAGCTTGCTGTGTAATGTGAAGTTGTGAAGTATGCCAGAACGCTTCCGTGGTTCGGATTCCACGTTAAAACTGTAGGTCTCCTGTACCCGGCAGGATTGCTGGGTTAGGTTAAGGCGGCTACCACAGGGGCGGAATGCGTAGCCAATAGGAATCCTGTCACCAGGTCATTACGACCACACGGAATTATTTTTTATCTCACTCATATTAGGTTTCATCTGTACCAATGGCTTGCTGGTGATACGTTTCTAACACGAGCGCGATCTTAAATTTCCTTCCATTCTTCAAGGAAAGGAGGTAGGGTAGGGGCACTACAAAAAATCCGATGATAACAAAATCTGGGTACGCGTTTTGACATTAATGCGCTGAAAGTATCATGTATATCGAAGATCTCACTCTACCACTGGGTAACCGAACTATACAAAGTCGGTCCCCGCTATGTTTCTAAAACGACGGAGTGTTTTGTTTTTGCGTCTGAAAAATTCCAAGCAGTAATAAGTCTGATTCTCTGAAACTACGAGAATCTCGTAAAAATCCATCTCTTTAGTATCGGCTTAGTATAGCAGAGCTGTGTGGGTCCGTAGTTCAAAATTACCAAAAGTAAACCACGTCGCTCATTGCTCCTCAAAACGCCAACGGCTGCAAACAACATCTCAGCACTCATTAAGCCGGATCTCTCCCGCGGAGACGGAATATCGCATAACTCGTTCCTGGCCGCTGTCAATAGACAAGCAAAGATGTGTGTTTCTATAACCTGCATAAAGCGCTAATGCGTAAGCGACAACGCAGCCTGTTTGCTCTATAGTTCGTTGAATACTCTCGCAATAGAATGTACCGTAAGTGAGAGAGACATCAAGATGACTTCGAAGGAGACAGGGATACAGGAATCAGTACTTCGATAAGACATTCAATCACCAACCATAGCGAGAATCACCAGTAGATGGTACAGTGGGCGTCTATTAATGACGTGAGGTGTTTTTCCGGAATTCCGGACCCCCCCTCTGGCGAGGTTTGGTCGGACTCCCCCCCCCTTTCTAAAATGATGACGTGAGACTTTGACGGAGGCCCCTCCCCCCCTACTATTCGACCTCGCAACTTTTTGAGACCTTTTTTTTCGGTCTAATGCTCCCAAGGGCGGTTACACCCCCCCTAAGGTCGGTTTTTTTAAACGAAAATACCCCCCTAAAATCGACTTTTGCGTCATTTGTAGATTTTTTTTTTTTAGCTCTACCATCCTACAAAAATTTCAAAACCTCACGTGAGATTTACGTCGACCTCCCCCTCCTCCTTGGTGAGATTTCACCGGACCCCCCCCCCCCCTGATTCACCTCACGTCGTTATGGACGCCCCCCCCCCCTTGTGAGAACTACTGTCGCTGAATACCACAACCCGCATGACTCGATTAGGCGGATGGACACGCTTAATGGAAACACACACCAGAGACGACCAGGCTTAGGGAGCGTCCAAAAACTACGTGGCTCGGTCTAAGTGGGGGAGGGGTTGGCTGGATGGCTAAGCTGCGCTACGTTGGGGGGGGGGGGGAAGTTCCGAGTCAGGCCACGTAGCTTTCCATTCATATTACTTTTCACAGTTAAAATGAGGTACATAACACATGTCAATGTTTATTTCCTTCATTTAATTATCTTCGTATGAAATTTAAAATAGTCTGACAAGAGAAAACAGTACAAAATGTCTTCTGAAATCAAAAGGGAAAAAAGCTACGTGCTACGTGGGAGGGGGGGGGGGAGAGGCAAAAGCCACGTCTGGCTACGTGGGGGGAGGGGGGTTTCATAGGAGGCCAAAATGGAGCTACGTGGTTTATGCACGCTCCCTTAGGACGTTAACACGTTCAACCTGTCTCCTGACGAATAAACGGAAGTCATACGAGGAACCGTTTACATCGGTCACATACTAATTGAATATTTCATGTTTCAACTAATAGAAATTTAGTCTGAAGCCATTACACTCATCTTCACGAGAACAGCCTCTGACACTATGATTCAGTTTTTATAATGGAATGACGTCAAGGAAATCAACGAAAACAAATAATTTTGGATATTTATATCATCCTAATTCAATTTAGAAGACAGGAGTAACGCGCTTAGAGTTATTGATTATACGTGCATAGAGCTAACGTTCACAGTAAGATCTTTTGTATAAACTCACGCACGGATACCGTATCCCTCGAATCTTTGTCCTGCACAACATAGATCGATTTTAAGTAACCAACAATAAATCTGCTCAGCTAGGATCCAAATTTACACATCTAACTACTGTCAGTGATGGTCCGACATAGACTACAAGTTTTTAAAAAAAATCAGACTGCATGTCGTATTTACACGAATTTACATTGGTCTCCATAACGCCCACCTCTCTCTTCAAGATTATTTCACAATAGTACCTAAGAATAATTTATTCCAGCATTCACGGATAATACGAGACCTCGGCTGTAAGCATATTTGTCAGATGAAAATAATATTTTCTCTAAAACAATTACAAATTACAGTGGAACAAAGAGTAACATTCTTTAAGAAAAAAAGTAATTGCAATCCACATCTTCTCTCATATTTATAAGGAGATGTTGATTACAATTTCTTTCTTTAAAAAAAAAGTAAAGATGAGAGGAGATGTAAGACCTGAAATATTCCGTTGCATCAAGCCTGGATGGCAAGCTTATGGGAGGCATTGCGTTATCCTCCAATCGAATATGCCCACAAATTTAAAGCAAATAGTTTACGACCAATACATTCTTCCTGTGCTGATTTACGGTTGTGAGACCTGGACACTAAACGAATTTGTCAAAGGAAATCTTAGAACAGCACAGCGAGCTATGGAAAGGTCAATGCTAGATTTAACTAGAAAAGACAAGATAAGAGCAACCGACATAAGCTCAGTCACAGGAGTCACAGACATCTTGGAAAAGACAGCCTTCTTGGAATGGTAGTGGACAGACCGTGTTGCTTGGAGGAAAGACGGAAGTTGGACAAAAGCATGTTAGAGTGGAGCCCAATAGATAATTTGAGACCGAGAGAAAGACCACCAGACCGATGGGACAAGGACATACGTAGGGCTGTTGGAGTTAACAGGCAGAGGATCGCCCAAGATCATTCGACATGGGAAAGACTACTCAAGCTCTAGCTGACTCAAAATTGTAAGAGGTCCTATCATTTAACGATTAAGCTGGCTGATGATGATGATAATAATTAATCTTCATCACTAGATTTAAATGAAGGGGCCTAGAAGATCAAAATCTCAGTTGTCTGTAGTGAACAAATAGACGGAAAATGTAATCATTAAATTCACCACCAAAGAAACCGCCCATATTTCGTACGTAATCAAATTGATCTCAGTGTACCATAATTTGCTACAGATTCACAACTTTCATCGTTTCAGGAATTTTCTGCACGGTTATAATTTAAAGCTTAGCAATGTTATTGACATGGTCGTTGAATAATAAAGAAAGAATGTTTTTTTTATTTTTCTTATTGCTTTCTGCCTCGTCGATCTCAAGAACATTAGAGGCGGGAAAGGACTGGGGACCAGGAACAGAAAGAAATTTTCCATGGCCTTTTTGAAGGAAGCATCCCGGCATTTCCCTGCAGTGATTTTGGGAAACCATGAAAAACCCAAATCTGGATGCCCGGACGGGGAGTCAAACCGACGTCCTCCCAAATGCAAGGCCAGAGCGTTAACCGCTTACCCGCCACGCTCGGTAATAAAGGGAGACTGGAGGTAATTCGCATAGATTCAAATCGATATTTCCTTAGGAAGCCTTAAATCGCAGCCATCTGCTACCAAGACTACGAACTCTAATGAGGTCAGCGTAGGCAAGGCGTAAAGCCATGAGCCAAAAAAAAAAAAACTTGTTTTGTTCACAACTTAGAAAGTATATTACACGTAAGAGTATTCAATATTTCTTGTTTAAATACAAGATACGGCAGATTTGGGGCTAATTTCTCCTACCTGGGTAATAGCATCTTTGAGATAGACCTTGTAACACTGACAATTTTGGCAGCCATTCAACTCCTCTTTATTTTCTCCTCCGATACGGCCACCAAGAACCACAGGAGGCCAGTGTGAATCACGAGCGGGATGACGAGGAACTGAGTTCCTAAAGTCTTGTGCTGCTATCTGTCCACGAAATGTGTATCTTTACGTGTTATGAATAATAAGTGGGTGGTTCGAATCCCCGTCCGGGCATCCAGATTTGGGTTTTCCATGGTTTCCCAAGTCACTCCAGGCAAATGCAGGGATGCTTCCTTCAAAAGGCCATGGCCGCATTCCTTCCCATTCCTTGCCCTCCATCCTTTCCCGTCTTTAAAGACCTCGCTGTTAAGAGACGTTAAGCAATAAAAAAAATAAAAAATTAATAAGTGAACTTTTTGTTTGTGAAATGTGTAGCTTATGAGACGGAGATGGGGGACCATCCCAGCATTCGCATAGATAATCACGAGAAACCGAAAAGGAAACAAAATCAGGACGGCCGGTACGCGAGTGCCTCGGATCGTGCCCCGTCCTGTTACATCTCCTCAAGTCAGGAGTTTCAGCGCACACACACACTGGCGGGTCAGTAACTTACTTATTTTTTGTGATTTTTTTAAATCTTACAATTAGACTTGACGAGCTGTAAACATCTACAACTGAAATACTGCGATAAAAAAAAATTGGGCCCCTTTTACATTTAGGGGATATAATTTTAAAAAAATAAACCTGTCAAAATTTGAAGCTTGAATCTCATTCTGTTTAACATCTAGATACTTGTAATGGACACACAGACAGCGAACGACATCAATAGGTTTCTTTCGGTACGTAACCCCCCAAAAACAGAAATTATATAATCGGTACCAAAGTGTCGGAATTTCGACCAGCGTACAACGTCACAAGCATACGATTTTTTTTTTTTTTTTTTTGCTTTATCACCCGTTGACGTTGAGTTCATTAGAGGCGGAAAGAATAGGGGGCAAGGAATGGCTTGGAATTAGGCCATGTTCTTTTCAAGTAACCATCCTCGCATTCGCCTGGAGTGATTTGGGGAAACCATGAAAACCCAAGTCTGGATGCCCCGACGGGGATTCGAACCCGCGTTCTCCCGAATGCGAGGCCAGAACGTTACCGCTCACCCACCACTCTCGGTCCTCCGTATCCAGTTTTTCCATTCTTCGGTATTGGGTGCCAGGGATAGAAACTGTCACCGTGGAACTATGATTCATTTATTTTTAATTTCCACAAAATACCTAATATGGCCTACAAAAACTTAAACGATAATAGATTATTGTCGATACAAAGCGGAAAGAAAGTGTTGTGAAGGGCTCCAAATGTTTTTTTTTTTTTTCTGGCTGCGCAAGATTATAAAAGTTAATTGCCTGACACATTTCCCGACGCTGTTGAGCCGTGCTAGCCCTCACTGTACTGTCAGGCTGTTATACCTGTCCATTGCCTGTGGAGAAGCATAAAACGAAGACGAAACAGGCTGTTAGTCACTCACAGGTGGCGCAGTTATTTACTAAATTTACTCATGCGTATCGCCTCCAAGCTTTCAGGATTTACGTGGTTAAGTTCGAACTCACACATCGACAATTTAATTGCGTTTGTGGAGGGGTAGTACTCCGGAAAAGTCGATCATCGCGGTACTACAAGATGTAGTCATTCTACGAAATTCTGTAGTAGCCATTTCATTTCGTTCAAGTGTGCTTAAACATTCATAGATGTATGTGATGAAAACTGATATGATTAATGTGTGGATTCATGTTGTTTATATGAGGACGAAAGAAGTGAGAAGGTTAAATCCGGTGCTGACTCTTTCGGAACAACTATCCTGCGACTAATAAATCACAAAAACACTGTGGTATGCTCTAACTATATAAGCACTGTTGTGGATTTAACCCAGGCCTTGGTTAGACAAACTGGTGATAGTGAATTGGCTACCAATATCACTCTAAACTTTCTAGCTCACTTTTTGCATCACGGGAATTCGAATAGATAATTTCTGGTGGGGCGGCAGAAACATTGCCTTAGTTTGAGCTCAGCCACGAAGCGAGCTTCTAAGCAGTATAAAATAACTTTATAAAATACAATTTACTTTCGGGTGTCGGCACTGATCAAATTCCAAATAACAACCTTCTTTTATTAAAAAAGGCTATTGCGAAATATCATTTTTCCAGTGGGATTAATAACTTCTTATATTGCGAAGACAATGTTAAAAATATTTCCCGACCATCTTCTAAGGTAAAAATAATAAGTAGGGTAAGTTTTTTTTCATAGCTTGTCTCTGAATTTAGTTTGTCATATTTAATACGTAAGACAAAATATATCTCACTTTGAGCTATTCATTTATTGATAGTGGAATATACCAACTTAAGTTTTGATACAATTTCTTACTATGAATATTGAAGCAGCTGAATATTTCAAACTGTAATTTTTAATTCAACACCTCTTGTCTCCACTTAGTAAAATATATCAAATATTTACAAATTCGGCTGAAAAGCGAGTCCCCTAGAAGTAGACGGTCGTGATTTATTTAATTTAATTTAATTGCAATGGAGCGCAGGCTCTGATGGCAATTTCCCTACACCCCCATCTTCCCCCTATCCTGCAGCCACCTACATTTGCAATCTACAAATTTTATCTTTAAATTCTTTCAACGTTTTCCGTAAATTATTCATCATTTCTCTTGGTAACTCTTTATCTGATATTTTATAATACTTAAGAAGAAATTTACCCTATGGCAAAGACGTAACATTTCTTGGAACGATTGCAGCAAGTGTGTTTTGTTTTCAATATATAAAACATTTCATATTTAATATTTTAACATCCTGCACTGTAATAATTTAGTTTTAACACCATTTAAACAACTTATTACCTTCACTTCACAAGGGATTTTAATAATGATGACGACTATCAGGGACTAGGGAAAATACAGAAAAAAAATTATTGTGTAATGCCCATTGTAAGCTAATTCATTATGATATTGGTGTATTAATATCTACAGTAATGAGAATATGTAAACATTGAAATCTGACATGGACTCTATCTGTGATTTTGTCCCTGGAAAAATGATGTATGCTGATGATAACATTTTCTATCGTACTCAGAAGAATTAGGTATTATACACCGGGCGAGGTGGATGAGCGGTAACGCTCTGGCCTCGCATTCGGTAGGACGTGGCTTCGAATCCCCGTCCGGCTATCCAAATTTTGATTTTCCATGGTTTCCCTAAATCACTCCAGGTGAACGCCGTGATAGTTCCTTCAAACAGGCCATGGCTGAATTCATTCCCGTTCCTTGCCTGCAGTCGCTTTCCGCCTCTAATGACACCGACGTCAACGTCGACGAGGCGTAAAGCCAAAAACTAGAAATTATACCTGACACAATTACAGTTACTGTTAATTGAACAGTCAATCTGTAGTTAGTCAGGTAAGTTTCTTGCAAAGGACTTTTTTAGGTGTTATTTTATATGGAACTAATAGGCCTCGCAGCTACTTTAATTTGATACATTTGTGTATTCATCTCAGTATAATTTTTCCCTACCACACTTACCTTTTATCCCGAGGGACTAATCCTTGGTTTCCATTCAGTTTCCTCATAGGTATCACCTCTAGCTAACTGACTGTGATCAATGTTGTGTACACGCAATATTTCTAATCTCAGTTCCCTATTCCTTGTCAATGACAATTTTCAAACATCGCTGATTAATTATTGCTTACGGCAGCTACAAAAATTATTTAGTTATTGTTATCAAATAAGAAAGGATTACGATTAAGCTATTTTATGTAAAACAGATTTTAATTCAGGAGGATATACCATCCGAAAATAACATACCTCTTCTGCATTTAAGAAACAGTCTACCTTGGTATTGAATAAAACATTATGTTCGCAAAACCTTATTACACATTTTTTCCATTGATAACTATGTAAAAAATTTCCCTCTAATAAACATAAACCGAAAAACACTATTTACTATACAATTTTTCTTACTTTGCTTATTTTCTTATTTTCCTGATACGCCCAGAATTTCTCTAGAAGACTACGGTGTCGAACCTGAGTGCTAAATGAATTGGCTTCACCAGTTTCTCACAGACGCGTCCTGAATAACACACAAGGTTCAGTCGAGACAAGAAGATTCTTACAACTTCTGAATAACTATTTGATCAAATAGTGGACTCAATTGTAACCATTTTTCTAACACAGTATATTCCTATCGATATTCTTAGAATATTTCGAAGCATTACGTCCAGTCGCCATAGAAAATATTATCATATCAAGGGTGATTATTTTACAGATAATTATTCACAAGTTATATTTCTTTTCACTGATCTTATGTAGTCTCATTCATTTGCGCTGTAGTCGCATCAAATTATTAATTTCGCATAATCTTAAAACAGTGTTGATTTCATTTTTGCAATTCATCTTAAAAGTAACGTTCAGCAAGCACCGACGGTTTAGTGGCTAGTACGCTGGCCTCACATTTATAGAGTCGATGGTTCGAGTCCAGCCACGGGCATACCTGCTTTTAAATAAGATGGCGTTTGTGATGTGTCGTTCTTAATATTCCAATTATTGAATAAAATAATGGCTGATGCTACTAAGCGTGTTTGGTGTAACGCTCTGGCCTCGCATTCGGGAGGAAACGGGTTCGAATCCCCGGCCGGGCATCCAGATTTCAGTTTTCCATGCTTTCCTGTATCCTCTCCATGCTAATGCCAGGTTGGTTCCTTCAAAAGACCAAGGCCGAATTCCATTCTATTCCTTGCCCCTAGCCCGTTCTCGCCTGTAATGAGCTCGATATCCACTATAAATAAAGTCAATAAGCATAAAAATACTGTCGAACAAAATAGTATTAGATTTTTCTATTACAGACTGCAGCTACATTCTATGGATTAAGTTCTTTTGCCACTAAATCCTGGGACTAGTCAAACTGAAAGGTAATCTATCAGTATTTTTAAAATAATGGATTTTGTCCGCGAATTTATCCACGTGCAGCATGTTTATTGGTCAACCAGTGAAACCAAGTGTAAGTAAATACCTGACAATAATCTGTGTGTTTTGGCTAGAAATATAAATATATTTTAGGTTTATTTAAATACGTACTTCATACTTATTTTCGCAATGCTGCGATATAAGCTACGTTTAGACGAGCGAAACTAAGTAACCAATAGTTATAATCTCTTTGTTTTTGTTAGTAACTGTAACTTTATTTTGAATTTATTGTGATTTTCAGAAAATTTAGGTTAGTCGTCAGTATTAAATATGTATTTTTCGTTAATGTTTTTACCAGGTTTAAGTTTCCTTCTCCGTCCATACATGCATTCTGTTATAGGGAGCGTACATAAACAACGTAACTCCAATTTGGCCTCTTGTGAAAGCCGTCTCCCCCCCCCCCCCGTTCCCCCACGTATCCCAACGTGGCTTTTGCCTCTATACCCCTCCCCCTTCCCCCCTCCCCCCTCCCCCGCACGTAGCATGTAACTTTCTTCCCTGTTGATTCCAGAAGATATTTTTTACTGTTTTTTCTTGTTAGACTATCGTAAAATACATACGGAGATATTTAAATGGCAGAAATAAATATTCACATGCTGTTGTGTGCTCTGTACATTATTTTAACTGTGACAATATGATTAAGAAGCTACGTGGCTTGGCTCGGAACCCCCCACGTACTTCAGCGTAGCTATCCAGCCAACCCCCCCCCCCCCCTAGACGGAGCACGTAGTTTATGGACGGTCCCAGACGCTGCGCAAGGATCAAATGAATCTCCTTTTCATTCACCGTGATAATAGGTAAACAAACGACTGTAGAAATAAACGTGTATATTTAGCGTGACAATGCACTCAAACCACTGCTCTCTGTTGCTACAGTAATGAGTGTACCCAGCGTCTATTCCGAAAATCTTGTTTAAATTTGTTCGTCCCTGGTAACTGGAAAGGCAGGCCGACATTTAATAAAACTATCATCAGGTTTTTTAACGTTTACGAGCTCCTGTTGCGTTTCACTAACAGTCTTTTTTTTTTCTAGTACGGCCAAAACAACCAATAACTCAAGATAGTACTGAGGTGTCGTTGAATTTCTTCATAGTCTGCCAAATGTTATAAATTTTTTCTTCGAAAAAACCAATCCTTCATACAAGATTTTTTTATTAATTTCATTTATAAAAGTCTAAAACAGTAGATAACCTTTAACATTAAAGTGTCTCGACAGATGTGACATGGCATTTTGATGAATTACCCTCGTTTATTACAAGACGTTTGGAACGGAAGATGTAGTACGCTGTATTAGCCTTTCATCTGAAGAGACTCTACTATCTCATACTTAGCTGTGGGGTAGTGGGCTAATACGCCGTGAAATTACACATTCTCCGTTTTGATATTAGTTACATGGTGAAGTAGTGAGGGAGCGTATGGCGCCAGTGTTTACAACTGGTAAACTGATGAGCCATATCATTAGACCGAACGTGGATTTAATCAAGCTGGGAACAGTATGGTGGGCACTAATTGACACAACATGGCGCCCGCGAGATAAATAAAGGAGCGTCTGACAATGGGCAGAATTAATTGCGAGCAGGCCACCCAGCACACGCCACTTATAAACTCGCCACTTGACTTTTTCGAGCCGGGCTCAATTAAATTCAGACGCGGACATTGTGCTATCAGTGATCGCTACGCACCGATAATAAACAATGGTAACATCTTATTTAATTAGTGAACTTCATACAATTTGGGCGAGGGACACAACTTGCACTAATGGTCATAGGTGTTAGTTCACTGTTAAAGGCATTTACACAAACTTTACAACTTCCAAAGTGAAGGAGAACGTGTAAATAGCGAAATCTGGACCTCTTTCGTTTCTTCTACACACAGGATAATCATCGGGTTTTTTTTTTTTTTTTTTTTTTAAACTGCTTTACGTCTCTTTTTAACATCGAGGGCTTTAGAGACGGGAAAGGATGGGGGGCATGGATGAGGGCAAGGAATGGGAAGAAATTCGGCCATGGCCTTTTTGAAGGAAGCATCCCGGCATTTGCCTGGAGTGATTTGGTTAAACCATGGAAAACCCAAATCTGGATGCCCGGGCGGGGATTCGAACCGCCGTCCTCCCGAATGCGAGGCGAGAACGATAATCATCGTATAAAATTTGTATTGATTATATCTAATACTTCATTCGGCAGTTGCAGTGATGCTAAGATGGTTGGCATCTTCACGTTTAGGGACAGTTTATAATTTTTAATCGCTGCTGTGCTTGCGTAAACAGTAGTACCTGGCTGATACAGCTTCGCTCTTTCGATGTTTGTTTAAGTTGCCTTGAAGGTTTCCTAGGCATTTTGAAGTGCTCTAACTAAAGAAAAACTTAGCTAACATTGATTTGTTTGAATCCTAATTTGGTAACAACAATTTTACGCCGAGTTCATTGGATAACACAATAATTGTATTGTTCCTATTGGTTGCAATGCCGAGGTACCTCTAGGCTTACTAGTACCTCAAAATTCAGCGATTTGGCGTAACGTTAGCAAATATTTTGTGTGTATAATTGTGTTTTTTCAAGGAAGACACCTATCTTATTAATTTTGGAAAGTAAAAAATTATCTGAATATGAAATTATATCCAAATATATAAAGCCGCATCAGGCTTACTGGTATCTCAAACTTCTACGAGATGGCGGTATAAAACCACTTTAGAAAAAAATATTTTTTATGTAAAATTGCGCATTTTTTTACAGGATGACACATCTATTATTAAATTTGGAAAGTAAAAATGTAAAAATTATCTAAGTATTAAATTTCAATCAAACCGCTAGAACCGTTTCCGAGATACGAATGTATACATGTACAGGAATTGCTTTTTTTTTTGTAAAATCGCGTTTTTTTCAGGGAAGACACCAATTTAGATAAATTTGAAAATCGAAACGATATTGAAATATGAAATTTCATCCAAATCATTAGATCTGTTTCTGAGATACCAATCTCTCTCTCTCTATATATATATCGCTCTTTTCAGGTTCCTTTGTATCCAATTCAGAACTACCGTAATCCATCTGTCGTCTCTTCTTCGAGAAATATGACCAGCACATTGCCATTTTTGGATCGTCACTCTTCCTAAGATGTCTGTCACATTGGTTATCGAACAAATGTAGACAGCCCTTTACCTCTGTAGAGTCTTTTCCTGTCTCTCTCTTTCTTTCTCTCTCTATATATATACATACATACATACATACATAAGAATTGATCATTTAAAGTCACGATCTGATTTATTTCAACACTCTTTAAATTGCAAGTCGTTACGATTTTTGTGTTATTTGTTGATTTTCTAATACAGACTGAATACAATATATACCGTAAGACCTCTTGGTGACATGAAAGCTAATTAAACTAAAAAGTCATTAAATAATTTCTCTTAAAAATTACGGAAAAACTGTTAAAAATTAGGCTAGTGATTTTCACGTTATAAGCTTGCATGCAGTGTACATACAGAAGATAAACATATGCTGTAAGGCATGGCTCGTATTATGCACATTGAATGTTCTGTACGTTACACTGATTTATTTTAACAGCTCAGTCAGCGTTTAACAATAAAACAATAAAACGATAATCCCGATTTTAGTGACTTATTTAATTAAGTACTATAACGGTAACTCACAACTTTCAATATGATATCCATATACCAAAAACCTGACCCCATACTGAACTTAAAGAACTAAAATAAGCTGGATCAGTGGTCCTCGAATTACAAGCTTACTGAATCTGAGAGACGTTACGTTTTAATATGTAAGAATAAATAAAAACAAACTTCACAGGTGCAATCATTCCAGCGTCTGTCTTTTGAAAAACTTAATTCCAGCAATAACAGTGTAAATTAAATACATATTGTTTGCTTATTCGGTTAGGTTGATTGTTGTGCCACCTCCATGATTTCAGACACCTGCTACGGGGTTATCTGGTTCGAATCCCAGTGCCGGAACCATTCGGGACTTGGCCAATAATTGTGCGATAGATCTGTCCACAGTGCGTTTGTAGTCAGAGCTTATGACTCTTGATAATCATTCATACATTGATGGGGACGTTAGATTTAATTACCCCTGTGCTTTTCGGAACAGTAGGCCTATATGAGCACGCGCGTGATTCACCTTCTCCCCTTATTCTTCTTTATATACATACTGCAACAACGCTACTACACTTAACAGTCAGCTACAAACAGACAAGTAACTCTTATGCACGGTGAAAAGGAACTTGTCCGAATGTCAAAGCAGGGTTATGTTTTTCAAAAGTACCATATGTACGTATATTCCTTTTTTCGGACGAATTGGCTGAAAGGTTGGATGAGGTGACGATGATTTCGTCTTGACGTCACGAATATCGTAGGCTAGGTGGTTTCACTATAATTCCTATCTGTCACACAATATATTACTAAATATCAGGGTAAAAAGCAAATCTTTATGTAAGCCCGTCATGTGGGATATCATTTAAAATAGTTTTCATAGAGTATTCCAAACATATATAAACTGCGATAATTTGAAAGTACTATACATTAAAACAGTCTCAATTATACATCATTTATTTTATCTAGTAGTGTCGCTTTCATGTAGACAGCATAATTTGCTTCCATGCACTCGCTGCACCATTGGGAAATTAAATTGTAAATCTTTTTGTTGAAGTTTCTTTTAGTTCAAATAATTTACAAAATAGAACTCTTTCATCTGTACTAAAATACTCGTCTCTAAATTCCCTTACGTAACCTCGCACTTTCAGAAAATTTTACTTTCGACATGGTGGTGGACTACTCACTGATCCACTGTAGGTTTAACGATGACAGGATATTTCATTGAGATATTGATTAACGCAGATCGACAAAGGCATGCTTCTGCTGCATTGGGGGGCATCAATTAATTACGTGAGGTGTTTTTCCGGATTTCCGGACCGCCCCCCCTCTCTGGTGATACTTCGTGAGATCTGGTCCGCCCCCCCCCCCCCTCTGGTGAGATCTGGTACGTGAGGACTCCCCCCCCCCCCCTAGAAATCGCCCTCGCAACTTTTCGAGACCTTTATTTTTAGGTCCCACCCTTCCCAATGGCGGTTGCACCCCCACTTTTCGACGAAATACCCCCCTAAAATCGACTTTCACGTCATTTGTAGACCTTTTTTTTAGCTCTACAGTCCAACAAGAATTTCGAAACCTCACGTGAGATTTCCATTGACCCCTCCCCCCTCCCCCTTGGTGAGATTTCGTGAGATTTCACCGGACCCCCCCCCCATTTTCACCTCACGTAATTAATGGGCACCCCCTTGTTGAGATTAAAAGGCGGGCAGAACATTACGTTTAGAGAGTGACAATAATATACAACTTGATTGGTGATTTCTGACCGCACTGAAAATTATAACCCCCCCCCCTCCCCTGCATTGCAGAAGTACAGTTCTGTGAATAATTATCTTAATTTCTTCTCATCTATATCTAGTGAATTAAAAAACTACCAGATTTTTCCTCAAAATATGACCATATGACCATAAATATTATCGAAATTTTACCAAAACTAGGAAAATGTTCTGAACATGCATTTATATGTTATATAAAATACAATTAGAAACGTTGAATCAGTATTTCAGCGCAAAAAGAAGGCAGAAAAAAATTTGACTCTGAGAGCCGATTGTTGATGATGGTATGCATATAATATGCGTATGGTATTCTCTAGTTCATAGATATAGAAAATAATAATGCAGCGTATGGAGAGCGTAGCATTCTGGAGGACGTGGGTTCGAATAGTCGTCCGGCCACACAGAATTCGGTGCTCCATGGTTTCCCCAAATCACTCCAACTGAATGGTTCATTCAAAAGGCCATGACCGAATTCCTTCCCGTTTCTTGCTCCCGTCATTTCCCTTCACCAAGACCTCTACGTCGACGAGGCGTAAAGCCATAAGGAAAAAAGTATCCGATTAATTTTCCTATAATATGAAACAAAATATTTTATGAAGCGAGTACCTGCCTGCAACATTTCTTATTCAATTGAAGTTTTTTTTTTTAACTGCTTTACGTCTCTCAAGAGCGAGGTCTTTAGAGACGGGAAAGGATGGGGGCAAGGAATGGGAAGGAATTCGGCCATGGCCTTTTTAAGGAAGCATCCCGGCATTTGCCTGGAGTGATTTGGGAAACCATGGAAAACCCAAATCTGGATGCTCGGACGGGGATTCGAACCGCCGTCCTCCCGAATGCGAGGCCAGAACGCTAACCGTTACACCACCTCGCTCGGTTCAATTGAAGTAATGACCAAATAAGCTAATAGTTGTAGGTATCACTGGTGCAACATAATAGAGGTAGTATTTTTGTATCACAACTGTTAGCAATTAAAGCCATTGATGTTGAAGAGCTTGCTTTCAATAATTCAGTCAATTTTCGCATTTATTTTTAATTATCTTTATTTACATTATTTTATGAAAATTCTTATTTTGAAATTTTATGCTCTTGGATATGGTGGCCGCTTAGGTTCATCAGTAGAGCAAATGACTATTATCTGGACCATCTGGTTTTAAATCCCAATGACGCATACGAATTCTTCTCGAAGCTGAACTTCTGGAACCTTCATTGTAGTGCCAAGGTCTTAAAAATGAACATGGAGCTCTACTTCCGCCATAAATCACTCTAATAAACTAACGCGCCCGTTAAAAGGACAATTTGTATTTATTTTCAAATATGGCATGAAGTGTTGAACAGAGGTTCATCTTATAGATCCTATAATTATCTATAACATGAGAGATTTCCGTTTCTGGAGCTCACAAGTTTGGCCACAAATGGGACAGTATTGACTATATGAAAAAGTCCATTATTATGAAATTTCGTAAATGGAGATTTAGCAAATATTTTTGACAGATCTCAGCACCTATCAAGGTCATGAGTCTTGTATCTTGTAGTTAAATAAATTTGCAGTTTTGCACTAAATTCGTAATTTTTATGCTAGTCACATGGCATGATGATTGTTGATCAGCTACTTAATGTTAATATCAATACCTGTATGCTCTGAAAACTATTAATAGGGTCAATCACACATAAACGAGACATTTTAAATAGGTGCAGGATACTTAAATGCTCGTTAAAGCAGTTACAGGGCGTAGTTGCCTTCATTTTTACCTAGAGCTTCACGCATCATCGACTTTGAGGCCCTTAGAGGCGGGAAAGGACAGGGGCAAGAAACGGGAAGGAATTCAACCAGGGCCTATTGAAGGAGCCATCCCAGCAGTCATCTGGAATCATTTCGGGAAACCATGGAAAATCTAAATCTGGATAGCCGGACGGGGATTCTAAGCCACGTTCTCCCGAATGCGAGACCAGACCTCACCCACCACGCCCTCGATTGTACCATCCATGGTCAGAAAAGTGAGTTGTAAGGATCTATGTGGTCCAAGTATCGAAGTTCCCCTTTCTTACTGTTTGTATGGTCTCATATCTCTCACTCACCCGTTGTAGTACGTTATATTTTGAGACATGGTATCCATATTATTAAAAAGGCACAGTGGTAAACACATGCCAAATTTCCGCTAGCTTATCAAAGAACCCGTATACAAGAAGAAGGTGTAAATGATGAGTTTTAAAAGTGAGGAACTAGAAGTAAAGTTCAATTATTAATAAATAGTCTGCAATTTCATACTGGTAATTTCAATCACCAAGTTTTTAATACTGTGTGACAGAAATACAGACAGCTTATTGTTAACGCTACATTCTTGTTTCTACAGTCGTTTCAGCGCTTATTATCGTGATGTGAGAACTCGAATATCATTAGTCCATTGCGTAACATATTGTTACTAAGCTGCTGGTTCATCAACATGTTAAACCAGTAGAAATTTTGCCTTCATTTTAAGAAAAGAGATCGACTATGACACTTTCGAAGTCTGAAGTATACAAGTGGCCTAAAGTCTTCTGTAGAAGTCGGTCAGAAGTTTCCTCACTTATTCATATTGTCCTAGAACGAATTTCACACCGGAGACAACTTTGCATACATATAACTGATTCATGAAGAATTTTTCATGAATTTAGAGCAACAACTGGTGTAAATTATTGAATCATCATTAAAAAATGACCTAAATTTAAGCAGAAAATCACTTCAAGGTGGCTGCCAAGAATGTTGAATGAATATCAGAAGGCTGCAAGGGAAGATTTTTTTTAGCTACTTTTAAAATGCTTTACATCAGAAAGTGACTCATTTTGATGAAGGTACTCTCACGTGATCAATAATGGGTACACGACTAAAATGAATGTGTCGAGTATGAAACAACTAAAAAGAATGTGAAAACCTGCTCGTCTGATGGCGAGGAAGTGACAACAGTATTTTGTGCTGAGAAATGTGTTGTGTTATCGGTCCAAAATACTTAAGATTCCTATCCCCGGAATCCTTACAGTCGATAACGCTCGGCTCCAAACTGCTGCTATTACGCAATCGTAGCTGGAAGGGCTACACAGGACAATTCTGGTTTATATCCCTCATAATACAGACCTGCTATTATGGAACTACCGTTTGGTTCAACGCCTCGAAAACGATTTTAACGAAAATAAATTTTTCAACGGGGAAGAGGTGCAAGACATCGTGTGCAATTAATCATGTGAAAATCCAACAAATTTTTATGGTGAAAGAATTAAGAAATTCACATTTCAATGAGGAAAATACATCGACAATATAGTGGAGGCAATGAAAAAAAAGTTTGCATTCATTTCGGTATATATCAATCGAAAAAATAGTTTTTAAAAAGTCGCATTCATATTTGATCATCTCTCGTAGCGTGAACATCAGCGAATATTAGTGAAATTTATTGTTGAATATAGTACTTATATACCCACATCATCTAGTTATGAGCTAGAGATTATAATGAACATAAAAAATTAATGGCATTTGAATTTTTTTTTACAAAAAACTAAGTTTTTACTACTTGAATTAAACAGCGGAAACAAATACGGTACTTTTTATCTTTAGTTGAGCAAATTTGACACGTAAAATAGTTGATTAGTTTCAAATATTCGTATACCGCAACAGAATATGCAGTTCCTGGTGGATAAGGTTAGTGGTTAAACAGAGATAAAAAAAATAATGTTCTCCCCTTCGAAATTGTCAAACAGATCAAACCATTGTTGGGTTATGATTTTTTTATTAGATATATTCTCATGTCGCGTCCATTGTTATTTACGACTATGTTAATTAGGTTTTACTTCTACCGTGTATATCTATGGATTATTGTGACTGATTTGTGTTAAGTATAGTGTGTTATTCATGTTGTTCATGATGTGGAATAAGAGAAAGGCTGAAACACCATGGTCTTTTTACGTTTCGTTGACGTCTAGGTCTTTACAGTCAGGAAAGGACTGACTGTGGGCAAGAAACGGGAAGTAATTCACCAATTGTCTTTTGAATAATCGAATAGCACATCCACACCTCAAGGTAAACTTCTGCCGACAAAGATTTAAACATAATTTCCACCGTAAGTATCTTGAAATCACCTTAGATTGTTCCTTAACGTTCAAAAAACACCGTGATAACACAAGTCAGAAACTTAAGACACGGAACAACATCATGAAGAAGCTTGCCGACCAGCACATCATGGGGAGCTGATGTGCTCGCACTACGTGCAACCGCCACCACCATAATAGATGATTACTGTGCTCCAGTGTGGCAACGTAGCGCTCATGCTAGAAAAATCGATGTTCATCTGAACAAGTGTATAAGATTCATAACTGTTAAACTAAAATCTACCCCAATTACCTGCTCACATGTCATTAGTAACATACCACCTCGAGAGGTAAGACTTGTGAGAGGAGAAAGTTACTTCATCCTGACCATCCATAGGATCTCACAATCCACGAGGTCCCTATCGACCCACCTCCCCCCTTTTCCCTACTACTAGTCTTAAATCAATAAATCCAGTATGGCTTGATGTATCTTACTTCAGTGTCAAGGAAAAATGTGCCTGTGAACACCAAGATATTCAAGATACTACAACTGGACTTCCGAAAGCTCATCTGAAGAGAGACCAGTGGGTTAAACCAAACTGCCTAAGAACAGGCCACGCCAAATACAGCGCCATGCTCTTTAAGTGGGAACTTCGGGATTCTCCTGTCAGTGACCGTGGAGCTCGTTCCCAGACTGTGGAGCACATCATTTAACGAATGTTCCCTAAGGAAGTACAATGGATTATTTAAAGATGGTAGAGAGGACCAGACTGAGATGGTATGGACATGTCAAGAGAATGGGGGCTCAGAGAATCCCGAGAAAGATCCATGAAATTAAGATGATAGGTAAACGACCCAGAGGAAGACCAAGAGATGGATGGCTGAAAGGAGTGGAGGAGGGTGTACGGAAGAGAGGAGAGGACTGGAACAAAGTGGTGACAGAGAGGTGGTGGGATGAAAGAAGCAAATGGAGAGGCTTGTGCATAATGCAGACCCGGCCAGAGGCCGGAAACTGTTGAGGATGATGATGATGATCACTGCTGCACCTTCCTTCTTAAACTCGCTGCAACAGCTGTATATCGATTTGTGAATGCTGCAAACGTTCTTGTCAGTGTGTATGTTCCATATAATTGTTTAGTTTCTTAGCCATACCTTACATAAATAATGACGGGATAGTGTGAAATCTAGTTCCAGATTACCCGAAATATACCTAGCTACCTCCAAGTTTTATGTCAACAGCGGATGGACGAATCACCACTATGCTTCCACTCATTTTGCAGAGAGGTTTGGGATTAAGCCGAAGACTTCGGCAACAGCTTGGTGATTATAAATCTTACACCACAACCTCTCCTACTCTGCTGGCGAAGTCCCGAATGGTGAAACTTTCTTCCCTGGCCGGGTCTCAAACCAGCTAACCCCGTGTCAGGCGCCTCCATTGTTCTGCGATGACAGGCTAACAGCAATTAATGAAGCCAATAAACTCGATCAAATAAATTAAGACTGAATGTGGGCGGTTCTCAATTATAAACGATATTGCGTAATACATTCCGTTTCCACACCACGCAGAGACTGGAAACCAATTAACTGGAAATTTATGTATCAAAAGTAACATGCAATGACAAGAATCTAACATGTGGTTGACATTAATTAATTTAACATTATTTTTACTATCTTATTAAAAAAATCTGATGACAAGAGTAACAGACGCTTTTAGTCGACTAGAGTTACCCGGTAAAATAAGTCTGTTTCAGATTTTGTCTAGCATTTTCATAAGTTTCTTCATCTTGCATTGGCAATCGCCAACCTGTGGGCTTGTGTAGGAACAAAGTCAGGTGAGTTTATTCCTGTACAGCGATTCCAGAGTGGCAATAGAGATTCTGACTGGTCCTTAATCCTCATTTTCATCAACAAAGTAAGCGGCATTCTTAATTTCTTTTTTATTGAAGGCAGTAAGTCCTTCGAAAGTTGTTTGCACATTTTAACATATTCGTTGAATAAAATAAAAAACAACAACTCTCCGCCATCAGAAATTTGTTATCATGATATTCCTACTACCTGCTATTAGGTTAGGTTAGGTTAGTTCAGCATTTATTAATTGACGGAAAGTCAAATACACTGACAACTTCTTTAGACGGTGCATCTAGGTCAGTCAAACAGATCTTGATCCTTCAAATTTAACTAGCAAATGACTACCTGATATATTCAACTAGTTCTTAATGGTTAATTTATGATACATTCTGGAATTTCAACCGAGCATTCGAAATATCTTCGGCCTTTTTCAAGTTGTTTTTCCTCATCACGCAATCTTCATTCGTGCTAAGGTTTCTAGGTCCAATTTATATTCTTAGGAACACTCTGAGCGAAATAAACAATGAGAATCTGGATTCACAAAAGCATACTCAACTTCTGTAACACTCAAGATTCAGTAAATACCCTTTTTCGTCATAGTTAAAGACATCGTAGGGGGAAAGAAAAATATACTACTCGTCGGAACAGCTTTTATCCGAAACAATCGTTTTGGCATGCACGTATAACGATAACCTGCATGTAAAAACGCAGTAACAGTGAAGAAAAATACACAAAGCAAGACAAAAACTACTGTTGCATCTATAAGAAATTGATCACGTTAAAAAAAAATCGTTGCGTTTAGTTAATCATCGTAAGAAATGGCAAAGGTTCAGTTCTGCCCGGCTGCACTCAACTCACGCAATATGCTGACTGTTCTATCAGGAGGCGGTTCCCATGTCACTGCAAGCTTTCAATCGATTGTGACTGCATCTTCAGAAGGGGCTTCGTAAGAATTATGAGGAGATGTATGAGGGTTCTTTTATTTTGGATGGGAAAGGGCTTTACCAGTTCCTGTTTGGCCGTTCATGAGGTCATTGGAGCCGGGAGAGAAAAGTGGACAAGGAACTGCCTTTTTAAGGAACTATCCCGGCATTTGACTGGTTTCGCTAAACTGGAAACAGGTTAGCCGCATTGGGAAAGGAAGCTGCTTCCTTCCGAGCGTCACATACTGAGCTCACTAAGATTTATAGAGTGGCTGATCCTTTCGACGTATCAGTTATACTACGATAGAGAGCAGTGAATACCAGACATCTGCATAACGTAGGGCTACCTGAGAAAACGAGCGGCTAGATACTGACTTCACGCTTTTAGTCATCAGGAGGGCGGAGACGTCTTCCATGGGTCGTCCAGTATCTTTCTGCATCATTGTCAGACTGCTGCACGACAAAGGACTACGTTTACGACGATCGTTAAGATTGTTTCCTCTAATGGCACAGCATGCGCGATGAACATTGGTTTCATATCTCACCATGCCATCACCGACTTTCTCATAATTGCAGCCAGTAATCTTCACAGCCAAGCAGCTTTTTGTTGGAGTGATTGCTGAAATAAATGGTGTGTGGACGCCGCAAGACTGAAACTATACCATCGACTTCACATCTCTCTTAAGCGTGGTACCATAATAGGTTGCGAATGAATGAAACATCAAATTACCCTTGGTATTTATTACCGTAAAACACACTATAAGATTAAAAGCGAATAAAACACTGGGTTCTTACAATATTACTGCTGAAGTCGTCCAAGCAGTTGTTGATGATGGAGTTTACATACAACTTCATAGCATAAATTTTCTTGGCCATATTGTTGGACACTCATAGATTTCATTCCAATTTAAAAATAAACACAAAGAAATGTATCAACGTTTTCCTAGACTGGCGGGAACTGGCATTTGGAAGGACATGAATTCGATATTCACTCTGGTAATTCTGATTTCTGTTTTCCTTGGTTTCGCGAGATCGTTCCAGGCGAATGGCGGGATGGTTTATTAAAAAAGCCATGGCGAAATTTCTTCCCATTCCTTCGACCCCCCCCCCCCCCGGCCTCTGACGACCTAGGCATAGATGAAGCTTAAACCTCTAAGGCAGAATCGACGTATTAACTATCGCAGTATTTCCATCATACAAAAAAAAAATCTTGAATTTGCGGCAACTTGTATATAATACTCGTCAGTTTATTATCCCAATGTTATTGTGCCTAATTAATTTTAATATATTTACTATGGAGAAAGTAGCAGTTTCTCTACACACCTACTTTCCTATTTATTGATTTTATTTCTCTTTTCTTTAATGTTAAAATTCATTGATTTCTCCACCCAGTAATTTTTTCCCTTTAACGAATTTTTCATTCTTTCACTGTTTCCTGCAAATTGCTAATCATTCCCCTCGACAATTTATTCCGATCCTTGACTCCGTTACTTACAAAAGAAAACTTTCCAACTACCTTACGAATGAAATTAAGTGCCCCTCCTTCTCCCAATTCTTCTACCAATATCCAACCAAGCCTCGTAGCCAATAAGTGCCTTATACATTCCCAGCATTCTCCTTTACTCATCTCCCGTCTTTCAATGATTCCCAATCCAGCTCCTGCATCATATCCGTTACATATTGTGTTCTGCGGTAATCTTCACAAACAAATCTATCTGCTCTCCTTTGCAGCCATCCAAATCCTGTATTTGATACCAAAAATTTGGGTCCCATACTACACCAGGTCTGACCAAGGATTTGAAACCCAATTTCCTTACTTCTCTGTTACATCCCCTCATCAGCCTTTCGAATAAATGAAGTATTATGAAAGCTTTTTCTACCACCTACTCAGTGTGGTCAGCCAGTTGAGTTCACTATCAAATGCTATGCCTAGATATTTACACTTAAGGTCTTCATCCCATAATCAAAAAAAAACTTTAATGTTTTATCTGTGCGCTTGATCAGCCGATTCTTCTTCGCTTTTGCTTTCATTCCTTATTAACCCACCCAGCGAGATATCCTGTTCATGTCACGCTACGGCTGTTCTCAGTCCTCTCCCATTGTAACTGTATTGTAAAGAATTATGTCTTCAGGAAACAACCTAAATTCTGATTCCAAATCACCAACACAGTCATTCAATAGAATCTAAACCGCAGTGCTCCCTGTACACTGAATCTATTGCACTCCCTTTTGCACATCCAACTCTATTCATGCCTCATTTCTTACCCTAGCTCTTTGCTTTCACCCTTTTAGGAATTCCTCTACGCAGCAAGTCACTATACTAGTCACTCCAATGGTTTTCCCTAATTTATCTATTACGAAAAGGCATTTAGCAGTGTTCAGCTTTGAATTGTACTGGCCGAAATCGGAGTCCCAAAAATCTTTTATACTTGATGGGAAAACTATACGATAAAGACACAGGAGCAGCTCTAATATAAAACAGCAAATCAAAACCATTTGACACTGGAAACGGGGTTCGATTGGGTTGCATTCTCTCTCCAAGTCTTTTCAGTGCTTAGCAGATAATTTATCATAATACCAACCTTAGAGAACTTTAGTGTGTGTGTGATAGATAAATGACTTAATTTTGCTATGCACATGATACCACAATATAAGCCACGAACGTTGGAGAACTACTCGATATGCCGCAGTTGATCACTGTAGAAAGTCGTGACTTGAGACCAGAGATGAATCTGGAAACCGCTAAACTGATGGTATTCGATAAGAATCAGACTCTCGAACTACAGGATTTTTTTTATCATCGGATTTTAAAATAGTTAATGAATTCATCTAACTGGAGTCATTAGTTTGTAGTCAAGGCAGCTGTGAAGCTGAAATAAAACTACTCGTAGCGATTTCCCCCAGCGCAGTGATCAATCTTGCAGCGATATGGTCTGACGGTCATATAACAAGAAGGTCCAAGAAAAAATTTATGGAAATTCTGGTGTTCTCTATGTTTTCATACGGTGCTGAATCTTGCACAAAAAGAGCATCAGACGAAAAGCGAATAGTTGCATTTGAAATGCGATGCTGGTGACGAATATTTTGCATCGTATGGACAGCAAGAAGAACAAAAGAATCAGTGCTAATGTCACTTAAAATTCGCGATTTTCTTCGATTTCCACGTACTATTTTCTATAGTAATTTGCTCAAATGTTGTGGAAAAATTTAGAAAAATTTATAGTTTAAAGGAGGGTAAATCCGGGGAAATACCAATGAGATAGCTGGGGCGACTCAAATCACTGGAAAACCTCTTCCGATTTCAGATGCAGAAATAAAAGGCCGGGTCCCGACTACTTTATTACTGACGAGAAAATGATAATTTAATAATTATAAACCCGTCCGCCAGATACTGTAGTTTCCCCCACATTTCTTAAACTTCGTCACTGCCACAGTTTCCCGACAGTATAATTCTCGAGTGAACTCTGTTGCTATATCCTGGTAAAAGAAACAATAACTCTACACATGCCCTGTTTTATTGTCTATTGGTAATATCTGAGATAAGTTTGGACACGATGTTACCAATCCAGCTCTACTACAGCATAAACATGACTAGAGTCACATGGGAAACTAAATCTTAAAAAAATTACCAGAAAACTGTCAGAATCATTTCAAGCTGCAAATAACAGACCAAGTAATATTTAATATCGGGAGACATAGGTCGTTGACGTATCAATCAATAAACAATTTTCACTCCGTTTTAAAGTTTTAATAACTTAATGTCTTTCGTAATCTAAAAATTCAATACGTTTAAACACCTCCTATAACAATTTTTACTAAAACAAGAAAAAAGATTTCTATTATTAGATGATTTCTCGAATATTATATGAGTATATAATATCAGCTATACAAAAACATACCAAAAATCACAGTGTATTACAAGTTGGCACAAATACCTGAGTGGAAGTCAAAAGAAAAATTCACATATACGGTTTCAACGAAAAAGTTAATACAAAAATTCATACGCCGCAACAGGTACTACACCAGTATTTTAGATCTTAGAATATTTATGTATTAATAAATGTACAGATATATGAAAAGACAATATTAAACAAATAAGATATCGTTTGGTACGGCACATAATCAAGACCCAAGGCGAAAAACATAAACGATCAATATGCTTACTACAGTAAAAAAAAAAAAAAAAAGACTTATTCGCAATGGGTTTGAAGGCAAGGCTGTAATTCAAGAACACAAACTTGATGGTAGTGAAGATAATTAAATAACTAAGCTTTTTTACGCTTCAAGTAAAAAAAAAAAAAGTGTTGGAAGAAGAAAAATTAAAAATACAACTTCCGTGATAAGAAATTCAGTTGATAGTAAAAATGTAGTAATTCACCTGCAGGAAACTATTTTCGCAAATTTATGTGACAACTATTGATTACGAATAGCTGATAGGTAGCCACGATGGTGGTTAAGTGAGGTAGAACTTAAGAATCGTCGATAGTCCTTCAGCACTTAAAGCTGATGCCATGTTGTCGTTTGGCATTGCAGCATGAGGTGATTTGCGACGATGTATCGAAATGTAAAGATAGAATCTTGACTATACATAAGTATAAGCAATAATGCATTAATAAACGTAGTTATGCAAATGCTGACTTTATATAATGAGAATGAGATATAGTGATGACTTGGTATTTGTAGGTAATTCCCTAGCAACGTTGCCAGACAAGTTACAACTTGCTAGCTCGTTGCGTTTGTTCTGTAATACAAGTTCACAAAGTCTAATGTGTCTCTCGCAGTTTTTACGACCAACGCAATAAACGAGCGTTGTGTATGTGTGAAATGTTGTTTTAAACTCGGGAAAAGTGCTAGTGAAACGTATGAAAAATTTCTGGAAGCAGTTGGATACGAAGCCCTACGCCGCACGACAGTTTTCTAGCAATTTTCGCGTTTTAAGACTAGCCGAACTTCAGTGGAAGGCGATTCTTTTTTCTCTCTCTCTCTCTTATGACTTTACGCCTCGTCGACGTCGAGGTCATTAGAGGCGGGATGGGATTGGGAACAATGAACGGAAGGAATTCGGCAATGGCCTTTTTGAAGGAAGCATCCCAGCATTCGCCTGGAGTGATTTGGGTAAACCATGGATAACCCAAATCTGGATGCCTGGATTCGAACCGGCGTCCTCCCAAATGCGAGGCCAGAGCGTTAACCGCTCACCCACCACGCTCGGTAGTGGAAGGCGATAAGCATTCCCGATGAATTTCCAACTCAACCACACCAAAGTTCAAGTAATGATTCAGGAAGACTATCCGTCATCTAACAATTCACAGTGCCCCTTCTTTTTTTTTAAAAAAAAAAATTAAAAAAAAAAATTAAAAAAAAAAAAAAAAAAATTATGACGCACGTCAGCGAATTTTAGCGGAAGATAATAACTTATTTACTGGCCATAAATGTTTTGTATTAAACGCCATCTATTAACAACTGTTTTATTAATGTTTTCACCAGATGCATTTCTCCCTTTTGAGTTTGGGATCACCAGTGGGAAAACAGTGATAAGTATCACATGTCAGTTTTGAAGCGCAATTTTTTTTTTTTTTTTATATATACCTATTTCAA
Source organism: Vandiemenella viatica (assembly GCA_031002005.1). NCBI lineage: Eukaryota > Metazoa > Arthropoda > Insecta > Orthoptera > Morabidae > Vandiemenella > Vandiemenella viatica. Next base: position 71,303,615 of record CM061921.1, on the reverse strand, counting down.
CAACACTGTGTGTTAGGAAAGGTGTTTAGCATGCTATACTTGTATTTTAGTGCAGTGTCAAGAACACTACTCAACAGTCTGTGACCGAGCGTGGTGGTGTAACGGCTAGCGTTCTGGTCTCGCATTCGGGAGGACGGCGGTTCGAATCCCCGCCCGGGCATCCAGATTTAGTTTTTCCATGGTTTTCCAAATTACTCCAGGCAAATGCCGGGATGCTTCCTTCAAAAGGCCATGGTCGAATTCTTTCCTATTCCTTACCCCCTCTCCATCCTTTTTCGTCTCTAAAGACCTCGCTGGTAGAGAGACGTTAAGCAGATTTAAAAAACCGGGGCTCACTATATGCAACATCAGTTAGATTGGGCATTGAAGTTCGTCTTGATATCTCTTGTGTCCCAGAAACTTTGGTCACTTCAGTTAGCCACGGTGTTTTAATTTTACTACTATAATAAAGTATATTGGTCAGAATGGTTGAATTCATATTTGACATATGTCCACACCAAGCTGGTTTTTCGGTAATGTTTTCACATCTTTCTTTGATTGGTCCCCATTTCGTCTTCTAGTTTCTCCGCCAATCCCTTTCTACTCAGTGTTTAACCCTGGGCTTTTAGTCAGATGACTGTATCGTGACATCTGTGTGAGAGGCACTTCCTGCTGTAGCTAGCATTCGGGAGGTCCCAAGTAGTGTCAGCCACATTTCGGCTTTCAGTGGATTCATTATATCACTCGACGTATATCCCGGAATCGTTCCATCAAAACGCTATTTCAGAATTTCTTTCCGTTCCTTCCTTCTATCTTCTTCCGGCTCTGAAGCCTTGCAAAAGCTATAAGAAATCACTTAAGTGGTTTGTTAATCCGGGTTGCTACCACTAAACTTTCTGACATATCAGTTCTCCTACACTTGAACCTGTTAACCTTCTTGATTTTTTCCTGTCCTAGTTGTAGCTTGTTTGAGATCTCCTTGATTTTATAGAAATATTTTGCCTTCTATAGTGACATTTAAAGACTTTCCTGTGTACTGAGATATTTCTGTTGAGTTCGCCGGAAGAGCTAGGTCGTTTGCAAGCGTCATTTAATCCGCTGTTGGCCCCTCCCGCTTGTATCCTAGGTAAATCACACTTTGGACTTTCTGTTTATCCAACTCCTTTCGCCTCTCTCTGATGACCTTCTCCAACGTACAGTTAAAAATGAAGGGCTGGGGAAGTCCGTTCAACTTCCTAAGTGCTGTGAGAACGAGAGCTTTCACGGCGTATCAATGATATGAAGTCTTCACGGGTTCTGCGCCGCATAGTGTTGAAGAAAGACAACAACGAGCTTTCGGCGGCTAGCTCTGCCGTAGCTCTGGTGATCCCTGCATAACATCAGACCTGAAGATCTCGGCAGAGCTAGCCGCCGAAAGTTCTTTGTTGCCTTTCTTCAACACTATACGGTGGAGAACCCGTGATGACTTCATATCATTCCTAAATGCTGTCTTTATCTCAAAACTTAATGGGAGTGTACCTCTTAACTTTAATCGTGATATTTTATAATTTATAAAAATTCCTTTTAATCTTCTCTGCCATGAAGATAAATTCTATTGCTTTTTGTTTCTCGCGTTGCTTTAATTAGTAGTTTCACTTCAGTGAAGATATCTAACACAAGAGTTCAAAATATTTAGGTCTGTCATGGAGGCCCAAGGTTGGCTCTTGTCGACCATATGTTCTGGTTAGAAGTCGTCTCACAATTATAGCAAAATGCTTTGTGCGGCATCATTCATATACAACTTACTTTTACGGGGATGAACTGGAACTCCTCAAAAGTACTTGGAAAATCATGCTGCAACAGTAAGTTTCTTTCCTAGTACTTTACGTCTTGTCGACGTAGAGCTCATTAGAGGCAGGAAAGAACTAAAGGCGATAAACGGAAAGGAATTCGGCAATGGACTTTTAAAGGAACAACCCTGGCATATGCAGGGAGTGATTACGAGAAACTATGGAAAACCGATATCAGAACGGCCGAGAATGGATTTGAAGCGGCGTCCTCACAGATGCTCACCCACCAAGCTCGGTATCAATAAGAAGTCCACCTCTGATAACATCAGTATGAACCTTCAATTCGTTGACAGATCTTCGTTCGAAATTACCCTAACCGTTTCATGTAGAGTCAAACTGACAAGATGGGTGAGCGGTAACTCTGGCCTCGCATACGGGAGGACGCGTGTTTGAATCCCCGTCCGGCCATCCAGATTTGGTTTTTCCAAGGTTTCCCCAAATCACTCCAGGCGAAAATCAGGATGCTTCCTTCAAAAGGCCATGGCTGACTTCCTTCACGTTGCTTGTCACCAGTATTTCCCTGCCGCTAATGACCTCGACGTCGACGAGGCGTAATGGGAAAAAGAAAAGGAGAAGACCATCTTGTGTTCACAGTAACTATGTCTGAAGCTTGACACTAGCTGGTTGGATCCCGGGCAGTGGAAGCAATTTTCACCATTAGATTTTTGGCAAGCAAGACAGTGCACTTATTCCAATCACCAGACTGTATACGAGAGATCTGGATCTGGATTTGAGACCAAAACTTGGAGCAGGGCATACGACGCTGCTTTGGTGATTCGTCCGTCGGACTGAACCTTCCAACTTGGCGTACCCCTAAACGTCCCCCTCAACCCCTCTAACCTCCCTCCCCCCTTTCCAACCCGATGTCTTACGGAAGAGGCGGCCTGAAAGGTCAGCATGGGTTCCACACCCTCCTTTCTTTCACCGCTCTTGCAAAACACGAAAACCACTACAACTATCCAACACACATGTATCACCTACAAGTACGTAATACTTCCGGTTAAAAACATCAACCATGCAGGAGTTACCTTCACTGGTAACTGACTGCACCTGTGGAACAGGACTGGAGCGTAATTTGACTATGGTCCGTTCATTTAAGATAGGCGGCTCAAGGCCACTCTACTTCATTGGCTCTTCACTGAAGTTACCCTTACAAGTGCAGGAGAGAGTCCGATGACATGATCGTGCAGACGTGCTCGACTAAACGAAGTCAGCGGTCAGATCACAGGGGTAGGTAACGGTGTGGGGTCAGGAGGTGAGGCGCCGGGAAAGAGAATTGTGACCTTGAACCGCCAATTCGGAGTTAACAGACTATAACAAAATTTTAGGTTGCGGTTAATCACCGCAATTGTTAATTATATTATTGTTTTCATCCCCATCCGGGCATCCAGATTTGGATTTAGCATTGTTTCCCCAAATCTCTCTAGGCGAAAGCCGCGATGCTTCCTTAAAAATAGCCATGGCCAAATTCCTTCCCGTTCCTTGTTGCCAGTCCCATCTTGCCTCTGATCGACGTCGACGAGGCGTAAAGCCATAAGTAAAAAATATTGTTTTCATCATAATAGTCGTTTCCACATTTTTTTTCCAGCTTATTCCCGTTCACAAATAATTACCTTGTATCTTTCCGTGTGATTTCCTGAAAATTTCAATGAAATAGATTTTCTTCTTGAATTCCGACTACGTTTCAACTAAAATCATTTTTGATTAAATGTACCCACGATGCTTGCCTCTATATAAATTCGATATCTATAAATTTTTTAAAGTTCTTGTGATTATTATACTAATATGTAGCATATGTCCTAACATACTACGCACTCGTTGAGAAAAGTGACCATCAAAAATGAAATCATCACGCTTCAATATCATTCAAATTTCATGAAACTTCAAACCCTTACTCTTTCTAGGAAGTTTCAGTTATCAACATAAACATAGAAACAGGTCGAATAATGACCACTCCGTGAATTTTGATGAATATTTGTTAGTTCGGAATAGTTATACACCTTCCAAATGAACTGTCATGTTAGAAAATTGCCTGCGTAATTGATCTTCTGAATCAGGAGAGTAGGATTCTTGATATACCTAGGTAGCGGAGGAACGATCATCGGCTCTTTTAGTTATAGAGTCCGTGTCTCTGCAGCTGTTAAAATGTTCCTCCATCAGATATGTCGAACCCTGATGCGATTCTAACCTGATGATGATAACACGAATACATCATGAATTTAGGAATTTAGCTACATGAAGTATAGAGAAGCTCTACACTGGAAATTTTAACTGGGGTCAAAGTTGTAAGGTTAATCGAACATAAATTACACATATCAAAATATGTAAGAGTATACACATGATCGTCTAGAAATGCTAATGTCACAGGAGCTACTGTCATTCTAGGTCCTAAATGCATGTCTTTTAGATGAAGGAATTATATCTGACAATATACAGTATTTCGTTCCTTTAAGTATAAACCGGCACATCAAAGTGATGTCTCTCTATTGTATTTCAGCCATATCCCTTCAGGGTGGATTCTCAGGCTTTATAACCGAGCGTGGTGGTGTAACGATAGCGTTCTGGCGTCGCATTCGGGAGGACGGCAGTTCGAATCCCCGTCCGGGCATCCAGATTTAGCCCAGGCATTTTAGGTTTTAACCTCAAAAAAAATAATGTAGAGCTGAAATTTGGCACAGACGTTCCTTAGTACCTAATAAACACGTACTAAAAAGTCCCCACCTCTAGGGTGTCGGCGTCATAGTTTTTTTTAGGTCAAAAGGGCTTAAATAGGGATTGAGTGCCAAATCTGTATAAACTCGTTGTAAAATTTAAAATGTCAGACTCAGTAACGTTTTATTGCACCCTAGGTAATTAGGATAGACTAACCACTGCATAAAAGTGCAATATCGGCACTATTATTATTTAAAAGTAAAAGTACAGTCACATTTTATCATGTAGGCAGTACGAAACATAACTTTTTTTTTTAATTTCTCTGCATTGCGGAAAAACTGTCAAAGTTTCCAGGTCGGGACCTATGATAAAAGTTGTAGTACACACTTTCAGCATTAAAATGGTATATCGTTCATCCCTCTGCGACATATGGTTGCCGAGATACGCGTTGAAACAAGCACACGTGAGTCAACGCTGGGCCGAGAGCTCCGCGCGCCGCTCCCCGGCCATTATGGGTATTAACCTGAAAAAATATAATGTAGACCTGAAAATTGGAACAGATATTACTTACTACCTAAGAATCATGTCTTGAAAAGTCCCTATCTCTGAGGTGTCCTCTTCATAGTTTTATCAGGGCAAAAGTTTTCAATTAGGGCTTAAATGTCATAATCAGTATAAACGTCTTGTAGGTCTTAAAATATCAGCTTTTGTATCATTTAATTGCGCTACAAGTAATTGGAAAGGCTAATTATTGAAAGACGGCGTAGTTTTGGACGTAATTATTGGACAGAAGTAAAAAATCTCACATTTGATAGTGAAACAGGTACGAAATATGACTTGTTTTGTAACAAAGTCAGATTTGCTAAAAACTTTCGAAGGCCTATTATCAAAGTTGCAGAACGCAGTTTCAGCATTGAAATGGTGTATTCATCATGTTTTTTTGACAAACGGTTGGTGAGATATCATCGAAATATTCGAAACAACGCGCAGATCTAAGCATAAACGCCGTTCCGCTTACCCTTCCTCTTCTGTCTGCATCATTCTAATCTCTTTGAACAGTGCGCTGAGATTTTGTGCCCTTGGCATTATATATAAACTGACAGAAAGAAACCTTGAAAATGACGAAACATTTTGCAAAATTATGAATTATACAAATTTTTATTAAAATCTTTGAATTAAATTTAATGTTCAGCTTCATCATCGTACTCATCGTCTGGACCTATTATAGGTGACTTTATCGCATGCAGATCTTCGGCAATGTCCACACATTAGTGAACACTCCAGCCCACAACGCACACATTCAAATCTATTTCGCAGATGTTCTTACAATTGCAGGGCATCAAATTGAGGAGATGATTCGGAGCAAGTGCAAGTCACTAGCACAAGAGTTCCATTCTGAATTTTCCAGTCCCAATCTTCAGGACCTAAAGAATTTGCTAGCCATTCTTGAATCTGTAAGTATATTCGTAGAGAATGGATGGGCAATATACCATATATTCGTAGAGAATGTCGCTCACATGCTGCATCTATTGGTGGAAGGGACGCAAGCTGGAAGGATGCAGTGTCTGGTTGGGTTGCGAACTTACGACTGTATTTTATTTCCAGAAGTTCATGGATATTTTGACACTGAGATATAAAATTGTCATAGTGGGCAACGGCAAACGATGGATCTAAACACATGACAACGGAAACAGAGGAGCGTCGTCGTTGTGCCGGGTGAAACATCTGCCAATGTTTTCGCTCACCACAACACGGCTGTCACTTCACTCCAAGCTGAGCTTTTGAAAAAGTATTATAACATAAATAAGCCAGGCGAATTACTTTAAAACAAATTCAAGACTGCGGGTCATCATGCCATTCAGTGTAAAGGAGATGCGGATGCCAGCATTGCATCGTTTGCACTTGATTATTGCAGGGGTCAAGAGGTAGCGGTCATTTCCAACTATACGGATGTCCTCGTTGGTAGCAAGACTTATTGGAAGCAGTCGTATAAATGTAGTTCACCTTGTCACAACCAAAACTGCTAGTAAGGTCTTCAACGCGGCAGAACTCTGAAAATCCATCACAAACATGAAAAACTCTGCACTCTATTGTCATGCATTCACTGGGTGCGATACTGCCAGCGCTCTTTTCGGCAAATAAATAAATAAATAAAAAAAACAAGGCTGGATGTTATTGAGGGTTCTGACGTATTGCGTGACAAAGTGGAAACATTCGAACATCCCAACGCACAGAAAGAAGACATAATATCCGGAGGAAAGACGTTTGCCGTTGCTCACTATGAAAATTTTATATCTCAGTGTCAAAATATTCATGAACTTCTGGTAATAAAATACAGTCGTAAGTTCGCAACCCAACCAGTCACTGCATCCTTCCAGTTTCCGTCCCTTCCACCAACATATGCAGCATGTGAGCGACATTCTCTACGAATATATGGTATATTGGCCATCCATTCTCTACGAATATACTTACAGATTCAAGAATGGTTAGCAAATTCTTTAGGTCCTGAAGATTGGGACTGGAAAATTCAGAATGGAACTCTTGTGCAAGTGACTTGCACTTGCTCCGAATCATCTCCTCAGTTTGGTACCCTGCAATTGTCTACATCTACATCTACATCTATACTCTGCAAATCACAAATACTGTGGGTGGCAGAGGGTGCTAAGCACCAATCCTAATTCTGCGCATTCCAATCCCGAACAGATCGAGGAAAGAAGGAATACATAAATGAATCAGTACGGCATCTTATTTCTCTAATCTTATCCCTCCTGTCATTGCGACCTAAATAGGTTGGCGGAAGAAGTATTTCGTTGCACTCGTAACTTAAATATTTTCGCATATTCTCCAGCAAATTCAAACGAAAACGACGTCGTCTGTCCGCCAAACAATCCCAGCCCAACCCACGAATTAGCTCTGTGACACTTACGTAAGGACTGTAACTAGCAGTCACGAATCGAGCGGCTCTTCTCTGTACTTTCTCTAATGTGTCAATCAATCCCTTGCGATACGGATCCCAAATTCCACAACAGTATTCCAAATGCGGACGCACTAGTGTTTTGTACGCTATTTCCTTTGTATGAGCATTACAGCTTCTCAAAATACGTCCTATGAATCGTAGTTTGGAATTAGCTTTTCCTACAACGGAAGTTATGTGCAAGTCCCATTTCTTGTTGCTTTGTACTGTTACGCCTAGATACTTCAGGGAATCTACAGTGTCAACAACTGAATTGTTAACTTTGTACTCCAGAGCAAGCGGGGTCTTTTTATTACTTATGTGCATTGCCTTGCACTTTTTACAGTTAAGTGTAAGCTGCCATTCACGGCACCATTCCGAAATAACATCCAGATCGCGCTGAATTTCTAAGCAATCGTCGGAGCACCTCACTTCCCTATAAATAAGTGCATCATCAGCAAAAAATCGCATCCTGCAATTAACGTTGTCACCGAGATCGTTTATAAAAATTAAGAAAAGAAGTGGACCTATTACACTTCCTTGAGGAACGCCCGAAGTAACATCTAGTTTAGAAGAGGCTTCCCCGTCTATAACGACATACTGTGACCGACCAGTTAGAAAATCGCGTATCCATTCGCAAATCTGATCAGATATACCGTACGCTCGGATCTTCGCTAAGAGTCGGTTGTGTGGTACAGGGTCAAAAGCTTTCTGAAAATCCAAGAAAATAGCATCAACTTGTGATCCCGCATCAATAACTTTCATTACATCTGCGAAATAGATTTGAATGTGTGCGTTGTGGGCTGGAGTGTTCACTAATGTGTGGACATTGCCGAAGATCTGCATGCGATAAAGTCACCTATAATAGGTCCAGACGATGAGTACGATGATGAAGCTGAACATTAAATTTAATTCAAAGATTTTAATAAAAATTTGTATAATTCATAATTTTGCAAAATGTTTCGTCATTTTCAAGGTTTCTTTCTGTCAGTTTATATATAATGCCAAGGGCACAAAATCTCAGCGCACTGTTCAAAGAGATTAGAATGATGCAGACAGAAGAGGAAGGGTAAGCGGAACGGCGTTTATGCTTAGATCTGCGCGTTGTTTCGAATATTTCGATGATATCTCACCAACCGTTTGTCAAAAAAACATGATGAATACACCATTTCAATGCTGAAACTGCGTTCTGCAACTTTGATAATAGGCCTTCGAAAGTTTTTAGCAAATCTGACTTTGTTACAAAACAAGTCATATTTCGTACCTGTTTCACTATCAAATGTGAGATTTTTTACTTCTGTCCAATAATTACGTCCAAAACTACGCCGTCTTTCAATAATTAGCCTTTCCAATTACTTGTAGCGCAATTAAATGATACAAAAGCTGATATTTTAAGACCTACAAGACGTTTATACTGATTATGACATTTAAGCCCTAATTGAAAACTTTTGCCCTGATAAAACTATGAAGAGGACACCTCAGAGATAGGGACTTTTCAAGACATGATTCTTAGGTAGTAAGTAATATCTGTTCCAATTTTCAGGTCTACATTATATTTTTTCAGGTTAATACCCATAATGGCCGGGGAGCGGCGCGCGGAGCTCTCGGCCCAGCGTTGACTCACGTGTGCTTGTTTCAACGCGTATCTCGGCAACCATATGTCGCAGAGGGATGAACGATATACCATTTTAATGCTGAAAGTGTGTACTACAACTTTTATCATAGGTCCCGACCTGGAAACTTTGACAGTTTTTCCGCAATGCAGAGAAATTAAAAAAAAAAGTTATGTTTCGTACTGCCTTCATGATAAAATGTGACTGTACTTTTACTTTTAAATAATAATAGTGCCGATATTGCACTTTTATGCAGTGGTTAGTCTATCCTAATTACCTAGGGTGCAATAAAACGTTACTGAGTCTGACATTTTAAATTTTACAACGAGTTTATACAGATTTGGCACTCAATCCCTATTTAAGCCCTTTTGACCTAAAAAAAACTATGACGCCGACACCCTAGAGGTGGGGACTTTTTAGTACGTGTTTATTAGGTACTAAGGAACGTCTGTGCCAAATTTCAGCTCTACATTATTTTTTTTGAGGTTACCCCTAAAATCTGTCTAAAATGCCTGTACTAATTGGGTTTTCCATGGTTTTACAAATCACTACAGGCAAATGCCGGGATGCTTCCTTAAAAAGGCCATGCCCGAATTCCATCCCATTCCTTGCCCCCATCCTTTCCCGTCTCTAAAGACCTCGCTGTTGAGAGGCGTAAAGCAGTTTAAAAAAAAATAAAAACAACAACTCAGGCTCTATAATCACTATATGTTATTCTTCCTTAACCCTTTCCTGAACTAACTTAGTCCAATACCCGAATGTTGGTTGGATCCTACAGAAAGAGGCGCACTAAGGCATTGTGTCAGAGGTAGGACGCCCAATTTTTTCCCCTGAGACCTACAGTTAATTTATCGTGAAATCCGAACCATGAAATGACCTGGCGTAGCTCATATGAACAAACACAACTCAAAAATCCCTGCGCCCACGGGAGAAGTGAACTTTCGAAAGCAAGCGTCTTAATCATTGAGCAACCAGACCGCTACCCTTTCCTAACAGCATCTAATCATGTCACCAATAAATGTAATTAAATACGAGTATCACATTATTTCAACGCCACAAGGACACTAATTGACGTCTCGAACGCAGCAATGTAAGCAGACTGGTTATAAATTCACGACTTCGATCTCTGTTGTATCGGCTCAGGAGATGAAGAGATTTACCAACATCTATGATAGCTTTGAGATTTAAAGGTTATTCAAACATAGTTTTTTTTATGTTTCGTCTCGTTATATAACATACTTAAGACGGGTGTACAAATTTAAAATATAATGTGAATTTAGCATAAACAAGGAAAAACAACTGTAGGAAATACCGAAAACTACAATAGAAAATCACAAAATAATATAAAACAAATAAATTTTGTCTGATTTCGAAGAACAAGTACCAGTTGTGTAGTGCTGTTTATTTGTCGGCTTTAAATGAAGTACAAGCGCATCCAGGCGTGGAACAACACGTTATTAAATTTCTGACAACAGAAGACCACAGACTATCAGAAACGTGTGAAGGATGTGAAAGACAGTTTAATGAGGAACCGTTGTCAAATATAGGCGTTTTTAAAGGGTATAAAACTTTCCAATATAACAGAGACTGTGTTGAAAATGAGCCCATCCTCTTCGTCCGAAAACATCCACAATAGAAGAGTTTCTCAAGAATTACGCAGGCTATGAGAATTAAATCTTTAAATAAATGATAAAAGAGTGTATTAAAGGCAAAGATTCGTAATGTCGTAACGACCTTGTGCAGAGTTTTTACCGACTGCGCATTCCGCCCCTGTCATAGCCTGCCTTAACCTAACCCTGTAATAATACCTGTTATAGGGGACCTACAGTTTAACCTGGAATTCTAGCGGGTGTAGGAGAGTTACAGTCTAACGTGGAATTCAAACCACGGAAGCGTTCTGGTGTACTTCACATTACACAGCAAGCTGTGCCAGAGGTGAAGCTCGGGTTAATGACCGATGAAAATCAGCGCCGAGACAGGGATTCGAACCGGGGACCTTCCTATCTCCACTCAAATGCCTTTATCAATGGGCCACAGAACACCAGGAAACAATTTATTAAAAGCTGCCGTAATTTAAATGAGTTCTTTTATATATTTTTAAATCAATAAACCTGAATGCATTCTACGCGTTTTCGGTTATTTGAATCTTGTTCTTGGATATGTCCGCAGACTGAAAATCAGCTCCAAACATTAACTCACAATTTTATGAAAACATTGATATATTTATAGATGCTTTCAAGATTTATTTTCCCCTAACTTAGTGCTTCACGGCTCGTCGAAAGAGTCGGAACAGGATGAAGAAGCGGTTGGGGGAAGGAACGAGAAATAATTTAATCATGGCCTTTTTAAGGAACCATGCAGGCATTCAGCAGGAGTTATTTTAGGAAACCATGTAAAACCGAAATCAGGAAAGTTATGCTCATAATCGAACCTACGTACTCCAGAAAGTTATTTGCGGTATATTACCTCTCGCTCACCAAGCTCGCTTTTAGAACACGCTGCGAGTGTCATCTAGCATATTTATAAAATGCTCCCTGTTAACTATCCGACTTAACGAAGTGTTATCACACGATGTTTCGACCGAGCGTGGTGGTGTAATGGTTAGCGTTCTGGCCTCGCATTCGGGAGGACGCCGGTTCGAATCCCCGTCAGGGCATCAGATTTGGGTTTTCCATGGTTTCCCAAATCACTCCAGGTAAATACCGGGATGTTTCCTTCAGAAGGACATGGCCGAATTCCTTCCCATTCCATGCCCCCCATCTTTTCCCCTCTCTAAAGACCTCGCTGATAAGAGACGTTAAGCAGTAAAAAAAAAAAAACATGTTTTGACGATCACAAATCACTGTCGCCATCTTTTGGTGAAGTCTTGACGGTGAATTTCCTCCCCCGTAGAGCTATGATACATAAGAACGGAGTTGCTCTCGGCGATGAGAATTTATAAAATGCTCTGGAGTAACTATCCGAGTTAACGAAGTGTTATCACACGATATTTCGGCGATCACAATAACTGTCGCCATCTTCTGGTGAAGTATGATAACACTTCGTTAACTCGGCTAGTTACCCGATACCATTTTATAAATTCTCATCGTCAAGGAAAACTTCGTTCTTATGTATCTAACATATTATGGCTATGGCTTATTATTGTACGCATGACAAACACTCAGGGGCGTAGCTACTATGGGGCTAGGCGGTGCAGTTCACCGGGGCCCCTACGCTCAGGGGGCCCCCAAGCATACTTCGGGGCCCCCGAAGCGCACTTCTGGGGCCCCCCAATCGCAGTTCAGAGGGCCCTCGGGCCTTCACGGCAAACTTTTTTTTAGCTCTACCGTCGTCTAAGGGGGGCCCTGAGACACAGGGAGCCCCCTCACTAAGAGGTCCTCACTGCTCAGGGGGACCCCCAACCACTGCTCAGGGGCCCCCAAGCAGAACTCAGGGGCCCCCAGCCTCAGCTCAGGGGGCCCTTACCAGCAACACAAAGCAAAAAAAAAGGTCGCACATCTCCTGAGGCCCAAAATAAATTTTTTGCACCGGTGCCCTTGTTGACCTAGCTACGCCACTGCAAACACTGGGAAAAGAGTTGTACCAGTTGCTATGTCTTAAATATACAAAGTTCAACAATTATAGACTGAAAAAACAAAGCATGTCGCTAATAAGGTAAATTTTCTTCTGTAATCTGACAAAACAGCAAAGATTCATGTGGAGTTAATACGGTGTTACGTTCTGTACGTGTTTAGAGAACACCGTAAAGTCAGTGGTTCGAGAACATTATGAGTGCAGAGCTTTTTGGGTCAAAATCAGTGTACATTCTCAGTCAACTACCATTTACGACGGATTCGTTTAATTTAATTAATTTCCGTTCTGCAAACTGAAGTAGTCATAAAAATAACGCACCCTGAACACGTTAAAGGTATCAAAACACCTGTTATGTAAGAGCCTTGTGACAAAAAATAGATTCAAAAGTCGACCAGGTTGTTGCCGATGTCGGCTGTATGTACGAGGGGCTATAAATATAACGAGAGGCTTGAACTGGACGCTTGATACTTTAACGATCGTTAATATGGCAGCGCGTAGTACGTATTAGTGCGTTGGCACGTTGAAGTCGTCTTCTTACTTATTACCACGATGAGGGAACAGAGATTTATGTCTCCACTGAGCAACGCATGATTGTTAAGTTTCTAGTATATGAGGTGTCAAACTCGCCCCGTTGACTCAATTAGTTGTGGCAATGTGCTCGGCTCCAGATACGGTTTTAGCTGATTCGTGTCCTGGTGGAGGAAGAACTTTTCACCATCAGGACTTGGTCGATAGGATAGGAGAGGTCTTACTGAACAATTCCTAATAACCAAAGTGTGCACCAAAATTCCTGATTTAAATCCCAAACTTCTCCGCAGTGGGTATGGAGTGAGAACATACGACACTGTTGACGGTGATTGGTCTATCTGATGGGGACGTTAAGCCTGGCGGCTGACCTTCGGAATAGCGGGACTCAGAAGGGCAGTTCCGAGTTTTATCATCTTTCATTCAATCGCAACACAAACAAAAGTCTACAATGAACACACACACATCTCATACATTCCCGTAAAACAATAAAAACAAGTGATTATACTATTATCACTGGAAAAAGCGAGGCGACACCACCTCTGTTTAAATTTCCCAAGAAAAAGTACCCCCCAAACGGTTGGACGAGTATATGAAAAAGAGATCTGCACAGATCATGAGCGAATGACGCCAGATACGCTATCGAAGCGCTTTTTAATCGTCGACGCTATATTCTAGACTTGTCACCATATTACCATAATTTCTTTGAACCACTCGAAGAATATTTAGATGCAAAGAAATTTTTCAATGATAATATCGAGTCCGCATTTGGCTACGTGCACATCCAACAAATTTTTACGGAGAAAATAATCAAAAGCTGCCACTGCGATGGTATAAAGTGTAGACAAAAGTGGGTATTATGTGTAAAAATAGTTCTGCATGTGTTTTGTAATACAGTGATTCAATGAAGGTTTTATAAAAAAAATGCCTTGTGATTATTGGATGGAGCTTTGTAGTCTGATACACTTTCATACTAAAGACTCCTATTTATTGCGGATATCTTAAAATTAGTTTCGTTATTGGAGGACAGTAATGTTAGGCTAAACTCTAGTTGCGGAATCTTGAAGATGTTTTACTAGCTCAATCTGACGCCTTAACTGTTATTAATTAATGTACATGATAAAACTGCTTTGTACTGCATTATAAATTACTTTTAAATGCGTTTCCATAACTCATCTGACGATATTAAAAGCACCCTGACAAGCGTCTATCTTGAATCAAGAAACACGCTCATGAACCCTACTAGTATTTGGCACTGATAACAAGACGTTGGAAGTTTTAAACCAATACAACTTAACGTTGACAAAAAAAAAAAAAAAAAAGGAATTATTACAGATTTTCTGCAGCAGTTACAAAAACTCTTATTTAAAATCAGTTTCAGAAAGGAATCTTTGTGAATTGTTTCCACTTCAAGCACTGGAAATTACTCGTTTACTAACTTCTTAGCTTTAAAATTATTTTTTTCGTAATCACTGATTACGAGAGATGGTAACATTGCTCCATAAACATCATTTTATCTTCTTATGAAACAGAAACGGTGGCCACGTGTATCACAGAGGCTGTGGGAAAGTAATCCCTGCTCATTATGTTGCACTAATTAATGATGCCCTGTTGAGCGCTTAAGTCACGACTTCTTTGTTATTAAATAATAAGCATTCCTTGTGTTGGTCTGACCTCACTGTGTCAAGGACCCAAAATCATTTCACTACACCTATCACGTATTTTAGATCAAAGACTGGAGAAATATTTTTGGTTCTGAAGTTCCAAGTAACGACTTAATTCCGTATATACTGGAGGAGGTACAAGGAACAACAACAAATCCGGGTTTTTGTATTATCGAAATGCAGCTATAAATTTTCGCACGCCAACGGTACAGAAAGAGAGGATTGCCTTACCACTAAGCTATCGGATGACCTATTTATTTCTACCATAAATAACAGGAATTATTACACAAAATTTATAACCGGAAGTTGTTCGCGATAAACCATGAACCATAATTCTTAAAAAAAAAAAAAAACCGCATTATAACTTAGTTGAATTATCCAGTAATGAACAATGGTTATTTCTGCTTTGTTAAATACTGATCTTCCCATTTCTCTGTTTTGATCCGGGATCTATTCGTTCTCATTAGTTCTAGGTTTGTTCTTGTCTTTATCTTGCTCTACATTCCTGTTGCCCTTTCAAAGCAAGTGAGGTTAGTTTTGCCTTCTCGTCCTTTAAATTGAATTGCTAACAAAGAATGTTATTGCTATAAATCCAGCTGTCCATAAACTGTCATTTATTTTATCTAAGTTATCATTTGTTCCGTTAATAGGTCGACGCCTGGGTCATTAGAGGCGGGATTGGATTGGGGACAAGGACCGGGAAGGAATTCAGCCATGGCCTTTTGAAGGAAGCATCCCGGCATTCGTCTGGAGTGATTTGGGGAAACCATGAAAATCCAAATCTGAATGCCCGGACGGGGATTTGAACCCGCGTCCTCCCGAATGCGAGGCCAGAACGTTAACCCTTCGCCCACCACGCTCGGTGGAAGATTAATAGATTGATCAATTAATATAATAATTAGTAGAATGATATCTGTAATTACTTGTCGCTGTACCATTGCGTACATAGGCATCACCGAGCGTGGTGGATGAGCGGCAACGCTCTGGCCTCGCATTCAGGTGGACGCGGTTACGAATCCCCGTCCGGCCATCCAAATTTGGGTTTTCCATGGTTTCCCAAAAAACACTTCAGACAAATGCCAGGATGGTTCCTTTAAAATGCCACGGTCAAATTCCTTCCCGTCCCTTGCCCCTCAGCCCCATCCCGCCTCTACTGACATCGACAAAGATAAAAGCCATAAGCAAAAAATAATTTCACTATCACAAACAAATTTAAGTTTCTAACAAATTTACGCCGTAATAACTACCCAGAATATTGTAGAACCTTTCGTTGGTGATTTTAACTATTTATAGCACCTTCTTAAAGACCTGTTACAACCACCTCGCATTAATATAAATATGAACATAACCCGCCAGTGTGCTGAGGCGCCACTCACGTGTTCGGGGAGGTACAACGGACCGGGCACGAGTCCAGGAACCCGCTTAGGGGGCATCCATAAATTACGTGACGTGAAATAGGGGAGTGGGGGGTCCGGTGAAATCTCACCAGATCTCACCAAGGGGGAGGGGGGGGGGTCTACGGAAATCTCACGTGAGATTTTGCGAAAAATTTGGGGACAGTAGAGCCAAAAAAAAAAGAAATGTCTCAAATTTGCGGCAAAGTCGATTTTAGGAGGGTATTTCGTCAAAAAAGTTAGGGTGTGACCTAAAAAAAAGTTTCCAGGGCGATTTCTAGGGGGGGTTCTCACGGACCAGATCTCACCAGAGGGGAGGGGGGTGGTCCGGTCAGATCTCACCAAATCTCACCAGGGGGGAGGGGGGGTCCAGAAATCCGAAAAACACCTCACGTAATTTATGGATGCCCCTTATCGGCCGGAGTGACTTCGTTTTTATGCTTTTTCCGCAGCCATCAAGGCGAATACCGGGACAGTCCACAATTTCCGATATATAAACTACACATTTCACAAACAAAAAATAAACTTATCACACGCTGAACATACTAAGGTGGTGTCCATTAATTACGTGAGGTGTAATATGGGGGAGGGGAGGGGGAAATCCGGCGAAATCTCACCAAATCTTTGGATGGTATATCTGGCCTCGGAAGCAGGAGAGCTAAAAAAAAAAGTCTCAAAATCTACGAGATTGATCAGCAGGGGGGAGGGGGCATCAAATCTCACGCCATTTTAAGGGGAGGGGGTCTGACCAGATCTTAGTAAATCTCACCAGAGAGGGGGGGTGGGGGTCCGGAATTCCGAAAAACACCTCACGTAATTAATGGACGCCTTATACGTTTCAAAGACAGATTTCAACACATCACGTGCCTCAGTACTTGGTATGACCTGGCAGTAGGCATAAATTGCGTAGTGTCAGCAAGCGTATGTGATCTAAAAACCATAGCTCCAAATTTAACAATCCCAAAGACGAATAATATTCATCGAAGTCAGTCAATCTCAAAAATTTTGGGGAAAAGCTGAAGAAGAAGAAGAAAAATATGAACCCCCCTTGTCTGAGTGGGGTCTTTCCTGACGTATTGCTGAAACATAATCTTCACCGGGGTCCAGCTGACAGACTCATCGAAAGGCATGTGACACCTGATGAAAACAGCATAGCCAGCTATCAAAATGTGTTTTCAAGCCACCATCCGTGAAGATTATATTTACTTTAACATTAATATATGATGTTTCAATATTTAATAGTCACTATTATCGAGTCTTCGCTTCACATGAGCAAAATATTTCCTGTTATTTGTAATAGCCCTCCATTTTTGGCTCAGTACCTCACACACTCATGCCTCTTTTTCAACTCCTACCGTGTTTATCATTCTTTTTCTTTTATACCTTTCTCCAGCTACGTAACACAAGATTTACTATGTCACAATTGTTGCTTATGCCGTAATAAGATGTAATTTCATTGCCTGAAAGATTCCACTGACTGATTTGAAGCTTATTCCCGCTAAGCTGATATCGTATGCTAAGCAGTTTTCTAGTTTTTGTGATACGAATCCTGTAACGATTGTTAGATTTTTCGCTCCATCGGTCTTTCCATTTGAAAACGTTTTTACATGTATTACATTAAAATTAATTGTTGCGTAACAGCTAGTTATCTTTTCACGATTCCACCTAGTTATACCCCTCTCTTCACAATTTTCCCCTTTTCTGTTTGGAATAATGTTACTATTCGCTTTACATTTACTTAAACAAGTTTATTTTTTACTGAGACACATTTATCTTCCTTTCTATAGGGTTTCTATCACCGTGCTTCTTATGCATTCATACAATTCTGTTTAACCTCGTTTCTCAGGGTTCAATGCATCTCGTTTGCTCTCCATGTTCTTGTACATTAGTTCTTCCTGTTCGTGAAGTTCAACGCTCTCTCATGTTTTGTTCTTGTTATATCTGTTTCTTTCCACCTCTGACTTTTACTAGCATATGCCAACGCTGCGATAGTAGTTGTTTTAATTAATTTGCTTTTAAAGTAACGTTGGGGCCTGAAATCAAGATATCTACATTTCGATTTTCCTTCGCTTGATCGCATGCCTCCTGAAGAATGCCAAATAGTAAGGTTTCATAAAGGTCATGGCAAATTTCTTTCTTCTTCTGCCGGACCTAAGTTTTCCGTTATAAACTATCTGCAAAGCTCTGAATAAATAAAAAATCTTTTAAAACATTTTCTGTATCACGATTGTCTAAATCTTGCAGTTGTTCCCATAACAAAACGTTTCACAAGTACACCTTTTCTTCCGTGATAATTATTCATCATGGATAATTAGATCATTCCGATTTTCGGTATTTTTCTCTGCACTACCGTCGGTTTTAAATCGACTAATTTCTATTGATACTAGCTCCTATGCTACTACATAAGACGTGGGCCAACTGTATGTAATCATTGTTTTGTCCCTTTATGCTCAATGCGTCATTGCAGCCGATTAATATAAAGTGTCTGTACTGTCTATAATAAGGGCAGGACATGGAACCGCATTTAAAATTTCCTTTTTAACTGCTTCGGTGTTTATTTCTCATGTTTCCCTTTATTTTCTATTCAGTTTTCAGCTGGTCCATTTGATGACTGATTCTGTGCTTCTTGCAGTATTCAGAAAGAACATCCGTGATCTGAGACATTTAAATTCGATTATCGCTGCCAAGAGAACATCTTACGGCTACCAGGAGGCTATCCATCAACTGGGAGTCGGAGTATCCTTATAAGAAATAAGAGATGTAGAGTTCGGTAATTGGCGACGGTGGCGTCGCACTGTGGCTGCCGGCCCAATTACTGGCGGACAAGAGACAGTCGCGGCGCGTGCGTTTGCGTAATTAAAACAACCGACCACCCGACTATTACATCCGATGTAGCACACCTAACAAAGTCAGTCAGTCGTTCTTACCCTAAATGCAGCATTTACCAAAACAAACAACAAAATCTAAAAGCGTTTAATATAAACTTCAACTAGGTTATTTCAAAAGAACATTACGTGATTTCTACCGTATAATAGCAAAATCACACATTTTGATTCAAGAGAAATATCTAAGCATGGCTTTATTAGAAGACTTATTGACGAGTTTGGCTGAGGAAACTGCAGTGAATATTTTACCAAAAGGGCACAGTAACTGTTTTTCAAGTAAAGTGTAATTTAAATCTAGCAAATAGCTACATTTTTAAAAATTAAAGTGTTAGTTAATATAGCGACTTCAGGTCGAAATAAGAACTTCGTGATTCCCATCAATTTTTCATCGATACTACAACGATTGAAACACGTTAAAAAAATCTACGAAACAATTTCTTCCAAACAAGAATAAACTAAACAAATTGGTAGTTACGGTAACAGAAATTAGTCGCCTAGTACTACTCTTTAGACTGCAGTAAGATCGAGATTGTATGAATAAAAAGATGATTTTAAGCTTTTTTGATAGGAGAATTGTTGTTGTAAGAACGAAGCTTTTTGCGGTGTTGTAAATATATAAAATATTTTCTGATTTGCAGCCTCGTATAAATGTCACAATCATTGTCAAAAAATTCGAGGGAGTCCATCTCTGCCAACTGCTGAAAAAGAGGAAAGATTTGGAATCCCTTGAAATGTTCCATGATTGTGGCACGGCTAGAAGCTTTAGAAATTTTATTTGGAATTGTTTCTTGTGTGAAGTACACACACAGTTATACTAAGTTATAACTTACTGTGTATACTAAACAATAACACGTTAATTGACGATTGTTATGAAATATATTAATATCACTTATGTTTCAATAACATTACTTTAAAATATCACGTATTTGTGCATTATTAATGTAGTTATGAAATTAAATGTCTTGGACATATTCCTTGGAAAGCAACATTTTACCAAATACTAACCGCACAATTCTGAAATTATTTACTCACTAATTTTTAGGTGTTTAAAAGAGTCCTTCAGAAACACAAGTATATCTATACATTGTCTATGGCATCATATATGGAGAATGTAATAACAGACCTTCTTTAATGCTTAAGCGGAGTATTCCCAATGTGATATACAATATCACAACTAACTGTATTGACGAATTTCCTTGAATGCTATAAATAAACCGTTGCTGTTTAATGTCATTTAGTTTCCGGATTTGTGTATAAGACGTTTTACTGTTTTAAAAGTTTTAAAATATATCATTCAAAACGTAATAATTATTTTACGGCATACTGACCAAAGATATGACAGAAAAAGTATGTTCTAATATGTAAAATCGCCCACAGACTGTCCAACTTATGTCCTCTCACATTCGCCATTTTGAGCTGGGAAGAAATAATTGCGTTCTAAAGCAGTACTACTGCTTGAAAGGAAACCACACTAAAACATAATGAACAGCACTATGAAGTACCTACATCGATAACAGATAAGCATTTTTTAATTTTGAGTTTTTTAACTTGTTAATATAAACAATAGTAATTATAAATCAAAAAATTTAAAATTTTGATGTTTGAATGCTAAAATCCAACTTTCGTGGACATAAAACGGGGAAGTAATTTCTTTCAACGATGTAGGAGATTAAAATAAAGCCCAGGAGTTCGAATCCCCGCGCAGCCATCCAAATTTCTGTTTCCATAATTTCGCGAAATCACTCTAGGCGAATTCCAGGATGGTTCCTGGAAAAGAATATGACTCGACTTCATTCACGTTCCTTGTCTCCAATGCTCTCCAACCTCTAATTACCTCGACGTCGACGGGCCGTAAAGCCATTAGAAAAATAATGCCAAGCTCTCCTGTTTCTGCTTAAAAATATACATTGTAAAAACCTAATATCGGACAGACGTTAACTCTGAACACCCTGATATCGATATGACATAATGTGATGCGATTTGTAGTCTGCAACCCGAAGATTGGTTGGATCCTGAGGCATACCAGGGCTGGTTAGGGAGGTACAAGGTGTTTTTCTAAGTGATTTGAAAAATGTGTAAATGATTTTGGTTAGTGCTGTTAATTATGTGTGTTTGTTTTATGTTGTCTAAATGAAGGTGAAATGCGGTGTGGGAAAAATCCCGTTCCATAGCTATTGAGACCTACTCTTCCAAAAGACACATGGGCCGCGAAGTTATAACGCCTCTATTGTACAGATTAATTACCATTAACATGTCCACACTCCGTTCACATTGAGGTCCTGAACCAAGTCGTTTAGTACACAATTTTTTTATTTGGATCCGTACGTCATTATCTCTGTTGCACTGCAGACCGAGTCCCGAAAGATGAATATCTTTGCACCACCCAGCACCAAACCAGATAACTTCATGATCAGCGCCATATATCTTTCAGCGATAGTATGACGTGGTGTAGTGATTAAAAACTGTACCTACAATATATGAATAGAATTGGCAATATTAGCCCAGTAACTGATGACGTCTGGTATTTAAAAAATGTTTGTAGCTCACTGTTATTTAATAGAATGCATTCGTTTAGTCAATATCTAGAATTCATTAGTTTGATTTAAAGTACTGTTACCAACATGATTCTTGATTATCCGTTAGAAATTTCAAACATGAAGCTGCTTTCACATTTCATACAGTTTCGTCAATTTCCTCAAATTAAGGGTTGGTCGCATCTATAATAATCAACATTTAAAATGTGGTTTCCATTGTTTACTCGCACTAACCAATTAACAAAACGATTTACTGTCCGTTCTCTTATATAACAGTGTTAATCTCACATTGATTTTATTCTCGGATGGAATGGAAATCGTGCAAATTTCTTTTTAAGATTATACTTAATTTTCACGTTCCTTGATCCCTATAATCTATTTTAACTATTTTAGTGTTGATGTTTCTTTTTTAAACTGTCTTTTCATTTTTGATAGCCTTAGAATACCGGAAAAATGAGGATACAGAGCCAATTTATAACAATTTTCATATTTAGTTTTCTACATAGATCATTATAATTCATCTCATCTACAGGCCCGAATTTTAAAACTCTTAGGTGACAGAGAGTACCAATTTTAGAAATTTATGTATTCCAGTTAGAACTCAAGGTGGCGAATTATATTGTCGTTGGCTAAATAGGAAGTCCATTTTGCGACGGCAGCTTAGTGGTAGTCTCTGAAAACTAAGAAAAAACCAGAATTATAACCTCATTTTTAGAAACTGCCAACTTAGCAATCAAACTTGAAGATGCCTGTCTTATCAAAGTATTGTCTTTACACTATTTTCTCACCTTAACATCAGTGTTAATGTGCGTCATTAAAAATCTTCATTGGATTTGTATGGTGTTTCTGAATAGTTTTTAACCGGATGAAAAATGCTGTACTAATAATACAAGTCAAGTTGTATTTATTTCACTCTATAGTATGAATTTCTTGATCTGATAAAAATAATTATAAATGAAAACTAATTTTAACAGAAAATCCTCGAGCTACAGCAGATAAATAGGTTTATTAATTTACATCTACATCTACATTCATACTCTGCAAATCACAAACATTGTGGGTGGCAGAGGGTGCTAAGCACCAATCCTAAACCCGCCCATTCCAATCCCGAATAGTGCGAGGAAAGAAGGAATACATATAAGTATCAGTACGGCATCTTATTTCTCTAATCTTATCCCTCCGGTCATTGCGACCTAAATATGTTGGCGGAAGAAGTATTTCATTGCACTCGAAATTTAAATTTTTTCTCATATTCTCCAGTAAATTCGAACGCAAGCTACGTCGTCTGTCTTCCAAACTATCCCAGCCCAATCTATGTATCAATTCTGTGACGCTTTCATAAGGGCTGTAACAAGAAGTCACGAATCTAGCGGCTCTCCTCTGCACCCTCTCAACTGAGTCAATCAGAACCTTGCGATAAGGATCCCAAACCCCACAACAGTAATCCAGATACGGACGCACTAGTGTTTTATACGCTATCTCCTTTGTTTGAGCATTACAATTCCTCAAAATACGACCTATGAATCGTAATTTAGAATTAGCCTTGCCTACTACGGAAGTTATGTGCATGTCTCATTTCATGTTGCTTTGTACTATCACCCCCAGATACATCACGGAATCAACCGTGTCAACAGCTGAATTGTTTATTTTGTACTCGTGAACAAACTGATTCTTCTTGTTACTTATCCGCATTGCCTTGCACTTTTTGCAATTAACTGCCATTTACGGCACCAATCGAAAATAGCATCCAAATCACGCTGAATTTCTAAGCAATCGTCGGAGCACCTTATTTCCCTATAGATAACCGCATCGACGGCAAACAATTTAGTGTTGGATAGAAAGCTTACTGAAGTATTTGGGGATTGCTAATGTATATATATATAAAATTCGACTAAACTTAATTTCTCATATTGTCAGAATAATATTTGACTTTCTAGATTATCATTTTCGTTTATATCTTTAGTTAAGATAATTTTATGCTGGTCTGTCTCAAATTGAAACCAGTTCCATGATAGTAAGTTTGGACGGATATTTCCAGCAAACAGAACAATGATAGGTAGTGTCTAGGAGGGATTTTCTCTCTGATTAAACATCTTAGTTTTTTCTTTTCAGTGGTTTGTCGCTTTACTGTCCATTATTTCCTTGTGTTTGGATCTGTCAGTACTGTGCCATGTAGGCTGAACAGTCATCAGATTATAACGGAAAACCGTAATCAGAACGGTTGAGCCTAGACCCTTTGTATCTCCCCATACCTAGTATGGCGTCGCTTTTATGCGCACGATCAAACTGGCGGTTTTCTTTTTAGTTTTGTGTATTATATCGGCCAGTAATCTTACAGCGATTTCTATCAGGCAGCTGTAATTTTGCTGCAGGCACAATCTCACAGATCGTAGAGAGGTGGTGTGAAACTGGACATATTTTACATTTTTAACAAATAAACCAAAACTTATCGCGACATGATCGGGATAATATAGAGATATGCTGTAAATATGGCTATTTAGGTGATAATAACAAATATGTAGGAAAATTAGGAAATGACATGAACGAAATATTGGGAAAGTAAACTGTGCTAAAGCAACGAAAAGTTATGAATGCAACAAAAATAAAAAAAATATTAGTAGGTTAACTGTAGACAGTGAAACAGATGTAGCTGCAATATTTGGATAAGGTGGTGTTTAGGAAGTAGAGTTACATCATTGAACGAAGCAATAATGATACTAAATATCATTAGTAAAAAGATCATTCTTTCAAGACAGAAAAAAATTGTGACGAACATTAACCACGAATTTAAAAAGAACTACACTTTTGCTGTCTGTATTCTAATGTGGTGGGACGGCAAGATACAAGAAAAATAAAACGTTTTAAAATCTTTCGCTGCAGAAGGACTTCGAAAACTAATTAGTCATAAAAAGTGCGAAATAAAATCATTATGGCAATGATGGATGATGAAAGTAGTAATAATCTTATACAAAAAAGAGGGATAGACGTTTGAAAAGAATTAAGAGATTGGTTAATACATTGGTATGGTGTAATGGAAGGGGAATAATGTATTGCGATACACGTATTACAGTATGTGAAGCAGAAAGCTGAGGTAATAGGATCTAAATAGCTGTGGAGAGATGAAAAATTGGATAATAAGAAGTAAGTGATTGCGTCAAAACATTTGAATGTCTGTTGAGGAAAGGGGGTTAAGTACATCTTGATGCTTACTTTGATCCAAGGTTCCATCAAAAATATCAGACACCCAAGTACTTGGTGTATTTGTGGTTACAGCACAATGAGAAGAGCTAACTAACGTGATCTTGAGATAACAACTATACATCTAAACTTCACACAAGTAGTGCATAAATAACAGAAATGCTTATAAACTACAAGTTTCTATGTTTCCATTAGATTTTACGAGTATTGATTTTTGATAGTGCGTGCTCTTCCGTTTCTAATGACATGCCCTTTGGCCGAATTAAACGAAACAAGTGATAGTCATTATAGTTTCTTGTGCCTTGTGACGGAAGTGTGCTATTAACCGATGCGCCCTACACGCGCATCTCATGCGGTAATAACCAATTTCGTCAAACTACTCTGCTTTACATCTTATGTAGCACCTGCAAATGAATACTTTTCTTGCGACTGTGCAATTACTGACGCTCAGTTAATTGCGGTAAATACCAGAAATAAGTTAGCCAAACAGGTGGATAGGAGTGGAGTCCAGGTCCTAACAGTAATTGCTCTCTTTCTGATCGAACGAACATCACCTTCATCAGCTGCGTTAAGTATAAACCAATAGCTGTACTAGCACTTAGGAATTAGTAATCTAAGGGTAACTGTTCAAAACAAAGCCAATTGAAGTGGTCGTCGGTTCTTGATCCGTAACAGCCAAAGCAATGATAACGTTACGTAACTAATAACATTGGTATACTGGTAGATATGATACTCTGTTCCGTTCAAAAACATAACTTCAGTTGTTCCATCAAATAAAAATTTAAAATACATAACATAGTTCTTAAAGATCCGAGCAGATAGTATTCCAATAATGTCGTAAAACTGTTGTCTACTATCTGGAAATTGTTTCAGCGAAGACGTCAAGGGGTTTTGTAATACTAGTAGTTACTGTGTTAACAGTGTAGGATTTTCTTTTATGAAGAACAAAGTCTTTAGTTCCTACAGATTACTTAAAATTAATTTGTATCTTCCTTCCCTTCACTAAAATACAAAGTTGCAACAAATAGCAAAGACAAAGAGAAGTGGTATATCAGCAGGAATTTTGCTTAGTCACGATCGTTCCAATACATACTACACACAACTATTTTTTTAATTTCAATCACTTGAATGGTTAATAGTATTGCATATTAATAATTAGTAACAAAATAGTATGTTAACTACAAAAACCTTTTTATTAAAAAAAAAAGGCATACGTTGGTAACTCATTTATTTAGATCTAATTCTACGGCAGCAAATACTTTGTCAGTTTATTTGTTGCTGTATATTTCGTTCTAATTATCTCATCAGACTTCAGTGACTGATTTTATAATTTAAAACCTCTTGCAATGAAGTTATTGGGGTACAGAAACCGTATTAAGTGGTCTAGGTAGTCGTGTGATTCAAATATCAATTTTCTTTTAAATCAAAATCAATTGAACTGTAATGAGGGAAACTATGAATCCATGCATTCTCTCCTACTTAATTTCAGTGACATTGTAAAAATTCACTCTCAGTTCTCCGAATTACTTATTGCTATGTTACCTTGCGATTTACAAGTTGTCCGAAAACGATATTGTAACCCGAATTAACATTTACCTTAATATATTCACTTCTTAATTTTTTAACAAAAATTGTATTCTCAGTATTTAGAAATTCTAACACTACGTAGGCCTATTTACTTGACGGTTAATACGAACTACTCTAAGGCAGAAAGAACATTAGATGAGAGAGTTCCAGAATACAATTGACTAACCAACCAATACCATACGCGGAGAGAAAACTACAAAACTTTTGAGGAAATTAAAAATTTATTTTCACTGGATGTCAAATGCTTTAGGAAACTAATGGCACTTCGAATGGGTCTTGTTCCATGTTACAGATAAGCCAAAAAATATTGTACAATAGCCATCAGTTATGTTGTATCAAGATTATCCCTATAATCATTACGAGAGAGCCATGGTATAAAACATAAAAGTTTTCATACTTCGTGCTTAACAGTAGTCTAAAATTAGTAACATAACAATCCATCTTTATTGACATAGTATGGCAGATATTATGTCTTGGCAAAAACCAACATACCTTTATTACAATGTCCGATTCACAAGGGGCATTACAGTTGCTATTGTTTTCGATTTTTTGATCCAAAGTAGTTGAATACTACAATTCAGAACCTGTTCTGTATTCATCTCAAACGTAAGCAACTGTGAAACATCGGTTATAGTAACTAAGAAGGAGCTTCCAACCATATGTAGTTTTTACTTTTTCTTATGGAAGAAACTTGGAGCATTACATATCATCAACGACGAAATCTTCAGAGCCAGGAACAAGCTGGGACAAGAAATATGAAGGAAAAATGTCTCGGCCTTTGCAGATCAACCATCCCGGCATTTGCCTGGAGTGAATATGGGTGGCAAAAACTGGGAATTGAAACCGGGTCCTCCAGAATGTCAGACCTAAGCGCTTTCTCTAAAAATGATCATGGATGTCAATGTTATCGAAAACTTCGAAAAATGAAATTTTACAAAATTTTCTGATCACTCTCTATAAACAATTATAAATATCTTATTTACCACTATCAGACCCAAATCTATGAAATACTGTATGGTCAATACAAAGAACTTTTCAGTACACTCTAGTAGCCAGTAAACTGCGTTTGTTCGAGCTACAGATTTCTTTTACTCGCGTAAATGGTCATTAAACACCGAACTAATTCCTGTAGTGAAGAGACCACAAATTTTTTCACAAAGACCCATCTCTAAGTCTAGTCGCAACTTGTTTTCCTCGCAAACTGACAGATTGTCTCACCTCATTCGCACTAGTCGGTGAACCTAGAATTCACTTGAGAAAATTTCCTTTGATCAGTTCTGCTATTCAAACGCATCGTAACCTCTACATTTTGGTATATCATTTTGTCATCAAATATGTTTAGTGATAATACATGAGTACTAGAAATACTTGCAAGATCTGTAACCAAACACAAAACTGCTGTCCTCTTTCACCTGAAGGCTTTCTCCTTCAGAAAAAAAATCTTGATGGTTCCGCTAGTGTCCTAAAGTAGATAATGCTTTCATATAATATATATATATATTATTGATAACTGACATGATCTTGGAAACATCTCGGACGTTTGTGTCCTAAAAAACTAATGCAATGTTTAATCGGCATTTCGATTGAATTGTGTTTGATACGAATTTATCACGTACACAGAAACTCTATTATACTTTGCTTCAAATGTTTGTTACTCGAAAAGGTATAATCTATATATATATATATAAAGATGAATGTATGTATGTTTGTTAGTTTCTTTGTTTGTTTGTTTGTTGGTTTGTTTGTTCTTCATACAAATCCACAGTTTTCATCCGATCTCGATGAAACTTTGCACACTTATCCTTTGAAACAAGGAGAAAAATACTGTCTACATTTGGTTGAAAAATTATCTGTATAAAAAATGCAGGTTGTCTCATAATTTCGAAATACTACTGAACGGCGATAGACAGACGCGTTGGATATGGACGTCTCGGTACTGTTTTTCCGTGTAGCGGTCAGGCGGCTCAGTGGCCAAAGCGCTTGCTTCCTAATGTTTGGGTCGTGGTCTCCGGTTCAGATCTCCGTGGAGGCTAAGATTTTTAAAAATTGTTTTTGATCGTAAGAGTCACGCCTCGGCCGTCGGTTATTCGGATTGAATGTTAAACTGTAAATATTACAAAGTTGGGGGTGCAATGCGAGACAAATCGTAGGTAGTCTTGCAATGCTGTAGGTGTAAACTTTTTTACGATATAATGATCCATCAGGGGTTGTTCGCAGTCAGTGTGTGAACCGCAGTAATAATACTATAAATACGGAAGTAAGTCTCTGTCTTTATGTTACGTTTTGACGACTAAATGGCTATATCGATATTGGTGGAATTTGACAGGAAATTCTGTATGAAGGGCACAGGACAATTTTTTCAGTATGATTAACAGTTTTAGTCACGAAATTTTGAGACCTTATCGAATGGTGACAGAAATATGTTGGAAATTGATTCTCTTCAAGAGACTGGTTCGACGGTAGAATGATATAGTGATAGCTTTCCTGTCATATTATGCCGACTCGTTGTTGTTTGGGACCAATCCTTCGTTACCAACAACTTTCTATATCCAATTCTGGCAAAAAAATTCTTAATCCACGCGTGCGAAGTCGCAGGAATGAGCTAGTAGAAGTATATAAATATCTGTATGTGTTATACACGTTGGAGAAAATATGGGAATCAAGTTTTTAGATCAATCTAGCGAATCGAAGGTAATGAATCACTAAAATTTTTGAAATTACCCTCACTTTACATATTGCTTTATTGATATATAACGAAGAATTCATAAATGAGTATGATTTAAGTAATAACAGATCCGAATATAACATTAGATATGGCACTCCACTAATGATGATTATATTAGGCTAAGTAAACCAAACAATATTTCAAACGCCTAGGGAAAAAACTTTTAAAAAAATTGCCTGTAGCTGCTAGACATGTAGTCATAAGATATCTCATAAATTTTGTGGAAACATAGTTTAGGAAAAAAATGGCTTCTTAATGTAGAGGAATGACTGATGTACGGTAGTAGAAACGTATATCTGATATAGCTTTAACTTTTAGCTATATAGATCACTGACGATGTTTATTTCAGAGTGTAACTGTTTAACGATTGTAAATGTTTCATGTATACTAGAACTGTAGCTGTCTACTATCTGACGTGGAAGAGC
Source organism: Vandiemenella viatica (assembly GCA_031002005.1). Lineage (NCBI taxonomy): Eukaryota > Metazoa > Arthropoda > Insecta > Orthoptera > Morabidae > Vandiemenella > Vandiemenella viatica. The sequence continues at coordinate 71,274,079 of CM061921.1, read as the reverse complement.
TTCCACTCCTACATTGTTAGAGAATACTTAAACATTCGATCTCTCCATTTTGCATTCATATGCGAATATGACTGTTGCTAGCCATTTTTGTGGGGAGGGGAGCTTTATGGCTCGTCGATGAACAAGTCATTAGAGTCGAGAGGAATTGCAAGGCCATGGCCTACAAGAAGGAACCATCCCGGAACTCCCCGCTACTGATTTATGGAAACAACAAAGCTCCGAAATCAGGAAATCCAGATCGAGCATCGAACACGGGTCCTTCTGAAAGCCAAGCCCAAACCTAACAGTTCACAAACCAGGCTGTAAGAATTACAGTCTCCTGCCTCGGATTCCTGAACCAGTCGCAACGTCCATTCCATCCCGGTGAATGATTCCTCAAGCAGAATAACACGAGATACATTCAAGCGGTATTCACAGACGTTGGAACCCCCGGCAATACGTGTCATGTCATCCAGTTCCACCTCGCTCACCGTGCCAGTAAACTACAACACCGGTGTAGGAAATCTATACAATTTCATCAACTAACATCAGAAACCTAAAATGTAAATCAGTTGTACTATCGATTTTACTGCCTATTGTATTTTAAAATTAAGAAAACGTCTGATAACATCTGTTTTGTAATGAAATATTTATAAGCACACGAATTTTCCCCTTTGGATGTGGAGTATTATCACTCTCTGTAAAAGTGTATTACAATTATTGTAAGAGAATTATATTACCTCTGTACAGTACTAATGTTTGTGTAAATTCATTCTAATTAAAGATTTGTTAGCAGTTGTTTCGTGTTGGTCAGAAATAGCACATTTTGCTTCCAGTAACCAGCACTAATTTTGAATTATAATTCTCCAATATAGCCACTCATGTTTAGTGCGATTTCTTTGTATATTTCAGTCATTAAATTTGCTGTACTAATGTGATACAACTACCGACCACTGGCCTAATCTGCAACGGCAAATGCAGTCAGACACCAAAATGTAACCAGGCATCAACACAACTATTAGTAAGGTATTCAGACACTGTAATTTTTTCACAGTAATAAAAAATATGTACACATTTATAGTCACTAAATACGCTGAGGGCTATGAAAATAAACAGAACACTACGAAACTATTGTTAAGCAGAAGGAGTTTAGTTTAAAAATCTTTAAAAAATTAATTAGAGAAAAATTGCCACAAACTAAGTTTTCCGTACTGCTGTTTATACAATACGTTAATGCTATGAGATCTTAACTGTGTATCTAGCTGCACTGTTTCAGTCTGAATTTTACTCACTCATTTGATTGACACAGCGTCGACCTGTTCAAGTGAAGTCAGCTATGTTACACCGTGTTTCCTCTTTACCTATTGGTATTGTACGAGAGAGGTGGGAAGCGAGGCACACAGAAACTCTGTCATCAAGTTTTTAAGGATATATGACATATTTTATTTATAACCCAAAAAGTATGTTTCTTACTTTAAATCTATTTTTCTTCAAATATTTCGGTGTAGTAAAACAATTTTCAATTGGAGATACTGGAACTATTTCCCTTAAAATAAAGATTCAGCCCTAGAATGCTGCAGTATGTCTGAATCACTGCTAGTAGACGAGTTATAGAATTGAATGAGTTTTCATTATTTCTGTCCTTACTATATCTCGTAATGCCCACGTACATTGCAAACGTTTACACGTTGGTATTAAACTTCAATTACACCTTTCGCTAAGATATTATTTCATAGTAATAGTTACGGGGAATACTAAAATAGCATGGCGTACTAGATTCGTTCTGCATTTCCTTTTTAATGTAGTTCTATGCTCTAGACCTACTAAAAAAAAAATATTTTTTTTTAATCAAGGTTTTTGCGAATACTATCCGAAACCAGTATTTGACTTCTTATTTATTTTTAACACAGAAATACAAAACATTTGTTAGATATAATGTTTGTCCTGAAACGATAAAAATCAGTTTAATAACTGTAGGTTGTGTTGGCTGCGGGCCGCCTAGTGAGCTGTGTTGTAGATCCGGGTTGGCTCGCTTCGCAGCCGTTTCATTTCAATTCATCCCGTCTTACAATCCTCGTGCGACGTAACAAACATTCACTCAATCTCTTATCGAACATTAGAAGTTGGTTCAGGCAGCATAACATTAGTGCGTTATATTACTTAGATCATATTTAATTCAGCTTCGGCTGCCACATGTTTCATTCCAATTAAACTTACAACACGCGGATAAACATTTTTAATTAATTTCCTTGTAGTGAAGGAGAAATCGAAAGAAATTTCTGTAGCATTACTGCTACTATATTTTTAAAGAAATACACTGCGATAAAATTTCTTTCATGAAGAGAGGGCTCACGATTTGCTTTATTCTTATAGAATTGTAACTATCTTTTAACAGAATCGATAAACATATAATATCAGATATGTTGCATTTTGCGTTTGGTTTGTACTAATACCCAATACAATCACTTTATAAAGTTGAATTTGTTGTTAGGTATGAAATAAATTTATGGGATGCATTATTGCGTACAACATTTTTTAAAAAATTTCATATACGATAATAATATACGTAATTTAATTTCTAAATTAAATTAATTACTCTAATTATTTAAAAAATATAAATACGTTCCCTGCAAGCGAATAACAACTTTTATCTGCTAATTAATATTTTGAATATTAAACTGTTCGTCATACAACAGTAATTAAAGGACTGTTTTAATGTTATTCACCGAAAGATCATTGTCGTCTATTAGTTTGAAGAGGAAAGTGGAGGTCTTCGTATGTTATTCAGATGAAGGTAGTTGCCGCTCTATCATAGCCACAGTGCAAAGATAAACGCAAACAAAAAGATTTACACCAGCGTCAGAGGTCCAACATTCACCACAACTTCGCTAGTACCACAGACGAACAGTTACATAGTTAAAAAGGAACAAACAAATCATTCCGGAAAAGAAAATTTAAATGCAAACAAACGTATCTGGTAGCTAATAATTTGTATATACCAATCTGATCTTTATAAACTACACAAGGCCTTTTTCATTTGCACTCGAAGCAGTGTATAACTATTATAAATGCTAAATTAAGGCAAATGGTTTTGTGATAACCATGGATATTAAGGTGGAGGAAAACGCACAAGTGGATAACACTGAAATTCACGGATATGTGAAATACGTAAATGAGCTTTGTTAGACCCATGGCTTTTCATATGCAGTGATTCGATAACTGTAGAGTCCATTGGATGACATTGCTTTTTCTTACATACTTCAGTAAGCAGCCATTAATTAGTCATAAATAAGACTACGCTGATTTTACAAAGAAATTTTGCCTTAATTAACGAAGTCTTGGATAAAGAGCCTGTATCCTCTTGGTCTGCACAGTAGAGCAAGGATAATCCTCTAATGTCTTCAAAAAACATTGAAATGTTTGTTGTTTCAGAAATAACTCATATCTCGTGCTAACAGGTATACTAATAAAAATAACCCAGCGCATTAAAGTATTCCGGTCCGGACATCCTGATTTCATTTCAATGGTTTCCAGATATTATTCAGAAAAATTACAGGATGTTTCCTTCAAAATGATATGGCCTAATTTCGACCACGACGCAGACGAACCGGAAAATAACAGACCAAAAAATCGTACGAAATTTAGATGAAAAGCACTCCAGGTGCAGAATTCCAATGAGATATCGAGACTAAATTAAAGTGAGAGAAGCATAAGATCAGCTTAAATAGAGCATGAAAATTATTAAGTCGTAGAATCATGGTTCGTCAGTAACCCAGAAGAACGAGTTTGATGACAACAATATTCAATAATTTGTATCTCCAGCACGTTTGTCAGTCATTTCCATATGTATATCCTAGCCAAACTGCTTCTTTCATTTGTACAACATTATTACATATGTATGTATTATAAAAACAAAATTATCAATTTTGAAACTTATTTATCTTATTGTTTCTCAAAAACTAAAAGAACTGCGTATTTTACTAACCAATATGACATCGTCTTCCAGATATACATATTTATAGCGGCAGGAAATAAGTATCTTTTGCTATCCTTTGGCTAGTCTGAAATAAATTTGACAATGACGTACTCATTGATTAAATCGCAAGTAGTACACATGTAATAATAGTAACAATTAATAAATATGTTATAGACTTAATACAATAATACTAAGTTTCAGTTAATTAGTGTTTGCTAGTGTTTTAATCTGTGTTTATAAATGTTAACAATGCAGCTACTGATCCGGCATAAGAAGCGTAACAGAAAAATCAAGCAAAGTACTTCTTAGATACTTTAATATTTCATTTATTCTGAGAAATAGTATCCAAACCCAAGATTTTTATCTTTTATTTCAAAGAAAGAAGAGGACATCTTCATTCGACGACAAGGAGCTACAAATATAGATGTCACGGGGCAGGATAGAAATAAAGACACAAATAATTCTAGCGACAGCTTCGATGAGGGTATTTGATTATAAGAGATTTACTCAAGTATGAGAGTGGAGAACTTATTCGGGAAACTGCGGAACAAAACGTTGTACGGCAGACCGGTTCCGAGCCGAAGTTTTTGCTGGGGCTCTGTTTAGTCACAACCGAAATGATTGCCCCTAGCACCTATAAAGATGTTTGTTAGTTCCTGCACTTTATCTAAGGTCGACCGAAAAAAGGTACAGATTTTAATTTCCGCAATAAATTACTGAGCTCTATAAACCACCATTATTCTTCATTAACTCCTATTACACTAAAACGCGAAGGAAAATCGTTTGTCGACGCAGCAGCCGTAACGGGCTATGCATGTGAATACCTGTGTGTGTGTGTGTGTGTGTGTGTGTGTGTGTAATTTTTTGAATAAACTCCGTAGTTCCATGTGTTTCAGTATCTGCTTATTGTATTATCGCTAAAAGCGGGTAGTGCATGTTAATATCGGGCACAACAATCAAGTGATGAAAACCAGTCTTTTAAAAATTATATTCATTTCATTGTTCTCGCGTGGATGATTTTTGTTTTATAGGTTACAGATTTTTAGCTTCCTAGTTAAATGTACTGTTATCTATTAATACGTACTTTATTAAAAATTTGGAATATGATACTTAAACATATACTCGAATCAATTAATTTAATAAAAGTTCCTTATAAAGCGCAATAATACGTTCTTTCAACAAAATATGATAAAATCCGCTTATAAATCTGGTAAGTTAGTTGGAAGCTTAATTTTTCGTAGAGGTCGTGATCAAATCTTGGTAGATTTCCGTACTACAGGTCAGATACGTATTAAAATTTTAAAACTGAATTTTATGAAAAATAAATAACAAATTAATTTCTTAATGATAAACGCAGGAGAATCTAAAGCGTAGGAAATAAAAATAAAACAGTCTCTAGACTATTGTCTGCGATGTTTGACTCACACTTAGATGATTTTGTACAGACTTGGAAAACGGAAGCTACTATAGGCATACAGATGATAAAAAATATTAAAATGCTCCGACGTACGCAGGTTATATTGTCATTATTAAAAAAAAAAATAGTTGTATCTTCAAAAGGTGTGTACATAAGCTAAACAATGTGGGGAGACAAAATGTGTTTTAAATACACCTATAGTGAAAACCGAAATAATGAGTCACTATTATTAACTTCCTGCCCGTTTAGTAATTGTATCTGATAACAAACCTTCAGAATTTGTATCAAATCTCGATTGTTTAAGCTGTAGTGTAAGTTTCATCAGAAGTGAGAACAGATTTAATAAATTTCAATCAATTTAGGAAACAACGAACATGACACTGAAGGCTGAACTAAAAAAAAGAAACTCTGATTAAATGAAATGAAACAATGGTTTTTTTTCATTTATAATGTACAATAGTGAGTTCTTTTTATTTGTTATCTGAACATTTGAAAAGTTTGATCTCTTTAATATATAATGAACTGTTAATTTTCTTTTCAAAAGTAGTATTTGCTAATTACTTTCCCAAGTAAAAATAGTAGGCAAATCGGTTAGTATAATTTTAGTAGCAAGAGGTCTTTAACATTGTTTGATCTATATTTGATACATTAGTTCGGCAAGTCTCTGAGGCAAGGAACTATTTGCTTACTAAAAGCTTTCAACATTTCTGCTGTTACCCCATAAGGCTCCAATGCTTTATTCCTCTTCAGCGTGCTTACTGCATTACTTATTTCCTCTTTTTCAAATGATGAAACTACTAAGTTGTTATCATATCCCATTCTTTACCTTAGCAACTTATTCTCCTCAGAATGGGACTCCTGCTGGTCGCTAGGCAAGTGCGTTTTCAGGAGTTCATCCAATTCATGCCAACCATATCTCATAGTTCCATCTTCTTTTCTAAAAGCTAAAACTGTTGACATGTTGTAACGCCTGTGTTAATTATGTCGGCTTGAGGATAACATTATCTGACACATCTGACACTGCTGGTATTTGGATTTGAGTCTGTTTTATATAAGCATGTCCAAGATTCTTCTGCTACCTCTATGGAGAAGTAGATGAAGTTATGGTCTGAGTTGTTAGATTTTTCCCAACTTGCAAGTTCTGAACTAGTTGGAAAGCTCTTCCGTTAGCTAATTCACATCAATATTTGTTGCTGCACCTGCTCCGTCGTGAAATGCGTAGAGATTTGTTCATAACCTCCAGATTCAGTCCGAAAATTGTCTCATCCAATGAAAATTCCCTTTCATCCATCATCTTGCTGCGCCAGAGGGGAGATTTTTAACTGGAATCGTATATAAATATATTACTGCCCCGTTTTCCATTGCTTCTTCAATTTTCCTCATTTTTTCCGGGTATCCGTCCCGTGTAGAAAATAGAGTTAAGCAATCACAAACCGTGGGTGTGCAGACTTCCGCGGTCGTTGTTGATGTTATCATGGTTGTCCGGATTGAACCGCGTCAATTTATCGAAACATAACGTTTCGGCCATCATTCTGTGGCCTTCTTCAGAGGACTGTCGTGGCTGGAATAATATATGTAAAGGCAGCACCGGTTCCAACCATGACAGTCCTCTGAAGAAGGCCACAGAATGATGGCCGAAACGTTATGTTTCGATAAATTGACGCGGTTCAACCCGGACAACCAAGATAACAAATCACAAATCGTGTTGTTATTTCTACACAAACAACGTTACCATTGCCTAACCGGGTGAGATGCAGGATAATAATAATAATTGATAAAATTGCGATGGAGCGCACGCTCTGGTAGCAATTTCCCTACACACCCGTCTTTCTCCTTTCCTCTTCCAACTTTCCCTCAACCAATTTTTACTTTACATTCTTTCAGTGTTTTTGGTAAATTATTCATCAATTCTCCTGGCAATTTATTCCAACCCCTTACACCCTTTCCTACGAAATAAAATTTTCCCACACCCTTATGACTGAAATCAAGTGCCAGCTTGTAGTCATGGTCATCTTTACCCTTCCATGTGCCTCTCTTAATTTTCCTGTATAGATTCTAGAAAGAACAATAACAGCAGTCACTGGATGTTCGCCTTCACTTGCTACTTGCAATGTGACAGGCATATGCGGGACCCTCCATGCCTTGGAATACGTTTCTTGAAGGCACGGTACGTCGAAATCCATTTGATCTGTTAGTCTCCTTAATTCTAATAACTCGGTTACACTGCGCATTCCATTAAGTAGTGCTACTTTTACTCTGTGCTTGCTCACGCGTGATGTGTATGTGACTCTTGGGACATTGTTACCTATAATCAATAACAATGCGGCTATGTGTTACCATTAGTTGCTCTTCTTCAGTCAAACACATAAAACAAGCTCCGTTACATGAACTGGACTAGCAGGAAGATTTGCTGCTAGAAGGTCAGTTCTGAATTTTAAAGTGTAACCTTTCACAATCGGTTTGCTTACCGTTCCCCGAAGATCTAGGTAATAGACATAGTCGTATATTTCTTCCTTTTTCACTCCAGTTGGAATATGGTGCAGTATTATTAATAGCCGACTTGTCTTTGGTGTCTCACAAGTAGGTTTCTCTTGCAAACCGTATTTTGCATTATCTTTCTCATATCCTTATTCGATTCAGTATCCACAGTAAACATTTTTAGCGCAATTTTCACGCTCTTTATCAATATTTTTTATTTTTAAGGACCTAGTAGTTCCGTAAACATCTTTTGAACCTCCGTGCTCCTTTCTGTTTTTCGATTCAATGAAAATAGTGCCCATCTGTTTCTTTTGAATCCTTTTGAGTTGTTGATTACGATTGAGATATATAAAGGAGATTAAAAGCAAAATGAGATCTCTGCGGGAAAATAAAACAATTCTCGAGCATAAATGAGAAAAGGAGGCATACAAAGAATTGCAGACATCATTTAAAACGGATGCAGGAAAGTAATATATCAGTCATAATACAAAAATATAAAACTGAGGGCAAGAAAAACTGCGGACCTAAAAAGAGACGAATCTAAAAGAAAATGTAAAGAGGGATCTTGCATAATGCGTAATTCTAATTTAAAACGGATTTTTTATTGCAACTGTGCCAGTTTTTATAACATAGTATTTAACCAGGTTATAAGCGTTGAGATTCCTTGCAGTTAGAATTATAAATGTGCACCGAAAAAATTCTGTGTATTATTCCTCCTGGTCACATTGGAACCAAATCTAATGTTCGGAATGGTTTCATATGAGAGCACTGTAGGTTTGTGTCCGGTACTTTAAAAGTAGGGTATTTATGGTTCAACTCCATCCAAGGCCAATGATCTCGTTTTATACATCACCGCTGATCAGAATTTCAAATAAGAATTGAGAAGGTCTCTGTATGTGTGGGACTGTCGGAAGTTGGAAACATAAAAAGCTTACCCTTCCATGTTAAGCCCCTTGATCTGGATGGGATTAAACAAAAGAACGACTCACAAAAGCACATTAACACCTCGCAATCTTTTCAGCTGGACGTTATACATATACATATGCCTTGATTTCAAGAAATAATACATCTGAAATGGTACTCCTCAACGATCAAATTAAATTTTGTTTATATTTTAAGAGTTATATATCTTATAACCTGATATCATTGAGTCCTACCAGTATATTGAAACGGTATTCCATAACCAATTTTCTTCCTTTCTTACACAGTTTTAAATAGTATCTATGCACATCGGGGACCTCAGTACTATCAAATCTATCGTGTCTTAGATTTTGGACATTACCTCCATATATCCACAGCGTGCTAGTCTTATATCCTTCTACCTTATCACAAAATTCCCAAAAACGTTTATTGAGAATTACATTCCTACTTTTGCAGTATGTATTGATAGTTCCGATTACGATTCAAAATATTATCGTAACAGCACGGTGGCAAATCCTTCCGGACACCGAAAAGTAATTGAAAACACCACAACTTCTAGTTAGGCTGATGACTGTCTTTCATACTGACACCTAGGTGAATGTGTCAGCAACACAAAAGCGTGATTCGTAGAAATAATAACACGACGAACGATAGTACAGGTTATCTGGTTCGACCGAGCGTGGTGGTGTAACGGATAGCGTTCTGGTCTCGCATTCGGGAGGACGGCGGTTCGAATCCCCGTCCGGGCATCCAGATTTGGGTTTTCCATGGTTTCCAAAATCACTCCAGGCAAATGCCGGGATGCTTCCTACAAAGGCCATAGCCGAATTTCTTCCCATTCCTTGCCCCCATCCTTTCCCGTCTCTAAAGACCTCGCTGTTAAGAGACGTAAAGCAGTAAAAAAAAAAAAAAAAGTTATCTGGTTCCCAAAGTGATAAGAAAGGATTGTCAAATAATTTAACAAAAACTGTAAAGAAAATGACAGAGATTACTGTCGAACAAATTCTCGTCTCTTTCTCTGCTTTACATCGCCTAATACGTTAGTTACTTTGTCCCTCATAGATTTCAGAAAGTAATCCTGTTTTTACTCCCTCAGTTTAATTTTTTGAATATTTCTCTTTCATCCGCAGAATTTTCACGCAGTGAGAAATTACTAAAATCAGTATAATCGCTCTGATTGAAAATAGTTTGATGTCACTGCAATTTCTCATTTATGGTATCTCGCTTTACCTTGTTTTTTTTTTTTTTTCAATTTATCCTCCAATTTTTCCTAAATACCTCTAGATCGTAATATTTGTTGTTCTGTACTTCTATTTTTAATCTTGACATTCATTAAGCCTGAAACTGAAAGTGATATAAATAAGTTAATATGTGCGTGTTAGTCTTCTGAAATGGGGTTATTTTGGTACAGCCATAAGATAACCGAAGACTGTTGTGAGGCATATTTTTGATGAAGCCACGAAGATGATGTGAAAATTCTGTTACAGCAGAGAATTAAAATGTTTTAGATTGAATCAATGCACTCCTATTGAGTATAGTAAAATAAACACGTTTATAAATAAACATTTTTATATTTCTGAATGCAGAAAAAGAGACATTTAACAAGTATCTTTTGATATAGTGATGATTATACTGGGCTGAATTCCTGTCGTTTCCCACTTTAGAAACAAGAGTATACTGTAACTGGTTGGTAATGCATACCACGTCCTTAAATTTGCCTCACATCATTCCATCAAAATCGACGATACAGTAGCCAAAAGAAAGAGAAAAACTTTACATTTAATGTGTTGGCGCCTGGTTAACTCAGCAGATGTGTAAAAGAAGAAACCTTGCTGTTATTGAAATCTCATTAAAAAAAAATACGGTTTTACGGCCTGTTAACAACGTAGTTATTGGAGCCAGGATAGTACCGTTTACAAGCAACAGAAAGAACATCAGCCGTTGTCTTTAACCCGTCACTCACCTGAAGTGATATGAGAAACTTTGGAAAACTAAAATCTGGGTGACCGAACCGGGAATCGAACCAGGTCCTGAAGTTCGTTACGGCTCATCCACAACGCTCATTAATATTCGAGTCACAATATTGGGGCTGTCTTCGGAAGCCAGATTTATTTATTTTCCATAAGGAGTCAACAGAGCTGTATATCAGGGTTCAACAAATGAATTACGCAGCAGCCCAGACGGGAAGCGGGGTGTCTGATCGCATCTGTGAAGCTATAACACAGCGCCTTGAGACAAATAAATATCTGGGTATAAAACCAGTATGCTACGACTCGCTGATGATATTGTCCTGCTCGTAGATAAGAGTCAGTATATCGAGAAATTACTTAATGCCGTGAACAAAATATGTAGACAGGAATTTGGAATAAATATTACGACAGATCAAATATATGCGAGGCTTTTGAATTGGATGGGGTATATTTTATCACTCGTCAATGTGGCTACAGAGCGCTGGTATTCAGAGTGCGTTCCGAGCGTGGTATGTGACCAGTAACGCTCTGGCCTGGCATTCTGGAGCACGCAGGTTCAAACCCCCGTCCAGCCATCCAGATTTCTACTTTCCATGGGTACCCGAAATCATTGCAGGTAAATGCTCGGTTGGTTACTGAAAAAGGCCATGTCTGAATTCCTTCCCGTTCCTTGCTCCTCATCCTTTCCCCTCTCTAATGCCCTCAACGTAGACGAGGCAAAAATTCCTTCTGGAAAAAAAGATTGTATTCTCACGCTAAATGACACACTCTTGTTTGAACAGTCGTTTGTTTGCTTCCTATTGAGGTGGATGAACCGAGTGTTTGTGTGTCCTTTGCCAAGCGTACAACCATTAATTTTCTTGTACTTGAGGGTGTTAGACTAGGAAATATTTTGCGTGCCCAGTTTGACAATACTTTTGAAGCGTCACGTGTACATACACATAACTTCTTTTGTGAAGGCCAAACAATAATTTCTAACCTTGCTCAAGAAAATCGTCCCATAACTAGCATCAAGTATGTGACCTCACTAATGGAGACACATGAATAACTATTAGTGAAATTAGTATCGTAACAGCAGTAAGTTACAGAATAGTGCAGCATTCGTAAGAAGCTTCATTTGTGGATAACAGATTCGAAATCAGTGACAAGTATGTTGAATATAAATCAGTATGCCGTAAGAGCTGAAATTTATCAGGAGCTTTTAGAAAACTTTGGATCATCCTCCTTCTGGTCAACACGTAACTATCAGCCGTTTTTCCGACAACTAAGAAGCACAAGACTTAAAATGGCTACTTACACGTCCAAAAAAAAAAAATGTATGAATGAGGAATTTAAAAAACTGTGACGTAAAAATATGTAGACAATTGTGGAATTAATGTATAAGAATATTTCTGTATTAGTTTTGCTGTATATCAATCCAGTGAAGAACTTTTTTTAAGAAAAAATCCTTTCATGTTTGATCGAATCTCGTATCAACAAAAGGAGGAAGACGATGACAAAGATCATCAAAAAGAAAATATCACTATCAAAAAAGGAATAGATGCAGTAAATGATCTGAGGGAAGATTTGTTACTTATAGAGTAACAATGCAGACAATAGACGCAAAATAAACAGAAAAAGGGAAGCTCAAGAGAAGATATAATATCAAACGTGGAGCTATGAGTTTAAACATTCTAAAATTTTGGGACGCGAATCTCGATCTATACAAATACGAGAGATGAATAAAACAACTGAATATGAGAAAACTAAAACTTTAAATTAATCGATAAGCAAGAAAAAAACATGTTTAGGAGATAATCGTTGAAGAAAGGTGTTTGTCGAATAATCTTGCTAAAAGAATGGGCAGAATGGTAGGTCGCGTTTTAAGACATGTGCAAGTAATTAAACTGTTACGGTAAAGGACAGCTGAACATTAGCCTAAAATAGAAAACAATGGAGCATTGCATAATATTAGTCAAAAACAAGCGATTAGTCTAAAGTTTGACGTATCGTAAATGGTTGACTGACGTAAATAATCATGGATAAAAATTGTTTATCATGTTATGTGTTAGGCTATTAGGTTAACTAAAGGATTTTCAAATCTGTCGTTTCGTCGTATGTATTCAGTACGACCCAAACACATAATTTTTTTCATTTTCGTGGATGAAGGATAACGTTTATGAAACACATTCGGCACGATTCCGGATCGCATTCCAGTCCGATAATACATTTTTCGCTCGTCCGTAGATTGAAGAAATCTGTACGCTACGGATACCAGGATGGTCCTATGAAACAAATATCCTTCACAACCCTTGTCATGAATATTCTGACAAGGGGCGAGTAAAGCCTATCACCGACCATTATAGACGAATGTTCATTGCCTAGCGAAAGGTGAAAGAGTAAAGAGTAAAGAACAAAGTAAGAACTACAGGTAAACCATCTAGAACAGGATTTTTTATTTAAAATCCAGATCACAGATTTTATTTACAAAAGCAAATTTCGGTGATCTATAATAACGCTATCACTTTCCAGTCGTTAAGTATACTAGTAATTGATTCAGACGATTAATTTGTTTCGGTATGCAGGATCACGGAGAATATTTAATCTATGCGGCACAGGACAGATAACAACAACAGCCACTGTAATATGAGAACTGAGCAGATTTTCTTCATGGAGAGCACTCATATGAAGTTTAAGGTACATCATCTTGCATATGTGTGAATGTGTTCAACAATAGCCAACTCGTTCACAGTAAAAGCTAGAAAATTATACAGTTAAAATGAAACTAGAACGATTATATGACCGTGAACTTTGAATCACTTCTCATTCTTTTGATGTTACAATTTCTTGGTGTTCCAAGGGAGACCCAGTGAAAGACCAAACACTTAAACATCGCTTAGCTTTAGAATTATCAACCTCTGCGAGTTTCCTTAATTTTTGTTTTATTACGAAATATATACTTTTACTGTAGAGCTGTGAAACATCACTTGAAACCAACTGTATACCAAGATCCGTTGCTATTATAGACGGTTTTGTTGTCAGTTATCGGTTAAAAGGCACATAAGAAGTAGAATAAAAAATTAAGTCAGAATATCTGTTCCTATGAACATTATGAACGTCTGCGTAATGTTGATGGAATTTAATCCTGATTCCCCGCAAATTTGAGTTGAATGAAATAGTTCGTATTACTAGACTATTAGATCCGTCAATTTTGTTAATGATCACTATTTCATTGTTGATAGTGAGGACATCCCACAGAAAGCTATCGTTGATCTCAGTGTCATAAGGAAAGTGTACAACTTAACAATACCTACAGAAAACAAAAGACCAGGTTTTTAAAGTAACACTCTGATTCCCAGTAAAATTGTCATAAACGAACAAAAAATATTTTTGTTTATAGACGAAATTGGTGTAGAGAAGAGAATAGATAGGTTTAGAGATACAAATGGTACATTAAAATGTTACATAAAGTGAGAACAGACACATTATAGTTCTATATGAAGGCCATACCAGCCATGACCTAATGGCAGTTAGACAAGAACTATAAGATTACAGATTGAGATGAGAATAAAAAACAGTATAAATCAAATGAGCAGCAAGAAAAATTCTGTTCGAAAACAAAATATAGAAATAAGAGATGAGTTAGATATTTTAAGTCTGCATCAACGTATTGAAGAACATAGCAATAAATAGGAAGAAATGAAAATTTCCATCTGCATGGGCAAAGAACAATAGGCAGGCGACGGAAAAGACGGATGGATAACAAAAAAATTAGAAGTTGTAATAGGCAACAGACAAAAAATTGAAGTAAGAAAAGATTAAAATGACAATCAAAGACAATTTAATTATATTTCTCGTAACCAGTTGGTAACCAATTCACTGTAAATTCTTCTTAACGATTTCCGTTTAGTCAATCACTATTTTCACCATAGTGGTATACAAGTAATTAAATTTTAAGTAAATTGTACATTGTTTGAATAAATATTTGGAGTTATATTTGTTCCATTTATTCGTAATAAAAATGCCTAATTTTCACAAGGAAATCGAGACGGTAGAGGAGCTTGTTGCGTTACGTATAGTGGTGAGGGTGTGACATTCATGATTCTGTATCTGAATTGCTTGTTGGTTTTTTCCCTACCGTAGATGATTAGGCCACACGCTAGACCTGTCAATTTGCTTCTGGCTCTACACCTCGTCGACGTCGAGAGGAATGGACTGAGGGGCATGGAACTTTAAGGAATTCGACCATGTCTTTTGAAGGAACCATCCATGCTTTTTTCTGGAATTATTTGGGAAAACTATGGAAAACCGAACTCTCGATGGCCGCACGGAAATTTGAATCTGTATCCTCCAGAATGCGTTCACCCACCGACCTGAATCCCATGTCATTAGCCGGAAATGAATTCATGCCTTCCAACCAACATCCTTCTCAAATATAACTTCATTTTAGTTTTAATCATTTACATTATATTCCAAGTGCTTAAGAACTTTTTTTTGTATCGGAGCTTATTAAATAACGGGACTTGAAATATTTTTTACTTAATTTTGTCGTGTGCCGTTACCGACTAATATACGGAGGTTTGTTAACAGAAAACGTTTGCTTCTGTCATCATGTTTCTGCTACTAATACCTCTGCGTGAATCATACGTCAAATTAGGTTTCATTCATTACGACGAAAGGCGAAACGCGTAAGACATTAGATGAAAAATAATTGCCCTGGCGCCATTTAATAATAAAAAAATCTCCTACAACGATTGTATGTTCAAACGGTTATTGACAATAGTATGACCCTCGCCACCATGATCTGGTGTCATTGCCAACTGTTCGAATGTTATTTCTGCACGGTTGATTAATAGAATATCAGCTCACAGTTTAGCTTCATCTGTTGGCAGCTGCCGACTAAATACTAATACATCATTACAAATGTTCATTGTGTAGGATTGGAAATAGTGTTGCAAGACAAATGGAGTTGCGTCAGATGTCATGGATTCAGTTAAGGAAGAGATAGACAAGGCATTGAGCCTTGTCTCTAAAGCTGCAGTATGCATTTGTATATCATAATCATTCAGATCAGGACGAACATGTTACATCAGTAAAGGTAACCGATGTGGAATAGGTACAGTTTCAGTACTGTAGAATTAGCCTTGGGTTCAATGCAGACACAAAGATGTAAGCTATTTATCCTCCCTGACAGCAAACAACGTAGTTGTGTTGAGCCGTTGCATTTGAACTTCAAGGCAAGAAATGACTTTAGTTCGTCTGTTATGATCTGCCTCGTAGCTCTGAGCCTTATTTATAGATTGTTGACTCCGACTTGTGTAGTCGATTTAGCGCGAGGCGTCTAACACCATGGTGAGAAGCAAAAATGAATAAATCACATTTGCAACAACAACAAAATGGATCAGACGGTTACTAACTTGCAGCCACGTAGCTGAAAAATGGTGGTTATATATGAAAAGTAAAACGTTACACACTTAACCAAATATCTTAAGGTGTCTATGGTTCTTCGTAAGATAGAGGTTGTTCGAAAAAAAAAATAAGCGTTATAAACAATTGCCTTCTTTTTTTGCAGATTCTTTCTTACGAGTTAAATCACACTTAAATTCAGTATTAGTATATAAAAAAAAATTAGAAACGAAGAAACCACTAAACGCACAGTGCATTAAGCTAAAGACGAGGAAACTAAATTACAATAAATTCGAGGAAATAAAACACGGAAATACCTTTTTTTGCATCTATCAGAAAAAATTAAAAGAACTGCATCAAAATTTGAGTAAACATAAAAGTGCCGTTGACACGAAAACGATTACACATATTAACTGCTTCATGGTCAGAGCTTCAAGTTCAACTTTTTTGAGTTTGCATTATACATACCATATTAAAAGCGTTTAATCACATACGATAAGAGAAATAATAAGCAAAATTATCAGTAAACAGTATCATATCTTTCGTACTCTAATTCGTCATATATGTCCTGACAATATTCGCAATGTTTTCTCAAGACAACCCATAACAAAGTTACGAATTTGTGTCTACCTACCGGCTATTTCGGCAGTTCCGCTTAGCAAATATAACACTTGGTATCCGATCTGGTTTCGAGGTCCTATTCATCGCGGTACTTAGCTGGGTCACGGAACTGCTTGGAACGTTGCCTGGTTCTCATCTCAACAAATGATTATTTCCTGGATTAAAAAATTCTAAGTGATAAGTTTTTGGATTTGAAATGAAGTTTTGTCCATTCTTCGGATGGTAAATATCACTACATTGATACCACGTTATAAAAGCTGCAATATGGCAAAAATTCACAAATCCGATACTTAAAATAAATATGCTCAGTAGCGGCAGAAACGTTGCTTTTAACTAATGAAAAAGTTGAAGTGATTTGTTTTTCCAGTGATACGCTATATGAGTAGAAGTGTCCCACATTGAAATGTTACTTTCTTGCGCAACACTGGCGGCCTTCAAGTTGTCCTTTATACAGCATCCGGGACGTTTCCAGCTAGACTTGCCCAATATTAAATTTCATTCACTTAGCTCTTCGACCTCCTTTATTACATTTTTTCCACTTTTTTGAAGAAACACATCGGCTACAAGAGGGTGAATATGGTTTTTTTATGAGATATAATTAAAGAGTGAAAATAAAACCTTTATGGGGAGATGTGGAGTGGATCTAATTGTATAGTGAAGGTCAAATGTCTTTGTAACCAACACAGCTCATCGCATCCTCCTCAGTTACGTAAGTGAGTTTAAACTACAGCTGTAATTTAAAGTATTCACGATTATCAATACACAGGGTTTAAAACTGATCATATTACACATTTAAAGACAAATTCGCTCTTTTATCAAGTAAACAGTGAAAAATCTAATGTCTTATTCTTAAAGATATTTCTTCGATTTAAAAGCCTCAGCTGAAAAGTTGTCAATGTTATCTGTGTAATATTCTGTAGGCCTAGATAGGGTGGTTAAATGTAGGTATATTACATTTACTGCTGGTTCAAGTATTTCGTTTTTCTTTTGAAAACAGAAACTAACTTTTATTCTGTGTCAGTTACCATCGTTGAAGTCGGTTACGGTTACATATTTGACATAGCCCCAAAAGCACAGTCGCGAAATTAGAACAGGAAAGACTGAAAAATGGTAATTCATAAAAGTGCCGAACACCTTGAAACAAACCGCTGAATCAAGTTCAGACAACGTCCATGACATTCTCACCGAATGGTTTCCAAAGATTTTCGACTCCGTAAATTGCAGAACCGGAGGTATGATGTCTTTAGCGCTTCAAACAGTGATGCTGGCAAACCTCTCGAAATTTTAATATTTTTTAGCCTACATTAAGTGAAGTTATATCTCAAAAATAGAAAGAAAGTAAGTGTTCTTTAGACAGAACTATTCGACGCATGGCTGATTATGAATTGTAATTTCCATTTAATATTGCTTACGAACACAGAGGTCTGTGAACAACAGCCGATTTGAAATAAGATTTTTAGTATTAAAAAGTTGCATACCGTGAAGATAGAAAACTAATTCAGGAAAATGATATAATGATTTTCTGAATAACGCCAATATTCCGAGATTAGTTTCACATAAAAAAATAATCCTTCCTAATCGTGAACATACGCTTCAAGAAACAGTGCCGAAATTTCTTGATATACCGCACTGTGTTGTGTGAAGTCATACAGAATCAAGGCATAACTAGATAACTATATTGAATTGTAGGGTGCACCATAGTCATATCGTACCTACTACGTTTATGATGTACCACCAAATCTGGTGCCACTTGAAAACGATACATATTAGAGAACATATTCAAGTCTTTGCATGACTTGAAACGAAAAATCACCTTACTGAAACATTATTTATTAATACAGACAACGAAAGATTGATATTGGCAGCTATTCATTACTATATATCAACCACGAAACACTTCCAATTATATCAAAATGAGCACATAATGAAACTAACGTTGATGGAGTTGATAAAAAAGAACATCTCATATATTCCTATCAACAAAAGTTATCACATACTTTTAGGGAGTGGTTAATCTGTGTTTCATTTTATAGTATTTATGTGTTAACGAATCATTCCTACATATTACCTCAATGGATGATCATATTTAGTCACCATGCTGAGATGACTAATTCATTGGCGTAGTTTTATAATCATAAGTAATCAAACAAAAATTTTAAAAATTGTGCTGTTAAAGTAAGTTTTTTAATTTGCTTATCTACATAATACTACGTTAAAATTTAATACTATAGACTGAATTTCTGAAAAATGACAAACTCTTAACTGTACTTATTGCAAACTACAGTAGCAAAATAATTTTTTAAACATTATTATGGCTATTGTTTTCCACTACGCCTACGTAGATCAGTGCTAGAACCCATTTTTTCTATTTCAAATATAGGCATAATTACTAAACGAAAAGTAGCAAACAAAAAGATGCGAACAAGATCAGTTCAACTGACGCTCACATAAACTGGTCCAGTAAAAAGCAGATCTGTAAGTGAATATCTATATTTATCATTTGACTGAAAGCAACCTGGTGTTACTAGAATAGCGGCGTTCAGAACATGCAAACTTTTAGTCAGTATGTATTCGCTGATCACTCCCACAAAACACACTAAATACTCCAAAATAAAACTTTACAGCGTTATATTATCTATGTTATAATGTTTGTCGGAAGTCATAAATTCGACAGCAAAAACGAATGGTAACCGTTTTATTGCAGCTAACAAAAGGCCCGATATTTTGAACTGCATATGCGTATGAACCGTATTTAATAATTATTCGTGAAAGACACCTAGTTTATACATATTTCGTAGTATTCTGGTGGTTGCTCTGTCACTTGGCTGCGTCTTGCGGTAAGTTCTGCCCGTTGCAGTCGTTTCACCAGAGGCCGACAATTGAGTTAGAGACGTGACGAAACGGGGCCTATTTAAATCGTTAACACGTGTTCGCCAGGTTCAATACACATTTTTGAAGTTTGTGGATTATATGCACATTCTATTATGAACTCTCCTGAACTTGCTATTTCAGTTCACTGACCTCCTCGTGCAGTTCGGAAACAGGAGATCGCGAACGTCCCTATATCCTGTAAAGTCTAAGCTTGTTTCCATGCCAAAAGAAATTTAATATCGATCACACACATTTTTTAAAGAAGGATTTTTAGTCTGTACGTCTGATTTAACCTGAGAAGACATACCATCATTTAATTACATGTTCCAAAAATGAAAATTTCTTGAAGTTACCAGTTGTAGTTTCATGAAAGGTGTTTGTATGAACTAGGGTTTAAGTGCCATAAACTGCTTGCTTCCGGTGGGCAAAGGAAAAACCACTAAACGAAAGCGAGATAAGAGAAACATTTCAGCACACTCAGAAACTACTGTCGTAAAAAACATTTGAAATAGGAACTTTTGCTGTTTTGCATTGTTCTCTCTGTATCCTGTTGACTTTCACAATACGCATTCCTGCCTACATTGTACAACAGGATTAATTTTGCCGGTTTCAATCCGAAAATTACAACCGATTTTTTTTTTTACTTTTTCATGATTTTCCACAGTCAACTTCAGCACACTAACAAAACTTTTGTTTGAAAACTGTGTAATTTGGTTGTTGTATCACAATGTAATCTGCTATTCTTACCGCTGAAAAAGATAAAATTAGGTATTTAGGATATGCGTATTGTTACAGTATGCAATAAGTTTCGAGTAAGAATGAAGCCGTTTTTTCGGTATTTTATCACTGAAATCATTTATGAACAAACTGTGGACGTTGTTAAATAATATAAAATAATAACCATAAGCATTAGTTTTCATAGAAAACAGTTCCAAAACAGCCAAACGGTACAAAGTACTAAAATCCCCTTAAATCAATTCGAAATAATTTTTGAGTACAATTTGCCAACGTAACTAGATTGTTAGGCATTAAGTGAACAGTTTTCAGAGTTTTCGTTTCTTTTCAGCAAGCACAAAGTCTACGTATGGAAAATAAATCATCACAGCAATCGATTATTAGTGAAACTTACTGAGTAAATTTTCCTTTTACATAAATCATATCAAACAATGCAACTCGCGTCATCCAAGAGTTCAGCAGGAACTTTTTCTTCTCTGTGTCTCACTGTATGATTTCAACGGTTTCTGTGATGCACCCTGCTTTCGTACAAGTTTTAATAAAATCACTAAAATTTATAAATGACATGGGCTATATAAAACATGAAAACAGTCGAATCTGATTTAAACTGCAGTTGTTTTTCTCGAATGTTTTTCCACGAGCAGTTACCGACTATTTTTTTTTTCTGTGACGTGTTAACATTATCAGTCGTTGATACAAGGCAGCATGCTACTGAAACAACGGAAATGTCAAATAGATTTAATAATAATATTTTTAAAAAATAAGGTGAAATATTCAAATTTATATTTTACATGAAGAATAAAAGATCAAAAGCGAATTTCTAAAGGGTTTCCTACTTTAATTTCACAGTTTAGAATAGTCAACACTTATTTTAACGTATTTCTTGCTTGTTTCTGTCTTGTTATGTACAAAAATATAACTTAGTTGTTCAGACTGACTTTTTGTTTTCGTAATATCAGATCTACAGTAACTGAGCATAATCGCCGGGGGCAAATGTGACCAGTACATAAAACATACAACAGTACATATATTCAACACCATGTTACTAAGATAACATGGATAGTGAGCAGTGAGTGATAACTATCGAAAACTTAATTCCAATTAATATCACAAAAATTTATTTCAGGACAAAAATCAATGTTTTATTCCAAAATCATATTCCAGGAATTAGTCTTAATGTCTATGAATCAGATTAATCAGCTGCCCTGAGCAAATGATTACCGTAAATAATTTTCAATCACACTGAGGCACCATCAATTACGAACGAATGCTTCTCGTATTGTTCTTTTGTTCTTCATACTTGACTTTGTGTCTCCGACACACCACTTAAGTAGCATCAGCTTGTTTACTGTGATATACTGTGATAACCGAACAGTAAATCATCGGGTTACCACAGTCTAACTTCTCTCTAGAACGTATTTAGATAACTCCATCATTTATCATATTAAAATCGTATATCACGTATTACGATTTAACTAATGCTTTTCATCATTAATAAATTGATGTTTTCATTATTATTTAGAAAATATCCTCAAAAATAAGCTCTGAAAAATTGTGAATACTGCATTGCAATTTAGTGAGAAATAAATTTTCAGTTTCTGGGGAGGCAAGAATTAACATAGAGACAAGGTGCGTAAATCATTTAATGTTTGTTAGTTCTGAAAATGGAGGATTAACATTAGGATTTATCTCCCTGAGTTACAATTTGTTGTTATTTTCTGAGGTTTTGAATAGAAACCGCATTCTACAAGATCCTAATGTTCAGTGATGCATATCTGGCTGGATGTCAAAGATTACCCAAATACACACATTAGCGGTTGTTCGGTTTCAGTAAAAAGCGACTAACGCTCAAAACTAATGACGTTGTACCTTGGTGGAGGAAGTAAATTCTGTTAGGGCACGAAGAAGACTAAAAAATTGGATTTGCACAACTTAAACGTTCCGCAACTTTAAACCTAGATCGAATTAACTTGACAGAACTTCTTCTAAACGACAGGAGTTCTTCTTTATGGTTCTCACAATAATGCTGTTATTAAACAAAAATTACGTCCTAGTTTCTTCCCTTTGTATCAAATAATGATAACAGACTAAGGTTCAGATCCAGCTATCAGTATTTCACGAAGGGCACCTTAAAGCCATAGAAAAACTCTTTTGAACGTGAACTGTAACATATTTCGAGATAAAAACAACGTAGGGTTCATCGATGTTTCCACATACAGTCTATGGCTACTCCTTTTTCCAACAGCATACATTTGCGTACCCACAAGAAACATCAAATAAATTACCTGAAATCCAAATAAAACTCCAAAGAAATTTATAAAACGTATTATCACAAAAATTAAAGGTTTGTCGTATTCAAAGGGCAATTATGGAAACAAATAACTAATCAGCTGAACTAAAACACGATTCACAGAACGTGTTTCTGCAGTAAAATCGCAAAATATCAGTATGACAGATGAGTGTTTAATGCCAATATAATACAATTTTTTCTTTTTAAATCACTGAACAGACGTTTCATTTGACAATATTACGATCAGAAACTTCCATTTCAAAAAGTTTAACTGTCCAAAAACAATCTCCAATTACCTTAAATAATATCTTAGTACACCAAATATTTTAGATCGCTTTTTAAATTTAGGTTGTAATTATAGACTCAAACTCAAAACAATATGTCTAGCAGAATACTACATCGGTTTGCTTTGAAGAATGACTGACATGGGAGATAGCAAGTAAACCGCTAACTCTTACTGCACACAGGAGCCGATATCGACACGGCGTAGACTCTGCCAGTCGCGATAGTACCGAAGCGGGAGGTATACTTTCCTTCTAATGGCTGATTAACAAAGCTGGATAATACCTGGAGCAATAAACTTTTCAGTACGATAGAGAAAAGTAGCGCCATCATTCTTATAGCGGTTAGACTTTCGGATACTGGAAGAGGAGATTTATTCTCAGGGAAACTATCATAACTGCTATAGTTTTTCGAAGCAACGTTCACGAATACAACATGCGAAACATCCTATTTTCTAAAATTTGCTTTAATACATACAATGTTAACAGAGCAGAGATTTTAATATTGTTTACTGAGACATTTAAAAAAAAACCAATCGTACATAAGCTTACGACTAATAATTTATTTCTGCTCAATATTAAGAGCAGTTTTACCGGCAAAAAGCTCGCAATTAAATGAATTTGAATCTGTATTCTTTGCGGAGATATTGATAACGGAAGAGATTTACACAGACAAGCACTTTCAGCACAAAATGAGATGTTTTGACCCGTCAGCGAAGTCAATAAGGCGATGATTTATAATGTCTCTTAACTTTGTTTAACTTGGGCGCTAACCGCTGGGTACTAACCAAAAGCGCACACACGTCTATGCAGTCCCAAGGAGAGAAGCTTTCGGTGAGCTTGCGCTCAATGAAACTCACAGCCGCAATCATGATATTCACAACAATAAGCAGATGGACTGCCAACACAACTAGCGGCTCAAAGTAATGAGATGCGACAGCAGAATAATGTCCTCTGCGTGTTTTATCAGTCAAAAGAAATGAGCAGGTACTCACCACAATAAAGAGGAATAGTCGGCGTCAGAAAACATGTATTAATAAAGAAGAGAAAAAAGTAAGCAGCATCTTGAGGGATGCGCGGGTGACGAGATGTAACGCGAAAGTATGTGGTTTCAGTAATATTCTTGTTCCGGCTAGGCCCGCCAAGGTCGAGCATGCCTTCACAACGAATCGATTGCGCCCGGCGTGCTCATTGATTTATTTCTTATACCCAGGTAGCAACATCGGTTTCGTTCCCGTTCAAGCTTCGTTAAGCCCGGAAGATTATCCCAACGGCACGGAACGCGGCTGCTGGCTCGATGCCTGATAGCTTCCTTATCCGGATGCAACCCTCACAGGGGTACAATATATGACACGCACATAACAGTAGATTTGTTTCTCTTTTACAGGTCAAAGATAAAAGGTACTGTCACGCAAACCTACTTCACCCAAACTCTATTACTGAGCTTCGATGCAACTGCATGAAGAAAAATTTATAGTTCACTCCGTCACAGGCAAAATATTACTTTACGACACTGCAATAATCGTAAAAGTTTTCACCTGACATGCATAAACGTCTGAGCAGATAGAAATACTGTCCATGTATTTTCTCAGACACTAGACACAAGCACCGAGCCACTGCAGAACTAAATGACTTTGTTTTCTGCAATTGGCTGCTTTCACACACGCAGTCTGTCATGTGTGGGTACCAAAAATAAATTTTACATTGTGCTCTGGTTACATTCGCGTGGTAGGGTGAAGCCGGGGGGGCGTGCCCCTCGAACAAAAGCGAGTGCGCTGGGCTGCGACGCAATGCGCCCAAGTCGGTAGCCCCGGGTAGCGGAGAGCTGAACGCCTGGTCGAGACACGAACCCTTCCTTACGTACCGTGTAAACATGCTGGTGTGCTATGCGCTGTGCATGGCTGGACACGGACTGAGTAGCGAGCGCGCCTCTCCCCGCCAAGCCACAGCTCGCTCGCCATTGGTGGGCCCCAGCGTCCGGCAGGCGCGCTCATTGGAAGACAATCTTTCACGGCTGGGAAAAAGGAATCGCACGGAGCCCCGTACCAAAATAGAACAAGGAGTCGCGCATCGGCGCTTTTTACCGCCGACTGGACGGCTAATCCGTTAAACGCGACTTCGTTTAATATTGTAAGTGCGAACCGAACGTCTTGAATCTGGAGCGGCTGAGAGCTTGCAGAGACATCTGGCGAGCAGTTAAGGAGTTGCGACGCCGGTCCGCGGAATGCTGCGGCAATATCTTTCAGCCTCCGACTTTCTCTTACTATTTTTTCGGTCTAGATCTTCACAGTAAGCGTACTAGCTAGGGGGAAGCATCGAAAAAACTACGGCGCTTCTACTACAAATACCAGTATCTACATCACTTAAACTCGTGGGGGAAGGAAGGGCAACGTAATTACACGTATCGTATTTTACATCTACGCTGCGATTCACAAAATTATGCGTGGACAAGGGTGCTTTGCAACAAAACTAACATCTACTCTTTTCGTTTCCAGGTCTAGCGACGCGAACGAAAAGAACATTTCACACAGACGTTAAT
The DNA here is from genome assembly GCA_031002005.1 of Vandiemenella viatica. Taxonomy (NCBI): domain Eukaryota; kingdom Metazoa; phylum Arthropoda; class Insecta; order Orthoptera; family Morabidae; genus Vandiemenella; species Vandiemenella viatica. The sequence continues at coordinate 71,248,616 of CM061921.1, read as the reverse complement.
AAGACACCTCATCTTTATAAGCTTACTTCTGTCATTATGACGAAAACACGATGAGGAGAGAAGTAAACCATTTTCCGTTTCCACAACATTCAAGGCAAATGTGCCACAGTACAATGATAAAATGCTACATTTGTGATAGCTATATTGCAAAGCCATGTATCAGTCACAAAAAAGAATCTTTCTTTTCAACTTTTATCCTTGCGATACAGAAGCAACATAACACGACAGTACTATACTACCTTCTTTGTATCTCTACACTAGTCCTTCAAAACCTGCAGCTACGTCAATAGAATTCTCCATTGATCCTTTGCTTGGAGCACTGGGCAGCGTATGTCATATTCAAAGTGTATGGATATGTCTCATCCCATGTTATAGCTTGTCTTTATTTGCATAGTTGAAGATTATGGGACTATCGTCCGATGCCGTGACAATCTTCGGCATGTTTTGAAGTATCGTCGGCCAGTACAATCAAGTTGCTATGAACGCTGACAAGAACATAATTTACTCGCTAGCCGGAAAATCCCGAACGAATTCCCCTCAAGTTGTCTTTTTTTTTATGGGATAGTGTATCTTTAGTTCCAATTTCATCTGCCCTTCTTAATATTTTCTTCGTTTGAGATCTTAAAAACATGTTTCCATGCAGTACGTTTACCTTTCCTACTTTTTCTTAGTCTCGCTACTTAAATGTTACACGACTTTTTCGGTTTTCGCTTATTGCCTCGTTCTCCCTTATTGTTCTAGATAATTTACTTCGACTAAGTGGATTGCTAGACACAATTTCATAAATTTTATTGATAAGCTAGTTTCCCCTAACAAGCTGAAAGCCTAATTGTTCTCTAGTAATTGTCAACATCTGGAACTATTATGCGCAAACAGCCTTTGGTAAGAAAACCGACTGCGACATACTTTAATAGTACCTTATACCAATTTTGTTTCAAGAATCTATTTAAAACCTAAATTTTGATTGCCAGATGTGCTCTGTTTTGATCAAAAGGCAATTTACCACCACAGTTGCGTCCTTAATGTTCATTAATCTTTGATCGAGCAACAAAAGTTCGCATTTCGGATTCCTCGTCGATTTGGACAAGTTGCAAACAAGGCGTCTCTATCCAGCTCTCTACATTTTTAATAATATCTGTGCTTTGCAAAAGACTATCAAAATATCAGTACGTAATAGAATCATTCAAAGAATTATGAGTCTTCTACACTACACTATTCAACAGCTAGTTCACACAAATAAAAACGACCAGTGTTAATATGATGAAAAACCTAGATACACAGTTACACACTACAATAATGTATATCTTTACTTTTTACTACAACATTTGTTATTGCAAGATATTATTATAATACCCTAACAGGTTTTAATCACATTCTGTCTCCCTTAAAGTTTATGATGCATTTAGTTAATAACTTCTGTAGCTTAAAAATAGACTAAAGCCGCTGTTATAAAAAAGATGGCACCTTTACGAGTTTTAGATAGGCCCTCTACGTCAACTGATGCATTAGCATTCAAATTTCTGCCACTAAAATATTATTTCAACAATTGATAATAACGGTGGAGATAAATTATCTAAAGAAACGTCATGCAGCCATAGAAAAAATATGTTATGCTCTGGTCGATCTGGTTACCCCGCAAAAGATGAGCGAAGACAATATGAATCGTAAATGTAGTGTATTAAAGTATTGAAAACAAACGGAGCACTTGTTTATAGACACCAAGACACGACAAGCGGTGAGCGGTCACTTCATACGATGTTGGAATATAACTTACGCCTTTGCATCTCCATTTTTCATACTACGCTAGTAGGGAACCGGCTAATCAAATTTTCTTACCCCTCCCCTCCCTTCCCCACATCGAACTAGGTAGTTGATTGACATCCATGGAACCCTGATTTAGCTTCCTCGAATACAAGACACGCTGCAAAACGAGTGTGCCTCAAAAAATCTTGTGTACACGTTTCGTCCGGCATGGTGGATTTCATCGAGGCAGGTAGTCAACAAACGTCCATTACTTGCTACAAAAACTACTCCGGGTAGCTTTTATGCCCTAACGCTCATGTTAAGGTCATGGTCTATATTCATTATCCCAGTCTCCATACCCAACCCTCCCCCCCGGCAGATCCCCCGGAAGGTCAAGGTCACTCCAGCAGACATGCCCCACACAGAGAATAATGATCTAAACAAGCAAACATTCTCCTTCCTAATTGTAATCAGAGTAGGCTATAGCAGCTAACACGTTAGTTTTATCACATCAAATCCGTATAGTAGTAATGAATCCAGTTTCATGTTACGAGAGATATTGGTTCACTTCTAGCCTATAGTAAGGATGGATTTTATTAATTGTTGTGTTTATCACCTACAAGAACGCTTAATACGCTTCAGACTGCAATCAAAATTGCAGCTACGCTCCATGGCTCCAAAACTATGATATAATTTTTTTTTTAATGTAACCAAGCTTTTCACATTAGTATTATCAAAATTTTCCAAGATCTTTCATACGCATTGTAATTACGTTACGTCTTTTGATTGTAGCTAAACAGCTAAACTCGTATTAAATAATAAATGAAAGTTTTTGTTAAAATTTTTAGATATTTTCATACGGATGTTAGAAACAATTTTTTATCTTTCTGTTCTAGTGCGCGTGCGCGCGCGCGTGTGTGTGTGTGTGTGTTATTATTATTATTTCCCGGAGGGTAGCTATAAATTGATGTAAACGAATCATAAAAATAATAAACACAATACGTACGGTAAAAGATGTTCTACTTTCGACAGAGGGTTCGCAGTAGGTATGAAAATGTTCTACTAACTAAATTGCTCTATTAATTTTTTTTATAAAGTTTAAGGACACACCAATGCAATTAAATTTTGTTTTATTCTTTTATCTCTATTCCAAGAGCATCATCAGCGACATCTGTTTGGTATTTGTACATTTAGTTAGTTACATTCCATTTAGAAACAATGTAAAGTTCAGTTGAAACTAATTTTTACTTACGTGTAAGTAAAAATACAGTGGAAATACGGTGAAACGCATACGACAAAAGAATAAAACAAAATTCAATTGCTTCGGCGTGTCATTAACCTTTATAAAAAAAAATGATTAACTCGCAACTGATGAAATGGCTCACAACATCCAGTTGTTAAATTGCTCTAAGATTCACTCTTAATCACTTCCCAGAGGCATTATCTGTTTATTCTCGTATCTGTTTTATCTTAGCTCCTTAACGGTGTTTTTCTCCTTCTGCTGAGAACATATGCACTGAAGCATCATGAAGGTAGGTTGGTACGTCTTCAGTTTTGAAGCATACAGATAGAGGTCATATTATGTACATGTCCTCTTGTGTTTTTTAAAGGCTTATTACTAGCATTGAGACGTAAATTTGTATTTGAGATTCACAAAAACTGTTACCTCTGAGAAACCTTTGATAGTGAACAAAGCAAATTTTTACTGACATCGAGAATGCCTCCGACAACGCAGACTGGAATTATTGCTCAGGACCATAAAAGTTCATTACATGAATAGAAGATTAATTATACATCTCTACGTGAACCATAAAGATATCGTAGGGCAATAAGGATCATCTTAAATGGCATTAGGAGGGAGGGAATTATCCCCTCCATATAGAGGCGTTCTTGGATGCAGTCAAGATGCAATAAGAATTAATGGTAAGTACTATAAAACGATGCGTTTCCCACACAACGTTGTACAATTTTTTCTTTTAATTATTATTTATTTTCCTTATGGCTTTACGCCTCGTCGACGTCGAGGTCATTAGAGGCTGGAAAGGACAAGGGCAAGTAACAGGAAGGAACTCCGCTATGGTTGCTTGAAGGAAATATCCCGGTATTCGCCTGGAGTGATTTGATGAAACCATGTAAAACCCAAATCTGGATGCCCGGACGGAGATTTGAACCCGCGTCTTCCCGAATGCGAGGCCAGAGCATTACTGCTCACCCACCTCAAGGCAAACCCAAAAAAAAAAAAAAAAAAAAAAAAAAACTTTGCTATTTTTACTCACAAATTACGAAATATATTACATGCAAGTATTTTTAGAATTTATCATTTAAATATAGGAAATGTTTGTTTTATATATGACACAAATTTCAAGTTTCTAGGTCATAGCGTGTTTGAAAGAGGCTTGGTAACACAAATGGTTTAAAATTAACAGCTTCAAGAGAGAGAAAAATGAAAAATTATATTAGCACTCGTGGAGGAGATCCAAAAGATCATTTTTGAACTCAAACCGAGCGTGGTGGTGTAACGGCTAGCGTTCTGGCCTCGCATTTGGGAGGACGGCGGTTCGAATTCCCGTCCGGGCATACAGATTTGGGTTTTCCATGGTTTCCCAAATCGCTCCAGGCAAATGCCGGGATGCTTCCTTCAAAAGGACATGGCCAAATTCCTTCCCATTCCTTGCCCCTCATCGTTTCCCGTCTCTAAAGACCTCGCTGTTAGAGAGACATTAAGCAGATAAAAAAAAAAAATTGAACTCAAATACAATAGAGCAGCAGGTGAAATGGCGTCTCTGCACAATTTTGGAAATACGTCGGTGACCAGTCAATCCAAAGTATACATAGAATTATATCCGACATCTGGGCGACAGATTGGACCTACTGATTGGACCTCTGCTATCATCCACCCGCTTCACAAGAGAGAAAATAAGTCAGACCCAAACAACTATAGAGAGATCTCCCTTCTAAAACAATTCTCACCTACAAGAACCTCAGTGCCTCACCCTTCGTGGCAACCTAAGCTTACTTTCAAAAAGCCTATGACTCCCTGGTTAGGAAAGCCCTCTTCCAAACGCTCACTGAACTGGGAACTATGAACCTTGTGAAAGCGACCCTAACTGACGCTACATCCAAAGTCATTTTTTATTATTATTATTGCTTTATGCCTCGTCAACGTCGACGTCGATGTCAATAGATGCAGTAAAGGACTGGAGGATAAGGAATGGGAAGGAATTTGGCCATGGATTTTTGAACGAATCATCCCTGCATTCGCCTGGATCCAAAGTCAAGTTCAGAGGGGATCTGTCAAATTCCTTCGAAATTTGAACAGATGTGAGACAAGGTGACGGCTTGTCGCCAATTCTCTTTAAATGTCTATTGGAAAGTCATTCGTGAATGGACGAACACACTAACAGACGGCTATGGGCTGAGAATCGGTAATAGAAAGTATAAACTACTACTCAACCGTCTAGCCTTCACAGATGACCTCACTCTCCTAGCATTTAGTGTGGAGGAAGCTATTCACCAACTATCCTCTTTCAACAACATAGCAGTCAAGGTAGGGTTAAAGATTTCTATAAACAAAACTGAGTTCATCATCAACATCAGAAATGCACCCAGCTTAATCCCTCTGGGGAATGCTATCAAATATGCCGTCAAATATCTTGAAGACTGGATAACTCCAAATATCAACGAGGACTTAGCCATGAATAGCAAATTGCACACACTGAAGAGAACATACCACATTTGTAAGAACATGTATGGACCTAAATCCCTCTCCCTTAACCTCAAACTCAGGCACTACAATACTGTAGTTCGACCATCAGTACTGTATGCATCAGAGTTAGAAAGGTGCAACTCGGAAAACTGGAAATAAAGGAACTTGAGATCTTAAGAAAAATCATGGGTCATGCCAAAGAAGAAGGAAAATACAGACTGTGGAATAATAAGAACCTATACCAACAACTGAAGAGCATTAAAACACCCACGAGAAAAAGGAGATTAATGTTTTATGGTCACATAGTTCGTTTTTATTATTTAAGGCTTTACACCTCCCTCAACTTCGAGGTCATTAGAGGCGGGATGGGACTGGGGACAAGGAATGGGAAGAAATTCGGCCTTGGCCTTTGAAGGAAGCGTCCCGGCATTAGCCTGGAGTGATTTGGGGAAACCATTACATAGTTAGAAGCACAATCATAATTTCCAAAATCTTCAACACCGTCTCTAGAGGGAAAGCGACTAACGCAAAGTGGATGAGGCTAGTCAGAAAAGATTTCGAACAACTGGAAATTGACCCCAATGAAATTTACAACAGGAATAAATACAGAACGTTGACTAAAGAATCCGATTCTCTCCAGGCAATAACAGCCAAAACACTGCGTCCCGGATCTGGGGTTAAATGGACCAAGAAACAAACGACAACCAATGTGCAAGGGTGAAGGAATACTGTGCTAAGAAGAAAGCTCGCCAGAGCTAAGAACCAAGTGGTCCATAGAAGCCAAAACGGAAAAGAAGTAGCACTCTACTCGACGAACCCACTAGCTTGGATAGGGGGGGAAAAAAAATCGATCCCTTTAATTATATTGAACGCACTAGAACAAAATTTCAAATTCCCAATGCCATTAAAGTCTGCAACTTTGTCCGTTTATGAGATAGATGCAGCAGGGCAACAGCAACAATGCATCTGTTCCCTACAGGTACAGAATCCTCATATATAGACGGCATCAAGAAGGAAGATTGTTTTCTTTGCTTCGGGCTTTACGGCTCGTAGACGACGGGGTCATTAGAACCGGGAGAGGATTGGAGGGGGCAAGATACAGGAAGGTATTCAACCATGGCCTTGAAGGAATCATCACGGCGTTCACCTGGAATGACTTCGAGAAATCACTGAAAACCGAAATCTGGATGGGTGGGCGAGGATTAGAATCCACGTCCTCCCAAATACAAGAGCTACTGGTTTACGGGTATATCAAAATTATTGCCCATGAATTTAGGAAGAAAACTTTTTATACATTATAATAACATTCTGATTTATTACAAATGGTAAATAAAGAATTAAGTCAATACTATGATTCCGCACATGACAGTATACTGGATGACTGGATTTTGTAACATTATCATACGGTACCCTCGAAGCGATTCTGTCTTGTAGTGGGATTCGAAGCCTCGGCTATATAAGTGAGGCTCAGAAGCACTTCACTACACCGTCGTAATTCCTTCAGTGATGTTCGTCTGTATGTTTTTTTCTATAATGATTTTATTGAAATTGTAGATGTTTGGAACCTGGTAAGTATTTTATTTCACTGAGATGGCTTCCAATACTATAAATATTTTTTGATACACATTTCTCTAAATTGTATTTCATTTTTTCACAGATTTTGAGTCCAGTTACTTGAGGTATACCGGTTAAGTACACCTTCCATTTTTTTAAATTTTGGCTATCATCAAATCTTTGCATAATTTATTATTAAAATTAAGTAATAGTTTAAATAATTGACGAAGCGAGGGAGTGGGAATTCCTTTGTATAGTTATAAAACTGCTGCATCTACATTTACATAAATCACAGATTTATTTACAAAGAAATTTCAGCAACGTCATCTTTAGTAAAAAAAAAATCATTAATATAAAAAATCAGTAAATTTTAAAGAACCACTTGATGTTTTTATTGTTTGGAAAGAACATATTGTTGCCTAATATGAGCGACTTAATATTTAGCACAGGATCATATATTACGAAAATATTTATTGAATTCCAGGACCATAAGAGTGGTAAATGTCGCGAACGTTTATTATGTCTCGACATTCATGTAGCAAAATTTGGATCGTTGTATCGAGGCTCTTCAAATGTAGCTCGGTCACTTGATATCAGTAGAAAGTAGCCTCTAATCAATGTTTAGAATAGCTATGAATGCTGCTTTCTCTGGACGATCCTGGCATTTCGCATAAAGGCAAAGCTACATGTGGAACGAGTTACCAAACATGTTAAAGACCATTCTAAATAAACTTAAATATCGTAGGTATTAAGTTTGAAAAATTTTATCAGACAATCTAAAACAAAATCCAGTTTATTTGACCAATAGCTTTGGCTTGGCACAAGTTAACAGTAAACATTGTTGTAGGCCCCATGCACCACACTCCAGGTAAGCGTGAATTCCATATTTTTGATCGAAAACATTTTCGGGTTTAGTTAGGTCATCATCAACTACACATGCAAGTAATATAAACATGGCAGATGTCTGCAGAGTTTTGGCCGTGAAGATCTCTTGGACCCTCACAAGATTTATTGTTCGACAGTGGATGCTGTGAGAGTCGACCTGCTCGGTGACGAAGACAAGACTTTGAAGATCAAGGATTTTGTGCGCCAATAGCGTGTATCGTCCGTCATTTATTTGCTTTATGATAGTACGTTACAAGCATCTGATACGTAAAGACCAATCCCAATGCCTCTTATGTTACTGCCATCTAGAAACACACTCCTTTCGCTGCGTCATAACAGGTCATTTGCTCATACGACTCTCGGTTGTCTATTCTCAAGTGAAAACCACGAGGACCGGCATGTCGATCATTTGCGGAACTTGCCAGGGAAGTTGGTGTGATTTACAAGGGATGTATTCTTCTTATAGTGATTATCGAGCAAGGGACAAAATTTATTCACCCCACGCTATGCTACAATTGTCGAAAGGCCATTGAACCAGGAACTGTTAAGGTTCGCAAATGCTGTTTCAAACAACTGACGCAATTCCACCTAAGACAACATTGTATTGCCAAAGTTGAATTCAGAGAGGCTACACAATATTAGTGTGATCTTCAGATTTTAAAAAAAAAGCCAAGATACACACAATCTTTTGGAATATTATTTTGGGTATGAAGGATACTTCATTGTTAGGTCCTTAGCAAACCTTGATAAACATGGAATGGAAGTACTTCCTATCGTCATGAACTACATAATTCTTTTCACAAGCAGATTAATGGTACGTCACTCACATTGTGGTGGCAGGCCCAGATAGATAAGATATCTGGAAATCTTAAGGAGAGTGGCGTGTGTATTACCAGTACATCTTTCCATGAACTTGAAATGTTCCAGTTGGCTAAGCGTGATCGAATCTTTCCTTATGAATACATGGATTCATGGCTACTCTCCCTCCAAGGTCGAAATTTTCCAGTTCATTGTGAAGTCAGTAACTTCATACACTGATTACGAACATGGGATACAAGAGTGGCGGGATTTCCAGATCCAAACTTTGGATGAATATGCAAATTTCTACATGAGAACTGATGCATGATTATAGCGCGTTCACTTAACACAGGCGGCTCAAGGTCAGTCTATCCCCACTACACTGACCTTACCACTACATGCGGAGGGGAAATTTGCCACTCATCCGACTGAACACAGCGTAACATTCACCTCGCAGAGGTAACAACTGGCGGGGGTGGTAAGATGACAGGGAGGAGGGGGTGTAGAGGGGAACATGACCTTGAGCCGCCAGTTTGGCGTGAACAGAGTATAGTTACAATATGGACCCCGTCCACTACTTCACAACTCTAGGCCTTTTAACTTTGCGAAGACGAAAACAGAAGCACTTCGCCAGCCATTGTAACAGACTGAATTTAGCCTGTTGGGACAGAGGACCACTTTTATAAACTCCATGGTTGTTGTTAGGGAGAGGGGGAGGTCAGGCGTCATACAGATTCAGACACACCACAAGTAGGAAAATGGTAGTATGGATCAGAAGGTTTTTATGTTGTTTTTTTTTACGAAGATAGGTCCATTTTTTTCCTTGGATTTTAAGGAAACAGGAAAATTCTCTCACCCCTCTTTCTCTTAGAATACTCATCGTGCTTGGCTAACGTAGGTTGAAGTCACGTAACCTTCATATCGTTTTGGGATCATGAAGTCTTTCTGCGGTAAATGTATCCACGCTCAGCATTCTTGAAGACTGTATGTTGAAGCCATCCAACCAATCTGTATTTAAATGCCACATTGATTGCATTTGCTCGAATATGGTAGTGTAGTATGGGACCCACATTTTGAGTATCAAATACAGGAGTTGGAGAAGGTGCAAAGAAGGGCTGCTAGATTTGTTTCTGGAAATTATCGCAGAATGCAATCAGTGACAGATATGATAAAGGAGCTGGAATGGGATTCATTGCAAGACAGGAGGAGGATGAGGATGGTCATGGGAGTGTACAGGGCGTATACTGGCGATTAGGCATGGAAAGATATTGCAGTAGGTATGAAAAGTAGTTCATGGAAGGGAAAAGATGACCATGACCACAAGCTGGCACTCGATTTCGGGCACAAGGGTGTGGGAAGATTTTCTTTTTTAGGTAAGGGTGTCAGGGATTGGAATGAGTTACCAAGGGGAATGATGAATAACCTACCGAAAACGTTAAAAGAATTTAAAGTTAAAATTTGTAGAGGGCAAATGTAGGTGAGTGTAGGATAGGGGGAAGTTGGGTGTGTAGGGAAATTGCCACCGGAGCGTGTGCTCCATTGCAATTAAATTAAAATTAAATTTTTTAAAAATTAATTACTGCCGATAGCAGATCTCCCTAAGATGATACGTCATCTAGGCATGCGCAATATATGCCATGTAGGAAGTCATTTTGTATCGGTATTTCCGTGACGTACCGACACATGCGTAGTAAAAACTAAAGCTGGGTTTCCCGAAAAAAATAAAAGTTATAATACTTTTAATAAATCATCGTTGTCGTCTACGGTATTTCAGAAAACTTACTCCAAGCATGTCACCTGCCACAAAGTTGGTTTGGATTTTAGTAATATCTGTGCAGAAGAAAAAGTTAGATAGTACTACACATTTACATACAGAGAGATTATAATATTTATCATTGTTGACTGTGCCAGTAATATTCATACAGGAAGCGTTGATCAATACTCAAAATTACAGTTATAACTATGAGAAATTATAAAAAAAATATCGTTGACATCTAACAATTTATGCAACTACGCTGTCATAATATCGCCATATTTTATCTATAACGAGCAGGTTGCTGGCTTTCACCGGATGTGACGTCCATTTCACGAAAAAATTAGTCTCCGAGGGTAGTGACTTCAGTCATACAACTTAAGTAGAGACGTTACGCGGGTCGGTGGAATATCTTCGCGGTATCCAAATATCATATTGATACAGAAAAACATTCTCCCTCTACTGCGACGGAATCTTCTTTGCCGAAATATCCTCTAATTCATTGTTTTTGATCATGTTTGTTCTACAGTTTACTCCAATACTATTGGACTTCTCACCTCTTAGATTCAGAAACAATGTACAACTTTTAAGATTTTTGTATGAAATCATCCTAAATCTATACACTATTATATTATTCTTGAAATAAAAAGAAAGGATAGTTACCATTTTATTGTTACAACAAACTTGTTCATTAAAAACTAAATTCCTCTTGTTTCTGTAAATAATGAATTTCATCAAGAAGTTTTATTTCACTTCAGCAAATGCAAAAGATTACCAAGTATTTGGGTAGTTAAGAGGCAGGATGTACTCCAAATACCTTCAGTGAATTATGCCACCTTCAGTATTTTGATGAAAATTACATTCCACTTGAAACTAAGGCCCATTCATTAGGTGCTTTTTATTAATATTATAATATTGAGGCTTTCAGATACAATCATGTTTGTTTACTGACGATGACTTCGGCTTCACACTACTGGTATATCTCTAACAATAATGGGATTTCATAACGTGACGAACCTTATGAAAACATTCTCCTGACATGAGGGCAACAATCTGAAACCGAGCAGACATGAAGCTTAGTTCCAATTTCTAAATTGTTTATTTAACTTTATACTTCAGATAACTGTCACTTCTATCATTTTTTCTTATGGATTTACGCCTAGTCGGCGTGGAGGTGATTAGAGGCGGGGGGAAAAACTGGGGGTAAGGAACGTAAAGAAACTCGACCATGGTCTGTTGAAGGAAACATTCGCCTGGAGTGATTTCGGGAAACCTTGGAAAACAGAGATTTGGATAGCCGCACGAGGATTCATACCTGCGTCCTCCCGAATGCGAGGCCAGAGCATTACCACTTACACAACACGCTCGGTAACGATTGAACAACTAAAATTGGCTACTATGAATATATCCAATAACGGAATGTTTCCATGATAGACTCAAGGGATAAATGAAACCAAAATCTCGCTTTCTTTGACGTGGTTAAGTCAAGCTATCGAACGCCACCATGACATGTATGCATATATGGAGATAAATCAGTTTCCACCTCTCAGAAGTGAGATGAAATACCTGTACATTCTAAGACAGGAGGAGTCACTTCATCCGACTATCCGAGATCCTTCACAGACTTCTCAGTTTCCGGAAGAAGCAATTCCCTAACCTGAACTTATTCGCAGGAGACTGACAAACGAAAGAAGAATATCCGATGCTGAAATGTTCTGAGCACCGCTATCAACAAGCTGTAAATACCCAAGGTACCGAGAAGGAGACCTGACCAAGATCTACCTGAACCCACACACAGTTGCGCTACGTTGTAAAGAAAGTGATGAAACAGACGAACATAAACATTTCTCCACATAACGGTAACAACAGTGCTGAATATTTCAATGGGACAAGAGGTGCAGAATAAATTACTGCGTAATACAGCCTTCCGTACAAGCCAGAATCTCGATTTTCGAAGAAAAATGTCGAAGAAACATCACACCTATAGCTCAATCATTTTCCCCGCATTTTCTAAATCTGCTGAAATAGCTAAACTACTTCCTCTTTTTTTTATTTTGTTTACAGCTTTAGATCTCGTCAACGAGATCATTACAGGGGGGAAAGGACTAAGGCCACGGAACGGGAAGGAAATCGGCCATGGCCTTCTGAAGAAATGATTTGGATAAACCATGGAAAACCCAAGTCTGGATGCCCGGACGGGGATTCGAACCGGCATCCTCCGGAATGCGACGTCAGAGCGTTAACCACTCACCCTCCACGCTCGATCTATCTGCTCGAATATTTTGGTCTTCCTATGCAGTGGTCAGTGGTTGTCTGATGCAAATTAACTGTCAAATTAAGACGTGTTTCCTTAATTTATCGGCTTTCAGCTCAGCTGCATTATACAGCCGTTTGTGTATATTACATCACTACAACTTTAACTCTTTCCTCCCTGACGGTACTTATAAGTACCACTGTATTTACCACCATATAATTCGACGATACCAGTGTCCACTGCATTGATAAGCCTGTTGATGTATTGTTGTATGATTAAGTCAGACAATGACAACATTTATTTTTAAATTTCTGCGTGAAATTGCCGAAAAGTTAATTTTCTAAGTTTTCAGCATACAGACCAAAAAAACAAGTGGTACATTACAATGAATACAATGTAAGATTTGGAAACTGTCCCTAAATTGTAAAAATCTGATGAAGATGTGAAGCATGTAGAACGAAGAAAATACAGTAAAAACATCATTCCAAATGTTGCACTACAATGTCTTTTGTGTCTGAATGAGCAAAAAGAATTTTTTTTTTTTTAATATCGGGGGCAAATATTTCATACCAATATGAACATAATTGATTTCAATTGCTATTTCTGTACATCATGTGATACACAAAGTCCCTGACGGTACTTATAAGTACCGGCATAGTAATTAGCACTTAGAGTTCCAAAAAAAAATTGAAAAAAACATGTGTGTTTAATTTCAAGTACCTTTATACAAATATATAATTGAAATTATAAATTTCCAATTTTTCCAATAGGAAAGGGTTAAAATAGATATATCGGTTTGCCTCTAGGATTACAAGCTTCATATCCTCACCAAATATAGAATATGTAATTTTATCACCTTAATATAAAATAATTTTAATATACAAATTGTGTAAAACCTGCAAATTATCAACAGAGCATAAAAACAAGAAATACAGATTGAAAATAATCATGAGAACACAGAATAATGAAAATATAAATTATATGAAAAAATAAATATTATAACATATAGACAGGTTGTTACCGAAATTTAAATAGAATAAACAATTTTTTACATTGTTATTTAGACAAAAAATTATGGTTTCCACCCTTTAAGACCATTCAGCCAACTAAATCTATTTTATTTCCAAATGAAAGGATATGCATATAATATTTACAGTTTCTCCGTAGTTTAAATCCATAGTCATAAAAACGTAACAATTTAGCTCTTCGTATTTCTGGCGATGATAAATCTCATTAACTATTTGTAAACATATAAAATATTTCCGAAAAACAGTATGATCATCGGGAAAGCAATCTCAAACTTTTTTGACTGTACAGAAATCTAGTTCAACGATTCTCATACACGTAAAACCAATTTACAATGCACAATAGTCTTAAATGTAGTAGTAAGGATTAACAGTGACAGCGATATCAGTCACAAACTCTACCGGTTGTACACTGATATTCGATTTAACGATCGCATGTTGTTGCCGTAGTAGAATTTTATGTTCAAGTTTCCTGTGATCTACGGCTTTAGAATTAATTAGCAAACCTTTACAGATTTATAACATCAATAAACGGTCAAAGTAATATACAGTAACAACCACAATTCAGATTATTTCGATAAGAAAATCATCTCTGTATATGGAATGCATCGATTTCCGTGCGACAGGTGCTCTCGATCTCACCTTTATGTCGTCCGTGATTGGCTCATTCATTCAGTTCACTGTACCCACATCCAGAAAGCATGGAGGCACAATACTTGTAATAATACGTTGTGTTGTGAAGGACCGAGGTTAAAGTATAGTATAGTATCTGTACGTTTCCTTCCGATCCGGGATTCTGTATGCGCTTCAATCAATGGTGACACCATTTACAGAATTACTGTTGAACGGTCAACATTCATTCGATATGACCTGTATAGAAATTAAGTGTGTGCGACTCACAAATAACTCTGCTCCGAATTTTCTTCAGTAGCACAGTTTCTGCATTCTTCCAACGAGAAACGAACACTTGCCTCAGGAGGTACGTTTTCCTGGTCTAATAAGTATGAAGATTATAAAACCAGATGTGGAATTTGATAATACTGTCTCATGCGTGAGAACAAATACTAATCTATTCCACCTGTTCAGGAACAAGCGAGCAGCGTACAAGGTAATGACCAACAATTAAAAAAAAAAAATCGTCTTTCGTAGTCGCCGTCTATTGCTGAGGCTTAAAATATTTATTTCAGACGCCATGTCTCTTACAGCAGACCTTAAGAAGCGTGATGGAAGGGGTTCAGATTTTCCCCTTTTTTCCCCTTAGGGCCTCAAACCTCATTGACGTCGAGAACATTGGATTAGGGAGAGGTTTTTGGAAAAAGGAACGGCAAGGATTCGGGTATGACTTTTTGAAGGAACCATAGCAACATTCAACTAGAATGATTTCGGTAAACTTTGGAAAACCTGAAATCAGGACAGCAGAACTCGCGTCATCCCGAATGAAATTTTCCCTTCAGCACGCCGGGCAACCTTATTACACTCCTCAATCTAGACGGAAAATAGTCTCCAATCACTAGTATAAAACTATTCGTGTCGCTTTGGGAATAACATTCCATTACAGACTTAGGTGATTTACAGACGTATTTTTACTAAATATATCAATTTTATAGTGGTAAACAAGCACTAACATTAAACTCTTAACATGCTAACACAAATATCAACAACTATAAATGATACAACACTGTATATTACAGTATATTTAGAGTAACAATTTTTGGGTCATTCCGTGTTGCGAATATTGTAAACTTATCATACCTCTGACACAATGGCTTAGTATGCCTCATTGGGCAGGATCCAACCAATCTTCGCGTTGTGGACTAATTTTTTTTTTTATCACAACCCCTTCATTTTGATTATTAGTAACAAGAATTTTTCGTGGTTCCGAATCAGATTTTAAAAACAGTTTCACTGATAAATACTCAATATTTCTTAAAATTATAGTTTTTTCCGCAATTAATGTTACATTAAAGTTAGCTTTGCCTATAGTGCGTTGAGTTAACGGAGGCAGCTCAAGGTCACTTTACTGTACTCCACTCCAATGAAGCGGAAAAAGTGGCCGTTGAGGAATTTACCACCCGGATGCCTGGGCGCAGTGGTCTGCTCTGAGAGGCAACGGTAGGGGTGGTGAGGTGAGGAGTGGGGTGGGGCGAAAAAGAACATGACCTTGAACCGCCATTTGAGGGTGAACAGAGTATAACTTTTAATGAGACGGAATACGAAATAGTAATTTGTGGTGCATAGCTTGGTGAGATGTGGTTTTAGCAGTCATGGTTAAGTTAATTCTAGTGCATGTTAAAACATTATAGAGTAAAGTTGTCAAATACTGACGAGAAAGAGTCAAGAATCAACACTGCTTTCGGTATCCGGGAACAAATAATGGCCGATGTAGTTGCATGGCGCTAGACACGGGATTAGCTGGTTCCAGCCCCACTATTGGAATAAAATTTCACCGCCTAACGTTTGCCATCGCTTTAGTAGAGATAGTAGAGCACAATTCACAATCGTCACAAATGTCCTGGCTTATATCTCCAAAACCATCTACTATTCGTATGTATTGAAGGCAAAGGACGATGATGAAGGAGATTCGTTCGTTTGATTTGGATATTAAACTTCGCAAGTCCTGAGGTTTCTTTCGGCAGAGTAGACCTGAATGGGATAGTTCCGGGATTCACCCTCTCCTTTCTTTCTTCTCTCATGCACGACACGAACAACATTTAACACACACACTCATACATCACAGCCATACCCGCTATTTTCCATTAAAGGAGTAATGATGATCCTTGTGAGCATATTTCTACGTGCAATGGTGTGCATTTCCTTAGTCCACTGCATGCTAAAACCCTGCCATCAACGTACCAACCCTCTCGATAGCAGTTTTTGGCGTTTTCCTTAATAGCGTAGGTAATTGTATAAAATTTCGATTTTACTTCAAAGAATTATACGATACACGCTTCATATGTTAAAGGTCACCGGATCGTGTCCCGCCTAGGGTACGGATGTTTTTTAATTAAGCCTTGTGTTGTCCCACGCTTTGATTGCAAGCAACGCCTTGAGATAAATCATACACGCACGCTGGTGATATGAAGCTGGTTGTATGGATTAATTGGTCGAAAGTGAAATTATATTTGCATATACTTATTTCATGGTGGCAGCAAATTTTATTGACATCCGGCAAATTATTCACAACTTTTTTATATAGTTAAGGCTTTTTAACGAGAACATCAGAGCCGGAATGCTATTATTGACAATCAATAATAAAGAAATCGACACTGGTGTGGAGTGATTTCGGGAAATCATAAAACATGGTAATTTGGGTGACCGGAGCAGGAATTGAAATACAACTTTCTGAATGTAAGGATGGATCATTACTGCTGACCTACCAGGCCTGGTAAACTTACTGTTAGATTACTGTCATGTGAGTTGATATACTCCTAACTGATATCGTAATTGTCTGTGCACAAGCTAAAATAGCTTCTGAAATGTATCGGAAACTGGTTTCAATGTAACATAAATGTTATAACAGTTGCGTCAAGAACGGTGTTAGTTAAATTCACTAGTATTTCGACCATTTCCAAACTATGTCAAAATACCTCTCAATTTGTTTGTCCAAGCTAACGGCTTGCATGTGTTGAGAGAGGAGAATTGGGCCGTTCTAGTTTAAATAACACGCCGTAATCCACTAACGGAGTTGTTAGCTAACACTTGACTGACCATTTCCCAGGATAACCGGTAGCTTACATTTTCGACCAATGCGAGGATAGCTTACAAGGTGAAATCCGAACCACGCATTTGAGACATGTAAAATGACTCAAAGCTTCTCGAATATGGAACTCACTGATGTATTGTCGAGGAAAGGAACAAAGTTACTGCTGGTATTTGAGCTAATGAGCAATAGATTAGTAACATAGTTCATGATTATATAGAGATGAAGAACGAAAGTTCTAAAAAAAAACATCTGTTTGTGCAAGCATCATGTTAAAGCTAACGAACGGATTTAAAGAAACTTATATATAGTGATAGGTTATGCCATTGATTAATGTGTAGGATATTTTTTTATCACGATAAATTACATAGTTTCCCAAGAAATCGATGTTTGGGTTCGCATGAGGTGTAGAAAAGTAATAGTTTAGACACCGTAAATACCCGTAATCGGTATCATCTTTATCTCAACATACCTACATCCTTAATCATCTGCCTCATATATTCTAATTATTGTCGACCTCCACAGTATGTTGTTTCAAGTGTCCTCCCCCCCCCCCCACACACACACACAAGCAAAATTATCCAATTCCACTTGTCTTAAAATGTGATTCATCATCCTGTCTCTTCTTTCCGTGATACTTTTCCACAAACTTCTTTCCTCGCCCATCATTTCCATAACACGTTCATTTGGTCCTTTACCTGGCTACTTCTTTTTAAACTTCCTTCTATAGCATAACATTTCAAATGTTTCATTTTTCCTTCTTTTTACTGTGCTGTTCTGTGCTCTATATACACAGCCTGTAAGGTCTTTCTGAGTCCTAGATCAATATTTTAAACGAAAAGTCTTCTCTTTTAAAAGTCGGCTCTTTCGAATAGTGCTATTAGTCTTCTAACATCATTCCAGTTTCTGCCATCAGTTGTAATTTAATTTAATTGTAATGGAACACACGTCCCAGTGGAAATTTCTCTAAACACCTTTTGCCATCCTACTACTAGTGCCCTTTACGAATTTTAATTTTAAATTCCTTCAGCGTTTATGGTAAATGGTTCTTTTAAGTCTGAAATCAAGTGCCAGTTTGTGGTCATAGCCTTTCCTCCCTTCCATGTACGACTCCAAATTCTGCTATCAATATGCATCCAAGCCTCGTCCCCAATTCACGCCTTATACACTCCCACAACTATCTTTATCCGCCCCCTATCTCCCAGTACTCCCAACCGAGCTCATCTATAATATCAGTTACTGATTACGCTCTGCGATAATTTTCACAAACAAATCTAATAGCTCGTCTTTGCACCCCTTCCAACTTACTTATTTGGCACTAGAAATGTGTATCATATACTATAACACCATATTCAAGCAATGGTCACAACAAGGTTTTCTGCTTTTACTTTCTTCTGCGATTACAACTAGTCCTATTTTTATATTTAATCTAATGTTATTGCCTTCATTTCTAAACCATTTATGTTTATGTTTAGTCCGGACTCTTCCCAAAATAATTTTTCAATAGCCTCACTCTGTTCTGCTAACAGGAAAATGTCACCACCAAATAACAGCATACTATTTTTTTCTCCGGAAACACTTATGCCACATTCAAATTTTGCTTTTCTTATTTTATTGTTTCCTCTACATACAGGTTGGATGTTAGTTGTGATTGAATACAACCTAGTATCACACCCCTTACAACTGATGCAAGTATCTCGTGATTCTCTATTCTTATTACAGGCATCTGATTCCTATATAGATTATAAATTATTTTTCTATCTCGATATTTTGTACCTGATTTCTTTAAAATATTGAACATCTTGTCCAATTGTCGAAGGACTTTTCTACAACCTTCCACGTCTAATTTATGTCGTTCCGTCTCCCTTTTCCAGTTTTTTAATCTACCTGCCCTATTCAGACGTCTATCATTGCATGGTATGACTCGTAGAATGTTTCTACTCATTCTGATGACTCCCCACCCTGAGATGCGATTAGAGGACTATTTTACCTCCGGCATGTTTACCGAAGAAGATGCCATCATTCTACGTGCAGTTTAAAATGATTGCATGGCTTGGAGATATAATTTGTGTACAGTGGCTTCCCATTGGCTTCCGCATCCCCATGCTGTTAACGTTTTCTCATTCATTGCTTTTAGAGGCTATTTCCAACCGTTAGGGCAAGATTGTGCCCTGGACCGCATCCCGCTCCTCCACCTTCCTTTCAGGAGGCCATTGGCAAGCAGTGGGTGACACATTATAACAGGAATCATTCAGTCGCCAAAGCCTCATCCGTGCAAACATGGTGCATCACGTGAAGAATTTTTTTTGTGGTTTTGCGCATAGTCAACGTCTAGGTCATTAAAGACGGGAAAGGACTGAGGCAAGGAACGGGAAGGAAACCGGCCATTGTCTTTTGAAGGAACCATCCAGAAATTAGCCTGGATTGGTTTGGGGAAACCATGGAAAACCCAAATCTGGAGGCCCGGACGGGGAGTCGAACCCACGTCCTCCCGAATGTGAGGCCAGAACGGTAACCGTTTATCCACCACGTTCGGTCACGTGATGGATAGGTTAATACGTTCTCTCCCATAAACACACACCCCAGACTTGCAACTTAAATTACAGAAGAAAGAAAAAGATGTCTACTGCTCTTCTTCTTATCTAGTCAACTTTTTTATTTTATTAGAGAATTAACAACACATATCTAAAATTTCACGTGGATGAAGTCATGGGAACAGCTATTTTGTTACTAAAGTGATATAAGACAAGTAATTTACATACTGTTCCATTAATCAATAATTTCGCCCTCATTTAAAACACGCTGAAACCAGTTTTTGAGAATGTTACGTATTCGTAGTTTTATATATATACCGTCATTGTTTCCGGACTCCAGATTTGAGATTCATTCTGACATCTTTGAAAAACTTACTCCATTTATAGATTATTGTGTACTGAAAAGTTCCTCATCAAGGTTTTCTCTGATGATTTCGCGTTGTACTCGCTTCCACTTTACACGTTCAAATAGCACGGACCTCCGATGGCTGAGCAACTGAAGACAGTGCTACCAACTTCAGGATTTGTCTCTTTTTTGTTTACCTGTATGCTCCTAGCCGTGATATCCCCCTTGCTGGGCAAGGCGACTTCTAAGCCCTTAATTTGCAGGTTGTGTTTTTTTTTTTAATTATAGTTACTTATTTGTCATTCATTTCCCACAATTCGCATCATGTGACGCCTAATCTTCAGCTTACTTTTTCCGGTTGAAATTCTATACATATTCATTTGCATTTAAATTTTAATGACATTTATATGTTAACAGTTTATTGTAAATATTGTTATGACATTTTGAGATTATGAGTGGAATTCTTCTGCTGGTATGAGCTACGGTGGGAATGATGGGCAAATTTCCTGACGATTGTGGCTGCAATATAGAGGGCGTGTTCGAGAAGTTTCGAAAAATAGAGAGCAGATAATGTATGTTGGTGATACGACTTAAGTTTGCCATAATTCGTTTGGAATAGGAAAGGCGGATTTTATAGGCGGGAGCAATCCATGGCGTTGTATTATTCGGAGTGTTTCATAATGCCAAGGGATTTTAGCCAAAAGCCTATTTTGTTCCTGATTGAAATACGTGAAAATAACGATATAGACTTATATAGAAGATTAACATTTATGATCAATAGTAATGGCTTTTTAGGAGTAAGTTTAAGTTAAAATCGGTGTCATGGTGGCTTTGAAATTATGTATGACTTTGTTTTATAATTAGTTTAAACCAAATTTTGTATAGTGATTCGCTTTATTAGGATAATTCCAGTTTTGGCTCTGTCCTGGATGATCGTCAGGCACGCATGGTGGTCTAGCATGCTTTCATTTTTATTTTATTTTTTTTCGCCCAAAATTATAGATTGTGTATCTAGAGTGTCAGCCATCAGTCTCCAGTGGTAGGTGAGGAGAACTGTAAAGGATAATTTCAGTGACGGAAATAGGAGACAATCACATTATTCGCCTAGATAAGTACGAAAAACAGTATAAAATCCGAATTCAGGTCCCCGATACGCCAGGTCTGTCGTACCTCGCTATATCCAGCACATCGACGGTTCGACGCTCATAAACTTATTGTATTAGGAGCTAAACTGTACGACCCTCGTATTGCCCGTTCGCAAGGGAAGGCTCCGGTTCCCGCGAGTAACGCTGCGGCAACCTCACTCCTGCCATCTGTTGGCTGTCCTTCGACTTTCTCACTCCAGCTCCGGTTAGGCTTCAGAAACAGTTTTTTATTTGCTGAAACCCGGACATTCTGCGTAATTTCGCATTGAAAAAAAGACGCATATCAGACTCTGTCTCCACTTTAATAAGCGCACATGAACCTCAGATTGGATAATCTATATATATAAAGATGAATGTATGTATGTTTGTTTGTTTGTTTGTTTGTTAGTTTGTTTGTTTGTTTGTTTGTTGATTTGTTTGTTCTTCATACAAATCCACAGTTTTCATCCGATCTCGATGAAACATTGCACACTTATCCTTTGAAACAAGGAGAAAAATACTGTCTACATTTGATTGAAAAATTATCTGTACTAATAATACATGTTGACTAATAATTTCGAAATACTACTGAACGGTGATAGACAGACGCGTTGGATATGGAAGACTCTCTACTATTTTTCGTGTAGCGGTAATGTAGCTCAGTGGCTAAAGCGCTGTCTTACTAATATTTGGGTCGTGATCTCCGTGGAGGCTAAGATTTTAAAAATTGTTTTTGATCGTAAGAGTCACGCCTGGGCCGTCGGTTATTCGGATTGAATATTAAACTGTAGATATTACAAAGTTAGGGATGCAATGCGAGGCAAATCATAGGTAGTCTTGCAATGCTGTAGGTGTACACTTTTTTACGTTATAATGATACCTCAGGGGTTGTTCACAGTCAGAGTGTGTGTGTGTGAACCGCAGTAATAATATTATAAATACGGAAGTAAGTCTCTGTCCTTTTGTTACGTTTTGACGACTAAATGGCTTTATCGATACTGATGGAATTTGACAAGAAAATCTGTATGAAGGGCACAGGACATTTTTTCCAGTATGATTAACAGTTGTAGTCACGAAATTTTGAGACCTTATCGAATGGTGACAGAAATATGTTGGAAATTGATTCTCTTCAAGAGACAGGTTCGGCGGTAGAATGATATAGTGACAGCTTTCCTGTCACATTATGCCGATTCGGTGTTGTTTGGGACCAATCCTTCATTACCAACAACTTTCTATATTCAATTCTGGCAAAAAAATTCTTCCTCCACGCGTACGAAGACGCGGGTACGAGCTAGTCTATATATATATATATAAAGATGAATGTATGTATGTTTGTTTGTTCTTCATACAAATCCACAGTTTTCATCCGATCTCGATGAAACTTTGCTCACTTATCCTTTGAAACAAGGAGTAAAATACTGTCTACATTTGGTTGAAAAATAACCGCATAAATAATACATGTTGTCTTATAATTTCGAAATATTACTGAACGGCGATAGACAGACGCATTGGATATGGAGGTCTCCGTACTGTTTTTCCATGAAGCGGTCATGTAGCTGAGTGGTAAAAGTGCTTTCTTACTAATGCTTGGTTCGTGGTCTCCGGTTCAAATCTCCGCCTTGGCCGTCGGTTATTCGGATTGGATGTTAAACTGTAGATATCAGAAAGCTAGGGTTGCAATGCGAGGCAAATCGTAGGTAGTCATACAATGCTGTAGGTGTACACTTTCTTACGTTATATTGATCCCTCAGGGGTGATTCGCAGTCAGTGTGTGTGTGATCTGCAGTAATAATACTATAAATGCGGAAGTAAGTCTTTGTCTTTTGTTACGTTATGACAACTAAATGTCTATTCCGATATTGACGGAATTTGACAAGAAAATCTGTAGAGACGGCACAGGACATTTTTTTTTTGTTTCGGTATGATTAACAGTTGTAGTCACGAAATTTTAAGAACTATTTGAATGGTGACAGAGAGACGGATGTGTGTCTTAGTCTGTAATGTTACGTCGCTTGCTCAAGCTATGCTTCTCGCGCATTATGTTAGTGTATAATTTGTTAGTAAATTTAGTTTAGAGAAAAAACGTATTATTTAGTATAGATGTCGATTTTCTCTGTCCTATTACTTTGTGTCTGCTTAAATATTTCTGGCCCCAGTTTATTTTACCTTCTTTTTTGACATGCCTTGTGGGCGTAAACTGGCCTAAGTTGTAGCTCTAGCAGATTTTTTTTTAACTGCTTAATGTCTCTTAACAACATGGTCTTTAGAGACGGGAAAGGATGGGGGGCAAGGTATGAAAAGGAATTCGGCCATGACCTTTTGAAGGAAGCATCCCGACATTTGCCTGGAGTGATGTGGGAAACCATGGAAAACCCAAATCTGGATGCCCGGACGGGGATTCGAACCGCCGTCCTCCCGAATGCGAGGCCAGAACGCTATCCGTTACACCACCACTCGAAGTGTTCTAGCAAAGCACGAGCAGCTAAAGTTATTAGAACCCAAGAATCTGATGCTCATGCTGAAGAAAGAAGAAAAGAGCAAGCTGAAATAAACCTGCCCTTAGTTAACATCCATCCCCACCCCCCCCCCCACACATCCCCTCTCCTATGTTTGTTTTTCTGTTTTTAAATATGTTGGAAATTGATTCTCTTCAAGAGGCAGGTTCGATGGTAGAATTATATAGTAGTGGCTTTCCGGTCATATTATGCCGACTTGGTGTTTTTTGGGAACAATCCTTCGCTACCAACAACTTTCTATATTCAATTCTGGCAAAGAAATTCTTAATCCACGCGTATGAAGTCGCGGCTATCAGCTAGTTGTCTATAGTGGGGAGGGCTGATAAGTTCAATGCTCAAATGAGTGCACTCAAAAATGGCGCGGCAGCTAGGATTTACGTGAATTCGACTTTAAGGCTCGAAATAAATAAATTAGTAGACTAAATTTATTTTCGGCTATCTACGAAGCACAGGTCCATAATACGAGAATCATGGTATCTATGATAAAATCTGTACATAAGTGTTTATAGTGAACATTAGAACTTATGCATCTATTATCAAACGCTCTAACCGCGAAACTCCTGCCACCCACATTTAATTAAGATCTCTTAAACTTAACAAAAATTACTCGTTAGTTTTTGGTGTCTTATAACTAGACCTGCAATTCTAGACAAAAACCTATTCTGTACCTGATTGAAACACATGAAAATAACTATATATATATATATATTGCACATTTATTGTCGATAGTAGCAGCTGTTAGTAGTTTTACAGTGCACAAAAATGCGTAGGTTGAGGTCGGAACCTATTTTGCCTGTTCTGTGTATTTTGATTTTGAATACCAAAAAGCATCGTTTTTAATTCAGAAAAAAATTAAAATATTTTTTCAACGAGAGTTTGTTTTCAGTAACTGAAGTGACATGTAATGGGGTTATTTTGACTCGGTGCCTGTTAGCTATTAGTCACGCATAGGCTGCAGACATTCCACTAACCATGAGCTGTAAAACAGTAAATTAGCTTTCACATCTCAGAATTTTTTGTAAATGGCCAAGTCGATAGCTAGTTTCTACGTCAATCCCGTAGAGTCGAAAAGCTTTGAAGTGAGACTCTTCATTGTTACAGAGAATTTCAAAGCAATTGTTCTTGTAAAGCGCAAATACGCCAAAGGTACTGATCTCCAATTTGCCTTTAATTCGGACGAAGGTTAATGATTTTCCCAATTTCACAACATATGGGAACATTACATATTAGGGCTTGTGCAATAAATAGGTGACTAAAATGTAACACCAGTATGTTAACAAAACATGAATAGTGTAATTGCTTTACGTGTAGGTTTATTAATATTTTAATGAAAAATGGGACAGATTTCCTAGCACAGTAAAGGAAAAGCTTACATTGCTTCTGGGCACAGTATAGAAGGTTAAATAGTACTTCAGTAGCTCTGTTATTGAATCCATGTGCGGCCACTGGTTCCAAACTTTTAATTTGAAATTATTAAAAGACAGTACGTTTATGTCAGAATAATGTCAAATTTAGATATTCTTCTTCTAATTAAATCAATAAATTTAATGTTTCACACTGACAGAACTAGATTGCTGAATTAACTATCTAAATTGCAATTGTAAAAATGGATTGTAAATATGCAACTAAGCATGGGGGGTCAGGGGTAATCCTCTGGAGGACGCTAGTTCGTATACCTGTCCGGCCATCCAAATTTGGATTTTCGAAGATTTCCTCAAATCACTCCAGGCAAATGAGAGGATGGATTCTTCAAAAGGAAATGACCAAATTCCCTCCCGTTCCTTCCCGCCTCCAATGACCTCAACGTCGACGGAGTATAAAGCCAGAACCCAAAAAAAAAGAAAATGTGCTGCAATTAATTCTTCATTTAAAGTTTAGTTGTGACTAAAATGTAACTAAACAATCCACAGACTGTAATATTTACAATCTGAGATACTTAAAATAACTATCTGCAATTTCAAATGGACATTCCTTTTTTAAAATAATACAATAAAAATAATATACATACAGTAAAAATAATAATATATGTATAGTAAAAATATGAACAATATCGAAGAGATGTGTATTCTCAACTCTTGTGGATTCGTCAATGTTCTAGCTTCAGATCTATTTCTTTATCAATAGCAAATACCTGACAAATACACATTCCGAGGTTTGTGATTTTAAACAATCCCATCAAATTGAAATCAATAGTATTCAACAAAGTTCAAACCGAGCGTGGTGGGTGAGCGGTTAAAGCTGTGGCCTCGCATTCGGGAGGAAGCCGGTTCGAATCCCCGTCAGGGCATCCAGATTTGGGTTTTCCATGGTTTCCCGAAATCACTCCAGGCGAATGCCGGGATGCTTCCTTTAAAAATGGCTGTGGCCGAAATCCTTACCGTTCCTAGTACCCAGTACCATCCCGCCTCTAATGACCTCGACGTCGACGAGGCGTAAAGCCATATAAATAAAAAAAGTTCAAATAAAGCTTACCTCCCTAAATTTGTTTTGAGTCCACGTTACAATTATTAACACGATGGTAAGCAATGTTACTACCTTCATTCCTCAGATTTTCGTTGATCAAATTAATATTTTTACATGTTTCCCTTTGTTTCTATGTTATAGACATAGATGGACATACTAAAATGTTATAAATAGTCGTTTTGTTAATTGTATTTAATTATTAATTACAAATTTTCGTTTATAAAACATTAACAATTTTTTAAAATATGAATAATACTTTTTTATATAAAAAAAAGGTATTTTGAAGCAATATTTCTAAAAATTTCGGAGTGAAGAACTATGTACAGAGATTTTTCAGGTCACCTATTACGAATTTCTTGTCAAAATATTACGAAAATATTCTAAATTGATGGAGATTAGTTTTGGTTATGTTGCTCTTATTCGTAATAGCTGAGTAAGTTATTTAATCTGTTAAGTTTTTGTTACTTAGACTAATAACTTTGTCCAGCATGCGTTGCAATGCCGCTTTTTTTCCCTTAAGTGGGTACACATATACAAAACAGACACATTTACATGTACAAATTAAATAAAAGACAATGATTTTTATACACTGAATTGAAATTGAAAAAGTTTATTCTAGTTCTTTGGGATATACAATATTTTTGGTATTTCGTCTTCTGCAAAATCAGAGTTCTCAGCGGGTGGATATGGGCTCTTAGAAAATCACGAATATCAACTGATTTCCCTACCGTTTTCAAGATATTTGTTTAAAAAAAGTTTCAAGTGTAAATTTTGATGGTGTGTTTTTTAAACCAAATGTTGACGATATCTTTCAATTTGTTGTAAAATATGCATGTGGAAAATTCAATCGAAATCGGATACAAAATGTGGGTTTCTGTAAAGAACATTGGCGAAAAATTGGGGAGAAGGGGAGAAGTGTTGGGTTTTTGCAAACCTAATTTAATCAGTTTTTTTCTCCTTATTTTAAAGTAAAAAAAAAAAAAATAAACTGTGTCCACAACCCGAACGTTGGTTGCATTCTACCGTAGGGAGCACACTAAGGAATTGATCATATATAACTTAAAAATTCCTATTTCCACTGTAATTTGAACCCTGGACCGGATCAAGAAACTTTTGAAAGTAAGGGCCTTAATCATTGAGCTAACAAACTGCTCTATTTTAAAAAATACGTGTGCTAGATACTATGAAAATCAGATAAAAACTGTGGGTTTGTATGAACTATGTTGGCAAAAACTAAGGGGGGAAATGAGAAGGGGTGCTAAGTTTTTATAAACGAAACGCAGACAGTATTTTTCTATTTGTTTTTAAAGTATTCATATGCAGATTTCAATCAAAATCGGATAAAAACCGTGTATTTGTATGAAAAACATTACCAAAATTGAAGAGAGAGGGGTAAAGGAGTTGAGGGAAGGATTTTTGCAAATCAAATTTAGACGGTATATTTCAGTTTGTTTTCAAGTAAATATTTGCAAAGTTCCATCAATATCGGATAAAAACTGTTGGTTTGTATATAGAACAAAGACAAAAATTAAGGGGTGGAGGGAAAAGGCACAGAGTGGTTGGGTTTTTGTAAACCAAACGTAGACAGTAGTTTTATTTTTGTTTTAAAGTAAAAAAACTAACTTATTCCACAACCCGCAGAATAGCTGATTTTTCCCGAAGTTGGTGTACTAAGCCACAGGTAGGACAGCCAGTTTCTTTCCTCAGATACCTAAGTTTAACGCTGAATCCGAACCACGAACCTGGAGTAGCTCATGAAATCAAATACCACTCTTAGAAGTTCCAACTTCCACAGGAATTTGAACCTGGGAACGTACCCAGAATATAAGATAAACTAAGTTTCGCAGTGATCTTGTAGATTCTCGTTAGCAAGAGACCTGATGAAGACTACAGTGGACGTTGTAGAAACGTTGTCATCGTTTCAATATAATTTCCGGCTGCGAACCCATGAAAACTATCTGCATCTACATATATACTCTGCAATTCACAAAATTGTGGGTGGCAGAGGGTGCTCAACATCAAAGCTAATCTCTTTGTTGTGCATTCCAATCCCTAATGGTACGAGGGAAAAAAGAATTCATATAAGAATCAGTGCGACACCTTATTTCTCCAATTTTATCTTTCCTGCCATTCCGACTCAAGTAGGTTGGTGGACGAAGTATTTCACTACAGTCGTAAGTGAATGTGGGAGTACACATGTTTACCAATAAGTTTATATGAAACGTGCGTCGTCTATCTACCAGAGACTCCCAGCCTAGTATACTAATCAGTTCTATGACGCTTTCATAAGGATTGTAGCAAGCGATCACGAATCGAGCGGCTCTTCTCTGTACTTTCTCTATACTGTCTTACCTTACATTTATACACCGGGAAAATCTCCATTCACATATGAACAGTATTTTTCCATTATTTTTAAAGTATACATTTGTAAAGTTCCATCAAAATGGAGTAAAAACTATATGTTTTTGAGAAGAAAGCTGGCAAAAATTAAGGGCGAAGGCTAAAGGTGGAACGATATGGATTTTTGCCAACCAATCGTAGACAATAATTTCATGTTTGTTTTAATGTTTATGTGTGTGAAATTCCATGGATATCGGATAAATTCTATGGGTTTGTATAAGGAACATTTGAAAAAATGAGGGGTCTTAGGGAAACAGGGTGTGGGCTTTTTTTAATTTTTTGGTCACAAATCTTCGCAGGCGTGCACAGAATAACCCACCAAAATTTCATGGTAATCAGATAAATGGTATAGGAATGCAGAGAAGACGAACAAACCAACAAAAAAATTATTTATATAGTTATTCAGTGAAAGGAAATCACATTTAAGCCAACATGTTGGGGAGAGGGGGTGGGGTTAGATATCAAGCAAATGTTCAGAGAAATCATAGGTAAAGCAGTTACTACCTAACTACGTGAATATCAAATGATACAAACAAAAATGGGTTTCATGTAGACTTATGCCCGGCCCTCGTCATTGCAAAAACTTTCCGCAGAAATATTGCCATCGCAGCATTTCATCCGAAACTACATTGAGAATGAAATAAATGGATATCTTACATGTAAATACTGGGGGAATGGCAAGAGAAAAGATAAGCAATCCATGTATTTGGATCACCATTAATGAGGCAACAGACAGCCTTGCTCATTATAAAGCTCATATAACTGTCACAAAATTATATCTTGAGCAGAGATGCTGCCCGGACTCTATTATAGAGTATTGTAGTTTATTTTTCGTAGGCGTACTTTATAAACTGCAAAAGTAATAAAGTACGTTAAAATACTTTTTTACCTGACTCCATTCTCGCCTCACTGGTTGAAATTTTACATGCTAAAACAGTATCCAAACACAGTCTTAACAAACCATCTTTAAAAGTCTATGGCATACTTTACAATATGGTCTTTGGATTGAAAGATTCACTTGTTTCTGGAAGCAATCCCAAGAAAATGTCAAACGTCACTCGCTTCCAACTTGAGTAGTTTTAACTTTGAAGTTACTTTCCTTTCCGTCGATATTTTTTTGTCAATAATGAATGGGTCGTTACATACTTTAATATAAATATATATCGTAAAGATTCTATTTAAATACTTAAGAAAAACAAGTTTTTGTTGAATGTATCTAAAAGTCATGAAAAGTTGTGGTCAAACATAAATAGTATTATTTTTCCATGCAGTGTACTTTATCTTTGCAATCCCAAAACGCAAATATACTTTTCCTGTTCCAAAAACAAGGTGGCAACCCTAACCCCGACGCACCATCTACCTTATTTGATCTGCTGCAGACAACGATCAAAAACCAACCATATTTAACCATGAGACAATTGCCCCGTTAGACAATAATGCACCCAAAAGCATGCATAAGAATACTGATACGACCACCTACACGATTGCTGTTATCAAATTTTTGACTGTATCTTATCGTTCCTTTCTCAAGATAACCAGTCTCACCCATGATATCAACAGTTTGACTAAGCAGATACGTCTCGAATTTTCTGTGGCAACGATTCTCAACTTGTGGGAACATGGGAGAGGTGGTCACGAGACAGAATATTACATTTTTTATTACAGTTGAATTAAAGGTAGCATAACAAAAAATAAAAATGGTGAAAATTGTTCACATAAAATAGATACCCAACAGGTTGTATAACAGAGTATAAGCCTATAAGCCAAACTTTCCAAAAGCCATTAATATTTAACCAGCTAGGTACAAATCTGGTATTTTCAGGATATGACTACGTTGTTACGACAATATATCGACAGAGCGTGGTGGGTGCGCGGTTAACGCCCTGACCTCGCATTGGAGAGGACGGCTGTTCGAATCCAGATTTCGGTTTACCATGGTTTCCCCAAATCATTCCAGGTGAATACCGGGATGCTTCCTTCAAAATGCAATGGCCGAATTCCTTCCCATTCCTTGTTCCCAGGCCTTTCCCGCCTCTAATGACCTCGACGTCGACGAGGCGTAAAGCCACAAGTAAAAAAAAAAAACACTATAATGTAATAAATAGTTTATTCACTAAATACGTTTCCGGCCGGCATCAAAGAGAATAAGGAATACGTTAATGTCAATTTTATGAGGGTCTTGTTTTATGGCTTTACCCCTCATCGATGTCAAGGTCATTAGAGGCGGGAAAGGATAGGGGGCAAGGAACTGGAAGGAATTCGGGCATGGCCTCTTGAAGGAAGCATCCCGGCATTAGCCTGGAGTGATTTTGGGAAACTAAGGAAAACCCAAATCTGGATTCCTGGACGGGTATTCGAACCCGCGTCCTCCCGAATGCGAGGCCAGAGCGTTACCGCTCACCCACCGCGCTCGGTGTTGAGGGCCGTGATGTAGTTTTAGGTCATAAGTGACTATGGCATGTGGCAATATCAGTTGTCAGGGTTAATTAATAATATACACAAAGGTGAAAAAAAAATTAGGCCCATATAAGCTAGTGGTCTCATATTTCTGACATGTTCCTGGTTCTAGGGTTGAATAAGCTTTGTAAATGCACCTACATGGATTCAGATTATTCAAGACGAACTGTTCGGTATTCTACTAAAATACACTCTGAGGAATTTGGCTTCAGGCCGTTAACCACTAGAATGAATATCTGGACGAAATTAGAAACATTGTTCTCAATCTATATGATAATACTGTACTCATTACTTCGGCTAAAGATAATCTAGCGGATCTAACAGATTGTTGCGGCATTGCCTACATCACATCTCATTTCGCTTTTCTGGTTGGCATTATAACTCTTCTTGTGTCTTCAGGAGAACCTATTTACGAGCAACTGGATTTGACAGATGAGCTAAAAGAGAAAATCAACTCTTCCGCTGGTCTTATTGGCGATAAAATTCGTGAAAATACTTGGTTAAGTGCTTCTCATTTTTTCGCGCTGTGGCTGAAATTTGGAGGATAAATCAACTAAAGCTGAATTTAATAGCCCATCACGTCTTATGCCAAGATTTAAGTATGTCCCGGTGATCTCATTTTATGTGTATAAAGCTCATTTTCATCTTAGAAGCTAGTTTCAGCGGACAAACTATGCAGTTTCACAATGGAAAATCTCGAAAAACTACTGTGAATCCAATTACAGCCCTGTAGAACAATGTTATTATGTTTAACTGTGTGAATAATGTTTTATTGTGTAAATAACAAGTAAATTTCGTTGATTTTTTGGCTATATTAACGACCAAACAATTTCTGAAGAAAATTACAGTAGAACTATGTTCTGTAAACGGATATGTTCTATTGTAATTCCTATAAATTGACTTGTAAAGAAAAAGGTAGGTAGATAACCAGATTTTGTGATTTTCTTAGCATATTACTATTCACTAAAAGTGAATGGTGGAGGGTGAGTTGCACCTATCCTAATGTGTAATCGTTTATTCATCGGAAGGGATATACGGGATATGGCAGGAGGCACCCGTGGGCTGTTTTGAGGAACGATCCCGTCATTTACCTGGAGCGATCTAGGAAAACCCTGGAAAACATATTTGTGTACGTGTGTATAATACCACTTTTACAGGAGCTATTTTAGATATGGTAATTAACTGATTAATTTCAATTTTTAATACATTTTAAGGAATATAATTTTTTCCTCTGTATATTTCAAATGATTTCTTGAAAGAACAAATACCAGGGATATTATTGGATATACTTATCCCAATCTGAATTTTTTTTAAATTTACTTGCTTCTGCTGTGTTACGCTTCTCTGTGTTACATTTTAAATTAACGTATTTTTAGGGATGATCATTTATAAACATAACCACAGGTTTTATAGCCTATTTCAACATTTTTCGTTTCTGAATAAAGCCTATTTTAGCCATCTAAAGTAAGATTTTCAGAATGTGAAAATCCAAGATCTACTTATAACCGCCAGGTTCATGTCTATCCTGTTTTTGCCATATTTCATGGCATTCTGAAATTGCAAGAAATGTTTGCACTAAATGTTCACAAAATAATGTTTATTGTTCAACTCGATTTCTCTTCATACTGAAAATACGGAATATAGACTAAGGACTTATATCTGTTTCACAAAGATCAGGTAATACATCCCTGGACATGAGCAGCCGAAGTCAAATAGGGACAGCAAATTCGCCACGGAAACTTTCTTACGTGCCTGAAAACGTTTAACTGACTCATATTATAGGGTTTCGAAGGTATAGTGTGACAGTTATTGAACTATATTAAATGAAACCATCATAACTTCTGAACGGTTTGCGTGATGACTTCGTGGTTGACCGCAGGACATGTTGGGAATTTGGTGTTAATATGGTTTGGTTTAGCAACGAAGCCCACTTTCATTTGGATGGGCTCTACAATAAGCACAATTGGCGAATTTGGGGGACTGAGATTCCGCATTTCGCGATCAAGAAGTCTCTCCACCCTCAACGGGTGACTGTGTGCTGTGCAATGTCCCGTCACAGAATAATCGGTCTGATATTCGTTGACGGCACGGTGACTATTGTACGATACGTGAATGTTTTGGGAAATAGTTTCATCCCCATTATCCAAAGTGACCCTGATTTCGACAAGATGTGTTTCATGCAAGATTGAGCTCGACCCCATCGGACTAAGAAACTGTTTGATGTCATGGAGAGCACTTTGGGGACCGCATTCTGGCTCTGGGGTACCCAGAGGCCACTGGAATGGGACTCGCTTGGTCGCCATATTCTCCGGATCTGAACATATATGACTCATATTTTGGGGATACATTAAAGTAGAAATAACCCAGAAACCATTGCTGAGCTGAAAACTGCCATTCAGGAGGTTATCGACAACATCGATGTTCCGACACTTCAACGGGTCATGAAGAATTTTGCTATTCGTCTGCGCCACATTATAGCCAACGATTGCAGCCATATCGAAAATGTCATAACCTAAATCCGAAAATCTGTAGTGACGTTTACATGTTGAATAAAGTTTGTGCGCTTAGTTGTTTTTAAATAATTTACGTTTTATTTCAGATAGTTCAGTAATTGTCACCCTGTATTAACGGAGTGCTATTGACATTCTCTTTCAAACCGTACAGGATATTTACGTATATTTCTACCTAGCTTTAGAACGAATAGAGACTGACATTGTTGTTACTTTTGTTCGTTTTCAAGCAACCAATGGCCATTAATGTTTTGTACGATGTACCAGAAGATCGTGACGAGAGCTGTCGATTGAGATGGCAGTGGTGATCGTTGTAACTTGACCAAGTTACAAGTTTTAGTATTGGGAAGTTTGGCTATCGAGTAGCATAACTGGATGCTGGATGAGGCGATAGATCCGTAGCACCAATTCGAAATTGCATCCCCAGATATTGTCATACCGAACCTGGTGGGTGAACGGTAACGCTCGATCCTGGCATTCAGGAGGACGTAGGTTCGAATCCCCGTCTGATCATTCAGATTTTGGTTTTCCTGAAATCACTCCAGGCGAATGTCAGGCTGGTTCCTTCAAAGGTCCATGGCCGAATTTCATCCTACTCCTTGCCCCCATTTCTTCCCCACCTATAATGACCTAACGTTGGCCAGGAATAAAAAACTAATAAAAAAAATAATTATGGGTTGCTAGAGTAAACCCCAGCATAGAAGCAAATTTAATGAGCTATCCAGGTCAAAGGAAAGGTAAACACTAGTAATCAACGTTTGTTTTTTATGTGGCAACACGTGGTTCTGGCAGTTTATCACTCGTCATCTGTGGTAAAAATGTTGTGCTAAAGACAACCTTACATTATGCGGATTTGAAGGAATTCAGTGCTCTTTGTCGACTAAATAAAATGAGGCGTCACTTGAAAATAAAATGAATACTTCCGACATACTATTCTGTTTAACGCCAAGCGTGGTGAGTAAACGGTTAACGTTCTGGCCTCGCATTCGGGAGGACGTGGGTTCGAATCCCAGTCCGGGAATCCAGATTTGGGTTTTCCATAGTTTCCCCAAATCACTATAGACGAATGCTGGGATGCTTCCTTTAAAAAGGTTATAGCCGAATTCCTTCCCTTTCCTTGCTTCCAGTCCTTTCCCGCCTCTAATGACCTCGACGTCGACGAGGCGTAAAGCCGTTAGCGAAAAAAAATCTGTTTAACAAAGGAGCAAAGACAGAGGAACCGATTGGAAACTTTTGTGCCGTCTAAGATGGGATTACCATTGGAGAAGAAACGGATTTTGTTGTTTTAAAGAGAGCCGCTTCGACTGGAGTGATTTTCCTCGTCTAGAAACACCATCGCGCTTTTACGTAGAACATTTAAACGGTTTAACCCACGACAATACGTGTCATTTAACCAAATGTTTGACAAATATGATGTTGCACGCTCTTCTTGGCGTAAGTATCAAATTTCTTCGAATATATACACAAGGCCAATACTTAATGGCAACATTTAATTTAAACCTGGAAACCAGGCATGATGAGTGAGTAGTAACGTTCTGGCCTCGCATTCGGGAGGCCGCAAGTTCGAATCCCGGTCCGTCCATCCAGATATAAGTTTTCCAAAATCATTCCGGGTGAATGCCGGGATGGTTCTTTCAAAAGGCCATGGCCGAATCCCTTTCCTTCGGCCAGTCCTTTCCCGCCTCTAATGACCTCGGCGTCGGCGAGGTGTAATACCATTATAGGTATGTGAACAGTTAAAGTATGAAATGTGCGCGTTTTGGAAATGTTGGGTGAGGAACGAAGTTGGTGGAAGAGTCTAACAGTATGGTGAGACCTATTTTGAGACATATGGGATTGATTAATTTGGTAGTGGAGGAAACAGTCAAGGAACGAATTGTAGCGAAAGACAGTGATTAGAATATTTGAAGCAGATATTTGAGGACGTGGGTTGCAGGAGTTATGTTGAGATGAAGAAGTTAGCGCAAGATAGGAAGGGATGAAAGATCGCATTAAACCAGTAGAGACTGATGACGGCATAAAAAAAAAGCAGCAAAATCGGAATCTGAGGATTGTTATACGAAACATATTACGGCTCGAAAGAGTGAATGACGCAACTAAAAACTTCTATGGCCAGTTTACAGAATTAAAAGGGATGTGGGGTAGTACATTCTGATAATTATGGACGGAAAAAGCGGTTATTGAGAATATAATAAAAGGCGGAGGTATAAAGCAACTGGTTGATGAGACCGTTAGATATTTTGATGCAATGATATTATGGAAAATATCAGTGCAGCATCTTTTCCAAGATATGAACAGATTCCCGAGATATTTGAGTTAAACAGTGGTTGGCGTAGATAGGAATTATTATTTAGATTGGGAAGAACATTCCGTTGCGTAAATTAAATGTTTTATTTGAAATAGAAGAAGTTTTCCATTGAATCATCACTTTGTATAATATAATAAAGCAGTTAATATTCGTTCATACTGACTTTTGAATACGTGCATCGAATGTTTGGAACCAATGAAAATGTTTTGGAACATGTTCCAAGTGGTGCTAATAACTAAGAACTAATCGTCATTTTTAGAACAGAGGTTTTTTGTATCTTACATTAATCTCCTACCATGCCTTCAACAAATACTTTCACCATCAATACATGAAGTAAAACTTCTAAATTTCCAACAAGGGAGCGTCCATAAACTACGTGACTCGGTCTAGGGACGGGAGGGGTGGGGGCGGTGAGCTACGCCGGGAGGGGTGGCGGAAGGTTTCCGAGCCAAGCCACGTAGCTTTCCATTCATTTTATTTGTCACATTTAAAATGAGGTACAGAACACACAACAGTATGTAAATATTTATTTCAGTCATTTAATTATCTCCGTATGTAATTTACGAGAATCTGACAAGAGAAAACAGTATAAAATGTCTTCTGGAATCAAAAGGGAAAAAAGATACGGGCTACGCGAGGGAAGGGGGAGGAGGTTCGCAGGAGGCAAAAATGGAGCTACTTGGATTATGTACGCTCGCCAAGTTAGTAGATATATCTTAAATTAGTTAATTTGACAATGCTTATACATAGGTGTCTTCCTTCTTATAAATAATACTAATAGTTTAATACATCATACTAAATTTGACTTCATTTTGACCATCGTTCAGAGATTTCAGATGACATGATTTAAATATTTCCTTTAGAAAGCAATCACTATTTAGTGATCTAATGACTAACTAGATCTAAAACAAAAAGTTTCTTTTTTCTGCATGGTTCACTCCCTAAGACTTTGGTAGTCACCTATCAAAGAGACAAACTTGACGAGAAAAATACTGAAATAGTCCTATGGCGGATTTTGCTACATACAGGTTACGAAATGATATGTTCGTCTAATGCATAATGATTCTGCAAGAACTCCAGGCAGGTACACAGAATGATATCTAAGTTATCGTTACCCTGCACCAGCAAGTTGGCCCGCTATCAGCTATGGGAAGCGCGTAGGTGAGGTATGTGATTACAAGCCATTGCTGACGACACCATTTCAGAGCATTATTCAAACCATTACGCAGCATCAGACACAAAGCGAGTGATAAGCCTGAGAACTGGTTTTCCCCTTCCGCAGACAGAATCACTATAATGAGTAGGCTATCAGACAGGGTTAGTAGCGTTGAACAGATAAACGGCAAGTCAGAGAAAGGTAGTTTACCCTCTTGGAATAATTCATGAATCCAGTGCCACGGAAATCTCAACAATATATATATTTTTAAAACGACATTAGTACATAGGTATTGCAATCCAACAACATTTCTGTTGTTTACCATGAACAAGTATGCCTCTTCCAGTGGTGTACATAATTAGAATATATGCAGACAGTTAATCATCCATGCCTTCGTCAATAACGTCACTTTTAATGTTTCACTGTTTTATTTCACTTTCAGAATGATCGGAAGCAAATAACTTGTGCATGTTGTTGGGTTCAGATAACAAAATGCAAAAAAAAAATCAAAACTCACAGAAATACAATTACATTCTATAATTCTGGTATATATATTAACTGAGATGTCAGAAATTTAATGCATATATTGGCCAAACAAGAAGGCAGTTTCAGACGGCATATAAATAACATATAAGAGTACTGACGAATAATAACAACTTTACTTTTGATTAACAACTTTTATACAATGACAATTCCCTGTAAACATAAATACAGATACGAAAATCAACAAATCAAACACTAAATTTTAACTTTATAAGAAAACTATCAAATTCGAAAGCCAATAATCACAGGAAAACATGTACTCAACGAGCACGTAAACTTCACGATTCAAAGTTATTAAAAAAAAATGGGAAAGCTGGCAGTTGGAGCTCCTATCGCATGTCTTAACGTGCATATGTCTTTCTTTAGCCAAATAGCCAGTGAAACAAACAAATATTGTTTACAACCTAACATTTTATTTATATACACAAGAAAAACTACGACCAGGTACTTAACACCAAAAAATTTTATTTAGGTAAGTAGATAGATAGACAGATATGTTCACTTTGATCCCATGTGAGAACAGTCTTGGGGATGTGGAATAGCACATACACTTATTAATAATATCAATTATATTACCAGAAATTGATAATAAGTTAGCTACTTATCAACCCATTAGTAAAATTAATATCCACTGTAATCTGCAAATACAGGGCGTTCGCCGGGAAACGCTACCCTCCCAGTCTGTTGCCGTCGGCAACTTGCTGGGACAGTGGCGCCAGCAACTCCCGCCACACGGCGCCGTGAATCACCGCACTGTTTAACACCTCCGCTGCCCCAACAGTGTTGTGAATAAACGTTTCTTTGCGGTTTGGCTGGTTTGGGGCTTCATACTCTTACTAATCTGTACCGTGTTTGAGTGTGAGTAAAATTATGGTACGTTACAGTTTGCAACAAAGAATATTTCTCTACGATACATATGTGAAGAAGAAGTCGTTTAAAAAGTGTCGCAGTAAATTTTGTCCCGAATATCCTGGCGCTTTACTGCCAGATAAATCAAGAATTCTACGTCTGGTTAAAAAAGTAAGAGAAACGGGCTCATTTTTTAACGAAAAGAGACTGTCGGTCAACCGTATTCTCACAGAGGAGAAAATTGACGATATCGCTTTTCGACTAGAACAGTCACCCAAAAAATCAGAGCAGCAGGCAGGCGTATCTAAGACGTCAGCTTGGAAAGTAACAAAGCTAGTTCACTTAAAGCCGTACAAAACAATTGTGGTGCATAAAATTACAGAAATAGACCAGGGGCCTATGATTAGATTTTGCAACTGGTACCTGCAGGGTGTCCACGATGACACTGTTGATCCGCAACTGACGTCACATTTAAATGCTTAGCACATACAACTTTATGAAGCGTAATTATTATGAAATAGTCCGCGGCCGACGGTCGAACAATGCCGGAAGCTGACCGCTCGCTCGCCGGGAGCAGTTTCTTCCTTGTAGCGCTAACAGTGGGTAGCGTTTACCGGCGAACGCCCTGTACAATCCCATGTTAGTTAGTACATATGTGGAACAGTCAATACCAATAATATTAACAGCAACTAATAACCAGTTAATTCCTTACAGAACCATTAGAATAATAAATTTCCACTGCAAATACACATTATCTCATGTTAGTTACTGTATTTGTGGAACAGTATATACACATCTTAACAATAACAATAATGTTACCGACAACTGATAACCAGTTAGCTACTTAACAACTCGTTAGTAAGATCAATATCCACTGTAATCTTCAAATACAATCCCATGTTAGTCATTATGTATATGGAGCAGTGCATACACTTGTTAACAATACCAATAACATTACCAACAACTAATGACCAGTTAATTCCTTTCATATCCATTAGAATAATAAATTTCCACGGCAATCTGCAAATACATATTATCTCATGTTAGTTACTATATATGTGTAACATTACATACACTTATTAACAATCTCAATAATAATACCAAGAACTGATAACCAGTCAATTACTTAAAAACCTGTTAGTACTAAAAAATTTCCACTGCAGTTTGTAAATATATATTATCTCATGTTAGTTACTATATATAATTGAAATTTGCGAACAATGTAATTACTGCATTTCTCAACCATTTCAGTAGAAACGCTATACATCATTTCAGTAATTGTGTACAACTTTGTCACCTTATCCTTCCATACACCAAATATATAGTGTATCCTAGATACCAGACACCCACCCGGCCTCAACCACCGATAAAATTCCTTTCTTTGACGCATCACTCATTATTATCAGTTTAGCATTATTGTCATTTAACTAATTACATTTTTTTATTTCTTTTCAAAATTTATCTATCTATATTTATTTCCCTAATTTTTGTTTTCGTATCTACATTCCGTACCCTTTTGGTATATTACTATTTCTCTCACATTCTGCGATATACATATTTATATATAACATCTCAGTCCCACCGCCATATCGATAATTCACTCAGTCATGTAAGAAACTTCGGTGTGTTCCCACCTCCCGAACCACATGACTCATTCTCTTTAGCATGAAATAGGTTTAAGACCGAAATATTGTGTATTTTCGTGTTCCTGATATATGTTCTTCTCCCGTCGCTGCCTTCAACTTTGGTGAGTGATGAGTCATTTTCCCTTTCTTTGTAATTTACAGAATTTTTTTAGTTACCAAATTCCAAGAAGAAAATTCTTTCACAGAGTAAAATGGATTTTGAAGAACGAACTCTTTCAGTTAGTATTTAAAGTGGTTTGGTTTTCGTAGATAACATTTTATTTCTTGTGGTAGGACATTGAATAAACCGAGCGTGGTGGGTGAAAGGTTAATGTTCTGGCCTCGCATTAGGGAGGACGCGGGTTCGAATTCCCGTCCGGGCATCCAGATTTGGGTTTTGCATGGTTTCCCCAAATCACTACAGGCGAATGCCGGGATGCTTCCTTCAAAAAGTCAATGGCCGAATTCCTTCCCGTTCCCTGTCCCCAGTCCCATCCCGCCTCTGACGATCTTAGCCGTTGACGAGGCGTAAAGCAATAAGAAAATAAAAAAACCATTGAATAAGGAAGCTCCAGTAAACGTTATCCCTTACTGTACAACTGATAATGACTTGTAATCATTGTGAATGTTGTATTTATTCGTAGTATTATGGCTATGAATATCAGCTTTAAGATTGAAGTGTTCAGGATGTTCCACTACAAACGATAATAGGGAGTAAGCATACCGTGCTGGCATTGTTAGTAGACCTAAATTTCAAAACAGATTTCTGCAAGACGTCTGTGAACTTGTTCCACAAATAACTCTTAGAGCACGCTTTTTTTTATTTAAATACCCTATGTACTTGTGAAGAGTTTCCTCAGAATGAGATACCATAAGTGAGCAGGGAGTGAAATTATGCAAAATATAGTTTCTTTATTAGCTATTCTTGATATTACCCTGAGTGAAAATGTTGCAGAACTCAGTTTTTAAGAAGTTTACGAATATGTTGCTTCCAGTTCAATTTTTTATCTACATATACACCAAGGAATTTGGTGAAACTGCTTTCATTGATTGCTTTTCCTTCCGATACCACAGTATAGCTTTCCATTGTTTTATTTTTTGTAACAAATTGAAGTAACTGTGTCTTTTATATATTAAGTATTAATGTGTTAGCACTACACCAATTTTTTTAATTTTCTTTAGAGTATCATTTGCTGTGTTTTCAAAGTTTTGTGCTAATGGGTGTTTCAACGATATGCTAATATCATCTGCAAAGAGCACCATATATTCACTATCACCTAATATACGTGGGAGATCATTTATACAAATTAAGAATAATAGAGGGTCAAGAATGGAACCCTGGTCACCACATTTAAACAAGAGAAACCACTGCTCAGTACTTAACTTCTACAAAATATGTTTCAGAGTTGGTTTACGGAAGCAAAAAAATAACTTTACATTTTATTTAGGAATCGAAAATCCGAGTGCTTGATATTTCACTGATAAACATTGTATTGAAGTACACAGGAGAACCTTCTTCTCCGTACTTAATTGCTACGTGTTTTCCAAAGGAAGTTTGCTGAAATGAAAAAACCCGAGACTGATCGACTGTGGTACCCTAGAGTTCCTCTGGGCAGTCCACGTATCGGGAGCAGTTCCATTGCCATAACTCCATTCCCCGCACCACTTGGCTCCGACCGCACTCGTGCCCCCCCCCCCCCTGTCTTTCTTTTGCTCGATTTTCCTTAGGGCCGACAGTTCTCCGTATTTCCAAGTGGGTTTGCTTCAATTCTACCTGCGTTTCACATTCTCTGCTTCAACTTTTTTTTTCCGTGTGGCTACTTTGGCATTTTCATTTTGAAAGTCTCAAGTTTTCCATATTTACTTTTATTGGCCATGAAATGTTTTTAAATTTTCCAGTGTAGTGTATTTCATATGAAATTATATTATTTTGCCTCAGTTCACGGGACAAAAAAGAGACGTATGGTCTCTTAAGTCACTTGGCGCACACAGAATAGTAGTTTCGCTACCCGACCAATCGCGTCCCTTCCCATGTCGTGCGAGGGGTCGGGAGAGATGCCCGCTAGTATACTTGGTCCTTTCCAGATCACGAAATGCGAGGAGGGAGGCAGCGAAGGCTGGCAGCAACCCCGAAAAACGGTCAGACCCAAACAGTTGATAAACTCAATTGAGCAAGCGGCAACAGAAAATCCGTTTGGCGCACTGGATGAAGACATACACATAGAGCAACAGCAGCCAACACTACCTGAGGCTCCGACGGGGTACAGTCGTCGTATCCCTCCAATCATAGTCCACTATGAAGGAAGCGTGCATATCCTTGGACAAGAATTGGAGGCATTCTGCGAGGCCGCGTTTGACTTCAAGCCTATGGAAAATGGGCTACAGATCAAGCTAAGAACAGTCAAGGACTATAAACAAACCACCACATACCTACTGGGGGAAGGGATACAGTATTTTACGTACTCACTAGCGTCTGAAAAGAAAGTGCAGCTTGTGGTCAGGGGACTGCCACTGTGGATGCCCCCAGCGGATGTGAAGAATGCTTTGGAGGCAGGCGGCTACACCATAGAAGCAACAGAACAACTAAGGGCACCCGCCAATCCAACGAGAAACCTACCTGAGCGCCCCATACCACTCTTCATGGTGACTCTAATGGACACTGCTGAAAACAGGTCCATACTAGACATTAATCGTCTTCTTAACATGAATGTGACGATAGAGAAAAAGCGGAAAACTAATGCCCCACTGCAATGTTTCCGCTGCCAAGCGTTCGGGCATATCAGTCGGCACTGCAGGCTGCAGGTGGCATGCGTGAGATGCAGTGGACAACACTCATCGAAGGAGTGCCACCTCGTCAAAGGAGTTGGGCAGCCAACCTGTGCGAATTGCAAAGGCCCCCACGTAGCCTCGTACAGGGGTTGTCCGAAATATCAAGAGGAGAGGAAAAGGCAGGCTGGAAAAACTACCAGCAAGAACAACAACAATCAGAGAGATCAACCTAGTCCAGCGAATCCTAATCCACCACAAGCTAATACCAACCAACCGCCAAACAACTCAGAGGCAGAACCCAACAATGAGGTCAACTCCCCGACCTCGGAAGAAACAACAGCACTGGCAGAAATGAGGATCCTGATCAGCCAGCTAAACGACGTAGTGAAGGGGCTCGGCACCATCACAACTCAACTTAGAGACGTTGTAATGGCAGCGCTGCAGACTTCCAAAACACAATCCACCGCAGGTCACCAAAACCAAGATGGCTGCTAGACCACTGGAAGGCCTCAGGATCTGCGCATGGAATGCGAACGGCCTGCACAAGCAGCGCAACGAGCTCCAAACGTTTATGTTGGAGTTTGGAATCGACATCTGTCTGGTCAGTGAAACTCATCTCAAGCAGGGCATCAGGGTCTCAGTCCCAAACTACCTGTGCTATCGCCGGGACAGACCAACGGCTGGAGGCGGAGTTGCGGTGTATATTAAGAAGTCCATTAAGCATCACACCACAGCTCTTCCAAACTTCGCCAGCATAGAAGCAGCAGCAATAGTGGCAGCAACGACAGCAGGACCAGTAACAGTAATTGCGGCTTACCATCCACCAGGAACAACTCTTTCCGCTGCAGACGTGGCAGCCCTGAACACCATCCCAGGGAAAATCATACTAGGAGGGGACCTGAATGCCAAACACACAGATTGGCACAGCAGGACATCCAACCCAAGTGGAAGGGTACTCCAGAGAGAGAGTCAACGAAGAGGCTTTGCTGTCTGGGGCCCTGAGAAGCCAACACACTTCCCAGCTAATGAGAGATGCAGGCCAGACGTTCTCGATATCTTTGTAACAAGAGATGTCCCAGCCAGGCCATATCTCCAGTCGGTCCCGCAGCTCTCTTCTGACCATAATCCCGTACTGTCAGACTGGGAGGTGGAGGGAGACAGGGAAGAAAACGGCGGCAAGAACTACGCCAAAACAAACTGGGATCAGTTCAGAGACGAACTCCAGCAGCAAATGGAGGAACAACTGCAGCACCCAGTACTAGATCCAGATGAAGCCGCAAGTCGCTGGTCAGAAGACACGCTAAATGCTGCCGACAACG
Source organism: Vandiemenella viatica (assembly GCA_031002005.1). Taxonomy (NCBI): domain Eukaryota; kingdom Metazoa; phylum Arthropoda; class Insecta; order Orthoptera; family Morabidae; genus Vandiemenella; species Vandiemenella viatica. Next base: position 71,204,279 of record CM061921.1, on the reverse strand, counting down.
CTGCTCCTCAGAAGAGGAAATTCCAGGTCCGGCAACTCCCCGCCGAACTGCTAGAGCTTATAAAGGAGAAAAACAGGGTCAGGAAGAGCTGGCAGCAAACGAGGGATAGAGTTTACAAGTCGCTCCTTAACAAACTTCAACGCGAGCTGAAGGTGAAGCTTGAAACCTATCGGAACCAGCAATGGGATGACCGAGTGGCTCAGTTACGAGTGGAAGACGGGACAGCGTGGAAGCAAACCCGTCAGTTCACAAGAGCCAGAAACCGCACACCGGCGTTGCACAGCGCGCAGGGCCTCGTCTACACGGCAGAAGACAAAGCCAATGCGCTGGCGGACGTGTTTGAAGAGAACTTCCGACCAGTAGCTGAGCCATACGACGACGACCATATTGAAGACGTACACCAACAGCTGCGCCGCTACTGGGCCACAAACGAAGGCGTGGAAGACGAAATAGGGGAGGTCGACACGCAGGAAGTAGAGGAGATGCTACGGAAGACTCAGGTGAAGAAGGCTCCAGGCTGCGATGGGGTAAATAACCTCATGCTACGGCAACTACCACCCGCAGCAGTAGAGCGTCTGGCCCAGATCTTCAACAACATTTTGAGAAGGCGCAAGTTCCCTGCTGCCTGGAAGCAGGCAGACATAGTCGCTCTCCCAAAACCGGGCAAGGACCAGACGTTTCCACAGAACTACAGGCCCGTTTCACTGCTACCGGCAGTCTCGAAGACCTTCGAGAGACTACTGCTTCGACGGCTGATGGTACATGTAAACCGACTGCAGATCATCCCGGACGAACAGTTTGGTTTTCGTCCAAAACACTGCACCACTCACCAGCTGTTGAGGGTGGCGGAGGAAGCAACGGATGCCTTCAACCGCAGACGACACTGCGGAATGGTGCTGCTAGATGTCGCAAAGGCCTTCGACACCGTGTGGCACGAGGGACTCCTGCTGAAACTAAAAGCGGTAGGAATACCAAGGCCATATATTGAGTTAATACGCAGCTACCTCAGGAGGAGGTCCTTCAGAGTCAGAGTGGAGAAGTCGTGGTCATCGAGGAGACGAGTGAGGGCGGGAGTGCCGCAGGGGTCGGTACTGGGTCCGATCCTCTTCATCATTTTTGCTGCGGACATCCCCAGGCCGATCGACGTCTACTCGGCGTTCTACGCCGATGACACGGCCTACTTCACCTCCTCATGGAGCCCACTGGTAATCGCAAGAAGACTACAAGCAGCTCTAGACCAGCTTGAGGAGTGGGCAACTCTCTGGAGGGTCAAGATCAACCCCACAAAGTCACAGGCAATATTACTCAGCCGAAGAGGGACTCCGAGACAACTGGGCCTGACGCTGTTCGGGGAACCAATTCCGCAGAAGACCACAGTGCGCTACCTGGGCGTCACGATCGACCAACGACTGACCTGGAAGCAGCACGTGGACGATGTATGCAGCAGAGTAAACAGGCGACTGGGAGCATTATACCCGGTGCTGAACCATGCCTCGTCCCTGCCACCACGCTGTGGAGTTCACGTGTACCAGGCGCTCGTGAGGCCCATCATGGAATATGCAAGCCCAGTATGGGCTTATGCTGCCAAAACACACCTGAAAAAGCTCCAGGTGCTGCAAAACCGCTCCCTAAAGCGCGCGCTTCACCTTCCACTGGCGTTCCCGACAGCAGACCTTCACCAGATGTCCCAGTGTCCGAGGTTGATGACGAGGATGGTGGCTGCTGCTCACAAATTCTACGAAACTGCGGCAACATCCAGAAACATACTGGTAAGCGGACTGGGAGACTACGACCAAGAAGGACTGCGCCATGATAGACCGAAGGCAATCTTGAACAGGTAGCAGCATGGAAGATGCGGAATGGCCAAGACGCAAAGCATGGGTAAAGTGAACCAAAAAATATATGAATAAAGAAACCAGTGTTAAAGACTCCAGTGTAAATAAACCATAAGACAAACTAACCTGTAAAATCATTAGGGCAAATAGAAGTTAAGAAATCAAAAAATGCTATGAAAACTCTAAACCGAAGATAAATGTAGGGGTATATGTCGCCAACAGGGTGACAGGCACCTCTCCCCAATCACAGCCAACGCCTCCGGCGTTGGTAGCAATGTTGCTCTCCTGCTGTACATCCGCTGACAACAAACACAGCTTACGCCAAGCCAGTTGCGAGTGGAGTTTACGCCAATTTTCACAACCATGGGAAGAAGAAGTAGAAAACGTTCGGCAGCATCCGATGGAAAACCAGCGGATGACTGGAGGGCACGTAACCGAGCAGCATTGGAGGAGTACGAGAGGATGAGGCTAAATGGGGAACTGCGGTTCCTGAACAGCCCGCAACCACAACCTACTCCGACCTCGCCAGAACTAGAAACTTCCGAGGTGGAAGTCTCCGGCAGAGGAAGGGGAGGAGGAAGACATGTCGGCTGGCCACACTACGGAAGAAGAGGGGACAGTGGCCGCCTTTAGTGATGAAGACACCGACAGTGACGAGGGCCCTGTCCTTCCCCTCACTATCACCTATGAGGGAAACTGCCCGTTATGTGTTGCCCATCAAGGGACGGGGTGCGCATCTGCGCATCCTGCCCCAGCGATCTCGCGGCGATAGAGGAATTTCTGGGAAGCCAAAATATTCCATTTCAAGCAGACGACCTCCGCCGCCTCAAGAAACAACACGTCGTCCGCGGGCTCCCGGTAGAAACCAAGGAGACGGTAGTGGCCGCCAAGTTCGCTAGCCATGGCGTGGAGGCGAGCCGCGTATACGAGATGAGGAGGACGGGTACAGAGGAAAAGATTCCTTCAGAAGACTCAACAGTCCTGAGAACAGTCAAGATTCTGGCGGGGAAACCCGTCAGAATCAAGAAGAAGCAGCCACCACCTGAGTACACCCAGTGTTTTAACTGCCAGGGGTTCCAACACCGCTGCTGGCAGTGCACCAATGCAACCCGCTGCCTAAGATATGGAGGACCTCACAGACTCTCAGGATGCCCGCAGCCGCGAGAACAAACATGGTGCTGCAACTGCGACCCTGCTGACACTTCGCACCGGGCAGCGTGGCTCTTTGCGCTGAGGCGCCGCACTCGGGTAGGGAAGTACAATGTGGCCGGGCACGAGCCAAGGTCCTCTTTTTTTATCTGCTTTATGTCTCTCAACAGCGAGGTCTTAAGAGACGGGAATGGATGGGGGCAAGGAATTCGGCCATGGCCTCTTTAAGGAAGCATCCCGGCATTTGCCTGGAGTGATTTGGGAAACCATGGAAAACCCAAATCTGGATGCCCGGACGGGGATTCGAACCGCCGTCCTACCGAATGCGAGGCCAGAACGCTATCCGTTACACCACCACGCTCGGTCCAAGGTCCTCATGCACCGGCCGTCCTGGCTGCAGTTTTTAGGCGGTTTCTGCAGCCATCAAGGCGTATGACGCGACTTTCTCCAACCTCTGCCTCAGAAACTACACATTTAACAAAAAGAAATTCACTTATCACACACAGAACATAGATACACATTTAGCAGACAAATGGCAACACTTCACTTCCTCCATTAGTACTTAGTACGAGTTGGCAGTATCTCGTAATGTTGGTGTGCGGCAGTAAAAACCAAAGCTCCAAATTTGACCTTGCCAGTAATGAGCAAAACTCATCAAATGTTGGGAAAAGGTGGTGAGGAAAAGGAGAGTTAGATTTTAAAAAATTTCATACCTGCTGAAAAGTAACAATACACACCGTTCGATTAACACGGCTTTGCGTCGCGATTCGTTTAGTGAATCACACTCACTTTAATATGGTGACGGAAGAACAGGTTTCAGTGAAACGTGACAAACATCATGTGCTGACCAAAACATCCAATTTTACACGTGAAATAGCAGTTGCTCAAGGTGGCTTTAAGACCACGTATACGAATTACTCTCTTTCAATAATAATAGTTTTTTATTATTATTATGGCTTTACTCCGTCGACGTCGAGGGCATTAGAGGCGGGAAAGGACAGGAGGCAAGGAACGGGAAGTAATTTGGCTATGGCCTTTATAATGAACCATCCCAATATTCGCCTGGAGTGATTTAGGGAAACGACGGAAAGCCCAAATATGGATTGCCTGAAGTGGATTCGAACCCGCGTCCTTCCGAATGCGAGACCAGAACGTTACCGCTCATCCACCAAGCTCGGTATAATTGTTTTTGCTTTGTAGAGTTGTCATGGAACATTATTATTATTTTCTTATGGTTTTACAACATTACGTTATTAAAGGCGAGAAAGGACTGGGGCCAAGAAAATGGAAGCGATTCAGCCCTGGTATTTTGAAGGAACCGTCCCAGCATTCACCTGGAGTGATTTCGGGAAGCCATGGAAAATCGCAGTCCTGATTTCCGGTCCGGTGTTCGAACCATCATATTCGCGAATGTCCAGTCCAACTGTCAACCGCTCTTCCACAAGGCTCGGTTGAAATCAAACATATCTTTCCAAATCAACTGCAGTTTCTCCGTTTCGGATTGAAGCGAACGATGACTACTCTTGACACCGCAGACGTATATCGACATAATTTAACGTTATCTTCGTCTAAAAAATAGTCTTCTGTGACTTTATACTTTATGCACAAGTTCCGTAAAAGACGTCGGAAGATTTTGCTTCTTTAATAATTTTTATTATTTTATTAATACCGGGGGCGGCTCAGGCGGTAGAGCGTCTACTACGCCCCCGACGACCGGGGTTCGATCCCCGACGAAGCGGATCTTTCCTCGAAGCTGATCGTCAGGAACGGCCCCCAGGTACACTCAGCCTGCTATCAAATAAGTACCGTGGAGGAAACTCAGCGAGAAGGGAAAAAAAACGCCGGACCATGTCGTCCACCACGGCACGTCCACTCTAATGCACACGGTCAGGAAATAGGAATGCGGAGCCCTACCTCCGCTAATACTACGGGAATACGGCTTGAAAGCTGTGAAAACCCACTGCCGTTATCCTTTACCTTCTATTAATATCGCCTAAAATTATTCAGTAGACCTCCAATGTAGTCAACATCCGTAGTTATACTCGTTGTAATTGATATAAATGAGAATGAATTACCTAGCGTGGTAGGTGAGCGGTAACGTTCTGGTCTCGCATTCGGGATCACGTGGGTTCGAATCCCCGTCCGGTATCCAGATTTGGGTTTTCCATGGTTCCGTCATATCACTCCAGGAGAATACCGGGATGCTTCCTTCAAAAGGCCATGGCCAAATTCCTTCCAGTTCTTTACACCCAGTTCTTTCCCTGCTCTAATGACCTCGATGTCAACGGGGCTTCAAGCCATAAGGAAAACAAAAAGAATGAATTGCTGTTTCTATTATATTACGAATATTACCAACAAGTTAATCCGCGAACTATAGGTATTAGTGCCTGACTTTTAATTCAGTTAAGAGCTTAATAACTTACAAACTGTTTCTTTTCTTGAGAAACCTATCACCAAGTCCAGAGATACAAATGCAAGAAGTGCTTTTGTCTGCGAGTCATCGCCGCAGCTGAAGATAAGGAGTTGCAGCATCACTGCAGCACTTAAACCTGATAAGCTGTGGCGGCTAGACTCACTGCGGCAACAAGAAATACAGCTATCACAGACAGGGGAAATAATATCAAATATACTGGAAACACTACAAATATAACATTAAAGAAATTAAACAGTTGTTAAATGCAAATAAATTAATGTTTACTTCATAAAGTAAAATTCAAATCGTCGTATTAAATAACACAAAGAACAGCTATAATATCATGCGGTAGAGGAAATCAATTAACAAGAGAGATTGCATATAAATTACTGGGTGCTTTCAGAGATAACATCTTAAACTGATACTAACACATTCAACAATTTAAAAAAAAAAAAAACTAAAGGGTCGCAACTTTTTCGTTAAAATGAATGGCAACTATAAACTATGTACAAAACAGGCATTAATTTCCTACTTACTTTTTGGAGAAATTCTTCACAAGTACCGGTAGATTATATAGATCACAGCTACGTGCTCTAAGAATTCTATCCCGAATAAGACCATGGATCTCGAGCATAAGTCTGTTTGCAAAGTAGTTTTTCTCTCAATACTCAATATGTATACTTTCTACTTTCTAGAATCAGCAGAAAATTCTGTGCACTGCAATCTCAATGCTGACATTTTTGTACTGCTGTCATTTCCGGTTAAAGTAATTATAAGTAGTACGGTGATTAGATTTTATTAGAGTTACTATTTTCGGTTGGCATCAAACTAAGTGGACACTATTAATGTTATTATTTTAACAAAAACAATCAAGCAGAACGTTTCCCGTCTTTGTAGCTCGTTATCTGTTATCAATCGCATACGCTATGTCACGCATAACATTTTTCATCACTCTTAACTCAATTTTTGTACAAAGAGTTGAACATTTAAGTTTTTCATTACAATTACGTAACTGAGGGAAATTAATGTGTTAAATTATTTCGCTTTTTGCACTATTTATAAAGTGAAAATTTAGATATTTATCTACTGTTATATAAGTCGAGGTCCACGATAGTCGACACATAAAGTCAGCCCGAACTTTTTCAGTAGTAAAAACTATTTTCTTTTTATTTAAAAAAAGGAAAATCAACATGAAAATTAAATTATTCAATTGTTTTATTAAATAAGGGAAAAAGTATTACATTTTATTTTATTCTAAATTAGAAAAATTTAAGTCTCCTAAAAATGTTAACTCATAAAAGATATTGCACGAAAAACACGTTTGCATACATTGACAGGTAAAATAAATACAAGAGAAAGAAGTAGTGCGAGATTAAAGTTAAGTGGGTGTTCATAAATACTCAAGCTTCCCTAACACTGCCTGACAAAAAATAAAAACAAAAATGAAGTAGCCGGAAAGAGAGGAGAATACGAATCAAAACTTAATGGATTGAGAAGGTATGTGATTTTATTTTAGGGATTAAAAAAGCAAGTAAAATTAAAAAAAAAAAAAGAAACTTGGTGCTAGCCCACTTAACACCCGTCTAGCCTGGATGCATACACCAACCGGATTGGTGCCATAAAACCATTGCATCTTCTCCTGAAGTAAGCTAACCCACAACTGTTGTAACTGGTAGTTGATATCCTGGATACTGGCATTGGGACGGAGTTGACGTCCGAACTAGTCCCGCACATGCTCTATAGGGGACAGAGTTCCCTCAGTCACTACCAGCCGTAACCTGAAGTCATACCCGATGGCTCCCCGCACCATGACGCCAAGAATAACAAAGGCTGTGCCTCTAGAAAACATTGGAAGACCTCTCCCCAGGTCACCGCCATACTCGTCAATGATGGTCATTCGAGGTAATGCAGAACCGCGACTCATCGCTGAACACAGAGCGGCGGCATTCATCAGCAGTATTATGAATCGCTGTTCTGCACTAACTCGGAATAGCATCGTTGGCGAATATGGTGGTTACCTTGGGAGATGTCCCTCTCTTCCAATGCCCTGCCTAATGTGGTGAGGAGTTTGCAGGCCGCCTTCGAATAACGGCGGGTACCACTGCTTCCCCGGCCTGAACGTTCGCCAGACATGTCGCCCATCGAACGTGTCTAGGAAATGGTCGGTCTGCATCTTTTTCGTTCTGGTCATTCTGCATCTATTGTCGATGCTTTGTGGACGCGCCTACAAACAGCGTGGCAGTGTGTTCCCCAGCAACATATCAAGGCTTCACACCATACTGAATTCACACCATCAAAGTACATCTACTATTCTGTAATTCTAATCATTTGTGCACTGTCATGTTCCTAATTTTTTGAATAAATTTCATTGCAATAAAACTTTTCGTTCGCTTAATAATAAGTAGTTTTCTACATAGCCTTCACAATTATTCTGTATGGGGTCCCCATCAAAAGGGGTTAACGGAGGCATTAGAGAAGGTCCAAAGAAGAGCCGCCCGATTCGTGACAGGTATATATAGTTGGAGGGAAAACGTAAGTGCGATGTTGAAGGAGTTAGGTTGGGAAGACCTGGAACACCGAAGGCGGTGTTCTCGACGGAAGCTAATTGAAAAATTCACGACTGACGTATTTCGGAATGACATGCAGCAAATATTGCTATCAGCAACATTCATATCTCGGAATGACCGCGAGGGTAAGATAAGATAAATCAGGGCCAGAACCGATTCATTTCTGTACTCATTTTTCCTACGAGCGATTAGGGAATGGAATAGAAAGGATTTACCGGGCGAGTAAACTTAAAATCCGACGGGAGTAGCTTTCGATAAAGCACTCCGACCATCCTGATCTGGGTTTTCCATGGTTTTCCCGGATCACTCCAGGCGAATGCTGGGATGGTTCCTCACAATAGCCCATGGGCGCCTCCTGCCATATCCCGCATAACCCTTCCAAACCATCACCCTTTTCGATAGGTGCAATGCACCCTCCGCCACACACATTTAGTGAATCGCGGAGTAATAATAATAATTATTATAATTATAATTATCGACACATTTTTGTCCAGCATAATAGCATATTTATATTTTTCCTTCATAAGATTTGTTGAAGGTGTGCATAGGTAATTTTACTTTTTGTACAGTACAAAACAATCCAGCTGCCCTCCAATTGTGAAATTCGATTTGGTGTCCCTTTTTTTGAATGCGAAAACTGGCTGTCATTTATCATCATATATCTGAGGCCATGAGTGATGGTCAGTCAAGTTGTTTAACGGAATCGTGACACTGTGTGAAGAACAATTTATCGAGCGATGATCTGGTGGGTACGGTGGAAGCAAACATTCCTGCAAACAATTTCTTTGTTTTCCTTGGAATTGCCACTAGCACCGCTGAATCATGACAGTTCGTTTACGGTAACGGTATCGGTAATCGTGCTCAAGTTAGGAACCGCAGTTGTTTACTATGGGTGACAAAACCAGGAAACTATAGTCCAGTAAGTTTCATGTTTTCCGACACAAGATATTCCTTGCTGGCCAGCGTTTCACCACGACGATGATGTCGGAACATAAAAGCAGGAGTCGTTCTCATAACTGGCGGTGAATTATAAAAAAAGAGGATAGAGAAACTGGCACTACGTCTTGATGATATCTTAATAGAGTTGGAAATTATGTACTAAAATAATTAAAATGTGGAGAATACAAAGAAAAGAGAATGCTTTGTAAATATTTTCTCCTTTCTTTTTCTTCATCTTAGGAACATGTTTAAAACAACAACACGTTATCTCCTTTGATTCTGAACATATATCATTCATTTCTTTTTTTAAGTGAAAACTTATACAGGCATGCTAGGCGATGTTTGGACGGGGCTAAATCTATGAGTTAGCGACTTCCCGTCACCGACATGCTATGACGTATGATATACGCGTTGGACGGTTTTTGGATGGGTAAAATCTTATGAGTTCGCATCACCAACATGCTAATGTTAACAGTATATCTGTAGCTATAAGTATGACGTATTGCGCTTGGACAACAGTGAAAGTATAGATTTTATTTGTATCTAATATAAAAAATGAATTAAATACAAATCCACAGTTTTTATCCGATTTTGATAGTATTTAGCACACGTATACGTCAAAAGAAGACGGTCTGGTAGTTCAGCGGTTAAGACGGTTACTTCCAAAAGTTTCTCTCTCCGGTTGTGGGTTCAAATCTCGTGGTGAGCAGGGATTTTTAGGAGTTGTATTTGATTATATGAATTGCGCCGGGACGTTCTTTGGTTCTGATTCCACGTTAAACTGTAAGCCCCTCAGGAAAGCAATTTTCCTTCCTTCCTCTGATACAATAGCTTTGTACATCTCCTTCTGGAAGATTCGACCAACCTTCGGGTTGTGGACTAAGTCAGATTTTTAGTTCTTGAAGTGAAAACTTCTTTAGGTGCGTTTGTCAATTTATGGATGGGAATGCTAAAGTTAACAGTATATCTGTTTCGGTCCGGTGGCTCAGTGGTTAAGGTGTCCACCTGGAGAACGAAAGGTCCCCGGTTTGAATCCTTGTCCAGCTTGCTGTGTACTGTGAAGTACGGCAGAACGCTTTCGTGGTTTGGATTCCACGATAAACTGTAGATCCCCTGTACCTGGTAGCACTACAGGGTCGGGTAAAGGTGGCAAAGACAGGGGCAGAATACACAACTAATAGAAACGCTGTCATCAGGTCATTCCGACCATATGGAAGTATAATTATTTGGTATATCTGTAGTTATAAGAATGACTTGTTGCGCGTATGATATTCATAGTTTTAAGTTTTCAATCCCTGTCGGCAGTCCCCAGTGACTGGCAATTGGTGTGTGTGCATTATTATCACATTGTTACATAAAGAAATATACATGTAAATTTTAAACACATATCTGCGTTTAGAACATACTCAACTGTCTTTTGCGCCCCATGCGCGGGTTCGCAAGATACGGGTAGGTGAGAAGCCTGATAATCGGGAGGACGCGAGTTTAATCCCCGATTTCACCCTAGATTTTAATTTTTTGTTGTTTCCAGACATCGCTCCACAAAACTACCGGCATTGTTCCCTAGCATAGGACACTGTCGGACTCCTTCCCATTCCGTGTCCACCCGACTATAATAATCTCGACGTCGACGAGCTTGTACTCTTCTACGGTGATCTACATCTCTGCAATCGCACTGAGGAGTGTCTGTTTTTCGGCTGAGGTAGAGTGATTCAGCACATCTGCCACTGTTTGTTCTGATTCTGCTCAGATCCGCACAGATACGCTCGGTGGTTTTTCTGTGATGTCGTGATTTTGTGGACATGACTTTTACAGCCACACTCTCATCAAAGTCTCGAATATTTGGTTAGTTCTTGCAGAGCCTTGGCTGCTCTCGTTGACGGAATTCTGGAGCGGAACCTGTTGATGTTTGCCATCGATTTCGAGATTTACCTTCTAATAAGGGCATTTTCGTGGATGAGCATTGTGATGTAATACAAGTAGCAAGTTATGGTTTTAATATTAGCGATGTTAACCACACTGGGACCTAACACTCTCCAGCGAAGTACTGACATGCAGATCCCTGAGTTTCTTTAACATAGAGACAGGGGAACCCCAGTCACGACCTAAGGAATACGCAGATATTGGAGGTGAAAATTCTTTTGAATGTTAATCACGATTCAATTTTTTTTTCTGTGTAAGAAAGGCATCTATATAGTACAGATTGTGGAATAAATTGAATGAGAACCTTTTTTTCCATTATACTGTATAACTAATGTAATATTTGAGATCTTCATTTGTAAATATACATATTATAATTATGTTCTGTGGTATTAGCACTGATTTATACATTATTTGTTAGTTCTGAATTAAGACATAAAACACAACAGAAGTCTAATATATGTGAACAAACACCTAGATACCAGTTTTTCCAAGAATCTTTGCAGTGTAACATCAACTTTTGTCCTTTAACTTTTTGTTAGTTCCTTTTGATCATTAAGTTTAGTCAAATTCAATATTTCACTTAAAAAATTAATTGGAGTTGAGATTATTCTGTCGTATTAATTTTATAATCGACGCTTAGTATGTCTGGTACTTCGTTACCGTTACGTCAGAATCCAGCTTGGTCCTACAACAACACATGACATTCTGTGATGTAAAGAAATAAATTCGTTGTATTACTATTACTATAAACAGACACTACTAAAGCATTCTTTCCATTTTCTAAAACGTACTGCAACAGAATATTTGTGAGAACGAAGTCTTTCACGGCGTATCGATGATATGAAGTCTTCACGGGTTCTCCGCCGTATAGTGTTGAAGAAAGACAACAATTAGCTTTCGGCGGCTAGCTCTGCCGTAGCTCTGGTGCTCCCTTCAAAACATCAGACCTGTAGATGGCGGCAGAGCTAGCCACCGAAAGCTCTTTGTTGCCTTTCTTCAACATCATATGGCGGAGAACCCGTGAAGACTTCATATCAGCAGATTATTTATTTAATACTTTATCTTTTTTTGCTTCTTTTACGTCTTGTCGACGGCGGTATCAATAGAGGTGGGAAAGGACGCAGGTGGGGTAATGAACAGGAAGAAATTCAGCCATGGCCTTCTAAAGGATGGAGTGATTTGGAGAAACCATTAAAACCCCAAATCTGGAAGGCCGGAGGGTGATTCGAACCCTCGTCCTTCCGAATGCGAGGCCACTGCGTTACCGATCACCTACCACGCGTGATAGATTGACGTGCAGCTGTTTGACGAAACGCAAATCGATATTCAATTGAAAAGTATTATTATTATTATTATTATTCCGGGATTCATTAAAAGTGTGTGGCGGAGGGTGCATTGATCTGAAAGGGTAATAGTTTGGAAGGGATGTACGGGATATGGCAGGAGGCGCTCATGGGATATTGTGAGAAACCATCCCGGCATTCGCCTGGAGTGATCTGGCAAAACCCAGATCAGGATGGCACCCCCACATGAATTCAGTTTGCTACCACCATGTTACTACTGCAAGGCCATATATCGGGCTGAAAGATTCAGTCTCCCCTACAGCTACAACAACAGACCGATAGAACGAGTTAAAATAGCATTAAATGTCGGTGAAAGACTTGTCCTCAGTTAAATAACGAGTGACAGCAATAATTTTCTAAAATTACAATATGTCGGAAAATGGAGTTATATGACGGTGATTATAGTCCAAAGCAGAATAGCTCCGGGCTCTTGACCATCAAAGAGCCTCTCTAGTAAACCAGGATATTAACACAGCATTCATCATTAACTGTTTTCCTATCATAGTTTAACAACTCACAATGTTCTGGCTATAAGTTTGCAATTCCAATGGTAAAATATATCTTTCTAATCTTATAGTGTTAACGACTAGATAGAGCCAATGAATAGCAAATGTTTCTTTTCAGCTTGTTTTTATTTACCTTTAAAAACAACTAAGCTAATAATTTCACAAACTTGCATTAGTAAACTGTTGGTACGTGGTAATTCCTTTAATGTTATGATTTAATAAGTTTCGCAAGGCTGTCAGCTTAAAGCAATTTTTATTAATAGGTCTATGGAAAAAGTGATGAGTAGATTAACTATTCCGGTATGAATTCTTGGGATAGTAAGAGAAAAGAAGAATAAACTTCCTTGACGAAAATAATACAAGGTTTTTTTTTTTAATGTAGCTGGATACTTGTAGGCTTTTCTTGTAATCACGCTGTGTTTTCCATGGTTTCCCCAAATCACTCCAGGCATATGCCAGGATGCTTCCTTCAAACAGGCCATGGCCGAATTCCTTCCAGTTCCTTGTCCCCAGTCCCATCCCGCCTATAATGACCTTAGCAGTCGATGAGGCGTGTATATATATATATATATATAAATATAAAATTGTAATCACACAACCTCGTTATGTTAGTAATTATTATAGTACGAGTTTTTCAAAAGTGTATATCGCGAGCGTTCAGCTTAGAAAGATTTTCTTGTTTTAAACCGTTACTTAATGTTGAGCTCCTGAACTGAAGGGTCATGTTCAAGAGGAGAGGAAGCAGATTAAATAGATTATACTTTAAACAATTATTTTCTGGTTCGAAGATTCCGATCAACGGTAGACTTCATTCATCCAAGATTTTGCACAGTGTTAGCTACTTCTCTATGTATTACTGGTGTTTGTTTAGACTCAAGTTCACTTTAAAGGAAAGGCATATCGTTGAATTGAGACTTCCTTTCTTTCAGTAATCATATTATCATCGTTTTCGTGACTAACCAAAACTTTTCTGATTCCTGAGGTCAGGTGGCGACCTGAACTATGTATCTGGAGCTTGAAGAAGCACGCCAAGACCTAAAGACAACTGATTTCCGTAAATAAAGTATTAAATTTACAAACAAACAAAGAAAACGAAACTCGCTATAACAGATAAGTTCGGGAAAAAAATGAAATGTCAAATATGGTGCAAAAATACACACAAAATACCTGAAAAGCTATACAAATAGTTTCATAACGTTCTGCGTTATATAATAATAATTCCGTATGATCATAATGACCTGCTGATAGGAGTTCTACTGACAGCGCATTCCACCCCTATCGTAGCCACCTTAACCTATCCCGGCAATCCTATCAGGTACAGGTGACCTACAGTTTTGGAACCCGAACCACGGACGCGTTCTGACGTACTTCACATTACACAGCAAGCTGTGCCAGAATCGAAAATCGGGTTAAGTGCCTATGAAAATCCCCGCTGAGACAGGGATTTGAACCGAGGACCTTTCGATTCCCAGTCAGACACATTAACCACTGAGCCACCAGCCCGCTCGTTCTGCGTTATGTAGTACATATAAGATTGCACGAATGATAATTTTCTGAGTTATGCGAACTATATCATTTTTGGACAGAATATTCCAACTTCACTGACAAATGATAAAAAGTTAAAAAATTAAAAAAAAAATCTGTTTCGAAGGTGTGAACCGACTGGTTAAGCATCATGACTGCAGCAAACAAAGCCAGCGATCTACACAATACTGTGTAGATCCGGGTATACCTGGCTGCATATGTATGCAATTTGGAATACGAATTATGGCTGGTTTGATAATGCCTGTCCACTTTACTGGTCCAATAAGCGACCCTAACGACAAGCATTTCATGAAAATCCTCATTTCATGCTGATTTTTTAAATCACTATAGATAAGTTTTACATCGAACGTATCGGCAGAGCATAGTAAATTATTACTTCCGGTCATATATTTGGTTGAATAAAGATAATGTGATACTGAGAATTTCATGTATAGGGCCATGTGTTTGTGGTCACATTTGTATCGTCACAACCCTAATAGCTGTAACTTTGATAAGTTCCCTATCTTTTTTGCATTTAGCAGTCTCAGCGATGTGGAACAGGATATGTCATTCACAAAACTAGTAATATTACCAACATCTGACTACAGGTTAGTATAATATATAATAATTCCAGTGGTGGTAATGACATAGTGACAGGGTTTCTATTGCCTGAGCATTTCGCCCCCGTCGTAGCCGCCTTAACCTAATCCAGCAATCCTACCGGGTATAGGGCATCTACAGTTTAACATAGGATCTGGCGTACTTCACATTACACATCAAGCTGTGCCATAGGTGAAGGTAAGGAAAATCCCCGGTGAGACAGGGATTCGAACCGGGGACCTTTCGATCTCCAGTCAGACGCCTTAACCACTGAGCCACCAAATCGCTCAACAGGTTTGTTATTTATCATCACACAATTATAAACAATCTCCAATATCAGTTAAAACCATATTACTTCTATAGCTAATTAGTAAACGTGGGTATAATTTTCAAAGAATTTTGTTAACTGTTAATAATTTCCAAAATATTATACACCACACCAGTGGCTGTGAACAACTTTGTCGTCGTCCATTCCTTATACCTAAGCTGACAATTTTCTCTCTGTATTTCCCATTTTACTAATTCCATAAATAAAGTTCTTTTGCAGACTAAAATGGATTCTAAAACAGAAACTTTTCATTTGGAAATTAGATTTTTTTATATAACATTTTATTTCTTATACCAGAGTATTGGATAAAGAAGTAGCAGAATTTTTTTTTTCACTTTCCTTACAATCAACAATGACTAATATACTTTGTGGATGTTGTATTTGCTCCTAGTATTATAGTAACAAGACTGCAGTGTTCAGGAATTTATACTAATAAAAAAGTATATAGTATATAAGCTGTAAGTTTGCCGGTTTATGGGTTTTAGATGGGTGGAACGAAGCTTAGGACGCACTAAATTAATTATTTATATCACTTAACCAATTTATGACATTTGAGCAAGCCTCCCCACAATAATGATGAAGTCCATCGAGGCGTTTGCATATATAACCTCTGAAAACCTCCTAAAAATGGAAGTCATTGCGCCTGGTGCATCAGTTTCCATAGTGCCTTGCATGTACAGTGTGCTGGCACTTTAAAATGCTAGGTCAAACGGCGCGTTACAGCTGACGTTGAGACATTGCTTGCTAGTGAATAGAGTGCTGGGTCTTGGTGTCAACTCATTTTCTGCTGTCATCGCACGGCTCGTGTTTGCCCTATTCCCAACCAACAACAATCAGAAGTTTCGCTGAAGGTGTTTAAGTGCTACCAACTATGACAGGAGCAGGTAGAAATACGCCACCGCAGTACCAACCGTCCCAATTGGGTTTCTTATTGGTTTTCTACATACAGAAATATATTTCCACAAACAAACAAACAAACACACATGCTAGCACAAACCTTACACCGTTCGCTCACAGATGGCACCTTTCTCTTGTGCACCCCCAACCCCCTTTCTTCATTTATCTAACCTCGCATTCGAGAGGACGCCTGTTCGAATCCCCGTCCGGGCATCCAGATTTGGGTTCTCCATGGTTTCCCCAAATCACTCCAGGCGAATGCCGGGATCCTTCCTTCAAAGTACCAAGGGCAAATTCCTTCCCGTTCCTTGCCCCTCGTCCTTTCCCGCCTCTAATGACTTCGGCGTCGACGAGGCATATGGCCATAAGGGACCGTGCACAAACTACGTGGCTCGGTCCAGGGGGAGGAGGGGTTGGCTGTAAGGCTACGCTGGGCTACGTGGGGAGAGGGGGGGAGGGTTCCGAGCCAGGCCACGTAGCTTTCATTTCATAACATTTTTCACAGTTAAAATGAGGAACAGAACTCACAACAGCATGTGAATATTTATTTCCCTCAGTTAATTATCTCTGTATGTAATTTACAATAGTCTAACAAGAGAAATCAGTACAAAATGTTTTCTGGAATCAAATGGGAAAAAAAGCTACGTGCTATGTGGGGGAGAGGGGGGTAGAGTCAAAAGCCACGTAGGGCTACTTGGGGGGAAGGGGGTGTTCACAGGAGGCGAAAATGGGGCTACGTGGTTTATGCAACAAAAAAAAAATCATTTATTGGGCAAATTTTTTTATTTTCATGACAGAAAAATTGTGGTTTATATGGACTGAAGTGGCCTGGTGGCTAGGTGGATAATACGTCTGACGAGATCGGAAGGTCCCCTATTCGAATCCCTGTCTCGGCTGGGGTTTTCGTAGACCCTTAATCCGACCTTCACGTATGCACAGCTAGTTGTCTAATGTTAATTAAGCCAGAAAGCTTCCGTGTTTCGGATTCGATATTGAACTGTAGGGCCCTTTACCCGGTAGGACTACCGGGTTAGGATCGTTAAGGAGGAAAGGAAATAGCAACCTTACCTCCAATACCAGGCTAATTAAACCTTCTTTTGGGAGGTACAAGCTACCTTCTAGTTGAATACCACGCTTAGCATTTATATGCACTTCTATAAATAATCTTTAAAGCTAACTTTTTCACCCACAACTTCATCATATTCATCTGCTATGTTGTAAAGTGTCGTCTAAGAAAACTCCATTTCCTCTGACGTCGGAATTAACTCTCCCCCTTGCATCAAATGTAATCCATGACCTGTCTCCAAGATGCTGGTATTACCTATCCCTACTCAACAAGTCCGAGGAGAAAATTGTGTTCCACAATATTGTTAGAGCTATGACCCGCCATGGCCAGTGTGGATCAGTGGCCTAAGACAGGGGTGGCGAACCCAAATGATCTTGGGGGTCACTCTGGAAGTGCATCATAACTCTGCGGGCCGCATGTAAAATTATATATCCCCATTAGTAACATTTTTCATTTTTTGGAGTGAAAAATTGAAACATGAATTATTATTGTATTTACTATTATTCATCTACATCTACATATATACTCTGCAATTCACAAAATTGTGGGTGGCAGAGGGTGCTCAGCACCAAAGCTAATCTCTTTGCTGTGCATTCCAATCCCTAATGGTACGAGGGAAAAAAGAATTCATATAAGAATCAGTCCGGCACCTTATTTCTCTAATTTTATCTTTCCTGTCCTTCCGACTCAAATAGGTTGGTGGAAGAAGTATTTCACTACACTCAAAAGTGAAAGTGGGAGTACGCATGTTTTCCAATAAGTCTAAACGAAACGTGTGTCGTCTATCTACCAGAGACTCCCAACCTAATCTACTAATCAGTTCTGTGACGCTTTCATAAGGACTGTAGCAAGCGGTCACGAATCGAGCGGCTCTTCTCTGTAATTTCTCTATCCTTTCGATCAATCCCTTACGAAACGGGTCCCAAATGGCACAACAATAATCCAAATGTGGACGCACAAGAGATTTGTAAGCTATCTCCTTTGTTTGTTCATTACAATTTTTCAAGATTCGACCTATGAATCGCAGCCTAGAATTTGCTCTACCTACTAACGAATTAATGTGTATGTCCCATTTCATGTTCCTTTGTACTGTTACTCCCAAATATTTCATAGAATCGACCATATCAATAACTGAACTGTTTACCTCGTATTTCTGAACAATCGGATTCTTTTTGTTAGTTATGCTCATTGTCTTGCACTTTTTACAATTTAGAGTAAGTTGCCACTCTTACATGTAAACATAGATAATATAATAATAATGGTACTAAGCGCACATTGTAAAGAAATATAAAACACTAAAAAAGAAATATACAAAATATTTCTTAAAAGTATGATGAATCTCGCGGGCTGTAAAAATGTTCAAGGTGGGCCGCATGTGGCCCGCGGGCCGCGGGTTGGCCACCCCTAGTCTAAGGCGTCACACAGTCAATCGAGTCTTGGTTCCCGCTTATCGGCCGTCCTGATTGCAGTTTCAGGCGGTTTCCCGCAATATCTAAGCCGAATGCCGGAATGGTCCTCAATCTGCGCCTCATAAAACTACACATCACACAAACAAAAATGCACTTAGGGAGCGTGCACAAAAAACGCGGCTCGGTCTAGGGGGGGAGGGGTTGGCTGGAAGGCTACGTTGAGTTACGGGGGGGGAGGGGGGGATTGCGAGCCAGGCCACGTAGCTTTTCTTTCATAACATTTCTCATAGTTAAAATGAGGAACAGAACACACAACAGAATGTGAATATTTATTTCCCTCAGTCAATTATCTCCTTATGTAATTTACAATAGTCTGACATGAGAAAAAAGGCACAAAATGTCTATTTGAATCAAAAGGGAAAAAAGCTACGTGTTACGTGTGAAGGGGGGGGGGGGGGGTAGAGGCAAAATCCACGTAGAGCTATGTGGGGGGTAGGGGGTGTTGACAGGGGGCCAAAATGGAGCTACGTGGTTTATGCACGCTCCCTTAACGCACACAGAGCATAATTAAACTTTTCGCAAACAGACGTCAACACAACTTTCCCTGCCTGGAGACGTCAGGCTCAGCGAGAAGCCGGCCTAATCCTAATCACATCACATCCTGAAAAAGTCGACTCTGCAATAGCGGGATACGTAAAACAGAGAGTATAGTTAGAACTATTGTAATACGTTTTTCTATATCGTAGCTCATTGGTTAACCCCCTATTTTTTCCTGTTTAGAATACGGGTCTCGACAGAAATTTTTACAAGCTATGTTACTAGGTCCTAAGATTTTGGATTTGTTTATTGTATGTATAAATGAATGTGATGCGTCCCTGTTTTAAGTGCAGCTTGTTTTCCGTGTTGTACATTAGGACGAAATAAAGAATATGATCAACCCAGCTACCGCCTCACCATCAACACATGACGCATGCCCTTCCATACGCTATCGGAGAAGTATGCTACTTAACCCAGGTCTTTGTAACCCAATCTGGTGATCAGAAACTGCAAAAAACCAACTCACAAACAATGTCGATAAAGTAAGGGGGATGGTTAAAATGTATTCCACCAGCCAGTCTCGAACAAGCTAACCAGGAGTCTACAAACAGACGCATATATTACACCTTTCTTTACTTATGAACGACTTGTCGAGGTCATTAAAGGCGGGGTAGGACTGGGGACAAGGAACGGGAATGAATTCTGCCCTGGCCTTTTGAAGGAAGCATCCCAGCATTCGACTGGAGTGATTTGGGGAAACCATGGAAAACCCAAATCTGACCTCGGTCATGAAGCGGGTCTCACAAATAGTCGGATATATATTTGAATTATTATATTCACCTGTTACTGTCCTATCGATATTTCCGCCCACAAATTTACCGTAATATATGAATGAAGAATTCACTGCACAACGGTGATGTCACTTGCTATGCTCATTAAAAAAAAAAAAAAAAAAAAAAAAAAAAAAAAAAAAAAAAAAAAAAAAAAAAAAAACTAAACAGAATTAAGTTTTACTGAAATATCGCTCTCCCAAATATTGAATAAGAGCAGCGAAATGATCTATAGAAACTTCTTGCAGCTGGAAAGAGCCGATGTTACCATTTTTTTATTTTTTTTGTAACTGCTTTACGTCTCTTTTTAACATCAAGGTCTTTAGAGACGGGAAAGGATGGGGGGCAAGGATGGGGGCAAGGAATGGGAAGGAATTCGGCCATGGCCTTTTGAAGGAAGCATCCCGGCATTTGCCTGGAGTGATTTGGGGAAACCATGGAAAACCCAAATCTGGATGCCCGGACGGGGATTCGAACCGCCGTCCTCCCGAATGCGAGGCGAGAACGCTAACCGTTACACCGCCCCTCTCGGTACCATTATGTTAACGCATTCTCTAGCTAGGCCGCTAGGGGCGTGTGTGAGTATGTAGACGTCATATCGACTTCACTACTGCAAGTTTCGATACGTTCTGTTGTGTGTATGCCAACATCTTTGGTACCACAGGTTTTAATCGTCTTTTTCTACATAAGACACTCTCTCTGCAGCAAACATACCATTACTGTCCAAAGCGAACGGCTATTTCTGCTTTTCATAGAAGTAAAGGGTATTTTCCAGATGGGAGCGTCCATAAACTACGTGGCTTGGTCTAAAAAAGGGGGCGGGGAAATTGTGTAGAAAGCTACGCTGGACTACGTGGGGGTGGGGGGGAAGAGGTTTCAGACCTAAGCCGCGTTGCTTTTCAGTCATATTATTTGTCACAGTTAAAATAAGGTACAAAACACATAGCAGCCTGTGAATATTTATTTCCGCTATTTCATTGTCTCCGTATGTAATTTACAATAGTCTGACAAGAGAAATCAGAGCAAAATGTCTTTTTAAATCAATAGAGGAAAAAGTTATGTGCCATGGGGGGGAGGTAGGAGGGGGGTGTAGAGTCAAAAGCCAGGTCAGGGTACCTGGGGGGAACGGGGATTCACAGGAGATCAAAAAGGGGGCTACGCAGTTTATGGACGCTCCCGATGTCTGGCAATAGCAGGGATAAGTTTTCTTTTCAATACACCTACCCTAGAAATTTGTGGTTAGCTCCATGCTCCGATCATTTTACACTCCCCCACCCCCACTGAAGTATTTCATCCAAGTTACTCATTCGACAGCAGACTCAGAGGAACTGGGGAGCCATTTAGGACATTCAACTTCGAGAAATAAAGTCCGTATCATCATGTTCTGAATTCCGGGGATTCTGTTGGTAGTTAGTTGCTCTACCGCTCTTTAGCATATTACAACTTTGTCAAAATGATACAAATAAAGATCCAATTAATCCTCCATAACTGTTTCACGCAAGGTAACCCTTGTAATAATCCCTTATCGTTTATTTTCACACCAATTCATGCTTATATTACCATAATTCGATAAAGGCAAACAGTGTTAAATTGAAGCATAATTATGGTTATTCTTCTTCAGAAGCATAAACTCCGATTCAGAATATATGAGGGTTGATCACATATGATAGAAACTTTATTTATAAAACCTTCCACTGAATTAATAACCAGCATCTTTACCACCTTGCGATAAGTGATGTGGTGGCTCAGTGGTTAAGGTGTCTGACTGGGGACTGAAAGGTTACCGGTTCAAATCCCTATCTCGGTGGTGGTTTTCAAAGGCCCTCAACTGACCTTCACCTCTATCACATCTTGCTGTGTAATGTGAAGTACGCCAGAACGCTTCCGTGGTTCGGATTCCACGTTAAACTGTAAGTCTCCTATAACCGGTAGTATTAGCAAGTTTGGTTAACGCGGCTACATTTAGGACGGAATGCGCAGCCAATAAAAACCTTGTCACCAGGTCACTACTACCACATGAATCTTTAGCTACCAAATTGCCAGTTTCTAAATTCCTTCTTTATAAAAATTTGTTGAACATGCACATAGACATTTGAGCATTACATCTTGTATCTCTGTTCAAAGCTGTCCGGTAAGCAGTCGTGATAGTTCGTCGTTCAAGCAGAAAATGAACGTACGCAACACCTTTATCATCCCAAAATACGATCATCACAACCTTACGTTCACCGGAGCTATTTTAGCGACCTTCACAATAGAACTTATATCATTTTTACAGCTGATGTTTCGAAAGTGTATCATTGCTGAACTCTTCTCACAATTTTCCCAAAATTTCTGCTAGTTTAACACCTTCATGTAACAAAAAGTTCACAAGCATACGTTGCGCAGTGGAGCCATTACCCGTCCGTTCAGCCATTGTAGTAATGAGTAAACAAACTACTGCATAAACAAGCATGTAGCATTTAGCATGTCAATGCACTCTCAGCAGCTATGGGTTGTTGCCACATTAAGGCGCGATGAAACATCCCAT
This sequence comes from Vandiemenella viatica, assembly GCA_031002005.1. NCBI lineage: Eukaryota > Metazoa > Arthropoda > Insecta > Orthoptera > Morabidae > Vandiemenella > Vandiemenella viatica. The sequence goes on along the minus strand of CM061921.1, from coordinate 71,181,886 downwards.
GGCTTTTTCCGAAGTACATACGTATACGGTCCCGTTCCAGTTCAATGCTTCTAGATAATGACTAACCCTCTCCATCTTCGTCTGTATATCGACAGCACCCCTTCGTTTATCTTCTCCCAGCTGCCATCTCTGTTATCTACATCTTTTCTAATACCATCTCTCCAGCTTGCACGTGTTACTCCTGTAGGTCGTTTACCTACAACCTACAACCTGCTACCTGCAACTCTTCCATCTGTCCTGTAAGTGTGGTTCGTATCATTTTTTTTTTAACTGCTTAACGTCTCCTATAACAACTAGGTCTTTAGAGACGGGAAAGGATGGGGGGCAAGGAATGGGAAGGAATTCGATCATGGCCTTTTGAAGGAAGCATCCCGGCATTCACCTGGAGTGATTTGGGGAAACCATGGAAAACCCAAATCTGGATGCCCGGACGGGGATTCGAACCGCCGTCCTCCCGAATGCGAGGCCAGAACGGTTCGTATCATCTCTTGACATCAGACTACTACCTTTTCACACGCTTCCTCATATTCCAATCACATACTGTCCACACCGAAATCCTTCCTCATATCCATCGTTTCTTGTTTTTACCTTAACGTTTCGTCAACGTCGAGGTTATTAGAGCCGGGAGATGATTGGGGCAAAGAACGGGAAGGAATTTGAACATGGCTTTTTGAAGGAACCATCCCGACATTAACCTGGGGTGATTTCGGGAAGCCAAAAACTGGATGGCCTACTCCCTACTCCCAGTAGTTTTCCCGAGGGTTACCTCTCGCCATCCAGGCTCGGTAAATTTTGTATCTCGAGATATTTCCGGCATGGTCCATATGATTGTTTAATTGATTTTTAACATTACCGGTTTGGTTGTTCTAGGCACGCTTTTATCTCGCCCCAAATGTCTAATACCTTGATAGAAATTTCCCACATTTCGTAGTCTGATGGTTATCTTACTCTTTTCCACCTGCCGTCTAACTTGCTACCAGATATTTAAATTTCTCCACAACGTTTGGTGGTTCTCCACCCAACATAATATCCATTTCCTGTAACCTTAAACCACTAGTACCTTTTTCTTCTCTTTGCTACTGTCCACGCCGTTTCTATTTGTTGTCTACTCAACTCCTCTAAATATTATTTCACATTTTGATCTTCTTCTCCCTATACATCACATAAACTCCAAACATCATTGTATTAATCAGACAAAAGGTAGAATGAAAAACAGCCTTCAGTGACCTTTTGTCTGATTAATACAGTCACATCAATACAGTGAATTATGGATAAAATTAAATCATTGTATTAATTTCACCAATACAATTTTCCTTCATCTTCCTCGTAATGCTCTCCGATATTGCACAGAACAAAACTGGGGACTACCAGTCATTGTCGCTATCACCCGCACATGTGAATCTTGCACATTTCCTATATTTACTATAGGGATGTAACGGAGTTACGCATTTGTATCCGCAAATGAAGGAACTTCTACATTTCTCTTTATACGAGATTCGGCCCATCGTCCCTTAGCTAACAGCAACATGGCTGTTTTTTTTTTCTGACAATCCTGCAATAAAAATAACAAGAACTGAACAGTATTGTTAGGTATGCGACAAATTTACAAGTTCGAACTTGCATGCCTAATCACGGTCCAACTTGTAGGACCTACGTGTACAACTACCGTAGGATGCGCTCACGCATTCACGATACTAGAAGGGACCCAACAAGATGCTGCAAGCAATCCTTTCCACTCGTACTTTCTCTCGGCACACCAATATCCTTGTCGCACACTTGTAGAATGTTTCCTCGAATCACAATCCAACACCGTAGCTTGTTGGGCCACAGCGATCCGTGTTGGTTGTCTGGGAGTCCAAAAACATCCAACACGTCTTACATATAGTCCTGCAACCCTTTTCACGACGCAACAAGAATCTTACATCGGAAAATCTGATTATCGTAAATAATACAAGTTCGACTGTGAACGGGCCGCTAGAGCCATGGAAAGGTGGGTGGCGAGCACGGAGATTGGCCTTGTGCTTGTCGCTTGAAATAGTCGACCCGCAAACTCTGCAAAGTTCATATGACAAAGATTGTTTTATTGATGCGTGCGTAGTTATGTAAATAATTTTATTCACTTGTGATATCATCCCACGTTTTTTGTTGTTGAAAGATGAGGTAAAAAATAAATCAGTATGGCAGTATTATATGTAAATAGACTATACCTATACAAAATGTAGAAACTGTGATAAAAATATACGTATTTTGATTTTTAATTTTATTTTTGGTAAAGAAATCTAAATAATTATAAATTTATTTTTCCACATCCGCTTCCGCAAAACATCCACACCTGCAGATGTCAAGCACTGAACATCCACATCTGCTAAGATGACCTCCGTTACATTCCTAATCCACTATACACTCCCGTTTCACTCTCACGTATAGGTTCCAGGTTCCCTATTTACTTTATCATATGCATTCTCAGTGTCAATAAACACATGTCCTCACGTAGCTTTCTGACCGAGCATTCCTAATCCACTATACACTCCCGTTTCACTCTCACGTATAGGTTCCATGTTCCCTATTTACTTTATCATATGCATTCTCAGTGTCAATAAACACATGTCCTCACGTAGCTTTCTGACCGAGCATTCGGGAGAATGCGGGTTCTAATCCCCATCGGGCCATCCAGATTTGGGTTTTCCATGGTTTCCCCGGTCAAGTTCTTGGATGGTTCCTTCAAAAGGCCATGGCCAAATTCCTTCCCGTTCTATGCCCCAAGTCCGTTCCCGCCTCTAATATCCTCGACGTCAACGAGGCGTAAAGCCAAAAAAAATCGTAGCTTCATCGCTGCAAAAGTCTCATGTATTGCACTCCTTTGTGCTTTACAATCTTGTTGCTCCTCAGTCAGTTCTCTTTCTATTGTACTTTTATTCCCTTCGGACTGATTTCCTTAAAAGTCTTAATCACTTTTAAACTCAATCTTCCTTTATTATGTACACTGTATTTTGTTTCTTGTGTTCCCATTTTTAAACAGTGTTATGACGTCGCCATTCCCTCATTCACCAGGTATCTGTTTCGAAACCTAAACGCCATGTTTGCCTCGTAGGCCGACAGCTTTGATGGGTTTTACTGTCACCTCATCTGGACTAGTAGCTTTGACAGTGTTCATAATTCTTACTGCTTCCTTAAATTCATTTGGGCATTTCTCAACATTTATTTTCATCTTTCCTTTGCAGCTTCTGTAAAAACCATATTCAGCAACTTTTCAAAGTAATAGTGCCATACTTCAATAATCTCTTCAGAGTTTTCAGTGTCCAGTTTAAAATATGATCAATATGCAAACCTAGAAACTTCACACTCTCTACTTCTTGAACGGACTGGCCCGCAAATTTTATATGAGTGTTTGTTCTTATCTGTGTGACTTACTGAATTGCATATATTGAGTTTTAACAAAGTGTAAAAGTAGTATTCTCCTGAGAATACTACTTGTAAAGACAAGCCATTAGCTGTAAGCCAATCATTAACACGGTCAAAAACATAATTTTAAATAAGTTCAGTAGAGAAATCTAGAGCATTTTTAATACCAATGTTTGTGATGTTTATAAGAAAAGGACAAATTTTGAGTTTTCAGCTGTATTACGGAATAGATCATTTATGTATATCAAAACAATACTGGATCTCATGAACCACCACTCACAAAACTGTGAATCACCAAACGCAGCAATAAAATGATCCAGTGACACTTTCTGTTTCCCGTTCAAAAAATAAGAACTAAGCCATCCATTAGTAATACCATCTTTACCATAATTATTCAATCGCTGGCTGCTAGGTGGGGGAAGGTAGGCTTAAGTGTCGACTTCTGCCTATGAACGGTGTTACTTATGCTTAAGATAAACACAGTGTAGAAAATGTCGATATATGAGGATTATGGAAGGGAAAATAGAAGAAAAAAGACAGAAGAAGAAAGTTTGGAATGTTAACATATATGAAAGAAGCTATAAACAAATGAAAAAAGATGCTCAAGACATGAACAAATGGGGAAATTTTAGATAATATGTGTCCAAACATAGACCCACCAAAGAAGAAGACTTATGTTCCGTATGACATGTGTTATTTTCTCCGTGAATTATGCACAGTTTTAGGCGGAAAATGATGACCGTTCTAGTAGTCATCAAGATGAAGGAAAATTTACCAAAATCGTAATCATGATGACTGGTGTGTAAGGTCCGAGGTGTGTACCTTTGCCCGCTATTCCTCCCAGTCCAATTTAGCAGTCCTTTAATGCACATTGCCAAACTTGCGGGTGCGTGGGAAAGTCACCTGATCGTACATGAAAAAACATAACATTCCGTGATATACCATACTCACTACGCTTCACTTTTGCTGTGGCAGAAACAAAGAAACATTTAGACACAATTACTTACTGATAGAGTAAGCAGCCACTATCTTTCATTTTCCTGCGGGTCTGGGAACATTAATGATACTTCTTTTTTTTTCTTTTGTCTATCTTGCTCTTACCTAATTATGACTCAATAGAGCAATGGTGTAGTGTTCCACCGAACGCAATGGTGTATCGCCCTATACTAAATATTAGTGGGACTATTGGATTGTTACTCATCCTTTTAAATACTGATGTTAACTTTTTTTATTTTGACAGGGAACATTTTTATTTATGGCTTTACGCCTTATCTACGTCGAGGTCATTAGAAGCGGACAAGGAATGGGGAGGAATTCCGCCATGGCCTTTTGAAGGAAGCATCCCGGCATTCGTCTGGAGTGTTTTGGGGAAAATATGGAAAACCCAGACGGGGATTCGAAACGGCGTCCTCCCGAATGCGAGGCCAGAACGTTAACCGTTCACCCACCACGCTCGATGACAGGGAACATCTGCAGCTGTGTACAAGAAGGTGGTGCGACGTTGAGATAAGAGGCTGAGACGCTTGTCTCAGCACCCAGAGTTGCAAGATCCGCAATCTTGCTTATCCCTATTCCGTATATGCATATTTCATATCTCGGCGTACTACGCTGCACTAGATGCTTACTCCAGTTGTTTCTATCAATATGCTGTCCCTACTTAGGGATTGTGCACAAACTACGTGGCTCGGTCTAGGGGGGGGGGGAGGGGTTGGCTGGAAGGCTACGTTGGGCTACGTGAGGGGAGGGGGGGTTTCGAGCCAGGCCACGTAGCTTTCCGTTCATATTATTTGTCATAGTTAAAATGAGATTCAGGACACACAGCAGCATGTAAATATTTATTTCTGCCATTTAATTATCCACGTATGTAATTTACGATCATCTGACAAGAGAAAACAGTACAAAATGTCTTCTGGAGTCAATCGGGAAAAAGGCTACGTGCTACGTGGGAAGGGGGGGGGGGGGGGTAGAGGCAAACACCACGTCGGGCTACATGGGGGGAGGGGGGGGGGTTCACAGGAGGCCAAAATGGAGCTACGTGGTTTATGCACGCTCCCTTAATACGGAATGTACCTCATGGTTCCGGATACTTACTCCAAGTCCTAGAACCTCAATGCAATTCTTCCAGATAAAAGGAGACACTCCACCTTTACACCAAAGTAATTGTTTTGGGAATGTTTGCGGGATAGTTTAACCACAAAGATGCAACGATAGGTACGGGGTTCCTCGTAGGTTTACATGTTCCCAAGCATTATATCTTGTGCTTGTGGGTTTTAATAGTGATGCCCCAAAATACTGTAGTCGCTCCCTTCAGCTGGAGCACTTCCTGATGATAAGCTACGGTTTTAAAAAAACATACGGTATTATATTGCACACTATCCAGCAGCTGTGACCTTGGACCATATTCATGGTGAGGTAACTGGGGAAGAGTTTTGCCAGAATAGCCTGGGACAAGCAAGAATCTGTTGTGCTTTACAGTAGCGAGGCTATATCAAATGTGAACAACACTTTTTAAAACTCTTCACTGGTTTAGTATGTAACAACACAAAAGAATAGTTTTTTCTTCATAGTCTCCACTATTGCCTTCATATTTTTTCCATCGCAATGGCGGTTTTTTTAATGCTTTCTTCACATAAATTTACTTCACGCGTATGTAGCTAATTTCGCACGTTTTCTCTCTTCGTCGTTGAAAAATTTCTTCCCGCCTAAATAGTTTTAGGGAGTCCAAACAAATGATAGTCACGTACTGACATGTCTGAATTATAGAGGGTATGATGAGGGCCGGCGTTGGGGGGGGGGGGGGGCTAAGTGGGGAAAATTTACCCCGAGTTCATGTCCCGCCGGCCAGGGTACCTAACTAAATAGAAATCAAACATTAAAAAACTTTCAAAAACTGTTACTTGATTTTTGTAATTAAAATATTTTACCTTTATCCAAAAAGCTGAAGTTTAAAGTAAAAAAAAAAAAAAAAAAAAGTCGGGAGGGGGATCGAACGCCTACCCGGAGCCCGAGAATCGTAGCGCCGGCCCTGGGTATGATCCAAAGATGTCCAGAGTAGTTCTTTCAGTATTGCTTGCATAGCGGCAGCAGTGTGCAGATGCAGTGCTCTGTTGATCGGAATCCTTTTGTACCGCTAGGCATATCCAACATCGCCCAACAGTTCACAGTAGTATCGTTGACAGTTCGTCGTTCAAACAAAAAATCGGAATACGTTCAGCATACCTAACAGGCAGGATAGAAATGGGTTTTCACCTTCACTGGAGCTGCAGCGCTCCAAAAGCTTCTGAGAAATGTCAGTCCTCACAATCACATGGTTTATATTTAACATTCTTCGAACCTCCACTCAAGTGATTTTGCGTAAATATAAGTATTTCTTCTATGATTTTCTGCACGCTACCATAATCCAAACCAGTTATTGTCTCCAAACTTATCTAAGGTGTTATGCTCGTTCCAAAGTAATGTGCATGAGTGTAGCTAGAAGCTACCGCCCGACCTCCAAAGAAAAACTAAGGCCACTTGTGTATCATTGTTGAACTACATATGTAATCTAGCTATCGGTGGTGTGTGTTATGTTAACCTATTGAGCAAATACAAACAGCTATAAGACGCAAGTTTTCAAGGAAGATGCTGTTTTATAAAGATAAATTTTCCATTCTCAAGTCTCTCATGGTAATGGCTGTAATTCGTGAGTGTGAAGTTCTGTTGGTACAGCAAAACCCACCCTCAGATTTTCACCTATTCCGAACTTCAAGAAGTTTCCCTCAGGTACTGATTTATGACGCTATATGGGCTGCCCCGTCAACCTCTTACAGCATTACAAAATTTAAGATAAAATACGTTTGAGCATTCAGCCATGTCAAAATGTCACTCTCCAGGAAGCGCATACTTTTAAATTTGAAGAAGCAAAGATGTTAGCCCAGGACAAAGATTTCTAGAACAGGGTCCTCTCGGAAGCCATTGAAAACCTGGCTATAAATATTTAAAGAAGTGGAACGCCTGAAATGTTTAGGATCGCATATTTGTCCTCTACCTTTTCCGTGGAATCACCGTAAAATAAAACTATCATACCAGCTTGCCGTTGATTTCAGTCGGTTGAAAATGAGGGCGGAGATTATGTCCCTCAAAACGTTGAAAGTTAAGAATATTTTGACGCTGCTGGGAGTTCCAGAGAATTTTTTCTGTCATAAAAATTAAAAATAACCGAGCCTGTTTGGTTAACGGAAACGCTCCGGCCATTTAGATATCGGTTTTACATGGTTTTTCGAAATCACTAAAGGCGAAACATACTTTCATGCGACTGGCATAGAAGTGTTGGAACTTCGTTGGAGGATGTGTGAGGCGCTCAGAGTGGTCAATTTTGAAAACTGGACCACAACTTTTCTTTTAACTCATGTACATGAATGTCAGGCTTATCACCTGGGTATAGGACGACCCTTGTATATCACGAATGCGCAGGCAACCGCTTTGAGACAAGCACTCTTGAATAGCTCATCATGCCGTTTCTATATGTTATGCTCTATTTGAAGGTTAGGAAATACCAATTTACGAACTTTTCAGGAAGATGGAAGCTTCATTTTACCACTTTAGTTTAAATGAATTTCGGCAACTTCGTTATAGCGATCACCGGAAGAAGAATATTTCCGGGGAAAGTAAACAAACCAAATTTGATGATCGGGACGACTCGATGACATTCTCGGCAACAACGGTTTCTCTGCATGTGAATAGTGGGAGTGAAGATTATACTCAAATTTTGCCGATGATCATGGCGTGTCCGATTTGTCTATTTCTCAATGACATGTCATGCTGTATACTTAGGAATACTTACGCCATAGTTGTATACAATGAGTGAAGTAACTGCCTAATTTTTGCCCGTAGCCAAATGACAATCATAATACCATGGTATGGCAAAGATCTCATCATCAGAAGAATACCAGACACTTCATATATCGCAACTGAACAAAGGTAGACAAGAGAACTGATACAGTACAAAATGATCATTTTCCATAGATCCCGGTATAAGAGACTGACTCTGGGACATGAAAAGGAGTCAATTTGCAGCAAAATCATTACACAACAAAACAGATGACTAAACCGAAAGATTCACTGCCACACAACAATCTCTATTTTAACGATAACAATTGCATTATGTAAAATACTGGATACTATCTTCTAGATACCTTTATAAGAAATTCTTCTTTGAAGTAGAATGGTATTTAAAAAAAATCTTTTAATTTTTACCTGAATTTATCATCTCATGCCAGACATTTAGATGCATGGGGAGTTTGTTGAAGATTGTATCTCTGAATGTCTGTCTCCTTTTTGAAGAAATGACAAAGATTTGTGAAGATAATTTTTTCTTCTAGAGCAGTGTTTCCCAACGTGGGGCCCACGCCCCACAGGGGGGCAATTTGGTTTTTTTAGGGGGGCAATTTAGAAATTGACTTGATACGACTTTACCGCTTTCTCTTTGGGTTATTTAAACACAATGCCAGATGTGGTTACAAAATATAGCATAAAAGCAAATTCTTATAAGGATCACACTAAATTGCCATAATAAATGTTTATTATAAATCTTTTGAATTTGAATTTTAGTATTTCATTATATGTTTTTTAATTTTACTTACTGTGTTTTATGATAATATTAAAGTGTTTTCTTTCAAAAACCATCCTATATCAGTTTCTTTAATAACAAATAATTTTTTTTATTAAAAATTATGTATGGGGGGCAAAAAAAATGTTGAAAGTGGGACATGATCCAAAAAAGGTTGGGAAACACTGTTCTAGAGCCATAATAATATACTGTACGGTACAAATTGTTTTCAACAGAACTGGTGACAGCAAATACATTCTATAGGCCTATTAATCTGCCATCAAAGTTAAAATTCCTAACTTTTTGAAGTATCTTTGTAAGAAGTTTTACTTTTAATCCCACTCATAAGTCTTATCACTCACTTGTAAGCTATAATTATTTTATTCCTAAGGGCTATATTGCCTGAAAAGATAATCAAAGCTGATGCCATACAGCTACCATCCCACATTGTTGATTTTATAATATGCACCATGAGGCAAGGTTGGAACACAAGGCAGTCAATATTTTCTAGTTTCACAATGGAAAATGTTGTAGTAAATTCCATACATGTACTCTGAGAATTCTATCCAAGCACGAATGTCAAGAGGCAATACATTGAATGTTAGTTTCTATATTTATTTTTAATTTAATTGTAAAGATGCAATATCCCTACTCACCTACCTATACATTTCAAGAGCTTTAAGCTTAAATTTGCTGAGTGAAATTTCTCTACCCACCTTCTTTCACCTTATTCAAATTATGCAATAAGTTATTTGCTTGAGTTCATTGCTGTCTAACACTATCTCATAGTTTTTGCTTAAAGACCCCAATGTCGTCTTTCTGTTGATTTTCAAATGATCAATAGTGAAAAGCTAAAACAGATGACAGTTACTTCTTCAATGGAACTGTGGTAAATAAAGAGACCAGAAATGAAGATGATGTGGTAAGCTAATTTTATTTAATGGAATATTTTTTCCAATTGTAACTAATTTTGATGTGGTGTTGCCTTCTCATAAAAAGATCCAAAAGCTGCATCAGACATTTCATTACATAGTACACAGAAGCCCCAAAAGCACCGATTTAAGAAGCTTTTGTTTACCCATATCCAATTCGGAGAAATTGTATCATCTCGTAAAATGCCAAAAACACGCTCTCCAATTCAAAGACTACAACTTCCTTACAAATCATTGACAGGTCATAAATCTCTTATGGCTACAATTTCTGTTCAGAGTCTCTTGATTATTTTTAAAGGAAACAGAGCCTTTTTCAATACAACGTTTGTGAAGTATAGCCTTGTATATTGTTGATGAACACCTGATCATTGTGGAAAGGAAGTTTCAAATGAAGTTGCTATTTTGAATTGCTGCTGTGAAAGGAAACTCAGGACTCATGTACATTTGATGATACAGTGCATATATTTAATAACATTATATCAAAGAAAAGCCAGTTTCAAAATTATCAATGAATGTTTCAAGTAAAAGAATGAACTACTATTTCAATAATCTTCAGTCTTCAGGAACATGAAGTCAATCTGCTTATAAAACACCTATAATATTAAGTAGAGAAAATATTTCCTGCCAAACAGTTAAACAAAATAAATAAAAATGAGATTTAAAGGGGCTGCAATGATAACAAACTTATTTATGGTAACAGCTTGTCATTATTTTGATGTCATCTTTCCCAGCAAAAGAATCAGAATTTTGTATGTCAAGATACTTATGCTTGACATTGGGAAACCAAATAAAGAAATAAAATTATTAGGCAAGAATGGTTAACAGAAGAGAAATTTTTTGAGATCTGTTATGTGTATAATTTACAGTCAAGAAAACAGATGATGATTAAAGTGGATTAAGATATAACAACTAAAACCATGTGCTATATCATAAGAAAATGTAAAATAATAAATGTTCGAGCAAAAATAGTACTTCATAGCAGAAAAAACTTTAAATCATTCAGAAACTTTGTTCGCAAAGTGTAAACTGATTGAGCAATCAGAAAATTCTCATAGAAAACCATATTTTTCACAAAATAATTCATTAGTTAAATATTGAGACATAATTCTTTTGCATTGATTATGCTTCATTGAGTACAAGTTAATTTACTTGATCATTCAGCTGTTGTGGAATATGATTACACACCTTTAAACTTCTTAATACCTAGAAACAAGCAGAATGATTTCCATTTACAACACAGTGTTTACTATGGTATTCGGGGCAATATTGTCCTTCTTTTTCTAAAGGTGCATTTTACTGGCCCATCTTTTTGCCCAGGCCTGTTAAAAGCTCTAGTTAGCAAATTAAAATAAAAATGAGCATCAAAGATTGAAACATTGCTAACCATAAATGATAAAAGATAGTAACAATATAAAAAAAAAAAAAAAAAAAAAAAAAAAAAAAAAAAAACGATAGAGGACTGTAAACAGTTGCAGGGTGATCTGGACAGGATATCTAGTTGGGTTGGTAAACATGGGATGAAGATATATGTAAAGAAGAGTCAGCTTATTAGATACACAAATAAAAAACAAAAGGTTAATTATGAATATAAGGTGGGGAAAGAATTGATTGCTGAAGAATTGAAATGTAAATATCTTGGCATTACATTTGATAACAAGCTTAACTGGGCAGGACACATTGAACAGATGGTGGGAAAAGGTTTCAAAATTCTGCACTTGTTGGAGAGAATGATGAAGGGATGTACCAGAGAAGTAAAGAAATTGGGTTACAAAACTTTGGTCAGACCATTGCTCGAATATGGTAGTGTAGTATGGGACCCACATTTTGCGTATCAAATACAGGAGTTGGAGAGGGGGCAAAAAAGGGCTGCTAGATTTGTTTCTGGAAATTATCGCAGAATGCAATCAGTGAGAGATATGATAAAGAAGCTGGAAGATAGGAGGAGGATGAGGAGGGTCATGGGAGTGTACAGGGTGTATATTTGTGATGAGGCATGGAAAGATATTGGAGTAGGTATGAAAAGTAGTGCATGGAAAGGAAAAGATGACCATGACCACAAGCTGGCACTCGATTTCAGGCACAAGGGTGTGGGAAGATTTTCTTTTTTAGGTAAGGGTGTCAGGGATTGGAATGAGTTACCAAGGGAAATGATGAATAACTTACCAAAAACGTTGAAATTTGTAGAGGGCAAATGTAGGTGGGTGCAGGATAGGGAGAAGATGGGTGTGTAGGGAAATTGCCACCAGAGCGTGTGCTCCATTGCAATTAAATTAAAGATAAATAAAGACAAATACATAAAACTGAAATTTTCCTTTGACAACAGGAGAACATGGTGTGTAGAGAGCAATGTCTAGTTGTTGGGATTGAGTTGGTGGATGAGGTAGGGAGGACTCAAACAAAAATTCAAACAAACTTTTGCTATCTTAGGCTTTCTTACCAATGATGGAACTCACCCAGGTTGTACAGGCAGTGATGAATTAAATATGTGTTTATAGTTGTATTGAACTTTACAAAATTGTTCATTGATTTAATATTTTCCATGTAAATTATTACAGATATCATAACATAATATAGGACTATTATTTCACAAATGTTTGTGCCTACTTGCAGTATAAGGAGTTCCATTTTCTGATTCTTATTATGACAGCAAATATTTTCATTCCTAAGGGAAAGACAATTTTCTCCAGGCACATATTCCTCACGTATATAACTTTTTCATATTTTTAGAGACAAGACGGGAGGAAAAAAATGGAGAGTGGCATGGTCAGTACCACACCCTGGCTGATAATACCCAAGGAATTTCCTCCTGAATGTTCTTTAAAAAGCATACAGACTGGATGTGAGGGAACATCCCAATCATTAATTTGCCTCTTTTAAGGATTGAATCCTGGATTTCCATTTCACATTTAATTGCTCTACTGACTGAGCTATGTAATTACCCAAGTTATGTTCATTTCTCAATAATACCTCATTGCAAAGTATGAGATGAGAAAATATTTGATACATGTTGTGTCTATTAACATACTGAAAATTTACTAAATTATGGCTTGATATTGTTGATGGTGTTATTAAAAGCAGCACTGTTTAATTAAACTCACAAAGATACAGAGGATGAAAAGTTACAACCTGTTTAGCTCAATTGACCAATGTCCTTAATTCTACTTACTTCAGGACCATTGTTGGAAATTGATGGTTAATTATTCTCCACTATGTTTTTCTGGACAAAAAAGGATAGTGAAATGAACCACCACTTACCAGTTACCTTAGATGATGGTTTCATGGTGTGAACGCATGAAAAACCACAAAAATAGGAAAAACAATGAATATTTTGGGACGTGACCCTTTGGCAACAGGAGAACATTATGGAGGGAGGGTGGTGTAGGAGACCATCTCACAGAATGACTGTTAGTCAGGAACATGGTGGGAGTAAATTCAAACAGAAGGGAGGGAGAGGGGGACAGTGAATTGGAGGTAGTACCTGAGCAATACAATATGTTTCAAAAAGAGCAGAATAATACATTAAAATTTTCATAACATAAATCTGAGTAAGCAAAAGTAAATAAGTAAACAAACAATAATAATAATAAAAGAATCTATGCAGTTAAACATCACCTTTGGTATGTGGTGGTACCCTTCTTTTGTAAATCCATTCGCTACTTAGCTCCTATTATTTCCTGGTTACTATATATATATATATATATAGTGAAAAAGTAATCTATGTTACAAACAAATGAAATAATATTAAAATTTATAACTGAATTTTGCAAAAGACATAGTAGATGCAGTTAACTCTTTTGTATAAATTCTGGGATGGAGTAGGAGTATCTAATAAGACAATCCTTCAGTTTTTCTTTAAATACATTTTTATAATCCACAAACTTTTTTATACTTAAAGGACATTTATTGAACAGAAGTGTACTGGTGACAATGTCGCTTGAATTTTTTATGAACTATTTTTGTTTCTCATACTGAAATCTTGTTCCTGTGAATTTGATGCAAAAAGGGTTAAAACATTCTACTATAAAGCACATGAAAGAATATGCATACTGAGAAGTCATTGTAAGACTATTGAGTCTTCAAGAGTTGTCTGCATAAAATTCTTAGTTTTACCCTACACAGCATCATTACAGCTCTTTTCTGCACTATAAGAACTTCTTTTTTTTTTTTTTTTTTTTTTTTTTTTTTTTACTTTGTGAAGAGTTTCTCCAAAAAAAAATATTTGATACCACAGTCATGTAGTGAACAAAAATCAAAGGACTAGAATTGTTTTGTTAGTTCTAGACCTGCTGTTAGAGAAAATTGCTGGAAAGGTGACACTACTTAACTTCTAAAGTAGTAATGTGATATGTTCTTGCCAACTGAGTTTATCATCTGTTTTAAAGCTGACTGAGTTAGATTTATAATTTATTTTTAAATCTTGTTGTTCTTTTTTTAAGCTAATGTAACATTTTATTTTAATGAATTTGCCTTAAATCAGTAAACACTGAGCACTTCATTTGCATTTAACTCCATATTACTGTTTCATGTTTTCTTTACAGTGAAGTTGAAATAAAATGTTCTTAGCCAGGATGATCATTAATCTTATATATATATAAAAATAGACGTGTTTTTTCCTATATTTCACTATTCAGCCACCACTACCTAGCACAGATCACTGATGTTTGTGGGTGGAAGTAGCATGGAGTTTCCTGTCGTGCACAACGTTGGCCGAATGCCGATAGCTGTGGGGATGTGGTAGATATAATGATTAAAGTTGGTCAGTGCAGGGCGTTTTCATATTTCGACCAAAAATTCGTATCTCCGTATACTTCTCTTTCCTGCCACAACTACATAACATAGACTTTTGGTGTTTGTGTGTGGTAGTAGAATTGTCTTTCCTGTCGTGCACTATGGTTGTTAGATGTCGGTAGCTATGGGGATGTGGGAGATATGGGGGTTGAAAATGGTCGACCTGTGGCAATTTCGACTTCTGCCAAAGACAAAAGTGTCATGGTGTATCACTTTTCAGCGAAAACTATAGATCACAGATAACTGGCGTTTGTGTGTAGTAGTAGCACAGGGTCACCTTTCGATCACAACAGCGGCCGAATTTCAGAAACTGTGGTACTGTGGTAGATATGGTGGTTGTAAGTGGCCGACCAAGGATATTTTCGTATTTCGACTGTCTCCGCATATGTCACTTTTCTGCCACAACTACATAGCATAGAGCATTGGTGTTTGTGTTTGGTAGTAGAATCGTATCTCATGTAGTGCACTATGGTTGTTAGATGTCGATAGCTATGGGGGTGTGGGAGAAATGGGGGTTGAAAGTGGTTAACCTGTGGCAGTTTCATACTTCTGCCAAAGACAAAAGTGTCATGGTGTATCACTTTTCAGCGAAAACTACAGATCACAGATAACTGGCGTTTGTGTGTAGTAGTAGCACAGAGTCACCTTTCGATCACAACAGCGGCCGAATTTCAGAAACTGTGGTACTGTGGTAGATATGGTGGTTGTAAGTGGCCGACCAAGGATATTTTCGTATTTCGACTGTCTCCGCATATGTCACTTTTCTGCCACAACTACTTAGCATAGAGCATTGGTGTTTGTGTTTGGTAGTAGAATCGTATCTCATGTAGTGCACTATGGTTGTTAAATGTCGGTAGCTATGGGTGTGTGGGAGAAATGGGGGTTGAAAGTGGTCGACCTATAGCAGTTTCATACTTCTGCCAAAGACAAAAGTGTCATGGTGTATCACTTTTCAGCGAAAACTATAGTTCACAGATAACTGGCGTTTGTGTGTAGTAGTAGCACAGAGTCACCTTTCGATCACAGCAGCGGCCGAATTTCAGAAAATGAGGTACTGTGGTAGATATGGTGGTTGTTAGTGGCCGACCAAGGATATTTTCGTATTTCGACTCTCTCCGCATATGTCACTTTTCTGCCACAACTACATAGCATAGAGCATTGGTGTTTGTGTTTGGTAGTAGAATCGTATCTCATGTAGTGCACTATGGTTGTTAGATTTCGTAGCTATGGGGGTGTGGGAGATATGGGGGTTGAAAATGATCGACCTGTGGCAATTTCATACTTCTGCCAAAGACAAAAGTGTCATGGTGTATCACTTTTCAGCGAAAACTACAGATCACAGATATCTGGCGTTTGTGTGTAGTAGTAGCACAGAGTCACCTTTCGATCACAACAGCGGCCGAATTTCAGAAACTGTGGTACTGTGGTAGATATGGTGGTTGTTAGTGGCCGACCAAGGATATTTTCGTATTTCGACTGTCTCCGCATATGTCACTTTTCTGCCACAACTACATAGCATAGAGCATTGGTGTTTGTGTTTGGTAGTAGAATCGTATCTCATGTAGTGCACTATGGTTGTTAAATGTCGGTAACTATGGGTGTGTGGGAGAAATGGGGGTTGAAAGTGGTCGACCTGTGGCAGTTTCATACTTCTGCCAAAGACAAAAGTGTCATGGTGTATCACTTTTCAGCGAAAACTACAGATCACAGATAACTGGCGTTTGTGTGTAGTAGTAGCACAGGGTCACCTTTCGATCACAACAGCGGCCGAATTTCAGAAACTGTGGTACTGTGGTAGATATGGTGGTTGTAAGTGGCCGACCAAGGATATTTTCGTATTTCGACTGTCTCCGCATATGTCACTTTTCTGCCACAACTACTTAGCATAGAGCATTGGTGTTTGTGTTTGGTAGTAGAATCGTATCTCATGTAGTGCACTATGGTTGTTAAATGTCGGTAACTATGGGTGTGTGGGAGAAATGGGGGTTGAAAGTGTTCGACCTGTGGCAGTTTCATACTTCTGCCAAAGACAAAAGTGTCATGGTGTATCACTTTTCAGCGAAAACTATAGTTCACAGATAACTGGCGTTTGTGTGTAAAAGTAGCACAGAGTCACCTTTCGATCACAACAGCGGCCGAATTTCAGAAAATGTGGTACTGTGGTAGATATGGTGGTTGTTAGTGGCCGACCAAGGATATTTTCGTATTTCGACTTTCTCCGCATATGTCACTTTTCTGCCACAACTACATAGCATAGAGCATTGGTGTTTGTGTTTGGTAGTAGAATCGTATCTCATGTAGTGCACTATGGTTGTTAGATTTCGGTAGCTATGGGGGTGTGGGAGATATGGGAGTTGAAAATGATCGACCTGTGGCAGTTTCATACTTCTGCCAAAGACAAAAGTGTCATGGTGTATCACTTTTCAGCGAAAACTATAGATCACAGATAACTGGCGTTTGTGTGTAGTAGTAGCACAGAGTCACCTTTCGATCACAACAGCGGCCGAATTTCTGAAACTGTGGTACTGTGGTAGAAATGGTGGTTGAAAGTGGCCAACCAAGGATATTTTCGCATTTCGACTGTCTCCGCATATGTCACTTTTCTGCCACAACTACATAGCATAGAGCATTGGTGTTTGTGTTTGGTAGTAGAATCGTATCTCATGTAGTGCACTATGGTTGTTAAATGTCGGTAGCTATGGGGGTGTGGGAGAAGTGAGGGTTGAAAGTGGTCGACCTGTGGCAGTTTCATACTTCTGCCAAAGACAAAAGTGTCATGGTGTATCACTTTTCTGCGAAAACTATAGATCACAGATATCTGGCGTTTGTGTGTAGTAGTAGCACAGAGTCACCTTTGGATCACAACAGCGGCTGAATTTCAGAAACTGTGGTACTGTGGTAGATATGGTGGTTGTAAGTGGCCGACCAAGGATATTTTCGTATTTCGACGAAAGGCATGTGTCTCCGCAGATTTCACTTTTCTACCACGACTACATAGCATGGAGCATTGGTGTTTATGTATGTTAGTAGAATCGTGTCTGTTGTCGTGCACTTTGGTTGTTAGTTGTCTGTAGCTATGGGGGTGTGGGAAATATGGGGGATGAAAATGATCGACCTGCGGCAATTTCATATTTCTGCCAAAGACGCATGTGTCACGGTGTATAACTTTTAAGTGAAAACTATCAATCGCAGATCACTGGCGTTTGTGTGTGGTAGTAACACAGAGTCTCCCATCGATCACAACGTTGGCCGAAATTCGGTAACTGTGGGAGTTTGTGAGATATGGTGTTTGAAATTGGTCGATCATGAATATTTTCGTGTTTCATCCAAAGACTTGAGTGTATCCGTAAATTTTACCTTGCTCCCGGAACTACATAGCGCAGAAGACTGGTACTTGTGTGTGGTAATAGTATCGAGTCTCCCATCGTGCACTAGGGTGGTTAGATTTCTATAGCTGTCAATATGAATTCTTTACAATCACGAACGAAGTCGTGGGTACCAGCTATGTTTAATAAAACGAGAGGTCTTACTATGCAATGGAATCACCCAGAATCCGCTTCAACAATACTGTCTGCATTTCAAAGATAGTGGCTACGTCTCCAACATCACCGAGCCTCTGATATCGACCAGTTTATGTCGGTGAAGTGACTCAACGAAAGCTGTTATCATCACCATATCTTCATAAAAAATATTCGGTAATTTTCTGTATTGTTCCCCTCTCACCACGTATTCCCAGTCGGTTAACGCTCTCGCCTCGTATCTGGAGGGCACGGGTTCGAATCCCGTCGAAGCATCCAGATTTAGATTTTCCATGGTTTCGCTAAATCACTCCAGGCAAATGTCGGGATGCTTTCTTCGAAAGGGCCTTAGCCGAATTCCTTCCCATTACTTGCCCCCAGTCCTTGCTGGAATCCCACTATTTAAAAATGTTCAACAATCAACCACATCCAGTCAACAGCGTGCTTCAGTATTTAAGAAGGGGCGTAATTTTGTCTCATTGCTATAGAATTATTTGTCATAGCTGTTTGATGTAGTGGAATGACGAGTTTTGATCAAGATTTTCGAGTTTTACGAAATGATTCGGATCGAGGTAAGTGACATCAGCTGATTATTTTTATTTGGCGATTTTCTTTAACAGGAACAGTTTCTGTGTAATATATTGGTAACTATTCAGTTTTCAGACAAGTCTACTGACTTTTTATAATGCAAGCACAATGGCTGCCATCTTTATCTGCCATTGCTGCTCATAAATGTTGAGGAATTGACGAACAAAAGTTGTACCACAGGAGCAGCAAGGTACATGTATATTTATTGTCCTAACCACACTTCAAGCAGTCGTCATCCGGAAACTTTAAAGCAAAACTTTAATTTGACTATTGAAAACAGAAAAATAATAGGCGTCTACAGTTAGTTAAGTTGACTGAATGGTATCTCTACTTTTTCTAAAAGAAATCGTTTAGATTATTCAGTAGGGAATTTCGTTTAGCTAACAGTAAATATGCATTACAAAAGGTTACACGTTCCATATAAAGTGTACAAATGTTTGAAGGTGAAAGCAAATGAAAACTTTTGGAAATTTCTGAACAGAATTGAAGTTAAATTTTTGTAAGTAGTTCAATTGGTGTGATGAAATTTCGGTCATCTGGTGCATTTTCCCTTGTGTTCGTGGTACATATTACACACGTTCTATGATTCTATACTTGCATAGCGGGTTAGATACGCAGTCCAGAATTCAGTTCGCTAATTTTTTTTTTTTTTTTTTTTTTTTTTTTTTTTTTTTTTTTTTTTTTTTTTTTTTTTTTTTTTTTTTTTTTAGGTGAACTTTCTCCATACTGTATAGAACATCCGTAATCCATCAGTTAATGGCTCGTTTCGAAAATTATTTTCATTCGACTTATGAAAAAAGTGGTTGTGTTCCGATTCCCCCGACAGCTAAATTTTGTAAAATACGGAATATCACTTGCACAAGAAATGAAAATGTCCATGACAACTAGCTTCCGCAGTCACAATTCATAATGCTCAAGATTTAACATTAAATAAAGTTGCTGTAGATATTGGAGAAGAAGAAACTTTTTTTGGTTTAATATGTTGAGTTATAGAGAGTAAAAGCTTCAGAAAGACTAGCATTAAATAGAAGATTTTCTTATGACAGAATTAGTAATATTAAAAACTCGAGTATGTTAAAATGTAGGAAGAAACTTGAATAAGAAATTTTGTATCTGGTTAAAAACAAATTAAATAAATTGATATTTTAAATATTTAAAGATTGCGTGTTATTGTAAGCGTGACTTTTTTTTTTTTTTTTGAACAATCTAAAATAACGGATGTTGATGATAGCAATTTCTTTATTTTTATATAATATTTTTTATGACAAAATTTCACGAGCCACCACAAAGCCGTGCTTTTAGCTAGTATATAATAAAAATGGAAGTGATCCTTGAACAGACCTTTGTAGAATACAATGTTCTATTTACTGCCAGAATTCAACAACAATTTTTGATGTGTTATATGTATAACTGATAATCTCCGTGTTAAATTGGAATATATATCTGCTAGCTGTTTGATTCTCAGTAATGACCTCAACTTTTCCAGGATTAAAAGCCAAAAAGTGTATTCCACAAAAGCTTTTGAATCTGAATGAAGAACTTCAACTTCAGTATCAGATTTCACTGTTTCGAAAACTTGGAATGGATTTTCACAACCCAGTCACTAATAAATTTTAAAACTATCATTACCAGTCACAATTTGTTTCTCTCTGTTTGTTCCACAATTGTCTGTTGTCATTTATCCCCCTTACTTCTTCCACCAAACCTTATCACAAACACCACTCCATTTCTTTTCCCCCCTCACTGTTTCCAATACAGTACAGCTTGTATCCCTTCTGTAATTCCTTCACACCCTCTCCTCTCCATCTTGTCTCTGCTAGTCCCAATTAATCCGTTTCCATCTCTCCATCAAATCCGTAATATCTTCTCTCTTTCCAGTGAGAGTTCTCACATTTAAGGTTCCTAATTGCAGTCCTCCTTGTTGTCCATTACAATTGCTAAATCGGCTACCTTGGTATTCTTATCTGAGGTTTGTTTCTTTATATTCGAAAGCATCAACTATATCGCTCTGTTGGCTTGCTAAGCCTAACAGAGTTGAGGTTTTTCTTTTGGGGTTTAGTCCCTTAGTCTTTGAAGATCCCTCTTTACCATAAGTCACTGGAATCCTCTACCATTTTATCCCCCGAGAGGATGGGTGGCCCCTTCAGCTGTTTTCACCATTCCAAAGATCTCCTTCTCTGCCAAATACCGCTGTTGAAGACTTTACCCGTAACCCTGGACATGGGTTCCACATTGGGCCTTGCCTGAACTTATACGTCCTCTCACTCTAGCCTCCTGGAGCATGGATGTGTCAGACAAGAATTACAAAGGTGGAGGATGGGGAAGGTGGTCCTATCTACCTTGAGCTGAGTGAACTGTTGTGTATGAGGTCACAACCTAAGTGAAAGGAAAGGAGGGCAACTTAGTGGAGGGGAAGTAAGAGATAAAAGAAGTCTGGAGGGAGCATTTGGAGGAGCTATTGAAGCCAGAGGACCCAGAGATGAAAATGATGGTAGAGATGAAGGAAAGGACCAGTACCAAGAGGAAAAGGAAGATATTACATGGAAGCCATTGGATGATACTTTAAAGATAATGAAAGGAGCTAAAGCAACTGGAGTAGATGAGGTGAACTTGGAGATGATACGAACTGTTGGAGGAATGGGCCTACAGTGGCTCTAGAGGGTGATGCTGGGTGCAAAATGAAAGAAGAATCCCAGATGACTGGAGGAAAGGGGTTACAATGCCAATGTTCAAGAAAGGGGAGATGACTAACTGCCCAAACTACCATGGTATTATCCTGATGTGCACTATGCCAAGATTTATAAGAAAGTTTTTTCAGCAGAGTACGAAGAGTAGTCGAAAGGCAGCTTAGAGAAAAACAACATGGATTTAGACAAGGAAGGTCAACCAATGTCCTCAAATTTGCAGTAAGGCAAAGATAAGAGCACCGCTATAAATTTGGCAAGGATCTGATGATGGCCTTTCTGGACATTGGCAAGGTGTACGATAGCCCCTGCCAAAACAGGATGTGGGAAGCAATGAGAGAAAAATGAGAAGAAGGAGATAGTGAAAAGAGTGAAGGATATGTATGAGGGTAGTTAAAAAGTACAAAGCATTGGGCAGAGAAGAAAAAGTATAATGTTATTTTCTGATGACCTACTAGTTTGGGGAGAAGATAAAAGAGAAATGCAGGATCAGCTGGATGTCTGGGAGTAGATAGTTGTACCATGTGGCATGAAGTTCTCTGCAAGAAAGAGTGAAGTGGTAATTACAACATGAAACAAGAACAGATCAGACACAGGCATTTCACTCAGAGGAGAGCAATTGAATAAACTGGAATGTTTCTAATATTTGGGAAGCTAGGAAGAAAGGGGACAGAGATAAATGAAGGAGGAAAATGTACAGATAGATATTTTTAAGAGTGTTAGAGGCCTGGAACGAAGTAGAGATGTGCCACAAAAGAGTAAGGAAGCAATTTGTAAAACCTACTTTGTATTAATTTTGACATTTTGATAGAAAACATGGGTGATGAAGGAGAGGGGGGAAAGAAGAATTTTTTTTAACTACTTAACATTTCTTAACAGTGAGGTCTTTAGAGACAGGAAAGGATGGGGGGCAAGGAATGGGAAGGAATTCAGCCATGGCATTTTGAAGGAAGCATCCCGGCATTAACCTGGAGGGATTTGGGGAAACCAAGGAAAACCCAAATCTGGATGCCCGGACGGGGATTCCAACCACTGTCCTCCCAAAAGGAGAATACAATCTGTGGAAATGAAATTTCAAAGGAGTAATCAGAAGGGACATAATGATAAAATTGGGGAGATGATCAAGAAGGGACCATTCGAACAAAGGGTAGAGGATTCAAGGTTACAGTGGTTTTGTCATGTGAAGAGAATGAGTGAGAAGAAGTTACCAAGGAAGATGCTGGACATGGAGCTGAAAGGCAAGGGGCCCAATAGAAGACTGAGGGTCATTTGGGTGAAGGGTTTAAAAAGTGTGTTGAATAAAAGAGGATGAAATTGGTTGACAGTAGAAGAAGAGAGATGGAGAATGGACAGGAAACACTGGAGAGGCTTTTGTTCCAAGCAGACCCAGCCAGTGGTTGGAAGCTGCTGAAGATGGGGAAGACATTGTTTGCTGAGAATACACCTCCAAAATGTAAAAATGAACATAGTAGGCTACTCAGTACTTATAGACGAAACAACTGTATGATAGACTTTATCCTACATTTTGTAATCATATTTTCTAAATGAGTCTTTAGCATCATCTTGGATTCAATTAAGTACTATGTATAAATTTTTGGTTGGAATAGAAGCAGCTGGCAACAGCATTTTTTTCAGTTTTTGTTTGTATGTGTTTGTGTTATCTGTTCCAGTTGTAAACTCCCAGGATGATTAATAAACACATGGATTCCAGACTAATTACCACCTATCCAGATTAATTATACTGATGTTTGTGTGTTTTGCAAGTTATTTCTGTATCTTGTCTTGAAAATGTGCCACTAGTAATTTCATTGATACAACCAAAAAATACATATACTATGCAGCTATTACAAAAATGTAGGCTTTTTGAACAGTTGTCTCTTGCAATTTCTTTGTTTCACCCTGCATGATACCAAACAACTTTTTTTCTACAATATTGTAATGGGCAGTCTGTGAATTAGGGTTTGAATTGGTAGTTTTGGTAATTTATTCTGTAAATACTGTAAGCTTCTTCGAGCGAGCAGAGCGAGAAGATGCCTACATGCGTAAGGACTGCAAAGTTGCAGGATTCAGGTTACTGCAACGAAGCGCATATCATGCACCTAGCACGTGATCGCTGGCATAAGAACCCCGCGTCGCATGGGACTATTCTATTCGGTAACGATTCTGCCAGTAGCCATGTAAGAGGTAAGACTTGTGTCTTGTCTGTGTGCCTTTGGCACATGGCAAAGCTATGCTTTGCCTTGCATTGTCCCATGTTAGTTATTATTTGTTTAGGTAAAATATGTTAGTTAAATTATTCAGTCATTATTCAATCTGTGTAACTTAAATGAGTTGTTTGCCATTGGTTGTAATAGTGTTTAGCCTCGTGCTAATCTTATTTGGTAATGTTGGGTTATAATCAGGATCGTTAATTATTCAGTTATTTGTATTTAATCAGTAAAGCTATCTTTCCATTATACTCGTATGAAGAAGCTATTCATTCATTTAGTATGTTGATAACAATTGTATCTATGCTTGCGTGTCATTTCCCTTCCAGCATAACGTTAGGCAGTTTTGCAGATAAATGTATGGTTAGGCTTTTATAGTTAAAGTATGTTTAAATTATCAGTTGTGTCGCCTCAGTTATTTACAGTCGTTAGATTAGAACCCATGTTATTTCAGATAATTATGTGGAAGAGTTTGTGATATATCGGCAAGGTAAGATCTATTATAAATATATCACTGTTAGAGCAGTTCAGGATCCCTGCTGTATCAAAGATCGCCATGGTGTCAAATATACTTATCCTGGCAAATAACATCTCGGTGCCCACAAGTAGTTAATCTGTTATAATCGGGAAGATAGCCTAAAATCCTAAGATGCTTCTAAGAACAACCCCCAAATCAATCTACACACAATCTCACAAGTGGACTGCGCGGCCATAATAACCCCCTTGATCACATATATAACCCCCTGCAATTACAATATAAAGGATTTTTGCTCTATGATGAGTTTCCCAAGTAAACTATGTCATATCACACAGTTGAATGAAAATAAGAGGGGTATATTTGTTTCATGAGATCCAGATCTGTTGTCAAAGAAAGCATTCTGATTGCAAATATGTCATCACTCTTCTTGGTCAGAAGTCATCTTAAATGTTCCAAGGAATTTTATTATTCTTGTTTGCTGAATCAAATTATTATTACAATTAATCTGAAAATCTTGATAAAAAAAATTAATCATTATCCATTTCAGCAAAATTTAATTTTACTGTTTTTGATGTAAATCCAGATTAATAGTTCGCTAAACTCTTCAAACATATTTATTTATAAATATTTATTGATAGTTTACTCACAGTTTGGTTAGTATTGTCAGCAAACAGTATTCTTCTTTGTTTGTCAAATATAACTTCAGGAAGATCAATGAAGTATAACAAAAAGTAGAAGGGGTGCTGGAACAGGCTTTTTGTTTGCCATGTTGCATTTAATTTTTCACTCCGAAGTTTCATCTTCATCTGATTTTAGAGTTGTAAGTGGTTTGCATGTGGTTCCTCTCCCCCTCCCCACCTACATAAGACCCATTTACCTGCTAAATTGGCTAAAGCAACTGAGACTAGTTCCAGTTACATGAAGAGTATTTCTAGATATAAAAAAATATTTATTTATATTAAAAAATTATTAAGAATTGCTAAGTCTGACAGATGAAGCTACGTATAATCCAGTAGAAATGTGGCATCTAATGGTTTATATAATGGTCTCATTTTGAGGTAGGAAAAGAATGTTTATAGGAATTTCAGTTACTTTCAATGCCTGTATTCCACATATTATGAGGAATTGAATGATCTGTAGACATTAACAAGGATTACCTAAGTTAAAAGAGAAATGATAAAAATAGTAAGCATACTGAGCTGAAAGTCATAATATATCCTGAATAAAAATTCAAATGAATCTAATGTGATCATGGGGGAAATCTTACCGGTTTGTTTCTGAAATATACTCACATAGTGACAAAAACAAATTATAAACTAGTTGATAGCATCCTCAAACAACTGTTGATTCTCACATTTTGAAAAAAGAAGAAAAAAGTGTTCACATTTAATTGTAAATTGCTTGAAGTTGAAAAGTTAATTAATAATATTACTGTGCTATTCATTAAGAAATAATATAGCAAAAGTGAAGACAGCAATACAAGATGAACATTCATATTATTAGTAACACTTATTCAGAACCTTCTCACAACAATACACACTGAAAGAAAGCTCTGCATTTTCTCATATTACGAAAACAAAACATTTCCTGACCCTTTTCTACAATGATAATTTACTTAAGAAAAAGGACAGAAACTTGACTAGATCCAGATTGTTTGACAGAGGAGGAATAACGCTCAAAACCATACATACCTCCTCGATCTGTAAGTTCTGAATGGTTCTGAAGGTAAAGATGTTGGCCACTGATGTAATCTGAACTATAAGATATTGGAACTTATTTAGGACATTACAGACCCCACATTGGATTGCATAATCCTGTTTAGGATAATTGTCATCCCATGGATCTTCCAACTGAAAAAAGTAGTATTCATTAACATTCTTATACTGTACAGATATCACAGAAAATTCTATCACCTATCATTGAACATCCGCGGACACAACACATTTCTGTACAGAGATTAAGTTGTATGGGGTCCATATGGAGTTCCTCTAAAAAGCATTATGATGCTGCAGTATTACTACTTGAAAATGGATTAATTGAAAAAATACAAGTTTCCAGAGATCAATAGTCCAGATTAGTTAATTCTTGACACCCTGCATGTAACAATTTCTGGTACTGTCTGTTAATAAGGGGAGTACAATAAGACATATGCTGGACTACCCCATCTATGCCAAAACATGAATAAAGATGTTTTCATCATTATCATCCTTTTACAACTCCAGTTTCCCAGGTGTTGGTACAAGCGATCTTTTGGATACAATGTGTTGTTGGTTTGATCAGTTGGATTGTCTCATGAACCTGTTGCTATACACTATGAAAGAATACACAAATGTTTCTACCATCTTATGTGCGTGATGCATGGACCAACTGTTGGTTTTCTGGCTGAATTGCGCCCTAAAACTACCACTCTGGCTGAATTAGTGCCAGCAATAGTGGACACCTTCTATGTCAGAGACTGCTACCCTCGATTAATTGGATTTCACACGTCGTAAAAGCCTTGTCCTTCGTGAAGGCCAACTGCTGCGGAATATGAAATAAAACTGACTTAGAAAATTAAAATAAAAGGCCACTGCATAGTGAAGATTAATAAATGATAGAAACTACTACTACAGTCATTACTAAAACTATTTAAAGTCAGTATCAATCCATATAAATATTAAAAGAGTGTGATTTTGTAGCGCTGATGTATATGCCCATCTGGTAAGCTTAATCGTTGATATTACGAGAGTAAATTATAAAGTTCTCGGCCTGTCACAGAGATGGCATTGCTATCAATAATTTTCTTTGTGAATTTGGTTCATGCATCGTTATAACAAACGTCAAGTTTCAGCTTCATCTGTGAAGTAGTTTTGTTTACACGGCTTTTTAAAGTATCCGTATTGTGTATGTCTAACTGAAATTAAGAAACTAGAATAACGTGCTGTGGTAAAATTCTAGTTTCTACCTTCATGATAAAGGAGATGGAGTGGGATTCGTTGGAGAATAGGAGGGTGAATAGAATCATAGCAATGTATGAGCTAAGCGTGATGAAGAGTGGAAAGATATTTCCTAGAAAATTACGGAAGGTGCTTGGATGGGTAAAGATGACCATGACCACAAACTGGCACTTGATTTCAGGCATAAGGGTGTGGGAAATTTTCTTTTATATGAAGGGGTGTAAGGAATTGGAATAAATTGCCAACAGAAGTGATGAATAATTTACCGAAAACACTTAAAGAATTTAAAGTAAAAATTGGTTGAGGGCAAAAATGGGCTGGAGGAGGAAGGGAGAAGATTGGGTGTGTAGGGAGATTGCCACCGGAGCATGCGCTCCATTGCAATTTTATCAATTATTAATTATTATTATTTACTAGTCCCACCCTGCGACCCTCGGTAGGCTAGATGGGGACAATCATTATTTTCCACTAGCGATTAACGTTAACTGATATTAACAGCTAAAGTAAGAACTAGTGTATGCATTGGTGTGTTATTTCTGTTGTTTAAGTAAACTTATATTCTGACATGCAACCCTCCTTTGCCTATGTTCTGCGCCCGACAATGGGTTAAAGCGTTCTATCCCTGGTGACGGAACATTTCCTGGCCAGCAGGATAGGAGATGTGGTGATACATCATTCTTAATAACCAGATTGCGTAGTACCGAAAACCTGAATTACATGCTAAACCAATCCACAGAGCATACATAATGACTGCATATGACACTATGAATGGTGATTCTTCCATCCGATAGGTACGTTAAACTTGATGCCGTTGTGTCTGAAGGAACCGGCACCGGCTTTTATCCTCTCCCTTCTTTCAACTCTCACCTACAATTCACTGTTCTAAAACTTAACGCTTATATCATCAGTCATCCACACACTTTCACAGTGGGAAAGACCGAGTGTGGTAGGTGAACGGTTAACGTTCTGGCCTCGCATTCTGGAGGAGGACGCAGGTTCGAATCCCCGTCGGGGCATCCAGCTTTGGGTTTTCCATGGTTTTCCCAAATCACTCCAGGCGTATGCTGGGATGCTTCCTTCAGAAAGGACATGGCCGAATTCCTTCCCGTTCCTTGTCCCCAGTCCCATCCCGCCTCTAATGACCTTAGCCATCGAAGAGGCGTAAAGCAATAAGTAAAAAAAAGAAAGAAAAAAAGCACAGTGGGAAAGGTAAGAAGCAACCACGCCAGTTACATTTCCCCCAGGAAGAAACGCTCACTATAGTAAATACGTACTTATTGAGATGCTTATGCCACGCTCAGTTTAAAACAAACAAAGTTTTTTTACTCACAAATTGTTACACGAGCAAAAATTTTGTCATATATAATAATCCAGGTCGCAGTTTTTAGTTACCTTGTGAACGTTTCGAGGAAATACTATGCACCTAAATATTCTTGTAGTATTTTTTTTTTTTTTTTTACCTAGTTTTACATCATTGTGTTCTGATTAAAATTTCGTTCACCCCGTTTAGAACTAATTAATGGAAATTAAACATATAATCCGTTCACATGGGACCTTTTGTATGAGCTCCTGGTATAGATCAAGATAGTTGCCAAAAATTTGGCCCCAACCATATATCTTATGTGAAACGAACACTGCTACTTGTGGTAGTAAGAAACTAGTGGCGGCTGAAGTCAGTAAGGAACGAATATTAAACATGGCATCCGCTCAAACGGCGTGAAGAACCAGATACAGACGAGATTGCGCTGAGAGTTTTTTATACCCAGATTACGCGGAACAAATCGAGCAGTTCCTAATAACCGTTTTAAAATTTCGCTTAACAAGAATCGTGTGTTGTGCGCTTGTTAAATCTCCCAGCGCATCCTCAAGAAGGGAAACAGCAGCAATACTGAAAATTTTAGAATTGTTTCAGCACCCGTTTAAACACAAGTCAAGTATTATGATGTTTCCTGAAAATATTTATTTAGTTTCTCAAACTAAGAACCGGTTTATAATATAATCGCTCATACGAAAAGCAGCGAGAGCTTTTTTTCATAAAAAAAAGTGCTACCACTTTGGAGTTTCGAGTTTGGAATCTGGAGCTTGTGAGATTACTGGGTTAGATCTCGGTCTCACCTGGAATTTCTACGGTTCATTAAAATGACCTTCACCTTTGTTAAATCCTACGACGCTCTTTGATTCATCATCCATGTTGAGCCAGCTGTAGGTCCCCTTACCCTATCGGGTTTAGTTAAAATATGACAGGATGTAGAATACGGGAAAAACTGTGCCAGCAGACAATTTTTACGGGGATCGATCAAATACGAAAGAGATATTTTAAAAAAAGCTCTTAATTGGATTAACATATAGCAAAATAAATATAAAACTACTTCTCTATATGGCCGATACTATTTCCCACACATATATTGCACTGCACTGGGAGTTTTTGAATTCTATCTTCATAAAAATTTGTTGGTCGCATGCGTAGACGACTGCTCACAGTGTTGTACCTATTCGTAGTTGGGAATTTTACCCAAATCTTTATGAGGGATCAAAACAAACTAAAGTCGCATGGTGACAAATCTGACCTAAAAAGAGGATCATACAAAGTTGTCCATAGTAGTTCCAGAGGGTTCTGAGAAATTGCAGCATTCAAAAGCCTAAGCGCCGACCTAGAAGTGATTGTGCATAAATGTAACTGCTTTATAGATATTGTCTGCTCGCTTTCACAATTTACATAAATGTAACTCATCCATGGATATTGTCTGATCACTTTCATAACTTACCCCGTGTGCTGCACTAATTTCACGGAAATTTTAATCGCTTGTATTTATGAATAGAGATGTCTGCAGTGTGATGCTCATTCTGGGACGACGTGCTTGAGTGAGGTTAGAAATTACCCTCCAACCTTCACATTGCCACTTATAAACTTGAGGCTTAAAAACTGTTTCATTGTCAATCTATTTAAAAAAAATCTGCAGGTTTTATAGTCACCATAGCGTTGAGCATTCACGCCAACTGCAGGCTGTTATTTTATTTTATTTTTGAAAAAATTCGTTTATGTTTGACCTTCCTTGGTGTACAAGACATAATGCGGACAGGTGATGAATGCTGATGCCATATATTCCTTGATTTTCGGAAAGATTTGAAGACCGCATCTCATCATCGCTTCCAACCAAAAAGTTACAAGCTGACAATATATTCGACGGCCTCGTTGCTAGAGCTAAGATCTGTAACACACAGCGAGGATTTATCAAGATGTAGGTGTGTTGCCAGTAGGTAATTATCTGGCTAACATGATTAGGCTTCTTGTAGATTACGCGGTAGATCATGAGAAAACCCAGCGGGTTATAAATTTTACCTCTAAATAGTGCGGAATTTCTCAATGTAATTTGCTAAGTAAAGCAGTTTATAGTAAAACGAACTCTGAAATTCAGAAATATGCAAACGTAAGATCAGAGTTGCCAATTTAGCATTTTTATGGCTAAATTTAGCATATTTTCAAGTGATTTAGCATGAAAAAATTCAATTTAGCATATAGCATATTTTTTAGCATTTTTTCCGGATACTGCATGATTTTCTGTTCTTTGTTAAAAATAAAACTGCGTTATCAGGAAAGTTTTAGTTTGCACTGCTTTTTGCTTTAACAGCATTGACCTGCCATCTAGTGTCGGAATGTCATACTTTTGTATATACTGTGTCGTTCACTGTCATTGGATAGAAGAATCCCGGTACTTCAGTGCCGGAAGTCTAAATATACATGCACATTGTAGTTGTTCATTTTGTTTGTTACAACTAATTCATGTGTGGTGGTGATGCTGGATTAGTGACAAGAGTTCAATGGTCTTATAATACATTAAACACGTATTGTTGATTATTGTTTTTGACTAGAAATATATTGAAGTTTTGTTTCAGATTCAAGATAAATTCACACACCTCAATATGTTTAATCACAGCAAGCTAATTAACAGTTTCTGCTCTTTTCATTGCATGATACATGAACAACTTTTTTTTTTTTTTTTTTTTGGTGTTAGTAAACGGTGAAGTTCCCTCAAGATAGGTTTTCTTTGGTAAAAATGTTTGGGACTATAGAATTACTGTAGTAAATTATTCTGGTAGTGTCGTTATTTTGTAAGGTTCACGATTTTATTGATATGTTCATGGTAGGCTTGTGATTGGTAGAGTTTAAAACTGGTACACGTATTTATAGCAAATGTTATGTTTGGCAGAGGTTCCCTTGTCAGAGATGTGTATGGTAGAGTTTTTATGTGCTAGAGTTCATAATTGGTAGGGATGTTGATAGATGGTAATGGCATTTAGTAGAATTATTTACTGGTGTGATTAGTTTTGGGTAGGGTTTCATTGTGCTAGAAGCAGTGATGAATAGTAGTGATGTTAATGGTAGACCTGCTCATGACAGGGTTTATTTTGGGCAGGAATTTTCTGATGGGCATGTTAATGTACCCTTTAATTGAGTTGGCATTTTTTTAGCATTTTTTTGAAAATTTTAGCATTTTTTTGGCATTTTCTCATCATAGATTTAGCATAAAAATTTATTTAGAGTTGGCAACCCTGCGTAAGATAGTAAACAAGGTCAGTATGTAGGGGAAACAATCAAAATTGAAAGTTTCCGTCATATCACTTCTCCTAAGCTTAAGGGGTTTTCGTGGAGGGCCCTACCCCTAAATAGCATTTTTTTATTTTTCTAATGGCTTTATGCCTCTAGACATCGAGGCCATTAGAGGGGGGGAAAGACTAGGTGCAAGGACCAGGAAGGATTTCGGCCATGGCTTCTTTTGAAGGAACCATCCCGGCTGTCGCCTGGACTGATTTCGTGAAACCATGGAAAACCGGAATCATGATGGCCGGACGGGAATTTGAACATCCGTCCTCCCAAATGCGAAGCCAGAACATTACCGCTCACTCATTATTTCCGAGTATTTTAAGTGGGATGGTTTCCAGTACCGTTACTCAATGTTGTTGCATGTATAGACGACTGTAGTAAGTGTGCGTTAAATGTAGTTTTTTGCTCGTGCTGGTCTTCGGAGGTGAAATGAGGAAGACAGTGAACCACGGTGCGTTCCATTCGGACTTGCTCTTCTAGTAAATACGAGCAAGCCCCAGTTTAACGGGACCATTAAACCAATAGATCGTTATCAACCCTGTCTCACACCTTCACTGCAAGAGGCATGGGATTTGACTCAGGCTTCCGGAACCTCCCTGTTATTATTGTACGGTACGTCATACTTCGAACACGACATTCAATTAGAACCTTGCATTTTTTTTACTCTGAGCCATCGCACAGTTCGGTTCACTTCCGTGTTTACGCGCGAGCAGTGTCGAGTGGTGTTTACCAAGTGATTGGATTTCACTAATCGGTACAGTGTGTGTTAGTGTACTTATCGACTGTCTATTTTAAGTATTAAAACAATAGTGGTCAACTAACGCGAAAAAGGACGTTAATACACGGTAGCCAACACCGTAGTGCTCCAGAGACTTAGTCTCGGAACGCTATGGCTGAGGCCTCTGGAACGATTCCGTCGACCAGCCAGGCAGTGGGCGCAGCATTACACACGTACTATACGATGCAAAACCCAACTTTCGATCCTCTCTTCGACATCGAAGATTCTCAGACACCTCCTACATTTCAAGACACCGGAAAAAATCTTGGCATCCAGATGCAGCCTGTACAAGAACCATCATACGCCGAACGACACCCACATATGGCAACGGAAGAGATGCAGTACGACCAGGTCGGAGATCTAACAGAGCAACAGCAGCCTCGCCAGAATCAAACAGTGGCATCGCGATCCCGCCCAAGATCACGCTCACCTCAGAAGATTAACCAGTCATCACCAGTGAGTAAACGCGCGAAGCAAAAAGACCAGTGTCAACATAACCTAGAACTTACTGCAAAAGTCCCGCAACCTATCAATGTAAATGATTCATTAGTTAATGAAAAGACATCCCCGAACGTGACAAACTTAACCCCTATGTCAACATCGCAGCCGTACCTGGACTCATCCAGTAACTACGACAAATCTAACTACCCCTCAAATCAAAGTAGCCAAGACAATAGATATTCACATACTGACAATGGCCCTTACTATGTGATGGTCGAAAGCACTAACAACAACATAGGCAAACTCCATCCTATGTCTGTTGGAAAAATACTTTTCTGCCAGAACAACCACCTAAGATCAGAAATCAGTAACATAACTTCAGCAGGGCGCAACAGAATTAGAATTGAAGCTAAATCTAGTGTCTCCGCAAACTCCTTGGTGGAACTAAAATCACTTAAAGACAACAACTTAGAGGCGTAAATCCCGTACTACATGACGAGGAAGCAGGGAGTGATTCGAAACATTGACACCTCACTGTCTACAGACGAAATAATTAGTGAAATAGTTTCTCCCTTCCCCGTACTGAAAGTCAGAAGATTCACAAAAAAGTCCCATCGGATAGTGGCACTCAGTACCGCCCCCTACCTGTATGTGTGTTAACCTTCCAGTCCCAAGTATTACCGCAATACGTTTACTTATATGGCATGCGTTGCGAAGTCCAACCCTATGTGCCACCTGTATTACAGTGTTACCGTTGTCTTAGATATAATCACAGTCAATCACAGTGCAAAAGCCAACCTCGTTGCAGCAGATGTGCAGGCCCCCATAATCTCAAAGATTGTACCTCAGAAAACCAGCTAAGTTGCATTTACTGTCAAGGACACCACTCGTCCACCGACCGTTCTTTCCCGAAATATAGACAGCGAGCTGAAAGGAAACAAACTTTGGTAGCCAATAGTCCCCAATACTGGCCACAATTAACATACCCGCGTTCATACGCGAACATAGCAGCATCCAGCCCTCAACTTGCACAAATGGGTCAGCAACCACCGGAGCAAATTCCTATTCCTATAGCTGCCAAACAAGTCGTTCCGCAAACCTTGCCTCCAAGCCCCATCGTAGCCTATGATGGTAGCAGCTCTCAACCACGTGAAGTCGGGAGCCGCTATGATTTCCGCCAAACAGCTCCACGCAGCCGCCTAAAAGGATACTCGACCCAATCAAATGTAGCAGGAAATAGAATAACAATTCCCAGACATTTATTTTGGAGAAGTGATGGTCCTTTAAGCCCAATAATAAACAACCACCATGAAACTACAATTCAACCAACACCTTTAGAGTCTACCTATGGCAAAGAGAGTACAGAAACTATCCCACCCTCCAATAAATCCTCCCCACTGGTTGAAAAGCTCTTGATCTTCATTATCTATATACTAGAAGAAACCAAAAGCAGTGGCATAATAGACCCGACACTCATTGGCACTAAACTACAGGAACTATTAACTACCATCGGAGCTTAAATCCTCCAACAATGGAAAACATCTTATGTGACATTAAAATCGCACATCAAATAAAAATACCGCAATTGAAAACCTGGTCGCTATTGCCAAACAGGGAAAGCTTCACTACAGAACCTAAGTTGGCAACATCTTGTAATTGGTTTGAACTAAACCTCTCCCAGGAAATCTATGGCCCAAGGACGACAGATTACAATGCTACAATGGAACGCCCGTTCATTAAAATCTAATAAGGAAAGTCTTGAACAGGCATTAAGAGCGCACGACGTAGATATTGCCACAGTCGCCGAAACATGGCTGAAACCAACTGACAGCATGAGTATTAAAAGCTAAAGCATCATTCGTTGTGATCGTGATGACGGATATGGAGGAACTGCTATCTTCGTCAGAGAGGGAATGACGTACAACACAGTGCAACTTGACACCACAGGACTACCGATTGAAGCCTGCGCCATCTCCTTAAGAGTTAACAATACCTGGCTGACAATAGCGACGATATATCGACCGCCCAACACGGCTCTCACAAAACCTCAAATATTAAGGCTATTACAAAAACTACCCAGCCCATATATTATCACCGGAGATCTGAATGCGCACAACAGTGCTTGGGGGAGCGGAAAAACAAATCATCTTGGCCGAATAATAATAGAGAAACAGAAGAAGAAAATCTAGTAATACTTAATGACGGCACAGCTACAAGAATCTGTAACCCGACGGAACGTAAATCAGTAGTGGACATTGCATTGGCATCCTCGAATATTGCAGCATTGCTCGATCACAGAGTGATCCACGAGCCTCTGGGATCAGATCACTACCCGATTTTGATCACCATGAGACTAAATCAACCCAGCAAAAAACCTCAGGCAACATCAGGTCACAAATGTAATATCAGGAACGCAAATTGGAATGTATACACTGATACTGCTGCGACACAGTTAAACAACCTAAACGATGGTGGAGTGACAGAGGAAAACTATAACAGCCTGATCCGGGTTATAAACCATGCGGCCAAACAAGGCATACCCCAAAAGAAACAAAAAGAAATGAACACTACCAGGAACCACCCACCATGGTGGAACGAGGAATGCGAGAAGGCTATTCAAGACAGGAGAGACGCGCTCCGAAAATATCGTAGATGCAGCAACATGGAAAATTTCATAGAGTTAAACAAAGCACAAGCTCGTACAAAAAGAACATTGAAACAGATGAAGAAAGAAGATTGGAAAAACATTTCCGCATCAATCAACAGAAACACCCCAATTACCACCATATGGACAAAAGTCAAAAACTATAAACGATCAACTGAAACAGTGCACCCGACGTCGAACATAAGCACGGAAATGCTGGAGCAAATACTAACAACATTAGCACCCCCTTCCGCCAACCCAATCTGCAACTACCCACCTGAAGATGAAGCTAGCGACCCCATGTCAAGACCTTTTAACATGGAAGAATTTGAAAAAGCGTCCAAGAATTCCAATAACACGGCACCAGGAATAGACAACGTCCACTACAGAATGATCGGACACTTACCATCACGAGGGAAAAAGATGCTCCTAAAAGTTTTAAACAATGTCTGGAATAAAAGACAACAGATTGCAGGATTAAAAATTTCGAGAATCATCCCGATCCTGAAGCCGGGTAAAAACCCGTCAATAGCCACATCCTACAGGCCCATAGCACTATTGCCATGTCCATATAAACAACTGGAGAGGATGGTGAAGAATAGGATCGAATGGTTTGCCGAACACAATGACCTTCTGCCAGACCACCAGTGGGCGTACAGACGCGGTAGAGGCAGCAATGACCTACTAGTAAGACTTGTCACAGACATCCAATCCAGCCTAAGTAGAAACCGATATCTCATAGCCCTCTATACTGACATCAATAGCGCCTATGACAATGTCAACCTCGAGCTATTGGCGGGGAAGATGCAGAACATGGGCTTCTCCGCAACCTTTACTTACAACCTAATATCAATGCTGCAGGACAGAATACTGATAATAAAACACAAAGGAGTTACAATAGGACCGCGACACACGAGCCAGGGTCTGCCGCAAGGATCGATTCTATCACCGATCCTCTTCAATATATACACGTATGACCTGGCCAAAATACTACCCAGGGGAGTGTACATACTACAATATGCAGATGACATATGCATATACGCAGAAGGCGAAACGCTGACGGAATGCATAAAATTGCTTAGTACAGCGATGGAAAGATTAAACAAATGGTTGCAAGATAATGGGATGCAGATTGCACCAGAAAAATCAGCAGTAGTAATATACACGAGACACCGATTACAACAAATGGAATCTGTACGACTTGGGCCATACCTATTTCCAAACAAAAAGGTAATAAAATACTTGGGCATGCAAATAGACGCCAAACTTAGCTGGGGTCCACATATAACATACATGATAGACAAATGCGAGAAGGCTATCAATCTGCTGCGTGCAACAAGTGGCTGCTGGTGGGGAGCTGACCCGAAAGTACTCTTACTCCTCTACAGAGCTTTGGTGCGTCCGATAATTGACTATGGGTGCCTCTGTTATAGCTCTGCAGCTGAAACTCTGCTCAACAAAATAGATAAGGTTCAATACAAAGCACTGCGCATATGTTTCGGCGCAATGCGTTCTACACCCACAAACGCACTCTTGGTAGAAGCCATGGAACCTCCACTGAACATCCGACGATACTACCTATGTGGGAAATTCATCTCAAAGATTATGCAGTTCCGAAACAATCCCTTAATAGATGTATTAGAGACACTGGCGCACAGAACCACTGTGGACAGTTACTGGCGTAGGAAAAAAATACCACTGCTTGCTACAACATACATCGACTTAGTTCAATACCAACCTATAATCATTTCCTCAAGCAGAATGCATTGCTTTGAATGCTCATACAAATCAACTATAATCAAAATGGAGATGAACTTGGACATACCATTCACAGAAAATACAGAACGGAACACAAGCCTTTTATTGGAAACTCTTGCTCAATACGAAAATAGTGTACACTTTACACCGATGGTTCAAAGATCGGCAGCAAGGTAGGCTGTGCCTTCGTGGATATGCACGCACGAGTCGAATCGATGTATAAACTCCACAGCGAAGCAACGATATATACCGCCGAAATGGTTGCCATACTCAAGGGATTAGAATATGCCAAGAGCACCAGCTCCAAGACAGTGATCATACTATCTGACTCTCGAAGCGTCCTC
Organism: Vandiemenella viatica; assembly: GCA_031002005.1. Lineage (NCBI taxonomy): Eukaryota > Metazoa > Arthropoda > Insecta > Orthoptera > Morabidae > Vandiemenella > Vandiemenella viatica. Next base: position 71,144,198 of record CM061921.1, on the reverse strand, counting down.
GAATCTCTACATCATCTTAATAATAATGCGTGGAGATGCCCCTTAACGTACCAGATTCTGGAAAGTGTTAGGGAACTAGAAGAAATAGGAAAACGGACCATCTTTATCTGGATAAAAGCGCACACGGGAATTTACGGCAACGAAAGAGCGGATCAGTTGGCTAAGTCGGCAGCCTCCGACGGTAAAACATACCCACATATCAAGACGACTGATCTTCTGTCCACCCTGCGTGCCAAGGCAAAACAACTGTGGCAAACATCGTGGGAAGAAACAATAAAAACAAAAGGAAAACATTACGGCACCATACATCCAACAATCCCTAAATCGCAGTGGCATCAAACATATTACGTACCAAGGAAAACAATTGTCACCATTAGCAGACTAAAATTCAATCATGGCTTCTTCCCAATTCACTTACACCGTATTAATTCACTGAACACTCCAACCTGCACATGCGATGGAAGCAGCATATGCGAACCCAACCACCTCTTATTTGCCTGCAAGGAAAAATGGCGGGAGAGCACACAGCTTATAAAAGAACTTGTGGAATTAAGTGATGACGGAGATAAAGATGACCGCATGCCATTTCCACTAATCTTCAACCAAGATTTCTCTGAGACAGATTATTGGAAAGAAGTCAAGCAGCGCATGCCCCGTCCGCCACCAGAAGAATCGCCCTCAGCTGCAAACCAATCAGAGAGCAGCACGGAGCCATCGGCTAACGATACTGGCGCCAAACCCGTCGACTGCAGCGACGACGAGACGCCTATCGCCGCCGGACCTGTGCAGCAACTGATAGTTACTTCGCCAGTTGACTTTGCAGCCCTTTCCCTCAAGATGTGGGAAATCACCGAACTGGCCATTTTCACCTGGCCAGTGCCTGAGGGCCTACTGGTCTACTGTTCTTGCCCGACTGACCACGAGACCGTTGCGGCCCATCTGGAGGAGCAAGGTCTCAGCTACGCTGTCAGGCAAGCGGGCAGGCCACGCCGACTGGTAGTCCGCGGGCTGCCAGAAACTACTACGACAGAGGAGGTCGTCACTGGCTTCAAGGAGCACGGGGTAACTGTGAGGGACGTCGTCCCCATGGTGAAACCGGGCACCGAGGAGCGGCTCCCTCTCGTCGCCTTCACCGCAGAGCCTCCTGCCACAGCAGCCCTCCAAGTGAAGAAGCTACTCGGCCAGGAGGTCCGGGTAGAGCCAAAGAAACGCCCGCCAGCTGCACTACAACAGTGCTACAGATGTCAAGGGTTCTCGCACCAAGCCAAGAACTGCAGCGCAGCTGAGCGTTGCGTCCGCTGTGGGCAACAACACAGCGTCAAACAATGTAGCCGCCCACGCGAAGCGACGCCAACATGTGCTAACTGCGGCCTATCACACTCAGCAGCCTACGCGGGTTGTGTCGCAAGGCGCAATCTGCGAAAGTCGGCAACCAAGCAGAAGCGACTCCATACGCAGTCCGCACCCGCGCCGACAGCAGAAGCGCCCGGCCGTCGGACAGACTCCAAGCGGCGCGCGCAGCGCCCCCCCCACCACCGAGACAGAGCAGCCTCGCCCGCTGACCAAGCGACGACCAGCACTCCGCGCTCCGCTGCTGGCCGGAGCAGGCGCCCCCCTCCACGTCTCGGCGCACGCCAAGGCGCAGGCGGCCAGATGGCTGTCCTGCAACAACTTGTCAGAGCTGTGTCTGCCCTGACACAGCTGGTGGCCACACTTCAGCCGTGTTAAACACCTCACCGCCTCCCATACTGGACCCGAGCCAAGCCTAGCCCGACCTTCGACAAATAAATTTGCAACAAATTAAGCAAAAGGACGGAGGGGCAGGAAATGCCCAGAGCGTCCAGTGTCACCACGGCTCGCCGTGGTGGCGCAAACCTCCAGTCGACGACGACGACGGAATACAATTACCAATAAACGTTACCCACCTCCTGGCTCTGGAAGATGTTACCATCTATAAAATAATAACGAGGTTCCTGGAAGAGAACAACATCAAGATTTAGTGTTATTGTTTTGATCTTGTAATTCTGTAATCACGTTGTATATATTATATTTTATATTATATTATATTATATTTTAATCACGTTGTGTACAGAGTGAATGCGATTGCGTTGTTATATTGTATATTGTATTGTGGTCTAGATGCGGTATGACTGTGGAGTGAAGCTCTGTATTGAAATGTGTCACATTTTTGTGTAAACATTATACTCTAATTGTATTGTTGTGCTGTGTGTGAGATTGCACTGTTGAATTTCATATTATACTATGTTGCGGCATGGCTGCGGTATGTCTGTGCAGTGGTACCGAGTGTTGAAACATGAATGCCGTATCTTTGTGTGGTCAAATTATGTTTAATGCTATTGAATTGCTTATATATACTATAGATGTAATTGTGTTTTTATATTGTGTATGATATCATACCACAGTTTGGCGTTGGCTTTGGATGTGTTATCAATGGTGAAAATAAGTGTATTCCTATTTCAGTCTTATGCTGCTATTGATCACTGATGCAAGTATTATAATGATATGAGGCTGGCTGTAAGGAGAATATCCAAATGCCATTAAAAAAAAAATTAAAAAAAAAACCTTGCATTTTGCGATTTTCTCAGCCATAATGAAGCATTGCCAAATACTTCACGAAATATTTCGATGTGTCCATTATGTCCTGTGATCCACTTACTGTCCACTATAACGGTATATATCAGCTGGATGTAGCACTATACCTTGTTCACTCAGATCTGGCCGCTCAAGGTCATATTCCCCCGGCCCCACTCTTCTCTTTCTACCTCTCCGAGACGAACGCTATGTCCAAGTATGCGAGTAGTAAATTTCTCCTACGCATGTGGGGGTAAGGGCAGTGGAGTGGGGATAGAGTAGACTGACCTTGAGCCGCCTTTGTTAAGTGAACTGGCTATAGCCTGCAGTGCACTGTAACCCTGAGGTCGACCCTACGGATAGTGTGGTATCTCGAGAAAAATTCGTAGAGATGCTTGTCGCTACGTTACCAGCCATCAATTATAACGTCAAACCGAATTAAAATATTGGACCGTCCCAGCATTCGCCTGGAAGATGGCGGAAAACTGCCTAAAACCCGCAATCAGTACGGACGTTACGCGAGGAACAAGACTCAAGCCTGGTCACGTTGTACCTCCACGGCCCATGTGGTGGCGCTTTAACGCACGTAGACAAACTCGTAGTGATCTCGAACCTACCGATTTTTCGGTACTTCTACCGATATGGAGTCTGTCCTACCGAAATGTAACAATTTTTCCACAGATTACTGAGAATACAATGAAATTTTACTGCATCTTTTCCCGATTTTACATTTTCAGGTTGGCAACCCGTTTCGTTTATGTTTTACGGGGAATTATTCGATCGAATACGTATATGATACGTACTTAGTTACTTTTTGCAAAATGTTCCGAATTTCTTTTTAGTACTATCCCTCTGCGTTTCTATCTTACATTATCGACGTTTTTAGGGGATTCCCGAGCTAATTCGCTTGTCTAAATTCTATTGGTAACCATTATCATAAGTAAAATTTGTTGGTAAAATGTAATTTTTTTTGCTATCATCAGTCTTTCAAAATCCTCCATCCCCTTCCTATCTTGTGCTAGCCTCTTCATCAATATATATCGCTTACGACCCACGTCCTCAATTATCTGCTTCATATATTCTAATCTCTGCCTTCCTCTACAGTTCTTACCTTCGACTGTTCCCTCCACTAACAAATTGACCAATCAAGCATGTCTCAAAATATGACCTACCAACCTGTCTCTTCCACAAACTTCTTTTCTCACCCATCATTTCCGAAACTCGTTCATTTCTTACTTTGTCTGTCCACTTAATTTTCAGCATTCTTCTGTAGCACCACATTTCAAATGCTTCAATTTTCTTTCTTTCCGGTATTGCTGCAGTCCACGATTCACTACCATAAAATGCTATGCTTCACACATAGAGTTTCAAAAAGTTCTTTCTAATTCCTAGATCAATATTTGAAACTAAAAGATTTCTCTTTTTCATGAAGGCTCTTTTGCTAGTACTATTCTGCTTTTAACATCATTCCTGCTTCGGCCATCGGTTGCAATTGTGCTTCCCAAGTAACAGAATTCACTTGCTTCTCCTATTGCCATTCAGTAACTTCTCAATATCCTCTCTCTTTCTGCTAACAATGCAATGTCATCAGCAAATCGTAGCATACTGATTTTATTCTCCCTCAACACTAATGCCACATGGTAATTTTTCTTTTACTTTCTTTACTGCTTCTTCTACATACAAGTTGAATATTAACGGGGATAGACTACAACCTTGTCTGAGACCCTTTTTTACTGATGCATGTCTTTCATGGTTCTCTACTTTTATAGCTACTTGATTTTTATATAGTTTATAAACTAATCTTCTATCTCGATATTTTAGACCTGATTTCTTAAAATTTTGAACATTTTGTCCCATCTAACGTTATCAAAGGCCTTTTCTAAATCAACAAACGCCAAAAAGTATCTTTGTTTTTCTTGATCCGCCCTTTAAGTATTAATCTTAAAGCAAGAATTGCTTCCCTCGTACCACGATTTTTCCTAAACCCAAACTCATCTTCACCTACTATCTCTTATACTATCCATTCTTCTGTATACTGTATTGTTCTGACCAGTAATTTTGAAGCAACATACATGCTATTAAAGACAATGTGATGGGCAATGCAATAAAGGTGCTTGTACACTAGGCCAACGAACGGCAGCCAATGTGTTGAGACCAATGTTGGTCGCCAAGGCATTGGCGTTCGGCCTCCCGTTCTCATCAAACCAAGGGGTTGGCGCCAAGGGATTGGGTAATGTGGAATGGCAATTGGTTCTGAAACCTCATACAAGTATACGGGCACGAAGCCCAGAGAGAAGCTTATTCCGAGTTACTAAGTGAAAAGGTCATCACACGAAGAATCGAGTACAAGCGTCATTGTAAAAAGAAAAAAATACCAACAATTTTATAGAAAAGGTTGCCCCATTCATCTGCCAATGCTGAGCGCATATTCTCACGTATTAATCTTATTAAGACAAAACAGTGAAATAGGCTGTCTACTGAATTCATCACTGGCCTATTACACACAAAAAATTCAATGTAGTTACTGTTTTTATATTTCTTCTGCCATACGAAATAAATAAATAAATACACACAAAAAGCCTGCTCAATGACGCTAATTGTTATGATTTCTAAATTAATTTAAAAAATGACTGCGGCTATGTCCGAAGATTATTGGTACGATCATAAAGATTGTAAAAATTAAGCAGATTTATGTTTATGTTTCTATTTGACTGAGGTTAATATTTTCTTGTTAAATAACTTAATAAACGAATTAAAAATTACTAAGTCTGTTGTTTTTTTATTTTTTCCCCCTACTATTGAGTTTTTAGTAAAAAATTCTGGTATTAGTTTTAAATTTATAATATATCCTGTAATTTCCCTATTATTTGACAAAGATAAAGAAGTTTAAAATAATGTACTGTAGTATGTAATGAACTTTTAAATAAACTTAAATAATTTGTATTCATACTTTAACTTAAACAAATACCATCACTGCGTCTTCTGACTTCAGTTTATACTATACGAAGCTAAGAAGATAATGTGAAAATCAAGCCCATATTTGAATGCAAGCTGAAACCAAAATTTTCTTTCCGACTTTTGTTGACTAATTTGTCGTCGAGCTGCGGCTGCAGATTGCCATCAAATTGCTGTACAGTTTAAAATCAAAATGGTAACAAATTTTGAATTTCCAAGTCTGGTAGTAAAGTTGGTGTCAAATCTTAAAGAAATTCTTCGACAGCATATCTTGCACAGCAAAATGTGGTTGTTTGCGATATATATATATTCAAATACCGATTTTGGTATAAAAAAAATATCGATATTAGCGGGCATATCTACCGACTTCCCATTTTGACGTTTGAGACCACTGCACACTGGCAGGTAGAAGTAGTCTTACGGTAAATCAAAAAGGTGCAAGGAGAACCAGAAAGAAGCCGCTTTTAGAAATTGTACCAACCCTGTAGGCTAAGCGGTTAGATCCGGAAGCCTACACTCAGATTTCGGTTTACAATGATTTCTCGGAATTTCTCCAGGCGAATAGTATCTTCATTAAGGTCATATAGATTTCTTTCCAGCTCCTTACCAACAACCAATTGCCGATGCTATTACCTCATAGTCGACGAGCTGTAAAACCTTAATGTTAAAGGAATGGAAGTATCCGCGGATATTCCACCAAATTTTTCTTTTTAAGCACAACGTTTTTACTGCTTCCTCTGCGATCATCGTAAAGAAACTGTCAGTTTTTGTGGCTTCTCCAGAACAGGAAGAGGCATTTTGAAACACACAGGTCGCTATCACCTTACAATAACCGCAAAGGAAACGGGTGCAACGTTCAGCTTAGAAAGAAAAATTCCTAGGTGCAACCGCGAAGATTTCTGTGATGGTACACGCTGAGCAAATCTACTTTCTCGCGTTAGTATGAAACTGTTTGCAAAACATTTCAGAACGGATTAATCTAAGGTACTTAAAAGTTCCAACAGACCCACGTGATTTCTGATTCGTAGCTACAGCCCTTATGTATCAACACCGCCCCCCCCTCACCAAGTCCTCCAACTTAAGGGTCAAGTGTTCGAATCCGGCACCGGGCGTGAGTAGTTTTAAAGAAGTGTGTGATGCTCTCTAAGTGAAATATAATTCTTACGCTGTACCACGCGAACAGCTGACCAGCCTCTCCGTTTCCAAGATGCTCACCCACGAACCGCTGACCCGTAATTTAAGGGAATTTCATAACCTGTGTGTATAAATCTGGCCACTGTCCAGATACCTCTGGAAGCATACCAAGGAAACCATGCTACGCCGAATAGCTGCTGTATTGCGTTCGAAATGTGCACAAATATGCTAGCAAGTAGGTTATCGTAATGTTTTGGCTGATCAGTGTAAAGACTTAACAGAAATTATTTTGCAGTACCATGGAATTTAACTCTTTCATTTCAGTGTGTTGGGTATATCTGAAATAAATTCCGGAATTATAGCGTTTGTTAAAAATTTCCGTTCTTAAAACTTACTCTAATATTTGCCTCTAATGTATCCTAACAAATTTACATAGGACCATGCCTTCCAAACAGACAATACTGATAACATCTGCCAACATTTGGTTGAAAGGTTCAGCTCGCAAGCAACTTTTCCATTGTGCCATTATATCGTCTAAATTACGCGCCAGGGTGTCTGCGCGTGTTATGGTAGGGGAGGTACAACGAGACAATGTTCGAGTCGTGGACCCAATGTAACGGCCGTCCTGACTACTGTTTTTAGGTGATTTCCTGCAATCACCTAAGAGACTGCTGGGTCGGTCCCCAATATCTGCATCATAAACTACACATTTCATAAATGAAAATGCACTTGCCACACAAAACGCAATTTATCCGTTTCGCGGAAAGAATGCAACACTTCCTCTCCATCATTAGAAGTGGAGGACGATGGCCTGGGTGATTGCGGGATACTGCCTGAAAACCACAATCAGGATGGCCGGTACTTGGAGACCTGGGCTCGTGTCCGGTCCCGTTGTACCTCCCAGAACCAATACGCCGCGCCTCCAAGCACTGAGTTACGCTGGAGGGTTATTATCACAGTGCGTCTCTTGGATGCATAACATGTCTTAATCTAGTTTTTGGCATAGATCAGTTAGTAAAACTGATTTTATTTGAAATGAATGAGAATATTCAGATTTTAGTCCATAAATACAAACGAAATTTGCGTCGTCTGTATGTCACTCCAGCCCAATCTATGTATCAATTCTGTGACGCTTTCATAAGGAAGTTCTTCCTTAACCCTCTGACATTTGTATGTAATGCAGTAAAACCCGTAAAATTTTTAATTTTGGTGTTAGAAAACTGATTACTGCTTAAAGTAACTTGCGTTAAATCACTGTTTAACCCTTCATCCTAATTTAAGAAAGTAGCTTGTAATGACATAACGTTGCTTGGGATGCAAACATTTCTCGTTAACTTGATCGTGAAGCCTTTATGATTATTGATTCCCTGAAGTATCTAGGCGTAACAATACAAAGCAACATGAATTGGGACTTGCACATAACTTCCGTTGTAGGCAAAGCTAATTCTAGATTACGATTCATAGGTCGTATTTTGAGAAGTTATATTGCTCATACAAAGGAAATAGTTTACAAAACTCTAGTGGGTCCACATTTGGATTACTGTTGTGGAGTTTGGGATCCGTATAGCAAGGGATTGATTGACACGTTAGAGAAAGTACAGAAGAGAGCCGCTCTATTCGTGACTGCTAGTTACAGTCCTTACGAAAGTGTTACAGAATTGATACATAGATTGGGCTGGGAGACAGACGACGTAATTTTCATTTGAATTTATTGGAGAATATGCGAAAATCTTTAATTTAAGAGAGCAATGAAATACTTCTTCCACCAACCTATTTAAGTCGGAATGACAGGAGGGATAAGATTGGAGAAACAAGACGCCATACTGATGCTTTTATCCTCGTTCTATTCAGGATTGGAATGCACAAAATTAGGATTGGTGCTTAGCACCCTCTGTCAACCACAATGTTTGTGAATTGCAGAGTGTAGATGTAGATGCAGATCTGATACTACTGTTGAAGATGCATAGAGTTCTTTCGTAACGGCCACCAAGCTATTAATTTATTCTATATAACAGCTAGCAGGTCAAGTAATAAAATGAAATAAAAGGTCAGAATTGGTACAAAATTGATGTATATTCTCAAAGTTTGTTGATACTGGTATCTGGTTACACTGTTAATTTATAAGGCTGTATCGGATTCCGAAAATCACTAGATTAAGATGCTGGTTATCTTCCAAAACACAAACCTAGTTACAAGCATTCACTTTTGCAAACACATGTAGTAGTCGCAACACCAAGTCAGTTACGAAAGTTTTAAAATAATTGTACGAAGATATAGCTCGCCTGTACCACTGTGGACTGGTACGGCCGAAAACTTTTAAAGTACTGTCATAGAGGCATTGCTCGCATTGAAGGAAACTCGGAAAAGACTGTCAAAAATCCTAAGATGGCTGACTCCTTAAGTAAGGAATTTGAAACTCGTGACGTGAGCTCTCAACTTTAGAATTTAATATCTGACTAACCACTTTATATTTTAAGCTAAAATGTATACATGTTTCTCAGTAAAGTCTACTCTTAATTTCTGGGTTATAACGTTATATAAAGAACTAAAGTCGATAACATTCTTTCTTTGTTTCACACTTTACTCCCTAGGAGTTTCTATGCTAGGATTCTGCTGTATTTCTCTCGTACATTTACGGTGTGTTTCGCTCTATGAAACATTCTCATTTCTATATAGATCAAGGATATGCGGGGAGTAATAGAACTGTGTTTTAAACACGTATCCTTAAGACCTTGTTGTACAACTGAAAGTTATGTTGAAACTTGCGCTGGCAAGAAAACTCGAGAAAAATAAGGCAATTACTTGTAGAACTTCATTAAAGACGACCCTGGCACTCCGACCTAGCTTTGCAAGAGTAAGGGGGTGTCCATTAATTACGTGAGGTGTTTTTCCGGAATTCCGGACCCCCCTTCTGGTGAGACTTCGTGAGATCTGGTCGGACCCCCCCCCCCTCTAAAATTAGGTGAGATTTTGACGGAGACTCCCCCCCCCCTATTAATCGACCTCGCAACTTTTTGATACCTTTTTTTTAGGTCTCATGCTTCCAAGGGCGGTTTCACCCCTACTTTTGGACAAAATACACCCCCCCTCCTAAAGCGGACTTTCGCCTTATTTGTGGACCATTTTTTTTTTAACTGTGCTGTCCTACAACAATTTAAAAACCTCACGTTAGATATCCGTTGACCCCCCTCCTCCCTGTTCGTGAGGTTTCGTGAGATTTCACAGGACTCGCCCCCCTCCCCCCCTATTTCACATCACGTCATTAATAAACGCCCCTCACCACGCTAGGTTGCGAGCTGTTGTATTCAAGTGTTGTATTCTTCCTGTTTTGGCCGTCCTAGAGGATATAATAATGTTGGTGCCATAATCAAATACATATAATGTGTATAAGAACGAAGTCTTTCTCGGCGTTGAGAATGTATAAACTGCTCTCGGGTGACTAGCCGAGTCAAGAGTGCGTTGTCACACGATATTTCGGCGACTAGATTCATTGCCGCCATCTTCTGGTGAAGACTCGGCTAGTCACCCGAGAGCAGTTTATTTATACACATATAATGTGGAATGAAAAACACAATTGGGGGAAACTCCAGAGGCTCAATTGTAGGATTATGGAACCCCAAATGCGCGAAGATCGACTAGCAGGCATTTTTTTATTTATTTATGTATAAGAATGCTCTGAAAAGCTACGTGGTTAACCTAACATGAACATATACAGCTCAATCTCTGAAAGGCATGGCTCAGTCCCAAGAACGACTTTTTGCGTTTGGTCCCCAACAAAGCCAAAGATTTTTGTGAGAAACTGAAAGTTCGACACTGGCCCCTCAGCGTCATGTATGAATAATACCGGGGAGCAATTCCTTGGAGATAAAAGTGGCTAGAATGTGGCACTGCCTATACCATTTCTATACGTATTTCCGTTACGTCAAGAAGGAACACCTCCGTGGATTCCCTTCCCCCTCCCCCTCCCTCTCCCACCGAAAAAATACATGAGATACAACTTTTATCACCACCAGCAACTGAGGCACACTTGAAGTGACTATTTATCTTTTTCGTCAGAGCGGGACGCGTTAGGAATTTTGTAAATTTTTTCTCGTGTTTTACTAGCCTTTATTAAAAAACGAAAAACACTTATAATAAATAGAAAGTATTACATGTTAGTTGAGTTACTTAGCCTTAGTGTCTGACATCTAAAATCTAACTAGACTGTTGTTTTGTATTCATCGGCGGAACAAATCATTTTCAAAATATCGGGTCTAGTTTTCAAGTAGGCTCCTGCCGCATCTCGTAGGGTTCGCGGAGGTGGAGATCCGCACTCCCTGTGCAACCTTCGGCACTAGAATGGATGTGACGGGGTCGGCGCCACGCTCCGGCCGTTCTTTACCTTTCCACGCAGTTTCCTCCACGGTACTCATTGGCAGCAGGCTGGGTGGGCATGGGGAGCCGTTCCGGACGTTCAGATTCGAGTAAAAATCCTCGGCTTCGTCGGGGATCGAACCCCGGTAGAAGTTTGGCGCTCTACCGCCTGAGCTACGCGGCCACACCATATTTTATTTATCAGGGAAAAAACTCTTTCTACAGGTGCGTTAGTTCCAGGCACACATTTAACGTACTCAATAGTAACACGAAAGTTCGTAAAGTTGAGACTGTTAGCGCGGGAGTGCTGAAATAATTCTGCCCAACATCAACATTCTCAGCATTCCAGCTAGTGAGCTGTGATGTAGTTGGAAATAAGCGAAAATTCGTCGAACATTTCCATTTCTTTACTGCTGCTAATAAATCCTTGGTGATCAGCAATGGTCCATCCGTCGACTCTACCACCACGTGGCAAAAACAGCATTGTCCGTTTTAGACCTTAATAGATAAATACAGTATATTGTCTTGTTTGTGAAAGGGGAACATCTTTACTCCAGTCGGGAACAGCAGGACAGACAGTCTGAAGGCGGGACCAAAGCGGGACGTATGGTCACTTTAGGCATACTGCCAAGACAGTTAACCAGATGTGTAAACCATTCACCACCAGATTGTAACAGGACGATATATTAGAAATGTACCTAAATTTCTATTAATTTCGATTTGGTGGTATCAGTCTTAGCATCCTTAGCTTCCTTTGGTTACTTGTCATATTTTTAATAATATTTGTCATTACTTCGTAGATAATTAGAGTTTATAGAAAATTGTATCTATTTTCAACAATGTGGTAATCTTTTATGATAAGCGATGAATAAATTCGATGTGCGTTCAGCAACTCGATAGAAATAATTCGATTTTCCGATCCTATACAAAGTAGCAGGGGGCGAAGCGGGGAATGTATAGTAAGTGATTGGGATTATGAGTTACGTATTCAAGTTTTAAAATATGGTGATTTAATTACACATCAGTTACAAGGATATAAACTTTTTAATAATTAGTTTATTCAAATATTGGGGAAGCATGGAGCACGCTTATTGGCTAGGCTTCATTAGTAACTCCTGTGAACCCCCCTCACCCCCTCCCCCCACGCAGCCTGTCGTGGCTTTTGCCTCTACACATCTTCCCCCCCCCCTCCCCCCGCATGGCACGTAGCTTCTTTCCCTATTGATTCCAGAAGACATTTTGTACTGTTTTCTCTTTTCAGATTATCGTAAATTATATACGGAGATAATTAATTGACGGAAATATATGTTCATATGCTGTTGTGTGTTCTGTACGTTATTTTAACTGTGACAAATAATATGAGTGAGAAGCTACGTGGGTTGGCTCGGAACCGCCCCCCCTCCCCTCACGTAGCCTTGCGTAGCTTTCTACCCAACTCCTCCCCCCCTTCTCTAGACCGAGCCACGTAGTTTATGGACGCTCCCTTAGAGTCATTGCGCCAAATCAGTTTCGCACTGTCAGGAAATGACGCCTCGACCCGTCGACCGCAAGTTTCCTTTGAGCAAGTTCATGCTTGTTAGCGTGACAATTTACAACCAGGCCAGTATTCAGAACTAGAACAATTAACTTCAGTGCTTCGACGAAATTAAGTTCCAGTACATTTCTATCAGTTTAGAATGTTGATGGGTTATAATTCGGGACTTTGTTAGTAAAATATGCTATGCTACCGCGTGCCATTGACTGCGCGAGTTTGGTGTTGAGTGACTGCTGATCCAACTATTGGTTCACTAGAATCAACGTTTTCGTCAGTATTACAAGTTCGTGACGATAACAATTACGTGGCGTTGGAATTAATGTTAAAAAAATACATTAAATTAAAATATGTTTCACCAAACATTTTTTCCATTATTTAGTAGAACCAAACTACGGTCGAAATAAATTATTTATTTAGTTAATACGAGTAGTCACCGACCACTACCTTTAAACTCCACAAAATCTGTGACCGAACGTGGTAGGTGAGCGGTAACGCTCTGGTCTCACTTTCGGGAGGACGCGGGTTCAAATCCCCGTCCGGCTATCGAGGTTTGGGTTTTCCATGGTTTCCGCAAATCACTCCATGTGAATGCGGGGACGGTTCCGTTAAAATACAATGGCCTTCCGCAAATCACTCCATGTGAATGCGGGGACGGTTCCGTTAAAATACAATGGCCTTCCGCAAATCACTCCATGTGAATGCGGGGACGGTTCCGTTAAAATACAATGGCCTTCCGCAAATCACTCCATGTAAATGCGGGGACGGTTCCGTTAAAATACAATGTCCGAGTTTCTTCCCGTTTCTTGTTCCCAGTCCTCTCCCGCCTCTAATGACCTCGACGTCAACGAGGCGTAAACCCATAAACAAAAAATTAATAAATAAACAAGTTCTGTGATATGGTCATTCAAGAGTGATCTAGGTTTCTGTCAGTCACAGTGGCGTAGCTAGGTCAACAAGGACCCCGGTGCTAAAGATTTATTTTGGGCCCTCAGGCCAGATGGGCGACTTTTTTTTTGCTTTTTGTTACTGGTAAGGGCCCCCTGAGCTGAGGATGGGTCCCTTGAGTTGTGCTTAGGGGGCCCCTGAACAGCGGTTGGGGGGGACCCCTGAGCAGTAAGAGGGCCCTTAGTGAGGGGCTTCCTGTGTCTCAGGGGCCCCCTTAGACGACTGTAGAACTTAAAAAAAAAAGGTCGCCAGTTTGCCATGAAGGCTCGCATGCCTCTGAACTGCGCTTGGGCCCCCCCCCCCCCCCAGATGTGCGCTTTGGGGCCCCCAGAGTATGCTTGGGGCCCCCTGAGCGTAGGGGCCCCGGTGCACTGCACCGCCTAGCCCCATAGTAGCTACGCCCCTGGTCAGTCACAATTTGGTGTTTCCAGTACAACTAGCTTGCAGAGCACACGTGACCTGATTCTTCTTGGTTCACCTGGCACCATACAGGCTACAGCTGTAAGCAGTGGAGTTATTGGAATGTATTGGGTTAGTTCGTCTAGCTTCATTTGACAGATTTGCGAATAAGCTTTATGCTTCTCCATTTCGTAGGTCCTGGTTGTCTCTTATCAGCAGACTTCGGATTTTTAGGTTCCAAAAATCTTTTTTTAGGTGACTAAAATATGCTATATTCCAATCCAAAACAGGTTCTAAAAATCTGAAAATAGACCATCAAAATTGTGGTCATATTTATAAAATATCGTCAATAAAACTTCGTTAATTTAAAATGTAACATTGAAAAGAGTAATTTAGCGAAAACAAGTAAAATTTTTGAAAATAATACAGAGTGATAATGAGAATATCCTTTGCGTTTGTTCTTTCAGGGCATCATTAGCAATAAGCAGAAGAAGTATTTATATTCCCGATATATTTCTTAACAGCGGAAACAAGATTATTCACTCTTAAAGGCGGGTTTACACGGTTCACTTTTCGCAATCACTCCGGATGAATCACTCGCAGTGAAAAGAAAGTGAACTGTATAAACAGAGAATCATCCAAAGTGATCATCCAAGATGATGGATGAAAGAAGTTGGCTCGGGTTCAACTTTTCGTTCACTTCACTCGGATGAATCATCAAGAGTGACGCGTGTTAACAGTCAGACTATCGAAGTGAAACCTCTTCCTGGGTTGGTCGTAGTTGTTTGTTTCTGATTGTTGTTGTTTTGAACACATAATTGTTTTAAATGGAAAGAGGAAACATTTCTTTATTTTTTAAATCTTTCCATTACAACCAGTGTTTATAGAAAACAAAATTCGAAAGTTATACAAATAAAAATATAAGTGATAGGGCTATATGATTAAAGAAATTAATCTCCCATTTTTGACAACAGGAGAAATGTACAAAATTTAAACTTTCCGATCCAGGTTTTCTAGCGTATTAACTAAATTTTGTAAAACTAAAAATGTGGTGTAAATTGTGCTTCTTTGTGAACGTGTCTTAAAGCAGTAACAAGCAACCTGAGAGTAGTTTTTAACTTCAGTTTAGCCGGAAGACATTTTCTCATTAGTGTCCTGTCTTGTAATTAGTGGTAAGCTTTTTGATAGCAAATCTTTGTGTTTCACACATTCGAAGATAATTTCTAAATGTCATTTTGTCTTGCAATACGCATTCTACCATGCCGAAAGCTCCAATTTCTCGCCTACCAACTTCTCTTTTTTCAGTTAACTTTCTGCACGCCGGCCTCGGTAGCGTAGGGCAGGGATGGCGAACCAATGGCACGCGTGCCGGTGATGGCACGCGACCAAATAATTTGGGCACGGCATTAATTAAGTAGGTACTTAATATATATAAGTATTTTTTCGTCTACATAATTTGACATCACATTAAAAAAGTTCCTTGTGAACGAAACTACCCGTGCCGGAACGTCTACAGATTGGGCAATTGAAGTATATTTCAAGCAAATTTCTGACGGAACGAACTGAGTGAGCAAGCGTGGGCGGCCGGCGGGGCGCTAAGCTCACTTATTCACTTGTTTTTGCTGACGTAGTTGACTGCTTTTATCAATCACACATAGTTTTTGCGGTTTTTAAACAAATTTTGCTAAAACAGCTGCTTGTTTGAATTTGTTTTGGGTTGTATTTACAACTATTCAGCATGGCTAGTTTGGTAAAAAAAAAAAAAGTACAAGATAAGTGTCATAGAGAATTTCAACCTTGCTGGAGTGAGAAATATGTCATGATTAATAAAGGTGATAAAGTGGTGTGTTTTATGTTCTGGATCAGTGTTATGTACATCACCTGTAAAACCGCACTATGAAATAAATAAAAAAGCGAAACAGAGCATAAAGAATTCATTGAGAATTAAAGAGAGAAGCAATCGACGCCTTTGATTAAGTATGTTTTCAAGGATGATGCCGCACTAATTTCGTCTGCAAATGTTATTGTTCGGCACGGTAAACCTTTTAATAAGGGACGATCTTTGAAGGACTCCTGGTTATCATGGTCCCCTTCACTTTCTGAAGCCTTAGAAAATAAAGGTAAGATAATTCATCGTGTCAAAGAGTCTCCTTTATCCAAAAACACAATAAATGACAGAATACTAAAACCGGCGAAAAATGTAAAAGAACAACAAACAAATGACATCAAGTCATTTCCTAATGACATCAAGTCATCTCCTTTTATATTATTGCGTCTCGACGAAAGTACAGCTGTAACTAAATCTGCTCGTTTAACTATTTTAGCTCGATTTTGTGTAGTAAACGAGATCAAGGAAGAATTGATTGCTATAACATCATTACCAACAACTACTAAGGGCACAGATATTTGTACGGCTGTTAAAAATTCACTTACTAAGAAAGAGGTAGATCTAAGCAAAATTGTTTCGATAACGTTTGATGCTACTCCAAGTACGGTGCACAAAATAAACGGTTTAATCAGTTTATTCCAAACACACATAGGACATCCAACTCGTGAATTCCACTGCATCATACATCAACAAGCTTTGTGTACAGAGGGTTTATTCGCCTCAGATGATAATATAATGGATGTAGTCACAAAAATAGTGAATAGTTTTAAGGTGATAGTATTTAGCTTTATTTATTTTCCCATTAATCACTAAGTCACGATTGTTTGATGACACGTCATAGCTTCGTCCAACATTTTTTTTAGAAAAAATGGCACGTTGATGGATGAAGGTTCGCCATCCCTGGCGTAGGGGCTAGAGTGTTAGCTCCACGTGCCGAAGGTCGCCGGTTCGAATCCGGCCGAGGACATGGGTGTTTAGTGTATGTGTTGTCTGTATGTCATGTCCATCGTGTCTAGAACCACTTGGAAAATAATACACTGTGAAGCTATGAAGAAACTGAAGTACACTGGATGATTCGAAATACACTTGAGTTGGCTGTATGGTCTCGAAGCCAAAAGCCATTTAAAAAAAAAAAAAAATATCCTTAGGCGAGGTTTCTGAAAATTAAATCCACTCCAACACGCGCACAAGTCGTTTTGTTGCCATCTTGAAGTGAATTGAATGGTTCATTTGTGATAATACATGTAAACGAAAAGTGAATTCACCTTTACTTTCACTGCGAGTGATTCGTCCTGAGTGATTGCAAAAAGTGAACAGTGTAAACCCGCCTTAAGAAATTCAAGAGGTATAAGTTCAGCCATATGGTTCATATCATAGCAAGACAGGTAATGTGGAGAAAGGAAGGACAAAATATCTTCAACAGCAATCAATGAGCAAACACTGTCCGACATTTAGTTTTAAACAACCAAATCATAACACCTATATATTGAAAATCAACTTTATGAAATTTAGATTGTTTAGCAATCTAGTGTGTAAGTGCGAAATGTTAAATATAAGATTTTTTAAAAAATTTGATGTTATTCTGATATAAATACATCGTTTTTTAATAATATCCAATTTCGAACTAGTGGCAGCACATAGGTACAATAACAGGGCTACCAGAACAGGGCTGCTCAGAAGCGAAGTTCACTTTTGCGATACTGTGCTATGAAGCCAGTCCTAACTCACCTATGGCGCAATACGAAATGTTTGCATTCATTTAGAAATTGGGAAACTTTTTAACCCACTGCCTAATTAAAGACGATTTGGAGATACTAGTGCTTTACGAGAACAATAAATATCACTACAGCCTCTGTGCGAACAGAGACCGAGCGACAATGAGCCCGTAGACGTTCACTTTAATTGTTGCCAGTAAATACTTAAGGGATTAGTTGTGTTTTTCTGATTTAAAAACACTTTTTTATCTTCTAAAGAAAAATACTTAAAATAGGTAAAAACAGGTCCTAATAGCAATTTAAGCATTTTAGGCACTGTAAAACAACAAATAACGAGCATAATAGTCCATAAATCATATATGTGTTACGTTATTTTCATGTATTTCAATCAGGAACAAAATAGGTTGCGACATAAGTTTCTAAAATCCTTTCGCGGAACTCGCCATGCCAAAAATATTCTTTTTACCATTGTGTGTTTTACTGTTTGAAATCCTATCACAGGAGTAGAGTCGAACTGCTGTCAATTTGAAATTGGTGGATTATTGAATTTTGGTGATTCGCTGTAGTCACCTCGTTTCCTGTTTTTCATCTACTCACCAAATGTGATTCTTCGTTTCAACCTAATAATTAATTAATACCTATGATGGGAGATCTTGCAAGGAATCAAGACGCTCATTACTCTAGTAGAATGGATTTATTAACTGATACATCCCCTGAACCACCAACCACTTGTAAACTGTTTGCAAACGGAATGCTGGTTCTTTTAATTGGGGGCCATCCAAAATTACGTCACACCTTGAGTTGGGGGAGGGGGTCAACAAAGTGTGACATCGTGTGACAAGGGGGGGGGGACGTGTCATAAACTTTGTGACATCACATGCATAATTTGTATCACTTTTTGGGCCTTATTGCCCCAGTGTCGAGGCATATTTATTTAAACGATCATGTTATCTGTGTCATCTGTGGACTATATTTTTCATCATACAAAGCCAGTAACCAAAATAAGCAATTACATAAGAGGCAACTAGAGGTTTTCCCCATCATGAAGATTCGTCCACAAAGCATTGCCGCTAGACTAAACAGGGAAGTTCTTTGCATATTAAACGATGACGATGTTTGGATGAAGATGATGATGACACATCGAATGTTCCCAACACTATCGAAATCAGGAATGAAGTAACTATTATGCCAATAACAAACAGTATTAAGGCAAGGGTTCAAAATCCATGGACAAATGATGACTCAATTTTGTATCATTAATTCGATTTTTGTTTTTTTATATTTTCTTAAATGTCTGATTTATTGTTGATATGATTTTTAAACTAGAAATACATAAATCATTTTGAAAATGCTGTTTTAATTTATAAATTTAAAATTGCAAAATATGTGACGTCACACCAGGGGAGAGTGTCTCACAAATGTGACAACCCGTGTCATGGGAGGGGTCCAAAAATCATGAAATTCGTGTGACGTAATTTGTGGATGGCTCCTTGCCTTACTTGATACTCAAACAATGCGAACCGCGAAATGAACGTCAAACATCCAATTGAATTCGTTACTCCGTGCCATCCCCAACCTGAACATTTTTACTATCCAACTAGCGGAGTTCCCGTAACCTATTTTTATTCCCGCAATGAGAAACATTTGTACAAAGTTTCATAAAATTCCCGCCAACTTTTTTCGGAATTAAAGCAAACCTATCAGGGCCGCATTTAAGCATAAGCTACATAGGCTGTAGCCTAGGGGCCCGAACCACAAAGGGGGGGCCCACACCACGAAGAGGGGGCCCACACCACAAAGAGGGGCCCGCATCACAAAGAGGAGGGCCCGCACCACAAAGAGGAGGGCCCGCATCACAAAGAGGGGGGCAACTGCCGACAGGGGGGCCCGCGCCACATGTATAGCCTACGGGCCAACAAAGCCTAAATGCGGTCCTGAAACCCAGATTCACCCGCCCCCTACCAAGAAACGGGTGGGTTGAAGTTTATTTGCACGTACACTATTTTCATTCGTCCGAAAAGATTCATGTACATCAGGCTTCATTAATTAAGTTAATAAGTTGCATTACTACATTAATGAACATGAACAACGATAGAGTATGTCAGAAACTCACCTTTGATTCAATTTCAAAGTGAATTGATATACTTTTTGCTCGAAACGCCTGATACTTTAACTCCACAGATTCAGCCTTTTATACAGATATCAAAAGTGAATCCAGAACAATATTATTGTAAACAGAAGACCAATGCTGAAGGCAGAGACATTATCCAGAGATCGTGCCTAAAGAAAATCTCTGTTGTTTTTACGGCTATCTCAGGCGTTTAAAAATTGAATATCCCTTATTGTTTCCATTAAAGGCTATGGTCAGAGACATTGTAGTTGTGTGTTTAGTGCGAAGTATGCAACATCTAATAATTCCATCTTTGGGATTTGTCATCATACGTTCAGAATTTCATTTAATGCTTCTGCGTTATTTAACGTTGAAACATAAGACATGCCAAACAACTGAATTGAGATTCTAAGCTTTAAAACGGTGAAAACCCCGTCGAAATCTGCTCCGTAGTTTCCCAGTATTTATAAGACCCATATATCAGCTTTTCGTTTTATAGATATAGAAGATGCGGTGACTACATTTTGACAGTCGCTTTCAACACCAGTGTATTGATATCATCGTTATAATATAATACGTCAAAATAACCAACCATTTGCATGGAGGACTGATTCAGCCGGTCGCAAAGCACATGACGTTACCGCTGTGGCAAATTCCGCTTCTCGGAATCCTACAGGCTAGTCATGGGTGTCAGTGCGGTGTGAGTTGGCTCTAAACCGGAATCAGTAAGAAAAGTGACAGCTAACCGGTGTACATGCATAAAAGTACTCATTTCTTCCGTTTGGCTGAATTTTAAAAATAAATAAATAAAAGTACTGGACAATTGAGATAAAATTTCAGTGGGATCATTACTAGTGGATCCTCCCGCAATTCAATGTATATAATAAAAATTAGTTAACATTCTGATTTTTAATTCAATCAATACGCCGGGAAAGTCTCCATTTACATATTCTGATTTTTGTTGATTTTTTTTAAAAAATAACTATTGTACCAAATATGATGAAATTTAAATGGGACCAATTAGGGAGCGTCCATACACCACGTAGCTCCATTTTGGCCTCCTGTGAACCCCCCCTCTGCTCCACATAGCCTGACCTGGCGTTTCTCTTTACCCACCCCCCCTCCCCCTTACGTAGCATATAAGCTTTTTTCCCTATTGACTCCAGAAGATATTTTGTTGAGTTTTCTCTTGTAAGACTATCGTAAATTACATACGGAGATAATTAAATGACGGAAATAAATATTTACATACTGTTGTGTGTTCTGTACCTCATTTTAACTGTGACAAATAATGTGAATGAATGTAAAGCTACGTGGCCTGGCTCGGAACCACCCCCCCCCCCTTCTCACGTAGCCCAACGTAGCTTTGCAGCCAATCCCTCCCCCCCCCCCCCACACACACACACACAGACCGAGCCACGTAGTTTATGGACGCTCCCTTAGAAGGCATCTTATCTCAAAATTTATAGCGCAGTTCCAAAGTAATTGGTGTACATACATTAAATGTAAGCGCCGTCCAGACCCATTTTACTAATACATATATGTATATATATATATATATTTCAATGGCTTCTGAGGTCATACAGCCAACTCGATAGTAATTATGTCACTCATTGCTTTCAGTATCTCCAGTATGAATGTTTTCCAGTTAATTAGACACACCACAGGACGGACATTACATTCACAGACACAACACTCAAACAACCATGCCCGTGGCCGGACTCGAACCGGTGACCTTCGGCACGTGGAGCTAACGTTCTAGCCACTACGGTACCGAGGCCGGCCATTTTACTAATATTGGTTATTCCACTGGCGTTCTACCCGAGGAAAGAATTCAGTATGTGATCAAACAGAGCAAAGTATTTTTGAACTCCTTGATCTCTGTCCAATCAAAACTTATTTCTAGAAAAAAAAAACCTTACATATTTAAAAAAAGTATATAGAAAATCATTTCCCAGCGTTTACCGCAGTGTTGAAAATCGAAATAATTTATTGCAATTTAATTAAACTTTTATTTAAAAAAACTATTGAATCAGTTACTTAGAAGCAGTTTTGTGATGTGTTATTGTGGGCTAAAATCTAAGTTTTTTTTTTCTGTAAGTGCTCTGGATGGGGATATGAGTTCCCATCGCCGACATGCTAATGACAACACTATAACCTGTACCTATAACATACTGCCCTTGGACAGCAGTGAAAGTACTGCGCTTGGACAGCTGTGAAAGTATAGATTATATGAAAATGAATGTTTTTTTGTTGGTTTGTTCGTCTTCTATGCGTTCCTATACCATTCATCCGATTGCGATGAAACTTTGGTGAGGTTTTGTGTAGTTACCTGGGAAAGTTTCTAGCCCAAAAAAAAAATAAAAAAAAAAACGCTTCCCCTATATACCCCTCAATTTTTTCCAGATGTTCTTCATACAAGCCCACAGTTTTGATAGTACTTAGCACACGTATACTTCAAAACAAGTCGGTCTGGTAGCTCAGCGGTTTAGGCGTTTACGTCTGAAAGTGGGATCTATTGGAGATTACGATTCCGCTAAAACATTCACTATTGATGTCATAAACCTGCTATAGTCAATTGCAAGACGTATTACTTTTACGCAATAATTCTATAGCCGCGATGGAAGGGGAAAATTTATGAGTTCCAGTCATCAACATGCTAATGATAACAGCATACCTGTAGCTGAAAGCATGACATACTGCGCTTGGGCAGCAGTGAAAGTGTAGATTATAGTTGTATCTAATATATAAAAATGAATGTTTCTTTGTTTATTGGTTGGGTGGTTTGTTCGTCTTGTATGCGTTCCTATACCATTCATCCGATTGATATGAAACTTTTGTGAGGTTTTGTGTGCATGCCTGGGAAGATTTCTGAAAAAAAAAAAACCATCTTCTTTCCCCTATACACTCTTCAATTTTTTCAGATGTTCTTCACACAAACCCACAGTTTTTATCCGATTTTGATTATACTTAGCCCAAGTATATTTCAAAACAAACCGGTCTGATAGCTTAGTTGTTAGACGCTTACTTCCGAGAGTGGGTCTACTAAAGATAACGATTCCGTTAAAACACCATTCACTAATGACGTCATAAAACTGCTACAGTTAGTTGCAAGATGTAATATTTTCACTCAATAATTCCGTTGTAATGCAGCATGGAATATTATTTTCAAGCAGAAAGTAGGTTATAATTCACCCTGGACCAGCTTGACACCGTTAAACGTACCTCGGAAAGTATTTATAGCGGTGTCTTGCGTTTGACTACTGCAGTATTATGACGCAACTTTCTTGCAGTATCGGGATATCCAGTAATCCGCCGAAAGTTTCTCTCCTCGGTCGCGGGTTCAAATCCGGTGGTGAGCCGGAATTTTTAAGAGTTGTATTTGATTATATTCCACGTTAAACTGTAGGCACCTGAGGAAAGGAATTGACCTTCCTGCCTCTGACACAATAGCTTGGTAAATCTCCTTCGGGAAGACTCGACAAACCTTCGGGTTGTGGACTAAGTTAGAGTTTTAGTTTAGAAGTGAAAACTTCTTTAGACACTTTGGCGATTTTTGGCTGGGTAAAATCTTTTGAGTTCGTGTCAGCGACATGCTAATAAGTAGCTGTATGTGTGACGCGTTATGCTTCAATAGCGGTGGGGTAGCTCAGCTGCATAAGGCGCGTGAGTGGGGAAAGGAAGGTTCCCGGTTTCGGCTGGAACTTTTACAATCCTTAAAACTGACCTTCACCTTTGGTAGAACTTTTTTTTGTTTATTTATTTATTTTGATATTTAACCTCTGCAATACATCATGCAATGAGTATTTCATAGCGGCTCAGGAATTATCTTACTACCGTGGTGAAACAGATTTCTCGTTATTCCATAGTATTTTTGACGCGGATTTTAAAATTGAAAATTCTATAAAATTTTATAATAATATCATATTTATGTGTTAAAAAAATCACTGT
Organism: Vandiemenella viatica; assembly: GCA_031002005.1. Classification (NCBI taxonomy): domain Eukaryota; kingdom Metazoa; phylum Arthropoda; class Insecta; order Orthoptera; family Morabidae; genus Vandiemenella; species Vandiemenella viatica. Next base: position 71,120,622 of record CM061921.1, on the reverse strand, counting down.
TAGTTAGCTTACATTATAGAAATTTTGGATTGAAAAATTTGTAAAAAAGCCTTAAAGTTTGCAAATCAAACCTAAACAGGCAAATTGACTTTTATTTTTAATTTAGGATTTATTAGAATATACTATCGAAATTTCAGGTTGAAAATATGTATATGACAAAATTATTGATTTTAATTTACAAATTATGAAATTTTAATTTTTGGTGCTACCATTAATTTGAAAATCCATAAATCACTGTTATTTCATAAAGTTTCCACTTCTGTCGGCAGTCCAGAATGACTGGCCCTTTTTTTTTCAGAAAAGTGTATTTTGGAAGAGTCAGATAACCCCATAATTTTGGAGTGTAAAGTGAATACCACGTTTTTTCATAAAGGAAAAATTCTCAGTTTCGAAAAAAAACAACACCAGATTACTCCATTTTCCCGGAGCTAAACAGCCTCATCATTTTAAAAATTGCCGCCTTAAAATTGCAAATACTAACAGAAAAACTAAAAAAAGATGTGTTTCGCTTCAGTCCAAATAAAAGCTTAAAGACTTTTGCGTTTCTTTTAAAAATCCAAAACACGTGTAGCCACCCTACTAATTGATTCATGACACATACTAAAGACGAGATTCTGCCTCCAGACCATTTCAATGACTTTGCGCTACGTTATAGTAGATTAAAATCTATGTACAAAAGGCGTTAGCTAAACAGTCAACACTTCTAATCACTGTTTTCGGATACTGTATTTGGTTGCAGGACCGCGTAAGTTGTCGTACAAACATGGCGTTATTTACTGCGATAATAGCATTAGCAAACACTACCAGCCAAGCCAGAGCATCGTCATGAGTTCATCCTCATGATCTCACGTAAGCATGAGTAACGCCCGCTAGTACAGTGACCAAATGACGTATAGCATATTATGCACCGCAGACCACGTGCTTCTGTGTCAATTGGTAAAATAATCGTCGAATAAACATGTAGACACTTTAAGTTCGTACTAGAACTTTTTTTTTTTTCTAAGTCTATTTTGCAATAGGAGTTAAAAGGGATTGTGAATGGAAAACGTTGTTGTCATGGGGAAATACACTTCAAGTTTCCATTTTACTTTCCGATTTGCTATTACTAGGGTTCGGATCTTTATGAGCAGTTTAATTTTTTTTTTCTTCTTGTGGCCTCATGCTGAATAAAGATTGAACGTTTTTTGATTCTATTTAAATGTATTTTACAATGGCATAAAAACGCATAGTTAGGTCATTTTGCTAGATTTGGTCATATTACGATAATATTTATGGTCATATGGTCAAACTTTGAGGAAAAAATCTGCTAATCTTTTAATAGTCACATGAATTCACTAGCAGTTATAGATGGAAGAAATTAAGATAATTATTCACAGAACTGTACTCCTATTGTACATTGGAGGAAACAACAAAACTAATTGTAACTATAATGGTCAGAATTCACCGGTCAAGAATTAAGATTATACGTTATTGTCATTCTGTAAAAGTTAATGTTCCGCCAGCTATTTAATCTCGACAATGTAGCAGCGTCAATCAGTGTCTCATTGCCACCAACACTTTTTTAAAAATAATCCTTAGTCAGTGTTAAATCTGCAGTGGATCAGTGAATACCGCCATGCAGGAAAGAAAAAAATCCTGAAAGTGCGAAGTTATGGAGTTACGGTAAAGGAATTTGGAGAGGAGTATTTTAGTACAGACGAAAGAGTTCTCTTCTGTAAATTAAGTGAAACATAAGTGACTTCAACAAAGGGATTTTAAATTTAATTTACCAATGGTGCAGTGACTGCACGGAAGCAAATTATGCTATCTAAATGAAAACGACACTACTAGATAAAATAAATTATGTATAATTGAGCATGTTTTAATACATAGTAAATTTAAATGTTGGGTCATATTTTGTCAATTTAGGTCATATTTACCAGTGTTTGAAATCATATTTGCATGCATATTTCTCTGTTTTCATAGTAATAAAGATCAAAACCATAGCTATTATTAACTAAAACTACGTATACAAGTATTTCTGTCTATGTGAACGTTCAAATTACAATAGAGACTAAGCTGAACAATGAGCCTCTTTGGTTTGGTGGTGGCCTCACCAGCAGCCGCTTTATAGGCGCTAGGATCCGTCCTCGGGGTACCGGAGAAACTCTCAACCCCCTCAAGAACCATACTGCAGATATCCGCTACTTCACTACACCCCCGCCTTGGGATTGGGCCTGTCAGAATCACCCGCCATTACGGTGGGGACGGTGTGGCAAGGCGCCTTTTGCCACCCCTTATGGGTGCCCACGGGGAACCGCGCGGAGGCGGCGCCCGCCACAGTCCAAGCCGAAGACCTTCCAAAACCTGGCCATATAGCAATGCCACTCTGTAGTTCCTACGCGGACACCCGGCCCCACCCGGACCCCGCAGGGTGGGCGGTAGCCGTAGCGACCGAGCACCACGCAGGAATGTTCCTTCGCATGTTCCACCTCGCCAGCCGACCGAACGTATCGTCACTGAATACTTGGATTCCCACACTAGGACGCGCACCAAGTGCGCTTTCCCCTCCTCCCGCCCGACACACGTGTCCGGTGCGAGAGGAGAGTCCCGCGCACTCGTCCAAGCTCCACAGATCACCGTCCAGCGCACAGTGTGCAAGCACATCAAGAGACAGTACTGCTCTGCCTGGTCAGGTGGTCGGACCCGCGCGCTCCGACCTCCACATATGAAGGAGTTCTATTATGGCAGCATGTTTTTTTTTGTGTTGTTGTCTCATTTGCAGTCTTAAGTTTGTTCTTCTTTCAAAGGCTGCATGAGTAAAAGCTGAGAAAGCCAGGAAATTCACCTCAGATTCTAGCAAGTTTTTCCTCCAGTCTGGAGTATTTAGTTGAACTTGCTGTTCCAGCGCAGCTCGAAGTTCGACATAATTAGCACAGTGCTTCACTATATGTTCAGCGGTCTCAATTTTACCGCAGGGGCAGAGGTTACTCTCTTCTAATTGCCGGTTGTGTAGGGTCTCCATTAGGCCGTGACCCGTAATGAGGCACGTCACTGAGTAACTGAGTGTCACCCGTTTCTTCCATCCATGTAGCCAGTCGGTAGTTGATGTCATCCATTGGAACGTTTGTCTTCCATTGTTGCTGTCGTTCCATCTAGCTTGCCAGGAGTCAAGAATATCTCTGTCAATTTGTCGGGCTCTGGCCCTGGTGGCCAGCCGGAATTCCCTTGAACCGATTGAGTGCTCGATCGGCCGAATTCGAAACCCAGGAATTTCAGCTTCCAGTCCTCTTCTGCTGAAGTATATCAGGGCTCGTTTTACTATCTCCAGTTCAAGTGGTGGACAACCCATTATGCTCTGCAGGGCGTCATTCGAGACCGTCCTACAAGTGGGGCCCATCAGTAACAAAAATTTCCTCTGAAAGGCTGCTAACTTCCTTCTGTGATACACCTGAACCGCTTTGTGTGCCCATGCTGAGGAGCAGTAGGTGAAGATGGGCTTACAGATTGCTGAGTACATGGTTTTTACAATGTTCCGTTTGAGACCCCACTCAGACCTGGTGACACGGAGGCGCCTTGCCGTGGTGGCTTGGAGCTTTCGACCAACCTCTTGGATATGGGGTAGGAATGATAATTTATTGTCAAGGGTTACTCCAAGATATTTTGCTTGTGGCACAAATTTGATATTTTTCCCTTGTAGTCTTATTCGTGGTTGTCTATGTACATCTAGTCCTCCATGCAGAAATAATGCTTGGGTCTTTTCGACCGATATTTTCATCTTGTGCCTTTATAAGCAATTCTGAATGGTGTCTAGTGCCTCCGCTCCCAGAGTTTAGATTTGTTGATGGTTTCTTGCCCGGATGATCAGTGCTATGTCATCAGCATATGCAACTGTTTCCCAGGGCTTTCCATCCATTGCTGCGAGTAGTTCATCGAGAACTATGTTCCACATGTAGGGAGCAGAGGCAGATCCTTGGGGGCAACCTTTTGTGACCCTTTTTCTGGTAGTGTGCGAGTTGCTCGTGACTTCCGCCCATCTGTTGTCGAAGTAGTTTTTGATAATGGAGTAAAGAGTGTCGTCACAATTCGCGTCTCGTAGTCTGCGGAGAATGCTGAGCCACCAGAGGTTGTCGAAAGCCCCTGCGATGTACACAAATATTGCGACATTGTGTTTGAAGTTTGTGTCCACATGGGAGAGGAGCTTGTTTACTGCATCCTCCGTCCCCGTTCCAGGCTTAAAACCATGTTGCTTGGGGGAGCTCAGTCCCGCAGCCTCATATTGTAGCTTCAGTTTGCCCACTATGAGTCGCTCCATTATTTTCCCCATAACGGGGAGGAGACAGATGGGTCTGTATGACTTGGCGACGTCGGGGGGTTTGTTGCCCTCTTTTGGGATGATGCAGAGCCGCCCTTTCTTCCATGCATCCGGGAACGTGCGGTCTTGGAAGCATTTGTTAAACATCAACTCGATGACTTCTGGTGCTTTCCTCCAGAGTCTCTTGATGGTGGCCACGTCAATGTTATCCGGCCCCGGGGCTGAGCCGGTTCTGCATGCTTTGATGGCCTGAGCGATGTCTCCTCTGGTGGCTTGATGGTTCTCTTGGGGGCCTGCATATTCCTCATTTTGTTGTATTATGGAGGCTTGCTCCTCAGCATTTGTGGTGGGGTCGTCATCCGGAACTAACTGGGAGAGTAGTTCTTGTACTGACTCCTTCCATGTGGCCATGTGTACGCCTGTGCTGTTCTTTATGGCGCTGAGCACAAGCATTTTCCTGGTTTTCCCTCTTATAAGTCTGTTGGCGACTCCCCAAGGTTCGGAGTTTCCATTCTCTTGAACAAAGCTTTTCAAGGCTGTTTCCTTCTTTTGCAATATGGCCCTGTTGTAATCATTGGCAGCGGTGGTGTAGTTCCGCTTGGCTTGTTCTATTTCAGCGGTCGCGCCTCGACTTCTGGCCTGCTGAAACCTGCGCCTTTTTTGCCTTGTGTTGCGCCTTTTTTGCCTTGTGTTGCGCCTTAAGTCTGCGAGTTCATTGTCCCACCATGGGACTTCTTTGGGCTGGCGCCGAACCTTCCTCATGGTCGCCTCACAGAGGCTGATTACGTCCGCCTCGAGTTTGGTGGCCATTTCATTCGCGTTCATGTGTCTGTATGTTTTCATGTTGCCTTGAATTCTTGTTTGGATTAATCGGCCAAAGAGCCTCCATTTCGCTCTTCTTACGTCATACTTGCCCGTGTACGTGAAGTTCTTGATGATGGTCGGAGTGCACACTTGATATGTGATGCATCGGTGATCACTGCTGGTCCATTCCTGCATCACTTCCCAGTCTGTCAGTAGATCCACTACGACCTGAGTGCACAGGGTGACGTCAATGTTCGACTCTCCTTGGTTGGATGAAAAGGTGGTTAGCCGAGATGGTTTATTTGCCACTTCCAATTTGTATTGAGCGATTAGTTCGTCCTCAGCCCACCCACGTTCGTTTGTTAACCTGCCGTGCCATAGAGGTGAGGTGCCATTGACGTCGACCCCTATTATGATTGGCTTGTCCGGTAGGCCACGCAGAATGGCTTCAAGTTGCCGGATGTACGGGTCAGCTTGATGGCAGTGCTGAAAGTATGCACTTACCAGGTACAGCTCCCCGAAGTCCCCAGAGACAGAGGCACAGACAACATGAGTGCTCGAATATTAGTTTAGGATTAGCACGTTTAGTGATGGATTCCTGACCAGGATAGCGGCTTTAGCAGCCTCTCCTGCTTTGGCTCCAGTAAGTATTTTGAAATGTTGTCCAAAGCCTCGCACAGCATCATGCTTGAAGTGAGGATCTTGGAGAATGAGGATATCGATGTCCTCCTCATTCATGCGTTGGGAAATTTGGGGGCTGACTACCCCTTTCCCGTTCCCGTTTAGTTGTAGTATTTTCAGTCCTCTTCGAGCTTCGTTTGCCCTGTTGTCATCCATGGTTTACAGGATGCAGGGCACTGATAGTTTTATGTTAGGTCTATGCATTGGCGGATCCAAGGGGGGGGGGGTCATGGGGGTCATGACCCCCCCCCCTGGGCTCGGCCTCTGATAATATTTTTAATTAAATAAGATTACTTTGAATAATGGATGGCCAGATCTCACAAAAACATTCACGAAAGTCACAATGCGACTGTATGCTGTTTATAATTTTATGTTGTATCCGATCGGTCATTGTGAACTGAATATTGTGCACGCAATTGCAACTTTTGATTTTGCCGCGTCGCGCAGCGCGTCGTACTATTCGTTCGCGGCTGCGCGTCCGATGTTCGGTGACGTCACAGCCGCGTAGCTCGACCGCTTCTCGCCACTAAACCGTTTGATGTATTGTCATTTTAGTTATGCACGGGTGTTTTTTACTACAGGATGCAGCGGAAAATGTGATTGTGCTGGTGTGTCGAAACGCAATGCTTGTAGTGGTTTATTTAGAAAGATAGATTCATTCTTTTATGAAGATACCTAGGTTTGAGATTGATAAACACCCAAAACATTTACCTATACTGAGCACTAATGCATATGATAAAATGTGTGCTGCCGATGCTTCAACAACTACCTTAACCTTAGATGAAGAAGAAAATATTACTCCTGCTGAAGCTGTTCTATGCTTGCCGATTTCGTGTACGTCGACTTCCAGTTCTAATCAGATAAAAAGTTTGTTTTATTAATCGAAATTTTCCTCAGATATTGTATGGTTTGTCAGAAAATACCTAGACGTTTCAATAAGAGCTATATTGATCGACAAACATTAGTTGCTTTCTCAAATTTATATTTTCCCACACCACACTGTTTATATATATATATATTAGAAGTCACACATTGACAAGTTTCACTGGCTTGTTTTATCGCATTAAGACCAAGACCTTCACAGAAAATATTATGTTTTATTTACAGTATCGCCCTTGAGTTGGCACACAGTCAAAAACTCTCTAAAACGATTCATAAAAGAACCATTAATAGCTTTCGATGATTTTCTTGGTAAAAATGGTGTGTTGCTAACTCACCAGCGAAAATTTTTTAAGGGGCTGGTGTAGATAATATTACAACATATATCTTAAAGATAGCCAGATGTGGCATTGTACCTTATCTAGAAATATTTAAATTGAGTCTGGATCCTTTATGCATACCAGAGGACTGAAAAAGTGTGATAGTAGCGCCGGTACATAAAGGAGAAGTAAGTAATAGAGTCGAAAATTATAAGTCAATCAGTTTCAGGTCAGTGGTAGGTAAATTAATGGAGAAATACAGGGCGTTCGCCGGGAAACGCTACCCACTGTTAGCGCTACAAGGAAGAAACTGCTCCCGGCGAGCGAGCGGTCAGCTTCCGGCATTGTTAGACCGTCGGCCGCGGACTATTTCATAATAATTACGCTTCATAAACTTGTATGTGCTAAGCATTTAAATGTGACGTCAGTTGCGGATCAACAGTGCCATCGTGGACACCCTGCAGGTACCAGTTGCAAAATCTAATCCTAGGCACCTGGTCTATTTCTGTAATTTTATGCACCACAATTGTTTTGTACGGCTTTAAGTGAACTAGCTTTGTTACTTTCCAAGCTGACGTCTTAGATACGCCTGCCTGCTGCCCTAACTGACTAAATGATTTTTTGGGTGACTGTTCTAGTCGAAAAGCGATATCGTCAATTTTCTCCTCTGTGAGAATACGGTTGACCGACAGTCTCTTTTTGTTAAAAAATGAACCCATTTCTCTTACTTTTTTAACCAGACGCAGAATTGTTGATTTAGCTGGCAGTAAAGCGCCAGGATATTCGCGACGAAATTTACTGCGACACTTTTTAAACGACTTCTTCTTCACATATGTATCGTAGAGAAATATTCTTTGTTGCAAACTGTAACGTACCATAATTTTACTCACACTCAAACACGGTACAGATTAGTAAGAGTATGAAGCCCCAAACCAGCCAAACCGCAAAGAAACGTTTATTTACAACACTGTTGGGGCAGCGGAGGTGTTAAACAGTGCGGTGATTCACGGCGCCGTGTGGCGGGAATTGCTGGCACCACTGTTCCAGCAAGTTGCCGACGGCACCAGACTGGGAGGGTAGCGTTTCCCGGCGAACGCCCTGTATATGTGAGGAGTGTAAGTGGTTTTCAAGTACCCTTTAGGCAAGATTATTCATGCGAAACTTGGTTGGTGGTATATATGCAAGATATTTCGTATGAAATGGACAAGGGAGGCCAAATTGACAGTGTAGCACTAGATCTTACAAATGCTTTTGACAGAGTGAGCCACAAAATGATAGTAAATAAGGTAAAAACTATTGGAATGTACGAGAAAGTGTATGGTGGGTAGAAGAATTTTTAAAAGGTAGAAAACAAAAAGTTAGCTTAGGAAATGCAGCATCAAAAGAAGTGGAAGCAAAAATGAAAGTGCCACAGGGTAATGTATTGGAACCATTGCTATTCATTATTCTGATGAATAATTGTGTTGGTTTATTACAGAATTTGTATTTTCTGCGGATGACATAATGCTATATAAAAGGATAAAAACGGAAGAGGACTGCGAACAGTTGCAGGGTGATCTGGACAGGATACCTAGTTGGGTTGGTAAACATGAGATGAAGATAAATGCAATGAAGATATAGCTTATTAGATACACAGATAAAAAACTAAAGGTTGATTATGATTATAAGGTGGGTAAAGAATTGCTTGTTAAAGACTTGAAATGTAAATATCTTAGTATTACATTTGATAACAAGCTTAACTGGGCAGGACACATTGGACGGGCAGTAGGAAAAGGTTTCAAAATTCTGCACTTGTCGGTAAGAGTGATGAGGGGATGTACGAGAGAAGTAAAGGAAATGGGTTACAAAACTTTTGTCAGACCATTGCTTGAATATGGTAGTGTAGTATGGGACCCACATTTTGAGTATCAAATACAGGAGTTGGAGAGGGTGCAAAAAAGGGCTGCTAGATTTGTTTCTGGAAATTATTGCAGAATGCAGTCAGTAACAGATATGATAAAAGAGCTGGAATGGGATTCATTGCAAGACAGGAGGAGGGTGAAGAGGGTCATAGGAGTCTACAAGGCGTATACTGGTGATGAGGCATTGAAAGATATTGGCATAAGAATTAAAAGTAATGCATGTATGGGAAAAGATAACCACGACTACAAGCTGACACTCGATTTCAGGCACAAAGGTGTAGGAAGATTCTGTTTTGAGGTAAGGGTGTCAGGGATTGGAACAAGTTACCAAGAGAAATAATGAATAATTAACCAAAAAAGTTGAAAGAATTTAAAGTTGAAATTTGTAGAGGGCAAATGTAGGTGGGTGCATGAAAAGACTAAGAACGGTGCGTAGGGAAATTGCTACCAGAGCGTGCACTCCATTGCAATCAAAATTAAATTAAATTAAGCATCTTTGAATTTCGAACGGCAGTATTACTGGAGGTTGTGGTTACTTTGAAATGTAGCCTTGACAGAATGACTGCTGCCACGTCTTGTTAATGTATGAGGAACGATGGATTTAGTTCTGTAGGATAATTCGCGCGATGTAGCATAAGATTTTAGGATTCCTAGTTGATTTTTTTTTTAATTTCAGTGGTTCCTTATTGCTTTCGTCAAATAGTTCGTAAGTAATTCGAACTTTATGACGATTTAAACTACAATCTAAAATGTACATTACAAAATCAAGGTTATGAACGTTACTTAATAACAACTGCGACTGCAACTGCGAAAATTAAATTCCTTGGTCACTGTATTCAAACCTTCCTTTCTGTCTGGCTTCGTATCTAGTTGACGTGTAATCACCGTTTTACTTTTTACCGTAAGAGCAAAATTTCCTACTCCGGAGCTATTAGTTTATCACTTGCATTAATTTTCACGCTTTTAAACGAATAGAATGATTGAATATGTAATAATGATCTTGCTCTGATCTCTTAAAAGCAATGAGTAAATGTGACAGTACTGGCTAGGAGGTTGAAGGTTTTTAGTGCTGGTAAAATGCGAATTAATAATGACTTTTCCCAAACTAACTATTCATTTTAAGATTATTATTACGTTTAAGATTTTTACCATGTTTGATTCACGTATTATGTTTATTTTAGTGTACAAAACTGAGAACTGAATAATCGAAGTGAAAAAATAATACAGAATCTAAGCATGATCGTAGGGTGATCTTTTGTCAGTGTTTATTGAATGCTCTTATCGAATACAGAGTGATCTGCGCGCTTATTTCTCCTTCTAGAAATGGTTATAATTTCATTCTCCGTTCCTCAGTACATACAAGTCGCAAGCTGTTTTCGCAGATTTTAATCTGGAACATAAGCTCTTAATATTTGAAAGTACCATCTAAATTGCTGAAGAATTTTTTGCGCGATGCAATTTCAAAACATCAGGCACACGCAGGTTTCTCACAAATTTATAATAGTATACATAGATTTTATTAATTACTCAGTTAGTTAGAAATATACCTTATCTTATTTTTCAGGTACTTGTACAACTATATCCTCAAGCAGAGTATTGAAGACGAACTCAATTGTCTTAAAAAAAAAATTCTACTGACGCAATAAATGATACAATGAGTGTTCTGAGATAAAAAATATGGAACAAATGTTTTGAAGAGTCAAAAGAATTTGCCGAGAAATTTGCAATGGAAATTTAATGCCCCAGAACAGTGCCGATATAAATGCATAGAGCCAATAACCTATCTGTCAAATCAGATGAAGAGTATTTCGGTAGGGCTGTATACATCATACTTCTAGATTCTATAATAAATGATCCACAAGACCATTTGTCTCCTGAAATACTTTATTTCAACTAGTCGTTTTTGTACGGATGACAATTATACCTAAACTAATGGAGACGTTGAAACAATTAAGCAACTCGCATTCGATTATAAGCAGGTAATAGACGACACTGCTTTATCAGTCATTATAAGCGAATATTGGGTGTGGATAGTAAAATGGCAACGGAATCAGAACATTCCACAAGTCGATTTCGAATCTAATATAAAAATTTCATGCTAAAATATATCCCGTCGTAAACACATATTTGTGTAATCTTGTCACACTACCAGATAGTGTCCCATTAGCAGAGAGATCTTTTTCTGCTCTCAAGAGGCTCAAAACATGACTTCGAGCATCACTGGCAGAAGGCCACCTAACTGGACCGGCACTTCTGCACGTTCACAAAACCATACTCTTTCAAGTGGAGGAAGTCATAACAAGATTCACGAGAGTTCAGAAGAGAATAATTGATTTTGTTATTTGATTAAAATTATTTTGACATATTGCAATTAAATTAATTTATCTTTTATTTATATTTAGGTACTATTATAATTTTGAAGCACGTCCTAGTTAGACCTCGACTATGTGACCCCCCCCCTGACCCAAAGGCTGGATCCGCCCTTGGGTCTATGATCCTTGGTTCAGATTTGCACTGTTACTCGACACTCGACACACGGTTAGGTAATCACTGCACAGTTGTGTAGTTCCAGATCCCAGTTTGCGCTGATGGAGAGTCCACTGACACTGAAATTGCACTTCTGTAGTTTACTTGCTGGCGCATACGTGTAGACTTGTAGTTGCGCGTCGCCTTCTTCAGTGGTGTGCGGTGGCGCCGGCACCCTCAGCAGGAGTCGGTCCCTGCAGCCGTCAGCCACGCGTCGTTGTCACAGCCCGATCTGAAACATGATGTGTGATGTTTGTGCGTGTGTGTGTTAGCTGATGCTAAGCGCGCATGAGAGGTGATGGCTGGACCTTGTCGGCAATGTCAGCGTTGACCTGCGGCTTACGGAAGATAATTGTGATTAGTTCTTGGCCTGTTGGTTACCTTACCGATAGTGCCAATCATTTGCAGCACTGAGCCCTTGCCGTTTTTGGTTGTGGTCCCCATGATTGGGTGGCCTCGGTTCTGCGTGGACTCCACGTGACCGATGGTCCTGTTAGGTTTGTGTGACCAAAGGCGTCGCCAGGGCGACATCTGTGTCCAGCTTGACCTTGCTGTTTGTTCGCAGACAGCCCAAGGGGCAATCCTAGTTCGATGGGATGCCGGCCTCGGTAGCGTAGGGGCTAGAGTGCTAGCTCCGCGTGCCGAAGGCCGCCGGTTCGAATCCGGCCGCGGGCATGGATGTTAAGTGTTGTGTGTCTGTGTGAATGTCCTGTCCGTCCTGTGGCGTCCATACATTGGAAAAAATACACATTGAGCTGGCTGTATGGCCCCGTTGCCGAATGCCATTAAAAAAAAAAAAAAAAAAAAAAAAAAAAAATAGTTCGATGGCGAGCTGCACACACGGAAATGAAATAACGTAGTGAACAGGGATATCATGATAAATAAATTACCAAGGTGAAGTTCTCGCCTTGCTTTCTGGAGGACGCAGGTTCGAAACCCCGTCCGGGCATCCAAATTTGGGTTATTCCTGGTTTCCTAAATCACTCCAGGCGAATGCCGGGATACTTCCTTCAAAAGGCCATGGCCAAATTCCTTCCCCACCCCCTTGCGCCCAGTCCTTTCTTGCCTCTATTGACCTCGAAGTCGATGAGGCGTAAAGCCATAAGCAAAAAAAAAAAAAAAAAAAAAAAAAAAAAAATGTGGAAAAATTGCTAAAAATAAATAGTCTAGAAATTCGGATGATTGTCACCCCGGTATATTTTTTTTTTTTATCCGCAAAGGCGTCCTCAATCTCTCCAGAGATTATTTACTTCCACATTTAGTTACTCCGGATTGAGAGTTATCATCTATCTGTGAATAGTGGTTCTATATTCCGTATGCTAAGTGTTAAACTGTTTGACTATTGTATAATATTTGAGGCGGTAACGGGGGTCCGACGCAGCGTTCGCCTTGATAATTACTGAAAATACAAGGACCGATTAAATATAAACGAAACTTTTGAAACACACACAGGATATTTTAACCCTCGTTAGTGTGGTCATAGCGTGTAGTTGGTGCGAATGCGTTGGCATGCTAAATGTTACACGCTCGTTTCTACAGTCCTTTGTTTACTTATTAGCACAGTAAGTTTCACGTGTCCATTATGCAATGCATAGATATTATGTTTCTAGTAGATGAACGTACTACACAAATAGAGATTCCGTGCAGATTGCTCCCTCAGGAGTACAGTTCATCGGTAAACATCGAAGAATTAACTCCTGTTAAGGCGAAAAGCCATTAGTCTCTTTTTAAGGTTTTCTCTATTACCTTTGCGATTCTGCTAAACGTGTTTTGTACATTGATTTTATGTTTGAACGTCAAACTGTCAACGCGACATAGTATTTCAAACGCTAGGAAGCATAAGAGACACATCGGTCCAGGTCCCAGCTTTGAACCTGGCCGGTTATGTATCCTCGAGTCCATATGGTGGCGCTTTAACATGCACAGCTACCGTATCAGTATTGAATGAAAACTCTCATTATGTACTATAACAAACCGAGCGTCGTGGGAGTTCGGTAACTTTCTGGCCTCGCATTTGGGAGGTCGCAGGTTCGAATCCTTGTCTTGACATCCAGTTTTCGGTTTTCCGAAATCACTTCAGACGAATGCCGGGATGGTTCCTTCAAAGAGTCATGGCCAAATTCCTTTTTGTTCCTCACCCCCAGTTCTTTCCCGCTTCTAATTACCTCATCGTTGATTAGTTGTAAAGACGTAAGTGAGGGAAAATAACTAGAACAAGTAATAATGTTCTTTACCATCGAAGAGTTTAACGACGTTGTATATTGATAAAATGTTCTCAGATTTCCAGCCGCGTTAAAATATTGCTCTCTCGGGATGCTTCAGAGGCCAAAATCTCTGCCTTCGTTTTCAACAAAGTAAGTTGGCAAGCTGCTTGAAAATAAAAGCAGAGATTTTTTCTTCGTAATATCCCAAGGATGCAACATTTAGACGCTGTTGGAAACCCGAGAATATTTTATCAATAAAGTCCTTGTGAAAGTTATCAATGTTCTTCATGCCTGTTAGGCCCAGAGTACTGGGAACATATAGCGTAGGTTGGCTATATTTTAATAGATATGTCATTTGAAATGTCTGGAAAGAAATGGCCTCAGTAAAAAGTTTTATAACTCGACCACCTTTACCTGCAAGTGTCATATTATGAATTTATTTTCTAAGACTGATCTATAGCACTGTCATGTGAAAGATTTGTTTAATCGCAAGTTGTTAAAATAAACGTCGATTGAAAATAAACACTACGATCTTCAACCACATGAATAAGTACTACACTAAAATCAAATCTATCCGAGACTCATCCTGGTCCGGCGTAACGGCCTCCCTGACTGCGGTTTTGCGCAATCACCTAAGCGAATGCTGGGATGGTCCCCAACCTCTGCCTAATGAGTTACATATTTCACAAACAAAAATACACCTTTCACATAGAATACACGTTTAAAGGACAGATAGCAATACATCCACTCCCCTCAAGGTGGGTTCCCACGGCACATGGTTTTGTAGGGCGCGCCACATCAGCCGAATTGTACGGATTAGCACGCGCCACAGGCTAGCCCTCGCCGCCTCCCCACCACCTTGTCTAATGTCGTTTCAGCTACCCGGGCCGACTGATAGAGGCGCGCCATCCCTGCAAGCACAGGCGAAATCCTTCCCACCACCCGCTCTTGGTAGCTGGAACTTGCACGCCCGGCAGATGCGCGGACCGTGGGAAGTTAACAATAGACCTAGAAAGCCGGCAGTGTATAGCGTCATGCTCCCAAATAAGCACAGTCTCGGAAAAATGATGTGCCGAGCGACCCGCAGAAAATTGTAACAGTTCAATGATGGTACTAATAATAGTTGTCAACAACCCGCCAGTTTGGTCAAGCTTTTTGAAGTGCCGCTGTATTCGACGGGAAGGTACAACTTTCACATTTTCAGTAATAAATTATTTAGGTTTCTGTACCTGAAGGAAAACTGAGCCCTATCGTCTCTACGCTGCCCATCTGCTTATCTTCCACAGCTCTTATACGGAATATTTACATTAGATTTATTAGGGTTAGTTGTTGTATACCTCTGCTTTTTCCATAAAGCGTGTTCTGACTAGTGCTACCTGTCAAAATATTGCCAGCTAGCTAACACTAATGAAACATTAATGTAAATAATTCGTCGCTGATGATGCCTCGGTGAGAAGTGAAAATTAGTGCGGAATAAACAAATAACAGAAAGAAATGAGCGAAGAAGCATATAGTTAGAATTTTGTGAAAGATATAAGCTAGTTGGGGTGCAAGGGTTTAGGGGATGGAGGATAGCATCAAAACAGTCGAAGAAATGACGACAGACGACAGCAAAAAAAAAAAAAAAAAGGCAAACACACTGTTTAAAAACCATGCAAGAAGGATATACATCTTGAAACGTCCTGAAGATACAGGCAGATATCACCTAGATTATATCATTCTCAAACAGAGATTCAGGAATCAAGTTCTAGACTGTAAAGCGTACCCAGGAACAAACATAGACACTGGCCATAATTTGAGTATGAAGTGAAGGCTGAAATTTAAGCGAATAAGGAAGCAATATAAGCAGAACAGACTGGAAGTGAATAAACTGAAACAATCTAGCACGAGAGAAAAATTTGCAGAAATGGTAGACTTAGGACTAAGAAAGGAGCTCAACCGAAGACGAATGAAATGCACTGAAGACCGAAATAATGAAAGCTGGTAAAGAAATATTAGACTTTAGGGAACAAGCTGCCCGAAAACCTTGGATCACAGAAGAAATGTCCTATCCCAACTAGGAATAATCAGTTATTACACTGGCTGAGATATTGAGGACACGGGTTCGATACTAAGACAAGGAGCGGCTCTTGCCAAAGGATCGGGAATATGTAGGCTTTTATAGCAACTAACACCAGAGCTTGATTCACAAGGCCCACTCAGCAGGCTTTTAATGTTAGATTGTTCAGAGTACAATTTTATAATAGAAAAGACAAGTAATGAAGCACAAGAGGGAAGGGTTAGGCTAGGAGAAAATACAAGCTACTTCCCCAAGTCAGGATCCAACAGCTCAGCTAAAACAGTACCTGCACCCGCTGGCACGGCGATGCTGCGATGCTAGTGGCTGCAGTGGTGATGGCAGACTGGACGCTGGCTAGCTACTGTGGCGGGGTTTTATAATCAGTCCAACAGACACGCCCTGGGTGCACGTGCGGCTAGGCTCGGTGCCACTTCCGCTTATGGTTCGGTTTTGAAAGAGGACATTGACTCCTCAGTTTCAAAGGATCATTCAAATAACACGTGATCCGATTGGTAATATTGCGTGTTCTTACATAAAGGCTTCGTCTGTTGGTTCCCACCGCGGCTATCAGCTAATTAATGTGCGTGTACGCGGCTCAGAATAATGAGCTCTTATCCGGATGCGTGACATCCGGGGTCAACTCGCCTGTTGCCCAAGCGGTCGCCACAGAATGCGTTAACTTTCGTATAGTTACTGAAAGTATTGAATTTTAAGTTTTTTAAACAATATACCCTAGGTATATGACACCTCCCTACCCGGGGAAAATTGATGCAACTACTCTTGTTGCAGCAATTTTGTTGCTGAGGATCTGACTTTCTTACTGATTATTACAGTTATAATCATAATCAATTACAATAATGAAATATTTTCATAAAACCATCTTACCTACTTACTACTGAATCTTTGAATTTCATATTTCTTATTCTAGGTTACAAAAGTTATTAAAATCCCATACAAAATTTCCTTAGTTACATAGGTTACATCTGTTACATTTCTTATTACACGTACTGAATTGATTACAGAGGTTACATAATTTACATCAGTTGTATTCCTAGAAATTCTCATGTCATTCAACTAAACCATTTTACAAACAAGTAAAGAAAAGGAAAACAATTATTTTCATTTAATAATTACATTATACTTATTACATATTATCTCTTGTCACACCGCTTAGCTATGGATTTTTCCTCTTTTGGAATACCCGCAATGGCAATGCTTTCGTCACAACATTTGTTACCTCTAGTAAACACTACTCTCTCATCGTCTGTACTTGAATTCGATTTTCTACCAACTGACAGTCGAGACTCCCTACAATTATTTACAATAGTGGTTCTAACACATACCTTTCCACAGCAGTCATCATCCATAAATTTCTTTACAGATCGATAACCTTCCCTGCAACATCTGCAGTATCGACAACAACAACAAATTATTAAAATAAGTACAGCTATGCATCCCGCATAGGTGGTGAATGAAATGCCAAATGTGAAAGGTTCTTTAGCCTCTCTTTCTTGCTTCTCTACTTCTGCTTCCAAATCTTTTATTTTGTGACCTGCAAGTTTTAAATCATCTAGTTGCATTGCCACGCGTTCCATAGGTAGCTTAAGTTGTAACAATTGAGATATATTTTGTTTTTATTATTAACTATACAACAATCTATATCTATGTCTATGTTCGGGATAACATCCTTGCTTGTTATATTACTGCTTATAACATATTCAGATTGGATAAATACTCTTGTTCCATAACCTTTGCATCGAGTGTAAAACTTTATTTTACCTAGACCCTGCAACATTATATCTGTGGGTGTACCTGCTCCACACAGAACTGTTATACCTTCCTCCTTAGGGATTAAGTACAGCCATTCATTGTGCCCCAAATGTGTCCATAGGCTCTGATTTAAATGCACAACTTTCTTTAAGCAATCAGCAGGTATTTCCCTGACTGGTTGTAACAACTTAGCCTCACATTCTTCATGGTCATAAGTGGACAGCAAAATGAATGTCTGCTTACATATTCTATTACTTTGATCTAACAATTTACATTCCAGTTTGTCTGAATCTAACTTGGCATAGTGCCTTTTAGCATCATCAATAAGTAATAACTCTTTTCAGGTTGAATATACACATAACTTCCAGGTGAAGTTTTAATTTCCATAGGCAATGGAATTACCTTGTACATATTGAAAACACTGTTGTCAATTAATGGTACGTGAATTACCTATCCAAGGACGTTACCCGCTAAAAATACGTTTAAATCTATTAAATTAAGTAATAAATAACCGTAAGCTTCGGTAAGTGGAACTGGGAATTTAAGATCCCTTAAATCATCTCTTATAAGTTTCAAGTAATTTACAATTTGAACTGGGTTGATAATATGTGGTTCAAGAATGCCTTTTTGTGCGTTTACAATAGCATTGATCAATAGATCATAATCTCTTTCTATTTCTTCAAAAATCAATGTGAGTTGCACCAAATGCTCATTTATAGCTAACAATGTGGCCATACGCTGTATAGTTGCGTCGTTAGTTTGTACATAATCAATAACATAGCGTTCAATCTTCTTCATACCCTCTGCTAGAATTTTCTCATTTTGAACTACACTGGACATCGTGCTATTTATTCCATTTAAGGTGGTTTTAACAACGGCTACCTGTTCTTTTGTCAATTTTAATAATTGTAACTGTTTGTCTTCCATGTGATCAATTTTGGATTTAAAATAAGTTGCATCTGCTGAACTTAACGTCCCGAAAAGTACTTTACTGATTTCGCCAACAAAGTCGAAAAGACCTCGTTTCTTTCTTAACTCGTGCCGTGTTAACTGTGAAATTAGACTCTGAGCATCTTTAATTCTTGCTACATGTCTGTCTATGTGTTTCTCGATTCTTACACATTCCGCGTTACTTATGTTCAAATGAAATAATTTACTCCTACAAAAATCTATTGATAAACTGAGCATACGTTTCCGCTTGTACAAATTTTTTCATAATATCTTCCAACTTCACGTAACTTATGACTTTCCATGTTGTGCTGTAAAGTCTGGCCTTACCCAAATTATCATAGTACAACCCTGGTGATGAACTGATCTTCTCTATATGGAATCCTCCCATGCAGAACTTCCCGTTATCACTATAAAAAGTCCCAAGATAATCTTCAATGGTACCATTCCTGCAATTAAAAAAATTCTTTTAGTCTATTGGCGTGTACCTTCATGATTTTATTCCCTTTAATTTTGAGAATCACGTTTGGTCCTTCTGTTCGTAAAACATCATACGGTCCTATCCACTGTGAATCCAATTTCTTTGAACGACCTCTTCTTACAGATTCGTCATGCAATAAAACTTTGTCTCCCTGCTTAAATACTTTTGCATTTTCCGTTCGGTCATAATACCTTTTGTTAGTCTCCTTACTTTTGTGTAAATGTTCTTTGGCTATATTTTGTAATGATTGCAGTTTGCCTTTTAATTCCTTAACATAATCATCGTAACAATATACTATTTCTGACTGTTCTTTCTGCAGTATACCGGAATGTTGGCTTTCCGACCAAACAAAAGTTCATGAGGAGTAAAACCTGTACTGCTATGTGGTGTAGTATTAAATACGAATACAGCATACTGGATCCACTCGTCCCAATTTCTGATCTTTAGCAATAAAATGTCGCAAATACTCTACTAAGGTTCTGTGACTCCTTTCAAGCGCGCCATTACTTTCTGGATGATACGCCGTAGTTTTGACTTTCTGGATTTTTAATATTTTGCATACTCTTTTGAAAACATCGCTCATAAAATTTGCCCCTTGATCTGTTAAAATAATGATGGAATACCATATCTAAGTATGATTTCTTCAACAAACTTCCTAGCTATTGTGTTTGCGTCTTGTTGATCAATTGGTACGGCTAACGTAAATTTCGACAACTCATCTTGAAAAGTTAGTATGTACCGATTTCCTTTATCAGTAATGCTTAACGGCCCCACTATATCCATACAACATTTCTCAAAAACATTTTCAGGTGTACGCGTTATTTCTAATGGCATTTTGGTTTTATTCTGGGTGATTTTATTCTTCTGACACGTCTCACACTTCCGAATGTAGTCTTCTATGTCTCGCTTCATTCCTGCCCATTGTTTGTAATCTTTTATTTTCTCATAAGTCCTAGTCATGCCTGATGACCTCCTACTGGTGAATTATGACATTCTTTCAAAATCTGTTCCTTTTCCTGTGGACTAATTTCGTCTTTACCCTCACTTATACTATCTTCAAAATTTTGCTCAATTCTTTCGCTCTCTTTGTCCTGTACTTGAACTTCTCGTATACGGCTTAGAGCATCAGCATTGGTGTTTAACTTTCCCTTTTTATAACTACTGTGTATTCATATTCTTCAAGTTTAAGTCTCCATTTCAACAATCTAGAACTGGGATCTTTCACACTAAATATCCACGTAGTGGTTTATGGTCTGTCACAATTGTGAATTTTCGGCCATACACATACGGTCTAAATTGTTTAACAGCCCATACTATCGCCAATAATTCTTTTTCTGTGGTAGAATAATTTTGTTCGGCATTTATTAAAGTTCTAGAGGCATATGCAATTGGTAAGTCTTTCCCTATAGATTCTCCTTGTGATAAAACGGCTCCGATTGCAAACTTACTAGCATCTGTTGTAATAATAAAATGAAAAAATCTGGATACTGTAAAGTGGTGGATTTATTAATAATTGTTTCAATTCTTGAAAAGCTCTCTCCTGTGGTTCCTCCCAATTATACTCTCGACCTTTAACTAGCAACTCATGCAATGGCTTCGCAATCTTACTATAATTAGGCATGAAACGTCTGTAGTAACCCGATAGTCCTAGAAATCCTTTTAGTTGTTTAGTCGTCTGTGGTTGAGGATAGTTCTTAACCTTCTCTACCTTAACTGGATCAGGTTTGATTCCTTTATCTGTTATTATGTGTCCCAGGTATGCTACTTCAGTTCTAAGAAATTCACACTTATCTATTTGAAGTTTAAGTTTATTTTCCCTTAATCTTTGAAAACCTCACTTAACCGTTCATTGTGTTCCTTCAGTGATGTTGCATAGACAATTACGTCATCAAGGTAAATAAAACATTTGAGACCTTGTAACCCTGCTAAAATATTATTCATTAGTCTTTGGAAACAGCCCGGTGCGCCCTTTAATCCCATTGGCATTCTTTTATATTCATAATGATTAAAATTGGAACTAAATGCAGTCTTTTCTCTATCTTTTTCATCCATTAGAATCTGGTAATATCCACTGGCTAAATCAAGAGTTGAGAAATATTTGGCTTTACCTAAACGATCTAAGATATCTGAGATGTTTGGAAGGGAAATGCATCTCCAACAGTAATTTCATTAAGTTTCCTGTAATCTACAACAACTCTCCATTTTTGTTTACCGCTAGCGTCTAACTTTTTTGGAATGAGCAACAAAGGGGAATTCCAAGCACTTTTACTCGGTATTATTATATCTTCCTGTAACATTTTATCAATGTGCTCCTGTAAAATTACACGCTGTGCCTCTGGTATCCTATATGGTCTGGTATTAATTACTTTTCCTTTTGCCTCTGGTAAAATGGGTATTTCATGTTTGATTACGTCTGTGTGCGTAAGTTTGTCTCCTGGCAGAAAGAATATATCATTAAATTCTGAGCATATTTGAATTAATTCCGACTTCTCTTCTAGATTCAGGTGTTCTGTTCTTAGTTGTTTCCTAAGTTCCGTTACGCGTGAACTAAACTGTTTCTTGGGTTCATTCTTAAGTGTTCGAATTTTATATGTCTCCTTGTTTTCTATCACCTCTTCCGGAATAGCTTCTACTTTAACTTTAACGCAATCAAGACAAACTTCTTCTTCCGAAGTGTTAGTTACACTAATTAAGCATGATCCCTCTTTTATTTTAACTAGTGCATCTGGGATACAGATATTAGGTAATATTTCTGTTTTGTATACTGTTCCTTCCTGTAACTCTGGATCGCATTCAACTAACAATCTTACAATTTTCTCTTCACGTGGACCGACCTTTACTTTTAAATGTGATTCTAGCTGCGGTTCTTCTTCAGCAACCATTGTAACCACTTCATTTTGTACACTTAGTGACTTACTTTCATAGTCTAAAATGGCATTTTGTTTTATGAAAAAATCCCTCCCAATTAAACCATTGTATGGGATATCTAATTCCATTCCCACAACATGAAATATGTGAGTGATTTTACTGTTCCCTACCATTAGGGTTAATTTTACTGTTCCAAAGGTTCTAACGGCTTCTTCCGCAATACCTTTAATGCAAATTTTTCCATTTGTATCGAACTGTACATTATCCTTCAAACATTCTCTTAGTACGAGACTAATTTGAGCCCGTATCTACTAGTAACCTGATCTTGTTCTGTTTGCACTGCTTACAGGGTAGTGTAACTACATCATTTTTTGTTTGGCGGTTTACGGCCATTTCTAGACCCATACGGACGTGGACTAACCGCCAATGTTCGCCCGCTAACAGTTTAACTGCCGGCTTCCCACCGGTTTATTTGCAGACTTCTCACGACATTCATTAGCATAATGCCCTTTACCTGGCATTTAAAACACGTAACTTGGGTCACATCCCGTGCCCTACATTTACTTTCAGCGTGCCCTCGCTTACGGCACTTTTTACAGAATTCTTCGTTAACTACTGGAACTCTCCTAATCTTACTCTCTTTTACTCTACATTCCTTGCTGTGTGACCAGCCTACCACAACTGAAACACTTAATAACTTTCCTCGGTTCCTCTGTACGTCGATAGCTTTTCTCACTCATCGACAGAATCGCGCTTTCCTCTTGCAAAGCTAACTCGACTGCTGCAGGTAAGCGTATGGTATCCCCACGGCTTCGAACAATCGTTTGAATTCTGTCATTGGCAAGTCCTTGAATAAAACAAGCTCCCCAACAAATACACGAGGTCACTGCCCCCGCTAAATTCTCCTCACTGCATTCACGTCTACAAGCCTCCCTGAAGTCGCGCTGCATTTCGTCTATCCTACTACCCCATGAAGCAACAGATTCAGATTTACCTTGTCTTGCCTGAAACATTTGCAAGTGCTTTGTTCAAACGGAATATGCTCCGTAGATCGGGCTCATGATATAACTGTAGGCCCCAATTACCGAGAAGAATTACCCCGTTGCATTAAGTCACTACAGAAGCGCAGAGCGTGGCATGTCGTAACTTTGTCACCGGCTAATTAAAGCCACATGAATTGTACCACTCTGGCCTCGTATTTGGAAGGACGCTGGTTCAAATCCCCATCCGGCTATCCAGATTTGGATTTTCCATGGTTATCCCAAATCATCCCAGGTGAATGCCGGGGTGATTTCTTCAAAAGGCTATGATCGAATTCGTTCCCGTTCCTTGCCCTCTGTCCTTTCCTGCCTCTAATGATCTTGACGAGGCGTAATTTCCGCGAAAGATTTGTCACGCCTTCAACATTATACCAGTTTGAATGCTCATTAAAATCACTTTTGCATTTGTTCTCTGTACCTCACAACAAATCGCATGGCAGAGGTGTCTGAGGCCCTGATATTTCCCATCTTTTACATACAGTAGAACTCCAATTATCCGAACTCCGATTATCCAGTCACTGATTATCCGAATCGCTTTCTTAATTAAAACGGAAACGTACTGCGATTTAAGAAATAATGATTCTGCCTACATACCACATGAAACTTCTCACTGTCAAGCGGATGAGCGACTTTGCTGCTAGAAAACAGATGAATACAGTCAAACAGCTTACTTTGACAGAGACGTTCAACAAGCAATGACTTTATTTACAGTATGGTACATACTGTACTAACATACAGCACTTGTAACTACGCTTAACATGTAAAAGTGTTGCTTTTTCATTCAATAAATTAAAAGCTCTTTTCTTTTAAACATAGTTTTTTTCTGCCATTTTCAACATACATACAGTAATTAATTCAAATAGACCCTTTTTCAG
The DNA here is from genome assembly GCA_031002005.1 of Vandiemenella viatica. NCBI lineage: Eukaryota > Metazoa > Arthropoda > Insecta > Orthoptera > Morabidae > Vandiemenella > Vandiemenella viatica. Next base: position 71,096,972 of record CM061921.1, on the reverse strand, counting down.
AAAAAATCCAACTATCGGAATTTTCGATTATCCGAATGTTGTCCTTGTCCCAATTGATTCGGATAATTGGAGTTCCACTGTACCACTATTTGACGGAAAGTAATTTTCAGTAAATCTGCAACATTTGAGTTACCTTGTAGGTTCATCTTGCGTATTTAAGAAAAACAATATGTCTCTAAATTTAATACAGTTATTGATGATCGCATTCTTTGCAATAAAATTCGATTAGTCTCTTTTTTTAAAACTTACACACGTTCCTGCAATCAGAGATCCTAAAAACCGGAAATACTTTCCTATATTCACACTTCAACTTATTTTAGCATGGATCCTACAAATCGTATAACGCGCTCATTGAAGCTATGTACACAGCTGTTTTTTTTTTTTTTTTAAATTAAATTCTTTTATTTTTGTTACATTCTAAATGCATCAAAAATTATTATTTTCTAAGAGTCTGGAATCTTAATCTGCGAACCAAATTGTTCAGTTTTCTCGTGATTGACCTTTTGTTAACTACTGCCATTATATCACAAATTTTTAGTTAGGACTTTGCGGTTTGTGGAGCATTGAATCATTAGAGCTGGGAAGACGATTGTAAATAATGAATGGCAAAGAAAATGGGCCATGGCCTTTTTTGAAGGAATCATCGCAAAAATGCTCCCTGACTGTCTTTGGGAAACATAGTAAATTTAAATTAGGATCGTCGGACCGAAAATCTTACTCACATTCTCCAGAATGCACCACTCACCCACTATATCCTACACACTTTTCACGATGAATTGACTTCCAAAGTTTAAAACACTTGCAGCTACTAATCATTTCCCGTTGAATTTTTTTAAAAGTATAATGTGTTTACAGTTTCTCGCTAGTTATTTTTATTATTACTGATTCACGCCAACCAGGGAACGCTTATGACTAGTTATTTTTGGACACTCGCAATACCTCTAAAGCGCAGGCAGCTACTATTTTTCATTTCTCTCCTTTGATATGGTAATCCGAGATTTAGTAACTTTTTGTGGAGGGGTCGAGGAGTTAACCATCATAACATTGTCCGCTAAGAAGAATCAACGCCTTCTGGATAATATTTTCATCGAGATCGCGTATTAGCTTTAAAAATGATATTGCGCCTCTGTGAGACGCCCACTTCACATCATGACTATAATCTTACAATGAGTTCAGTCGTAAGATTCGAATCCCGGTTTCGGATGAAATTTCCAGTTACTTCACTTCTGGCAAAGTTAATTAATTTTTAAAAAAACTCTACATTCCACTTAACCCTATAGGTCCATCTTGCTAAGAAAAACTGTATGACATTCTAACAGAAAAATTCTAACATCATTTCTTCTGAGTTGCTTTTCCTAGAACCATGCTGCCTTGAAAAGCAGATTGTTTTCGCGAAAACCATCGGTATATATTCCAAAAGTGAGGAATCACTTTTTGAATTGCAGCTTGTTTAGTTTTTAAAAAGTAGTTAGTCTGGCAATTTTTCCAGCTCTGAAATGCTCTATTTCTCTAAAAAGAACTGTTGAAAAATATGTTTGGTAATGTGTGAAACTTGTTGAGCACGCTCAGAAAATTTTGATAATCCGTCACTAACTCCTTACGCTGTTTATAGTTTATCTTGTATTTCATCGCAGTGGACTGATGTTTCTTGCATTATGTAACTGCCTAACGTCTTGAATGTACTCACATGTTCCTACGGTTTACTTCGCAAAGAAATTTTTAAACTAAGCTTCTTCATAGAAAGACAAACCCATATTAACGGTTGAAATAGATCTTCATTGTTTTGAGATATTATAATTAATATTTATTATTGAAATAACATTTAATACGTCGGCATAAAACATGAATGCTAAGCTAATTGATCACTGTGATATTTTGGGCGCTAGTTGATGCAATAAAAATACTCCTTAATATTTTTACACATGAAACAGTGATTCATAAGGAAATGTGGTTGACGATATCATTCTAGAAATTGAAAATCCCGCAAATTTACAAGCAAATATCAACTTCTTTATTTTCTTTCGAGCAAATCAAAGTGAATGAACTTTATTCGTTATTAGATCAAATGACAGAAGTGATTGAAATTGCTCATTATTTACAGTAAAAACTCTTCGAAATTCTTTAAATGGTATAACTAAGTAGAGGTCATGATATACCTCACAGGTGTTTGAACTGAATTCTGGTGAAAACTGAGACACAAACTTAAGTTCCTTTACCATTAATAGTTAGCAGCGGTCAACAGTGGCATGATACAACGGCAAAATTGCCATAGCGTGATCTCTGCCCTGCGATGCTGAACCAGAGAGAGGTGAAGTGATGTCTCGGCATACAGCATCCCTCCGGGCGCCGTGTTTGGAGCCGTGATTGGTCGTCGCAGTGAACCGCCACCAGCAGTCGGGCGTTGGGCAGATAGGGATAACCAATATACGACTACACAACGACCTAAGCATACAAACATTGACAAACTACATAAAAGATAAATCGACGAAATTCTGTGCAAAAGCTGAAGCTTCACCTTACAAAATAATACAAAGCCTAGGACACATACGACCCAACATACAACCGATCACTACTGACACTATCACGAAACAACTGGATCTGACCCAAAAAAAAAAAAAAATTACCAGATACCAAGAATACACCCTTCGACTTGACTAAACAGCCATCTCTAACAAACCTTAACAGAAAAAAATTCAGAGGACAAAGTCTTGAACTTTAGACTTTACATGAGTCTAGGCTCAGACAGATGTCGACGAGAGCTCGAAGTCGCAACCAAAGATCTAATGACCCTCGGCATCGCTCCGTTCGCAGCGAGGCTGGATGGGTGCCTCCAACCATTTTCTTCTGCAAACAACCTCAGGGGACTGATAGGCAGAAATCAGCGTAACTTTCAGTCTTTGTCTCGTCTTATTTTCTAGTCATTTTTACTTCTCCACGCTCAGTATTCCCAAACTTTCTAAACATCTGCAAAATACCTGTTCTGCAGAGAAGTGGCTATAAATTGTATTTACTGTTACTACTTAATTGCCTTTCATTCAAAATTTCCCTGGGTCTTTCACAAGCCTAGAACAGCTTATGTGTTTCCCGTCTAATCCTGCGGGATGATGGGTTTCGTTGTCTGGCGTACCTCTCAGAAGCGGATCACCCCTGCGTGCTTGTGTAGTCGAAATCATGTCTTTGGCGTTTCTGCTAGTCTGAATAACACGCAGATACTTCTTATAAATTGTTCGCGAGTCTCTTTACGTGTTGTGATCACACTAACACACACGATTTAACTTTTTATTTTAATTTATTCATAATGTCTTTATAAGCCAAATAAATCTGCACAACTTTCGAGAGTCATTCTAATTTCATGTACAGCTCCACGATAAGTATGAATGCACGAACGCTTGAGCCGATATTGGATGTGTTTCTTAGGCAACATTCATAGTAGTCGAGAGTTTTAGATTGTACTCCTTGTTACTACGAGGGTTGTAAGTGTATCATCCTCGCAGACGGAACATGCCTGCGCCGCGCCGCGTGTTGACAGAGGCCGCTCCGGAAGTAGAGAGGCGCCCCACGGGCGCAGAGAGGAAGTGGCGCGGCGACGCCCTCAACACAACCAACTCCACTGCTCCCGATCTCTTCAATTCAAGAAATCATACACAAAACTCTGGAAGCCTTGTCCGAA